>WOVY01016091.1:0-600000 GCA_013436015.1 Rhipicephalus annulatus | reverse complement strand
TGTTATTTCGAGTCAATACCTGAAAGATAGCTTTGCCACAATACGAGAGTGTAGTGGGGTGAAGTGCATTGAAAATCTGAAGGGGTTACCTTTTATCAGATGCTGACTGTACTTTTTGGGAAGTTCGAATAGTAAAATTCCTGTGTGAATAGAATCGAGTTGCAAACAGTATTAAAAACATTCGAAAGTTTTGAATAATCAGGCATCCCTACTTAACAGGCTTAAGGGGACAGGGTGAACAAAAATATATAACCTCAAATGTAATTGACAATGAACCTCGTGGAGCTTTCGAAGTTATTCAATAAGCATAAGGCAGCCGACGTCAGAAGGTATAATATGAAAAGAATTGAGCAGGCTGTAAAGAAGTGCAGGAGCCTAAAAGCTGCAAAGGCAGACTTGTGCATAGGCAAAAATCGAATGATTGCATTGGAGAACAAGGAAGGCAATGTCATGACCAATATGGATAGGATAGTCGAGGCGGCAGTGGAGTTCAACAGAGAGCTGTACAGAAGCCATGACAGCCAGGATAATATCCTGAGAAACAACAGTAGTCCAGAGAAATTCGACATTCTACCAGTAACGACAGGGGAAGAAAGGAAAACCTAGAAGGAATGCAAAGAGGTAAAGCAGCTGGTGAGAATAAGATAACAATGGACCTTCTGAAAGATGGTGGAGAAATTGTGTTACTGTGATCCCACCAAGGTCGTATGATTTGAGCAATTTTCGGAGCAGTAAAATTTACAAAATGCCCTTTGGAGCAGCAAAAGTTTCTGTTTTGAACACATTGAAACAGCCAAATTTTCATTTTGGAGCAATCTGGAGCAGCTGACTTTGCATCCTGGAGGAGAAGCAAGTTTCAATTACATTCAAGGGCATGAATAATTATTTTGGGGCTCTTGTCTCCTGTGAAGAGCTAGAAATATTTCCATTCATTTCAAATCACACAAAGCCAGTCATCTTAGGTGCACTCCCTATTTTAGTTGATGATGCAAAAATAATGGCATCATTACATTTACTGATTGTTCAGTGAAACTTGTTCAGTGATTATTTTTGTAGCAAATGAACATTGTACTTCTTGAATAAAATTATACTTCATGAAATAACATTCTATCCAATTAAGAGGCTTGGGGTGCGGCCTCACTGGTGACCACCGCTGGTAACGCACTCCCTCAACAGAGAAGGATTGGCCACCCTGGTGCAGTATCTGGCCGCTACCTCCCACATGCTTACGTCAAATAACTCACGGCCCTCAGTCCCCAGCAGCTGCGAAGCAACTGACTACGGCGGCGATCAGATCTGCAACACTGCAGAGGTTGCTAAGAATCTCTGGATCCAGACAGGCCGCCATTGGAACCTGAAATTGGCAATGTTTAACGCTAGAACCTTATCTAGTGAGGGAAGTCCAGCTGTACTATTCGAGAAGCTAGAGGGTGTTAAATGGGATATAATAGGGCTCAGTGAGGTTAAGAGGACAGATGAGGCCTATACCGTGCTACAAAATGGGCACGTCCTTTGCTACAGGGGCTTGGCTGACAGAAGAGAACTGGGAGTGGGGTTTCTTATTCACAGAAACATAGCTGGCAATATAGAGGAATACCATAGCATTAATGAAAGGATGGTAGGTATCGTAATTAAACTCAATAAGAGATACAAGATGAAGGTGGTACAGGCTTACGCGCCTACATCCAGCCATGATGACGCTTCAGTTGGAAGCTTCTATGAAGACGTGGAATCGGCAATGAGTAAGGTAAAAACACAGTATACTATAGTGATGGGCGACTTTAATGCAAAGGTAGGGAAGAAGCAGGCTGGAGACCAGGCAGTAGGAGATTATGGCATCGGTACTAGAAATGCGAGAGGAGAGCTACTAGTAGAATTCGCAGAACGCAATAATTTACGGATTTTGAATACCTTCTACCGAAAACGAGAAAACCGCAAGTGGACATGGAGGAGCCCTAATGGCGAAAATAAGAACGAAATAGACTTTATAATGAGTGCACACCCTGGAATCGTGCAGCATGTGGAAGTGATTGGCAAGGTACGATGCAGTGACCATAGAATGGTACGGTCTCGAATTCGCCTAGACTTGAAGAAGGAACGACAGAAACTGATACGCAAGAAGCCAATCAATCAGCTAGCACTGAGAGGGAAAGTACAGGAATTCAGAGTGTCGCTGCAGAACAGGTACTCGGCTCTTAGTGAGGAAACCAACCTTAGCGTAGATACAATGAATCATAATCTGACGAGTATCATTACGGAGTGTGCAGTGGAAGTTGGAGGCGGGTAGTTAGACAGGACACTGGCAAGCTTTCCCAGGAAACGAAGAACCTAATTAAGAAGCGTAAAATCATGAAAGTGTCAAGTACAACAGACAAAATAGAACTGGCAGAGCTTTCGAAGTTAGACGTAAGGTATGCGATGTAAGAAGGTATAACATGGAGAGAATTGAACACGCTCTGAAAAATGGAGGAAGTGTCAAAGCATTGAAGAGGAAACTTGGGATAGGCAAAAGTCGGATGTATGCACTAAGGGACAAAGAAGGCTAATAACTACCAATATGGATAGGATAGTTAAAATAGCGGAGGAGTTTTACAGAGATCTGTACAGTAGCCGAGACAACCACGACCTTAATACTATAAGAACTAGCAGTAACCCAGATTACATCCCACCAGTAATGATAGAAGAAGTCAGAAAAGCTTTGGAGAGCATGCAAAGTGGCAAAGCTCCTGGTGAGGATCAGGTCACATCAGATCTGCTGAAAGATGAAGGACAGATTGTGTTAGAAAAACTAGCCACCCTGTTTACGAGGTGTCTCCTGATGGGAAGAGTACCAGAGTCTTGGAAGAACGCTAACATCATCTTAATACATAAGAAAGGAGATGACAAGGACTTGAAAAATTACAGGCCGATCAGCTTGCTCTCTGTAGTATACAAGCTATTTACAAAGGTAATGGCTAACATAGTAAAGAAAACATTAGAATTCAATCAACCAAAGGAACAAGCAGGATTTCGAACAGGCTACTCAACAATCGACCACATCCATACTATCAATCAGGTAATAGAGAAATGCTCAGAGTATAACCAACCACTATACATAGCCTTCATAGATTACGAGAAGGCGTTTGATTCAGTAGAAATATCAGCCGTCATGCAAACACTGCGGAATCAGGGCGTAGATGAAGTATATATAAACATTCTGGAAGAAATCTACAGGGGATCAACTGCTACCATAGTGCTTCATAAAGAAAGCAACAGAATACCAATCAAGAAGGGTGTAAGGCAGGGGGACACAATTTCCCCAATGCTATTTACCGCGTGCTTACAGAAGGTTTTCAGAAGCCTAGAATGGGAACAGTTAGGGATAAGAGTCAATGGAGAATACCTTAGTAACCTGCGCTTCGCCGATGACATTGCATTGCTGAGTAACTCGGGGGACGAATTGAAACTAATGATTACGGAGTTAGACAAGGAGAGCAGAAAGGTGGGTCTTAAAATTAATCTGCAGAAAACGGAAGTAATGTACAACAACCTCGGCAAGGAGCAGCGCTTCGAGATAGGTAATAGTGCACTTGAAGTTGTAAAAGACTATGTCTACTTAGGGCAGGTAATAACCGCAGAGCCGAACCACGAGATTGAAGTAACTAGAAGAATAAGAATGGGGTGGAGCACATTCGACAAGCACTCTCAAATTATGACAGGTAGACTGCCACTATCTCTCAAGAGGAAGGTATATAACAGCTGTATCTTGCCGGTACTTAGCTACGGAGCAGAAACCTGGAGACTTACAAAGAGGGTTCAGCTTAAATTGAGGACGACGCAGCGAGCAATGGAAAGAAAAATGGTAGGTGTAACCTTAAGAGACAAGAAGAGAGCAGAGTGGATTAGGGAACGAACGGGGGTTAAGGATATCATAGCTGAAATCGAGAAGAAGAAATGGACATGGGCAAGGCATGTAGCGCGTAGACAGGATAACCGCTGGTCATTAAGGGTAACTGACTGGATTCCCAGAGAAGGGAAGCGGGTTAGGGGGAGACAGAAGGTTAGGTGGGCAGATGAGATTAAGAAGTTTGCGGGTATAAATTGGCAGCAGCAAGCACAGGACCGGGTTAACTGGCGGAACATGGGAGAGGCCTTTGTCCTGCAGTGGACGTAGTCAGGCTGATGATGATGATGATGAAGAAGACGTGGAATTGGCAATGAGTAAGGTAAACACACAGTATACTATACTAATGGGAGACTTTAATGCAAAGGTAGAAAAGAAGCAGGCTGCAGACCAGGCAGTAGGAGATTATGACATCGGTACTAGAAATGCCAGAGGAGACCTACTCGTAGAATTCACAGAACGCAATAATTTACAGATTTTGAATACCTTTTACCGAAAACGAGGGAACCGTAAGTGGACACGGAGAAGTCCTAATGGCGAAAATAAGAACGAAATAGACTTTATAATCAGTGCACACACAGGCATCGTGCAGGATGTGTGCAAGTGCTTGGCAAGGTAAATTGCATTGACCATAGAATGGTACAGTCTCGAATTCGCCTAGGTTTGAAGAAGGAACGACAGAAACTGATACAAAAGAACCAATCGGTGAGCTAGCACTGAGAGGGAAAGTAGAGGAATTCAGAGTCTGACTTCAGAACAGGTACTCGGCTCTTATCGAGGAAACCAGCCTTAGCGTTGACGTAATGAATGATAGTCTGATGAGTACATTACAAAGTGTGCAGTGGAAGTTGCAGGTATGGTACTTAGACAGGACACTGGCAAGCTGTCCCAGGTGATGAAGAACCTCATTAAAGGGCCATTCACCAGGTTTGGCAATTTTGAGCCGACAAGTGCAATGCGTAGACGAGGCGTTCATGATCACGTCTGCCAAAATTTGCAACACTATGCGCTGTGAAAATGGGTCAAACTTCAAGACGAACGGTGCTCCCCCTCCCCTCTGCCAGCACGCGCCTAGAGAATGAGGACATGACGTGCGCGTATGAATGGCCCTACGTACACGGCCATGCAGTGATGTTGGTCCTCTACGTAGACGGCTCTGCTCTGACGTTGCAGACAGTGGCACGTGACATGGGGAAAATTATTTAACACGACATGCGTAGTTTACGTAGTTTGTTGCTTGAAAAGATCGATACAACTCTGGATAAATAATGAGACACAATAAGGGAATGTGAGCATCCAGGCCCGTAACTAGGGGGGGCAGGGGGGTTGAGGGTGTTTTGACCCCCCCCCCCCCCCCGAAATTTTTTTGATGCTTCAACTTTTCGGGTGATACTAAGATATTTACACGCCTTCACAGCGACCACCAGCTGCCAAAGTTACACTGCAACTTTCCTGGCATTGCTTCCCTCTTCTTCCTTCCTTCAAACCTACCCTTTTACCAGAACACTTCAGCGCTCCCGCACGCGCACCTGCCCTATTTGTACAGCTTTGCACTTCGCCCTCGTGTTCCTTCGAGTCTTTTTTTTTTTTTTTTGTCTTTCACACCGTAGCTGCTCTTATATTGATTCCAGATGCTTTCCTTGTGCATTGCCGCTGAAGAAGTTATCCGTCTGTGCGGACCGCACATGTCGGCTTTGGGTTCCTACGAAAAGCACGTCTACTTCTGTGAAGGTAAACAGTTTGACAGCAATGGCAACACCAACACGACGTGCGCAAATTTGCCAGGGAACCAAACCCCTAAGCGAAAAAACTCAGCAGCGCATTCCGATGACGCAGGCTGCCGGGCAAACTTTTCTCGAACTGTAGTCCTCGCCACCGAAACGAATCATCGAAGATGACATCTACTGAAAGACTGGCATATCCGAGCAACTTCGAACAACCTTAACCACACGCAAGGAAATCTACCTCTTCTGTACACAGAAGGTATATGCGCCTCCCTACAAAGCGCACAAAGCGAGGATAAAGCCGGCACACAATCCGGCACCAGCGGTCAACTTTCACAGGAGAAAAAAAAACGCCGCCAAGCTGGGCTGCGCGCGGGAGTAGAGAGGCTGACGTCACAGCCTACTAAGTGCATTTTTGGGGGGTCACGGCTATTTAATTAGCGCAGCCCAGAGAGAATTATGCAGGCGCCCAGGGAGCCGTCTGTGAAAAGGTGACTTTTTCACAGGAACGGAGCAACACCTCCTTTCCGGACTGTACCACGGGAGTGCAAATATCTCGGCAGTGCATTCTTGGGGGTTCACGTATATTAAGGGGAGTATGCAGTGCCCATGGAGTCTTCTGTGAAAAGGTCTTTAAGTAGCGTTAATCCAGTTTGCTGCAGCTGGAGTACAATAATGGGCCTGCATGCACACCAGCTGTAGCGGCGTTCAGAAAACACATACGCCACGCGGGAGCCGGCGCGTTCATCACACTTCTACATTCTAGCCACTGTAAAGTGGATAAGAGAGGAAGAAAACATCGCGCGCCGTTCACGCCAGGCAGTTGAAGCAGTCGCAAACGTCTTTTTGGAGCCACTGGCCACTTCTGTGTGCGTGCACAAAATTGCGGCAGCAAAATGAAAAGACACTCTGCAACAACGAAGCAAAGGAGTCTTGCGTCTTACTTCAAGAAAGTTCGAACCGATGAAGCGAACGGAGAAGAACCGCCTCCTTCGAAGGATAAAACTTCGCCCTCCTCAGCACTGGTGGAAAGCCAAGCGCGTCCGAACTTCTGTAGCGACTCGGGAGAATGCACCGGTTTATATGAATCACCTGAGAACGAACACAAGCAGGACACCCATGCGCCGCCGGGAAATGATGGTGGCCGCAGTGCAACTCCAAGTGATCTTTGTTCTACAGTCAACGCTGGGCAAAGTGACGCCTTTACCACTGGGCAGTGCCCAAGGAAGGTGAGTGGCATGGCACCTACACATTCTGGTTCGCCTCCCCTCTGTGCGACGAGTGCGAATATTTTCAACTTGGGACTGTTTGTCTCGAAAAGCAATAATGTAAATGATCCAGAGACGATCGAGAAGCTGCTGCTCAATCCGTGGACCCCTCCGGCTAACTATGGTTATCCAGCCACAGGGAAAAGGAATCTGAAGTTCCAACCTCACTGGGTAGATCGTTACCCATGGCTTGTTTATTCAGAGAAGCTTCGAGGAGCATTATGCAAATATTGCGTAGTCTTCGCAAGCGAGTGTGCAGGAAAAGGGGAGTACCAGCGCTTGGGCTGTTTTGTAACTAAGGAGTTCACCTATTACAAGAAAGCCATGGACGCCTTTAAGAGCCACGCATCCAGCAGTTATCACGCCATGTCAACAACGCTATCGGAGAACTTTTTAGCAGTCCGGTCCGACTCACAGCATGACATCTTAACGCAACTTGACCACGGCCTTAAAAAGCAGGCGGAAGAAAACCGCAAGAACTTGCTGCCAATAATAGAAACAATCCTTTTCTGTGGCAGGCAAGAAATCAAATCTGGCGACAAACAAATACATCAACAAATCTGGCGACAAACAAGTAATTCCAAACTATCGACCTATTTCATTAATCTGCACCTGCTGTAAAATTCTAGAGCACATTATTCACAAACATGTAGTCACATATTTAACTGAAAACAACCTCCTCTCCCAAAATCAACATGGCTTTCGTGCAGGATTTTCAACAGTCACGCAGTTGCTGGGGTTTACGCATGACATCGCTTCAACTTTAAACGATCGCGGTCAAGTGGACGCCATTTTTATTGACTACTCGAAAGCGTTTGATACTGTTTGCCGCAATAAACTTCTCCTCAAATTAAAAGCCTTTCTGCGCGGCGCTCACGGCATTCGCTTGTTATCTTGGCTTTCAGATTACCTAAATTTAAGGCAGCAGTTTGTCGCGTTTAACAATTCGCATTCGTCATCCCTCCCTGTCACATCAGGTGTGCCGCAGGGCTCGGTCCTTGGGCCTCTTCTTTTCTTAATTTATCTCAACGATGTTGTCGAAATAACAAAAAATACAAAGGTCAAGCTCCGTCTATACGCCGACGACTGTGTCCTCTATTCTTGTATTAGTACCTCCCGTGACCAAATACAGTTAAACAATGTTTTTTCTTCTTTCCGTACCTGTAGCTCAACGTGGCAAATGGCACTAAACCTTAACAAAACGGTAAGCATGACATTCACAAACAAGAAGGAACCCCTACGTTTTTCCTATGGCCAGAACATGAGGCATGTCAACGAATACAAGTATCTTGGCGTAACATTCTCACCGAACTTAAAATGGCATAAACATATAAACCTAATCTGCTCGAAAGCGCTCCAAAAATTGGGCTTCTTGAAGCGAACGTTAAAAGATGCAACTCACGAATGCAAACTAACACCATACAAATCCCTGATCCGGCCTGTTCTTGAATATGCCTCCGTTGTCTGGTCACCTCACTGCGCATGCGACATAGCACACTTGGAAGGTGTTCAAAAAAAAGCAATAAGATTCATATATCACCGTTATGATCTGAATTTTTCGCCTTCGTCACACGCTGTACGTCTATCACTCAAATCACTTCAACACAGACGTACTTGTGAGCGTATCGGCACTTTACATAAAATCGTGAACAAGATAATCACCATTGACATGCCCATTTCCTTTGCCAACTCCGTTGCAAACACTCGCAGGTCAAACCCCATTAACATCACACCCTTCATGCCATTTCTAGATTGTTTTAAGATTTCATTTTTGCCTTTCACAGTGGAATTGTGGAATAATCTGGATGTTTCTCTCCGAAAGTTGCCTACCAATAGTTTTTTGAATGAACTACCAAACCATGTGTTTTGTTAGTTTAGTGTGTATTCACTGTTATGGACCCACTCCTGCAATGTCTCGAACTGTGAGACAGCAGTATTTGTAAATAAATAAATAAATAAATAAATAAATAAATAAAAAGTACCGCTTCGCGGCACAGACGACTCTGGTCCGATAAATATGTCTGAAGTGCTGCCATTAAAAAATGATGGAAATTTCCGCGCACTGCTTAGGATGAGAGCAAAATGTGGAGATGCCGCCTTGAGAGCTCACATGGAAACATCCCCGGCGAATGCGCTGTACACGAGCCCAAAAAATCAAAATGAGTTTATCACCCCCTGTGGTAAAATCAAAGAAAGATAGTGGAAAACGTCAACTCAGGCTCGTGTTTTTCAGTTCTAGCTGACGAGGCCACTGATATATCTTGCACCCCCCACATTTCCCTATGTGTAAGGTACGTTGGACACGACACGTCGGGAGTGCCCATTCTTAAAGAATATTTTGTAGATTTCGTTCCCGTGTACGAACTCACTAGCAAGGCGCTGGCGAGCACAATCTTGAACAGCCTTAGATGTCATGGCTTTAACCTGAACCTACTTTGCGGGCAAGGATACGACGGCGCGGCATCAATGAACGGCCACCTTAACGGTGTTCAAGCCTTCATTCGTCAAACAGCGCCCAAGGCGTTGTACGTGCATTGTAGCGCCCACTCGTTGAACCTTGCTCTGCTTCACGCATGCGAACTCCCCAGCATCCGCAACTGTTTGGGAACTGTATCCTCAACCTGTACGTTTGTGAGAGCTTCGCCACAGAGGACGAACCAACTGCGAGACAAAGTAGAAGATTTAACACAAGAAAAAAGAAAATCAGTTCTCTCCTTTTGCCAAACAAGGTGGGTAGAGAGTCACGATGCACTTCAGCGTTTACTTGAACTGTACGTGCCTATTGTACAATTCCTCGAATATTTGGAAGAAGAGGCCGCGTCATCTGATACTTCATCAAAAGCTTCTCAACTGCTCAATGCCATTACGACGCCCGAGTTTGTCGTTTCGCTTCAGATCTGTAGCGACCTCTTCTCTTTGACACTGCCACTTTGCAAGTTTCTTCAAAAAATTGAGTTTGACTTGGCTCAAGCGTGCGATCACGTAAAGAATGTTATAGACGTTCTTTCCACAAAAAGGGCTAGTGCGGAAACGGAATTTAATAAGATTTTTTTGAAGTCGCTCTCTTTGCTGAAGATCACAAATGTTGAGATGGCCCTACCATGCATCACTGGACGGCAGATGCAAAGAAGCAACGTACCTTCTGCTACTTCCGAAGAGTACTACCGGAGGAATGTGTATTTGCCTTTGCTGGCTGACTTCGAAAATCAATTAACAGACCGGTTCGATGCCCATGAGAAGGTCGTGGTTGGCCTTAACATGCTGTTGCCGAAATTCTGCGCATCGGCTAGCCTTTCTGATATTGATCATGCAGTGCAGTTTTACCTTGGCGACATTCCTTCGGCTAATGTCATCGAAGCAGAGTTCACACTGTGGGTGAACAAATGCTGCCAGATCGAAGAAAAGAATCGCCCAGCTTGTGCTTTACAGGCCTTAGAGATGTGCAACCGCGACTTTTTTCCAAACATCCACAGCCTACTTTCTATCCTGGCGACTTTACCTGTGTCGACGTCGACCCCGGAACAGACTTTTTCCCCACTGAGAAGGCTGAAGAGCTACCTTCGAAATCATATTGCTGCGACAGGTTCGCCACATTCAAGTAGCCCGCCACAATCATCGTCACCAGCACCAGCAAGACCCGGCTCGGCTGGCATGCGCCACGCGTTCGGACGTTCCAACAACGAGGAAGAGGAAGATAGTCGGATCTGTGCCACTCGGCTACTCGAACTTGACGACCACAGTTCTTTAGAATCGTGGGCACAAGTTCGCCCTAATAAAGACGCTTCTTTTTTTAACCTGTCGGCGTCAGCATCGCTACATTTCTGGTGGAAGTGCTGGGTTATGAACCGAAGCCCCGCGAGCTCAAGACAGCGTAGCCCCGACGACCAGCGTATCAACCCCGTGGAAGTGACTCCTGTACACCAGAGGGCAAGTCGCCGTCTTCGTGGTGACTCACCTGAGTTCGGTCCTCTTCACTTCACACCAAGGGGAATTCAAACGATGGATGCCACCACTATGACTAGCCAGGTAACACCGGCACAAGTGTTCATTAGCCAACCGCACCAGCCACCAGTTTTCCACGGCGACTCGTACGAGGATGTTGAAGATTGGTTGGACCTCTTCGAGAGAGTAGCGAGCTTGAATGGATGGGACGAAAGAGAGAAGCTCCGTCGCGTATACTTCGCCCTGGAAGACTTCGCGAAGACATGGTTTGAGAACCATGAAACCTCGTTGTCTACCTGGGAGGTATTTCGACGACAAGCAGTGGCTACGTTCGCGAACATAGACCGGAAAGAAAAAGCGGAGGCAGCTCTTCAATCGAGGAACCAGCTAACGGACGAGAGTGCTGCTATGTACATTGAGGACATGGTCCGCCTGTTCAAGCGTGCGGATTACAACATGGCTGAGGATAAGAAGGTGCGCCATCTAATGCGCGGAGTGAAGCAAGAGCTGTTCGCCGTTCTCGTCCGCAACCCTCCGAGCACGGTTGCTGAGTTTTACTCGGAAGCGACGGCCATCGAAAAAACACTGGAACAGCGGGCTCGGCAGTACAACCGGAATCTTAACTGCGCATCTGCACAGGTGTTCCCCGGAGGCGTGCGAAACGACGTTGAAGCCCTGCGAGAGCTAATTAGATCAGTTATCAGAGAAGAACTGAGCAGACTGCATATGCCCCAGACTTCAACTGCACTATCTGTTACGGACGTTGTTCGTGACGAACTGAGGCAGGTGATACGAGAGCCAGAGCGTGAGCTGCAGCCGAATCGACCTATCCGAACATACTCTGAGGTTGTCAGACAACCCACGGTACACAGCAATGCAGCAGTTGCGATGGCGACGACTCCTCTCCCACCTGTGGCACGCAGCGCACCTCGCCCACGGGAACCGACAGCTACCTATCTGCCCCCAGGAGCACGTAGCACACATCACTATGTGGAGCGTAGGCCCAGGAAAAGTGACGTCTGGCGTGATCACGAGCGCAGGCCTCTGTGTTTTCATTGTGGGGGAGCGGGCCATCTGTACAGATTCTGTCCTTACCGACAGGCTGGATTAAGAGGCTTCCCGTCATATGCACCGTGCCCCCGAAACGGCGAACGACCAGCGGAGATCGAGGAGTACTTGTCTACGCGCCAGAACTCGCCAACTCTACGCCAACACCGGTCACGGTCACCATCGCCTATGCGCTACCGGTCATCCAGCCCACGTACACCTTCAAGGCAGCCTGGTCATCGCTCTCCAAGTCCACACCTGGAAAACTGAAGCAAGCGACCTGTGGAGGTGAGGCCGCTGATAACGTCAGTTACGAAGATCCTCCAGTTTGGTTTGAGAGTGATGACGGTGTATTTCCGGTAGATGGGTGCAGCAACGAAAACGTTACTTCAGATTTGCGGTTGAGAATGGAAGGATGGGAGCTGAATGCCTTAGTCGACACCGGTGCTGATTATTCAGTGATAAGTCACAAGATGGTGAAAAAGCTAAACAAAGTTGTGACACAGTGGAGTGGATCGCAGATACGCACGGCAGGCGGTCACATTATTACGCCCCTTGGCAGATGCACTGCAAGACTTGAAATACGGGGCTTTATTTACGTGGCCGATTTCATTGTGCTGCCAGAATGTTCAAGAGAACTCATTATAGGAATGGATTTTTTGCGAGCTAATGGCGCCGTAATTAACCTGCGTAGGTCCAGCGTGTCGTTTTCGACTGAACGAGCTATACCTGTGGAGGAATCTGAGGAACGACGCCTAACTGCTCTACGCGTTGTTCATGATGACGTAACTGTGCCGCCACGCTGCAGTATAATGGTGCTCGTAGAAAATGATGCATTGTACAACCGCGAAGGCATAGCGGATACAAATGTAGGACTGTTTTTGAACAAAGGTGTCTGCGTAGCTAGGGGTCTTGTTCACTTGACGAATGGCCGTGCAGATGTCCTACTCACAAATTTCTCCAATGAGCTTCAACACATCGCTCAAGGCACGGCTATCGCCTATTTACACGACTTCTGTATGGCGACTGAACTATGCAGCTTAACGACATCAACCACTCGACCAGTGGCCTGCAACATCGACACATCCGTGACCGTCAATCAGAGCCTTCCGGACAGTCAGAAGAAACAGATTTACGCCTTGGTAAAAGAATTCTCTGATTGC
Source organism: Rhipicephalus annulatus (assembly GCA_013436015.1). Taxonomy (NCBI): domain Eukaryota; kingdom Metazoa; phylum Arthropoda; class Arachnida; order Ixodida; family Ixodidae; genus Rhipicephalus; species Rhipicephalus annulatus. The sequence goes on along the minus strand of WOVY01016091.1, from coordinate 586,973 downwards.
TTTTCAAGTACCTCGAAGGTCCAGCGCACGTCAATCACGAAACACAGAATTATAACGCAAGACGATACGAGGCCTATATGCCAGCATCCATATCGGGTGTCACAGAAAGAACGGGAAATTATCAAGAAGCAAGTGGAGGAGATGCTTTCTGATGATGTCATCCAGCCTTCGAATAGTCCATGGGCGTCTCCCGTAGTGCTCGTTAAGAAGAAAGACAACACACTTAGATTCTGCGTCGACTACAGAAAACTGAACAGTGTAACTAAACGAGATGTCTACCCCTTGCCACGTATCGACGATACACTAGATCGGTTGCGATCCGCAAAGTTTTTCTCCTCCTTAGATCTGAAAAGCGGATATTGGCAAATAGAGGTCGACGAGCGGGACCGTGAAAAAACGGCATTCGTAACACCAGATGGCCTCTACGAATTCAAAGCGCTTCCATTCGGCCTCTGTTCCGCACCAGCGACGTTCCAGCGAATGATGGACACTGTCCTCGCCGGATTGAAATGGCAGTCATGCCTAGTGTATTTGGATGACGTGGTGGTATTCTCTGCAACGTTCGACAAACATCTAGAGCGACTACGCACAGTATTGGAAGCCATCCGGTCAGCGAAATTGACAATCAAACCCGAAAAATGCCACTTCGGCTTCGAAGAGCTGCTATTCCTTGGACATGTCATTAGTTCCGATGGTGTTCGTCCCGATCCCGAAAAGACAGCCGCTGTTCAGAGGTTCCCTACACCCAGAGACAAAAAGTCAGTGCGTCGATTTTTGGGTTTATGTGCCTATTATAGACGATTTGTGGAAAACTTCTCAAAGATTGCGGAACCTCTTACAAAACTGACAAAAGACGACGTGCCCTTCACGTGGGAAAGCGAACAACAGAAAGCTTTTGACGAATTAAGGAAACGACTACAGGGTTCACCAATACTTGCCCATTTTGATGAGACAGCCGACACTGAAGTCCATACCGATGCCAGCAATGTCGGCCTCGGCGCCATCCTTGTCCAGTGGCAAAATGGTCAAGAGAAAGTGTTAGCCTATGCCAGCCGCAAACTATCAAAAGCTGAGGCAAACTACTCTGCAACTGAAAAAGAGTGCCTCGCCGTCATCTGGGCCATAAACAAGTTTCGACCCTACCTTTATGGTAGACCGTTCAGAGCTGTCAGTGACCACCATGCTCTATGCTGGCTGGCAAATCTCAAGGACCCGTCAGGTCGACTAGCAAGATGGAGCCTTAGGCTGCAGGAGTATGATATTACGGTCGTGTACAAATCTGGAAGGAAACACAGCGATGCCGACTGCCTGTCACGCTCTCCCGTCGATCTAAGTGTACCTGAAGAGGAAGACTTCCCGTTTCTAGGCGTTGTCGACACATCCAAAATCGCTCAACTACAACGAGATGACCCGGATTTGCTGGCACTTATACAACACCTGCAGGGTCGCGACGTTCAAGTCCCTCGCATATTCTCCAGAGGGCTCTCCGCGTTCTGCCTTCGACGAAGTGTCCTTTACAGGAGGAACTTCGAACCTAATGGTGAAACGTTTTTACTAGTCGTGCCCACAGCCATGCGAGAGGAAATTCTGCACGCATGCCACGACGAGCCAACATCTGGACACATGGGTGTGAGCCGAACATTCGCCAGGATTCGCCTGAAATACTATTGGCCTAAGTTGCTCGCATCAGTGCAGCGCTACGTGAAAACTTGTCGTCAATGTCAACGGCGCAAAACTCCACCCGTAAAACCAGCCGGCCTTCTCCAGCCAATAGACCCTCCAGATGCCCCATTCCAACAAGTCGGCATGGACTTCCTAGGACCTTTTCCGACATCGTGTGCAGGCAAGAAATGGATAGTCGTAGCCACAGACTATCTCACCCGTTATGCTGAAACTGACTCTCTATACAGTGCGACAGCTGCCGAAGTCGCCAAGTTCTTTGTGAAAAACATAGTGCTCAGACATGGTGCGCCCATCGTCGTTATTACGGATCGGGGCACCGCATTTACTGCAGACCTAATGCAATGCCTGATGCGCATGACAAATACCGATCACAGAAGAACAACGGCGTATCACCCTCAGTCAAATGGCTTAACCGAACGCCTCAACAGAACTCTGACCGACATGCTATCAATGTATGTTGATGTTGAACATAAACAGTGGGATGAAATATTACCCTACGTAACATTCGCATATAATACAGCCATTCAAGAAACAACCCACGTTGCCCCTTTCGAACTAGTATTCGGCCGAAGAGTGACCACCCCGCTGGATGCCATGTTGCCACTACAGGACGAAAGCAGCTATCCACCTGACTTAGATCACTTCTTGCAAAGAGCCGAAGAAGCACGGCAAATGGCAAGATACCGAATACGCCACCAACAGCACGTCGATTCTAGTCGCTACAACAAGCGACGCAGTGACACACTTTATCATCCCGGTGACAAAGTGTGGATATGGATACCAGTGCGCCGCCGCGGACTCTCTGAAAAGCTTCTTTGCCGATACTTCGGCCCTTATGAAGTAGTCAACCGTATCAGCAACGTCACTTATGAAGTTAGATCTGCTGGACACGTGAGTTCAAGACGCCGAAATCCCACGGAAGTGGTCCACGTAGTCCGCATGAAGCCCTATCATGACAGATCATCGAAAAACGAGTGAGAGTGCGCGTGTATCTTTTCACTGTCTTAAGCATCGGGACGATGCGGCTGAGGAGGGGGGCAATGCTGCGACAGGTTCGCCACATTCAAGTAGCCCGCCACAATCATCGTCACCAGTACCAGCAAGACCCGGCTCGGCTGGCATGCGCCACGCGTTCGGACGTTCCAACAACGAGGAAGAGGAAGATAGTCGGATCTGTGCCACTCGGCTACTCGAACTTGACGACCACAGTTTTTTAGAATCGTGGGCACAAGTTCGCCCTAATAAAGACGCTTCTTTTTTTAACCTGTCGGCGTCAGCATCGCTACAATATGAACAACGACAGATTGACCGGACTAGCACTGCTCAGCATCCATCGAGAACAAGTGACCCCAGAACAAGTCCTCACAGAATTTTGCAAGTTGCCGAGAAGGAAAAACTTCCTCGTTTAAACTTCCCTCTTCGTTTCAAGAGTCGATCAAAAGCTAAACCCAGGTAGCCCAAGCTTCAACCCTTCTATCTTTTCGCAATTACGAGGAAACTATTCAGCAAGCAGAATGTGCGAACGGTAACAAGAAGATCGGAATGTTGGGCGACTTGTTTGTTTGCTTGCATACATGCTATCACGGACTGCCATTTTTGCGACCCGGTGTAACGGCAAATTAACGGGCGCCGCACTCCCCCGCTGACCGGTGGAACCGTTCGCTCATGAAAAGACTGGCCTTTAGTGCGAGGAAGTACTGAATGGGGTGTTCTTCTTCAAACGTTAGTCGCCGATGTTTGATCCTTTGTACCTATGGCGGCGTCGGCAGGGTCATCAAAGGCCGCGATGCACCCTGAACTAGCTGTAGACTGCAAGACGCACCGGCTGAAACCAAGAAAACTGACCATTCCCACGGGCAAAACTGCTTGTGGACAAGCCGTATGAGAGAACCTTAACAGGTTGTCATTCTCGCTCAGTTGAGGGCCCTCTCCTAATTAAAAAGGGACGTGGTCAATATATTTTTAGGGTGGAGTTTCTAACAATGAAACGTGCATGATTGGACCCATGTAGAGGTCTCTTTTCCCCCAGGACGAGAATCAGGGGACACGGAGGTCAATTTAAGAGCAGGATTTCGCCTTGCTAAGCAGTCTAGTTGCTGACCAACATGGTGTAGAAGGAGATCAAGAAGTATCCCTTAAGTGCTTGTGGCTCCGTGTCAGCTGGCCACCAAAATTTAGCCATTCGTCTAGTTGTGACGCGAAATTAACGTCTGTAACGTAGGCATCGGTACTTGAATCTCGAGTAAGCTCAACCGGCCCGAGATCGGCTTCAAGCACTAGCCTCCCGGAAACACCAGCGCTGCAACACCGCCGACATCGCAGTTGTGCCAGAACTCTCTCTGACCTCTCGCATCCGATCGTCGTGGACTCAACGCTGCCGGTTATCACAGGTATCCCTTCACCTGTTTATACCTTCGGACTTTCTCATCTGTAGTTTTATTGTTGGTTAGTTTTGTGTAGTTTGTAATACTTCTCTCTTGTAAGCTGATTTATTGATTTTTTTATGTATTTTGTTAGTTGGTATTAAGTGTTGTACTAGATTCCTCTGCAATATTCCTAGATTCCTCTGCAGTGCTGCAATATCACTAGAGTTTTGTTTTTGCCCACATACGTCTCTGATCTCTTCACTGTCTCTGCTTACGTACGGAACGACCTAACCTGCTGCCATTCCCGTCGCCAACTTCACGCTGGCGACGCTAGAGTGGCAGCTTGTAACACATAAATACCGTTTTTGTACCGCGGTTACATTGTGTTACTTCATCAGGAGCCGTTGGTCGCGGTGTCCCCGGCTTTGGTGGTGCTATTGTCCAAACTTATTTCTTGCTTTAACCAGAATTTGAGGTTGACATACCAATTTCTTTATTTGGGTACAAATAATTGAAAAGTACCATCGAATTATTACAAGTAAGCGATGTACTTGTTTTATTCACGAAAATGAGCCGGTATATATATTAAAAAATGGCAGCCGTTCTACACGCAACCCCCCCGCCCCCCCCCTGAAAAAAATTCCTGGGTACGGCCCTGTGAGCATCTTTTTTCCATTTTTCTCCCGTGAAGTGCAACTAGGTGTGGGGCTAATGTGTTGGCGATTCGCATGCGTTCCTGTCCCCGCGGTCAGCGCATGGAGCAGACGACCGCCGTGGAACGCTCCTACGCGTTCGCGCACTCTTTGTGCGCATCTATTCTACTGCGTCTAAGCCAGCGTTTCCAAACGATCCCGCTGAAACAGGCAGAAGACTACAAAATATTGCTGGTCAACACAGCAACGCCGCTCGCGTGCTCAGGGGTTAGACTTGTTTGGGCACTTCATGCGCACGTCTCCTCTTGGTCGGGTGCCGGAGAGGGTGGGGAAGAGATTTGGCTTGCGAAGGCTACGGGGAGGAGCGGCAAGGATTTCGAGCTCGCCTCCTCTCATCCTTGTTTCGCACCTCTTCAAAAAACCTGTTGTCTCCGCTCGCGATGCATCGATTAAAAAATTTTTCGTGGCAAAATGTTCCTCATCGGACACCCAACAACTTCCATTGTCTAAATAAAATTTGGTACGGGGCCTGCTGAGTGACCCTTTAAAAATCGTCAAAGCATGAAAGTTTCAAGTACAAAAGACAAAATAGAACTGGCAGAGCGTTCGAAGTTGATTAATAAGTGTATGGTATTTGATGTACGAAGGTTTATCATGTAGAGAATTGAACACGCTCTGAAAAACGGAAGAAGCATCAAAGCAGTGAAGAAGAAACTTCGGATAGGCAGAAATCGGATGTATGCACTAAGGGACAAAGAAGGCAAAATAACTACAAATACGGATAGGATAGTTAAAATAGCGGAGAAGCTTTACAGAGACCTGTACAGTACCCGGGACAACCCCGACCTTAATACTATAGGAACTAGCAGTAACCCAGATGACACTCCACCAATATTGATAGAAGTCGGAAAAGCCTTGGAGAGCATGCAAAGAGCTAAAGCTGCTGGTGAGGACCAGGTAACATCAAATCTACTGAAGGATGGAGGACAGATTGTGTTAAAGAAACTAGCCACCCTGTTTACGAGGTGCCTCCTGACGGGAAAAGAGTACCAGTCTTGGAAGAATGATAACATGATCTTAATACATAAGAAAGCAGATGACAAGGACTTGAAGAATTACAGGCCGATCAGCTTGCTCGCCATAGTATACAAGCTATTTACAAAGGTAATTGCTAACGGAATTAAGACAGCATTAGAATTCAATCAACCAAAGGAACAAGCAGGATTTCGAACAGGCTACTCAACAATTGACCACATTCATACTATCAATCAGGTAGTAATAGAGAAATGCTCAGGATACAGCCAACCACTATACATAACTTTCATAGACAAGAAGGCGTTTGATTCAGTAGAAATATCAGCAGTCATGCGGACGCTGCGGAATCAGGGCGTTGACGAAGCATATATAAACATTTTGGAAGAAATTTACAGGGGATCAACTGCTATCAGTGCTTCATAAAGAAAGCAACAGAATACCAATCAAGAAGGGTGTAAGGCAGGGGGACACAATCTCCCCAATGCTATTTACCGCGTGCTTACAGGAGGTTTTCAGAAGTCTAGAATGGGAACAGCTGGGGATAAAAGTTAATGGAGAGTACCTTAGTAACCTGCGCTTCGCCAATGACATTGCATTGCTGAGTAACTCGGGGGACGAATTGCAACTCAAGATTACGGAGTTAGACAAGGAGAGCAGAAAGGTGGGTCTTAAAATGATTCTGCAGAAAACGAAAGTAATGTACAACAACCTCGGAAAAGAGCAGCGCTTCGAGATAGGTAATAGTGCGCTTCAAGTTGTAAAAGACTATGTTTACTTAGGGCAGGTAATAACCGCAGAGCCGAACCACGAGATTGAAGTAACTAGAAGAATAAGACTGGGGTGGAGCACATTCAGCAAGCACTCTCAAATTATGACAGGTAGACTGCCACTATCCCTCAAGAGGAAGGTATATAACAGCTGTATCTTGCCGGTACTTAGCTACGGAGCAGAAACCTGGAGACTTACAAAGAGGGTTCAGCTTAAATTGAGGACGACGCAGCGAGCAATGGAAAGAAAAATGGTAGGTGTAACCTTAAGAGACAAGAAGAGAGCAGAGTGGATCAGGGAACTAACGGGGGTTAAGGATATCATAGCTGAAATCAAGAAGAAGAAATGGACATGGGCCGGGCATGTAGCGCGTCGACAGGATAACCGCTGGTGATCCTGTCTACGCGAAGAGAAGGCAAGCGGGTTAGGGGGTGACAGAAGGTTAGGTGGGCAGATGAGATTAAGAAGTTTGCGGGTATAAATTGGCAGCAGCAAGCACAGGACCAGGTTAACTGGCGGAACATGGGAGAGGCCTTTGTCCTGCAGTGGATGTAGTCAGGCTGATGATGATGATGACACCCATGTGGTTATCAATACATATGGTAGACAAACGCTGTGACATACAACATTACAGATACACACAGTTGCAACTGCATTTCTTTTAGATGGCTCGAAGGATATAGAAAGGTTCTTTTTCTCCACAACCGATTATACTGCTATGCTTAAGGTGGTAGGCCACCTTCAAAAGTAATTTTTTTTTCCACAAAATAAGTTTTTAGGGTTTTGTTTTTCTTGCATGCCCAAACATTTACATATATATTGCAACAAAAATTATCCTCCTAGTGTCATTAGTTTGCGAGTTACAGCAACTTTTCTATACCCTATGCTCCTATATAAAAACCGAAACCACATTTTCAACTGTGGTTTCGGTTTCGAAAAATTGCTTTCAAAAGCAAGGGTTGTTACGTCTATATTAATGCTATTCAAAATACTTTATGCATTTTATTGTGACTGTTACATAAGATGATATCATTAAATACAACTTTGTGTTTAAAAGTCTTCATTAATCTCTAACTAACAACAGCCACAAGGGGGACGCACGATGCTCGTAGAAATTTTCGTTGTTTGCCTTGGTCAGGCTACGTCAGGCTTCGTTCTGGATTTGTTCCACGTGTCAACGCTACTAGGGCTGTATCCTTAGGCCACCTGGACCATATTGCGACCAGCATGGGGAAGTGCAGAACACAGACAACGAGGAAGCGCAAGTTCGCAGGAAATCGCTACACGACGACAAGGCTGCCTACTGACACAGACGCCGGTATTTCGGCGACCGCAAAGAAGCTTGGGGACATAAACAAGGCGTACCACGCTCCACTAGAGAATTTTGCGCTCCAAGGGAACAGGATAATGGACATAGGTATTCTTTCTTCAGTGTTTTCATCGCTGGCATGTTCCAAATGCATGAACACAACACTGAAGCTCGAGGAACGCTCTCATCAAGAGATATGCTCGGCTTGTGCGGTGGTGTGTACGGACTGTGGGTTCAAGCGTCCATTTCATACGTCGAGAAAGGTGGGTCGTGCCAATGCGAACAATTTACGTCTGGTTTACGCGATGCGCCAGTTAGGAAAAGGGCACGCTGGTGGGAAAACTTTTTCCAAAGTGATGAACATGCCTGCCCCTCCACGTCCCTCCGCCAACGACAAATTGTCATATCGGCTTTCTGCAGGAGCAGGAAAAGTGGCGTCGAAGTCGATGACTAATGCTGCTGTGGAAGTTCGTCGTGTTGTGGGGAGTGTTGAGTGTGGTGTTTCAGGTGATGGCACGTGGCAGAAGCGTGGCTATTCATCTTTGAACGGTTGTGTGTCTGATTTCTGTTGACACGGGAAAGGTTATTGATGTTGAGGCCCTTTCTAGTTCGTGTAAGTCTTGTAAAACCAAAAGAAAGTTGAGGCAAGATAGTGCTTCGTACCAGGAATGGAAGGCAAACCACACTTCCTGTCAAGCAAACAATGAAGGAAGTGCTGGCAGTATGGAGAAGGTTGGTCTATACTGAATATTTGAAAGGTCGAAAGGCAAAAGAGATTTGAAGTACCTGCAGTACTACGGAGATGGTGATTTCAAGAGCTATGCCGCTGTCAAAGACGTGTATGAAAAGGACTGTGTGCAAAACTGGAATGTATTGGGCATGTCCAGAAGCATGTTGGCTGCCGCCTCAGAAAGCTGAAGAAGACAGTGCGTGGACTCGGCAGTAAGGGAAAGCTCACTGATGCTTTCATTGACCGCCTGCAAAACTACTATGGCATCGCCATAAAGGCTAATGTGGGCAACCTTTCTGCAATAAAAAAGGCTACTCCTGCCAGTCTTTTTCATTGCAGCTCTACCGACAAGCAGCTGAGACATGGCCTGTGTCCACTTGGACCGAAAAGCTGGTGCGGATATTAAAGGGTCGAAGGACTCGGCCAAGGGAAATATGTATACAAAGGAGGACTTCAAAATGACGTGCTCAACAAAGTTAAAACTGTCTACAGTGATCTGTGCTCTGATGAACTTCTAATAAAGTGCCTTCATGGAAAGACTCAAAATGCTAATGAGTGTTTCAATGGTCTAGTATGGCAGCGGGCACCCAAAGAGGTCTAGTAAGCTTGTCTACAGTAATGTTTGCCTTGCATGATGCTGTGGCACACTTTAATAATAACAGTGTAAGCACCCTAGCTATCCTGAGGCAAGCTGGCATAGAACCGGGGTACCACACGACGAAATCTCGAATCGCCAGGGTTCATCTGCGCATGCAGAATGCTGAACGCAAGTCAGCGAATGGGACAGAACAGGCCAGGAAGAAAAGATGAGCAGCCACCCGAACAAAAGGAGACAATAATGCTGCCGCAGAAGGACCCAGCTATGAATCTGGTGCATTTTAGGCGTGCATGCGAAGATTGTGACCCTTTTTACAAGCTCGGAAATCTTTGTTTACGTTTTTCTGAAAATAACAATTTGCTCCAAATGTTGCTGAATTCACAGCTGAATTCTCTAACAGGTTCAGTCTAAAGGCTCTTTTTCAACGTTTTTCTTGTTTTTTTAGCATTACTTCCTTGATATTCACTGCATAATATTTATTCTAGTTCACTGCATAGCTCCAGCCATTAATTACACAAATGTCAAAGCTTTACTGAATAAAGCCACCCATGAGTCACTTATCACCGCTGGCGTGGCTAGTACTTTTAATGCAATTTTTGACAAAGATTATTTCCCAATAAATAAATATTCAATATTTTGCACTGTAAATAGCTGGGTAAAATTAAATAAGACATGCTGATTTTGAGAAAAAAGTAATTTCAACGCTGCCTGCCCTTAAAAAAATTTTTGTTTTTGAGTGGCCAACCACCTTAACATAACACGTCATTTAGCTGGCCTGATAAGGCCAACCTCTTCCGGCATTCATCTCTCTGTGCTGAAACTACATGACCTAAAAAACTTTATTTTCCATTTGTAGCAATGCTTTATGTGGTTAGGGCATTCTGTCTATACTCTAAAATTCCCCTGTAGTGTTCTAGAAAGCAGTGCATATGAAAAAAGAACCTCACATGGTACCTTATGCATAGGCGTAAGACTACTAGAACTTCGAGAGCCATTTCCTTTTTATTGCGATAGCAATTACAAGGACATTCTCGACCAGTCTTTGCCATCGCCAGAGGCAAGGGTAAACTTTTTTATTTTGGGGAAGGGGGAGAGTGCACCTTGATCTGAAGGGGGAATGTAAATGGTACTGTTGAGCTATATATGTGTCCTGGCAAAAACAAAATTCAGGAGGGGAAGGGGGGGCACGTTTCCAATGTGTTCCTCCACCACCTGGCTATGCCACTGGCCGTCGCCGTCATGGTTTGTGTAATATCCTATTTGATAACGTCCCCCACACGCATCATGTGTTTTAAAAGCGCACGAGCGGGGGTGACGAATGCAGCTGAAGCAGAGATAAAAATGTCAGAGTTTCTCTGCAAGGGTGAAGCAATGAATGCAATAGCAACAACTTGGAAGGTAACGATGAGAATGACAAGCAAATCGAAATGTGCAGCGCGCTGCTCACACGAAAATAGGGAAGACCCACGCCGAGGGAGGCGCTGCAGAGCCTGGCGCTGTCAGTCAATGCGGGGAGAAAACTGGTTACTCGTGTGTTGACCCTTCCGCTGCCCCCTTCAAACTGCCTTGAAAACGTGTTGCTTTGCTCGCACGCTGCACGCATTCTGCACGTGTTTTTGAGAGTTTCGCGTCGCGCGCGGTTATGATGTATACACTTCTCTCCGCGTTTAATAGGATCGTCACAATTGATAATTTTTTTCGTGGCAGCAATTTGGTAAAAGGGCAGCGTCTGCTCAGCCATGTAGCCGATGCGAAGGAAGTTGTAGCAGACGACGCCGTCCTCGTCAGAGCGAAGTGAGTTTCGCAAGTGAAAGACGACGCTGTTTACGCCGTGGAGTTAGAGGTGAATACAACTTTCTGTACGTTCATAATTATATACCTGTTTTATTTGGTTTGCTGTGTATATGTACTATGCACCATGCTTCTTACTGGATGCATGGGTCAGGTTGCTTCTCGTGCTTTAGGTTAAGCGGTTCTTGCGCTGCCACTACTATTAGTTGTGATACCTTAATTTACTAGCACCCACCCAAGTTATTGTGCGGCATATACACAGCACTTCAAAAATAAATCATCTATTTGGGACTTCTTTCTGACCCACAATGAAAATTTACATCTATCTCTAGTGTCCTTCCTCGCATTATCACCGTTCTCATCGCGGGTACTTTGATGATAATGATGTGTGGCGCTTTATGGCCCAAGGGTCAATTGATGGCCAAAGAGTGCCATTTGAACAATATGATATGAACAATGATATGAACAATGATAATGTAAATGATGAGTGGCCGTAAAGGGGCCTTAAAATTCCTCACGCTAATGCGGGTAAAAACTTAAGTATTAAAATCATGACAGTGGCGTGAAATATGTGCAGTGAGATTGAATGTCAAAAGGTCATGATAATAAGACTATGGCGGAGATGTTGTCACCACAGGTCCTGTTACAGATCACCTTGAAATATGGAGTGAAAACTGCGTACATCATTTAAAAACGTAAACAATGAGCTAATTTTAAAAATCGGATCCCTACCGATAAGCATCCCAGGGTGTAGTGGGAGCTGCTGTGGGTAGGGCAGTAAGAAGTGCTTTTTCCTTAAAGCGTACAACTCATTACACTGGACGAGGATGTGGAGAACCGTAAGTGGTTCTCCACATCTCGCACACAATGGTGGATCACTGGCAGACAGAATATATGAGTGTGTAGAGTATGTATGCCCTGTTCTTAGCCTTGTGAGTGTCACTTCTGTATGTCCCGATTTTGATAGGGGCGGCCAATGACCAAGTTGTGGCTTAATAACATGTAGTTTATTATTTGTGTGTCTATCCCACATGTTTTGCCAATAACCTCTGAGTTGTCGTTTCAGGAAAGATTTCATGTCAAGTGCAGGGATTGGTATTGATGCATTAGCTGCTGGCAGATGCAGCCAGCTGATCTGCCAAAACGTTTCCCTGTATCTCACGGTGCCCCGGCACTCAGCAGACTACAACATGCTGTTTGTATGAGTAGACTGTGCATAAGAGTGAATAAAGAGACTCAAGAACTGGGTTTTTGCGTTTTGTAAGTGTTTTCAAGGCTTTCACCACACTCAGAGAATCCGTGTAAATTACCGCTTTTTGTAGTTTTATATGTGCAATGTGTTTAACAGCTGCAAGTATTGCGTAGGCTTCTCCTGTGAAAATGCTTGCATCAGGATGCAGGACGCCAGTATCTGAGAAGAATGGGCCAATGGCTGGTATGTATGAAACAGAAGTGTTGGACTTTGAGGCATCTGTAAAGAACTCAGGGCATGTGTACTTTTGTTGTAGTTCTAAGAAGTATGTGCAGATATGTACAATGGGTGCGTGCTTTGTAATCTCTAAAAAGGACACATCACAATCTATCAATTGCCACCGCCATGGTGGCTGCGGGAGCCATCAAACGATATTCGAGTGACACACTGGTTTCCGCAGAAAGGCCCCTCATACCAAGTGAATGGGGCTGTTTCAAAGATGGCCGGTTTTCAAACAAAACAGAAGTAGACATGTCATCAATTGTGAAGTGTGAAGGGTGGTCCTTGTCTTCCTTTGCTTTTAGATAATATAGAAAAGACATTTAACATCTCTGTAGGTGGAGTGGCCATTAGTTTGATTCCACGTAAAGGCTTTCAACGGGGCTTGTGCGAAAGGCACCCGTAGAGAGGCGGATGCCTAGGTGGTGAATAGGGTCAAGCATTTTAAGTGCGGTAGGTGTGGCAGACTGATAAGTTATTGCTCCATAATCCAAGCGAGTGCGCACGAGGCTGCTGTACAAATTCATGAGACACTTCTTGTCACTCCCCCACGTAGTGAGTGACAGCACCTTTAGAACATTCATGAGTCTGATGCATTTGTTTTTTAGATACTTAATGTGTGGTAGGAAGGTTAGCTTGGTGTCCAGAATTAAGCGTAAGAATTTGTATTCGGCATTAACAGACAGGCGTTGACCATGCAATTGAATGTCAGATAGATAGATATGTGGGGTTTAACGTCCCAAAACCACCATATGATTATGAGAGATGCCGTAGTGGAGGGCTCCGGAAATTTCGACCACCTGGGGTTCTTTAACGTGCACCCAAATCTGAGCACACGGGCCTACAACATTTCCGCCTCAATTGAATGTCAGGGTCGGGGTGAGTGCCTCTCTTTCTAGAGAACAAGACACACGTGCTTTTTTGGGGGTTTAATCGGAATCAGTTTTCCTCCACCCATTGGGAGACCTTGTTCAAGCCAAGCTGAACCTGCCGCTCACAAACTGCTAGGTTACAAGACTTAAATCCAAGCTGGACGTCATCGACATATGTACAGTAAAACATAATTTGTGGGATGGAATCACGCAAATAATTCATTGTGACAATAAAAAGAGTACAGCTAAGTACACCACCTTGCAGCACTCCTGTTTCTTGGACAAATGTTCGGGAAAGAACGCTGCCAACTCTGACACGGAATGTACGATTGGACAAGTAGCTTTCAATAATAGTAAACATCCTACCACGCACACCAAGATTGGACAGGTCTCTTAATATTCCGAATATCCATGTTGTATCGTAGGCTTTTTCGATGTCGAGGAACACAGAAAGAAAGTATTGTTTGTGAACGAAGGCGTCTTTGATCTGTGTCTCGATACATACGAGGTGGTCGGTGGTGGATCTACCCTCTCAATAAACAATTGTATCAGGCCAGTTGGTAAGGATCCATCTTGCTAGGAAGCGCAGCCACTATTACAAAGGACACACAACACAAGCGCTTAACTTCAACTAATGGTTTATTGCAAACGTCAGAGTTTATAAAGGAGGTGAAAAGAGAAAAAAAGAATAAAAAATTGTAGACAACAAAAAGCACACGTGCCAGTCCCGTACATTACTATCCGTTATTGTCTATCACACCATCCAAAAAACATAGTTCTTTCCGCGTGAGCGAGATAGAGGGTGCACTGACACAATCAAAATCATCGCGTGTCATTTCAGCCGCTTCTACTATCAAACGGGCTAACAAATCACTGTCCTGATCACTGTGTTGTGTGTTCTTTGTAATAGTGGCTGCACTTCCTAGCAAGATGTACCCTCTCGAAACCTGCATTGCAATGGGTCAAGCAGATTGTTCGTTTCAAGGTAATGTACAAGTCTGCGATTTATCATTTTTTCAAAAAGTTTACACATGCAACTTCTAAGTGCGATTGGCCTGTAACTATTAACGGAAGATGGATCCTTGCTTTGCTTTAAAATCGGAATAATAATGGCTTCTTTCCAGGCAGAGGGGATTTCACCAGAAAACCAGATAGAGTTATACAGGGAAAGCAGGGTTTTTTGTGTTTCAGAAGGCAGTTGTTTGAATACTTTGTATACGGTCCGAACCTGGAGCTGATTTGTTGCAAACATGTAGCGATGCTTGTAACTCGGCCAAACTGAAAGGGTTGTGCGACTCATGTTTAGAGGATTTTCGCTGTAGTTTCTCTTTTTCGATTGTTCTTTTGTGACGTTGAAAAGCTGCAATATAATGCGATAAACTGGACACCTCTTCAAAGTGGGCACCGAAGAAGTTCGCCTGGCCTTCCAAGGTGTCCCCTTGTGTGTCTACGAGAGGTAGTGAAGATGCGTGTCGTCCTGCTACCTTGCGAGCCATGTTCCAGACTTTAGTTTCTTGTGTATTTGAAGTGATGCCTGATAAAAACTTATGCCAGCTTTCTCTCCTAGCCTGCCGGCGCGTTCTCCTGCCTTGGGACTTGATTTTCTTAAAGCTTTCAAGATTTTCTGCTGTCGGCGAGTCCCGTAGCAATCGCCACGCTTTGTTTTGTTGTTTGCGTGCATTGCGACATTCAGTGTTCCACCATGGGACACATCGCTTGCCAGGCAGTCCAGAAGTTTGCGGGATGCATTTCATCGCAGCGTCGGTCAGAAAAGCATTGAAAACAGCTGCATCTATGTTTAAACCAGATAGGTCAGTCCAACTTAAGTGAGTAATCTGCGAGAACTGTTCACAATCAGCTTTGTCAGTGATCCATCTGGGGACCTGCGGGGACCTGCATCTGGGGACCTGCATCTGGGTCCATTTGATATGGGTGTGCTTAGCGTTACGGGAAAGTGGTCACTTCCTTAAAGATTATTGATGACATTCCATGTCAGTAAAGGAAGGAGGGATGGTGAGACAATACTGAGGTCTACTGACGAGTAGGTATTGCTGGCGAGGCAGTAGTATGTGGGCTCTTTCCGATTTAAAAGGCAGGCACGCACCAGAAGTAAAAAGGAACTGTTCAATCAGGCGACCTCGAGCATTGCAGTGGGAGTCACCCCATAGATTGCTATGTGCATTGAAATCTCCAAGGAGAATATATGGTTCTGAAAGTTTATCCATTAGGGACTGGAATTCACGTTTTTCAAGATGGTAGTGTGGAGGTATGTAGACAGAGCAGATGGTGACGAGTTTGTTCAGGAGAACTACACGAATAGCCGCTGCTTCAAGAGATGTTTCGAGTGGTAGATGAGTACATGCAATCCCTTGATTGACTATAATGGCCACACCACTAGATGACGTGCGGCTTCATTCCTGTCCTTTCGAAAAATGATATACTGGCGTAGAAAATTCGTGATCTTGGCTTTTAGGTGTGTTTCTTGTACACAGAGCACTTTTGGTGACTGTTTATGTAAAAGTTCTTGAACATTGCCAAGGTTTCTCAGGAGTCCTCTGACGTTCCACTGTAAAATTTGTGTCTCCATTTTTAATGTAGTTAAGTGCTGTGTGTACAGAAACGTTGCCTTAAGTTACAGGGCCTGTTGGGGGCCCTGTAATACGGAGTTTCTCTTTCTTGCTTCGCTCTAAAGAGCTGCGCCTTTCCTTCGGCATCTGGGGTGCCGGAGGAGTATGGCTTGTGTCCATCACCTCTTCTGAGGTGGCAGATGGTGCCTGCTTGGCAGGCACGTTTATGGCAGTTTCGGACCTGACTGCAATTGCAGTGGTCCGTGGTCCAGCAGACTCTGAAGTCTGCTGGTCCTTTTGAACAGGAGGCGGAGCAGTACAGGCTGCTCCAGTCGGAGGCGCTTCTGGCATGACCGCAGTCACACTTGGTGTGAATCTCGCGGGTGCCGAAAGACGTGGCACGGCGCCTCGACGCGCCACGTCGGCGAAGGAAGGTTCAGAATGATTGTGTGTAGAAAAACGTTGACGTGCCTCTTGAAATGACAGGTTGAACTTCACTTTAAACCCTAATATTTGTTTCTCTTTTTTTCCATGCAGGGCATGATCGGGAGTAGGCAGGTGCCTCTTGAAATGACAGGTTGAACTTCACTTTAAGTCCTAATATTTGTTTCTCTTTTTTCCATGCAGGGCATGATCGGGAGTAGGCAGCATGATCTCCTTCACAGTTAGTGCAACAGGCTTCTGAAGTGCACTTTTCGGATACATGTTCACAAGATGCGCACTTCGCGCACCTAGTGCGCCCTCTGCACGTTTGGGATCCGTGTGCAAAGCGCTGACACTTGAAACATCGGCAAGGATTCGGTATATAAGGTCTGACACGAAGCTTGCAGTAACCAGTTTCAATGGAGTCAGGAAGGTTGCTTGTACCGAAGGTAACTATGATGTGCTTTGTTCGGGTCTGTTTATTATCTCGCCTTATTATTATTCTTTGCACTTTCACTACATTTTGTTCCTGCCAGCCTTCGAGCAATTCACTTTCAGACAGCTCGAGGAGGTCATATCAGATATGACACCACGCACTGTGTTCATCGACCTATGTGGGCCCACTGATACTGGGATGTTATCAAATGATACGAGTTTTGTGAGCTTGTCGTACTGAGTCTTGTCGCGAACTTCTAGAAGGAGATCGCCATTCCCCATCTTAGTTACTTTATAGCCAGGGCCAATTGCATCTGTGAGCGTTTTCGAGACAATAAATGGTGAAATAGATCGAACTGTTTTCTTTTCATTTTGGCTGTGGATTACATGGTATTTGGGGAAGGTCTGTTTTGGCTGTGCAGTAAAGAAGCTGTCATCGGTGCGCCATCTTTTTAGTGCGGGAAAAGGGTTTTCCATAAGAAGCATTTAAATTCGGCAGCGATGGTGGCCACCCACCACGGAGCCCAACAAGGGGACGCTACAAGGTTGAATAGTGAACACTTAGAGACGCCAGCCATAACCGCTATAACCGAATAACTACCCAAGGTTGGGTAACTACACAAGGTTAACCCTCGCCGCCAGAAAATTTGGAAGTAAAGGGAAAAGAGAAGATGACAGGACAGATAAAAAGTGAGAGATAAAGACGAAGATGTAGGTAGAGAGAGATAGAAAAAGGCGACTGCCGATTTCCCCTGGGTGGGTCAGCCCAGGGGTGCCGCCTACGTGAAGCCGGGGCCAAAGGGGTGTGTTGCCTCCGCCCAGGGGCCTTAAAGGTCCAATCACCCGGCGTCGGCTCAACCCCCGAGATCCCCTTTTCCCCGGACACGGCAAAGCCACGCACGGCTAAGCGTGGGAGGGAGCCGAAACCCCCCGTTAGCTCGGATGCGGGTACTTCGAGTTCACAAACAGCGTGCGTACCATTCATGATGAGCGCTCAGCTTTCAGAGAAACTTCTGTGTGTGTGTCTAATATGCAGGGGAAGAGCACATTGCTATAAAGGCATTTTATCTGGGTCACTAAATGCACCGTGTTGTTCGGGCTGCCCCTGCACACTCAGTAACAACTAGTTCACTGTGTCTACCAATAGACGTGCAACAACGGCTAATGAATTTTTTCTTTTTTTCGTAGTTGTCGTGGTCGTGTCCCCTCAAACGGGAGCTTCGCATCTCCAGCAGCAAATGTAATTGCATCACTGGCGTCTATAGCGATTCTAAATCACTTGAAAGTGCGTCATAGACATCGAGGAAAACAGAGTTCTCTTCATCTTGCATTGCTGGGTCGTCTTGAGCAATACGTTGCGGCACAGCATGCTCCAATACGTTGCGGCACAGCATGCTCCACGGAATTTTGTGCTAATCTGGCTGCCCTGACAGAATGACGCTTTCACCTAAGCAAAATAAGGTTGCGGCAGAGATTAGATCATGCCGTTCACAACAACGTTCATACGTTGGAGTTTTCTTTTTTTATTCAGATATTGTACGGTGATCAACATTGAGCATATCTGTAGTGCGCCAGGTAAAAATTTTTTTATCATCTTCAAGTATAAAATGTAAAAGAAGTCTGAAAATGAGTATACGTTTAAGGGTTTTCCGTGATCCTATTAGTAACGCCTTACATTAACAAAATAAAACAAGTACTGCATATGAAATCAAGCTCTATGAAAACATGTACGATGGCAAAATGCCCCATTAAAAAACTAGCAATTGTGTCCATCTGTGTGCACAGGAACATTTTATACGAGAACTTCACGGAGATAGCTACGTATGAAAACTTATTGATTAAACATTTTGCGTTGTCTGTTGCTTGAATCATTTTTACTTTGTATGAAAACTATCAAAAAAGCAATGTGCTTGTTACTAACCGTGTTCCAATCTTACCCCTAAAATGTGATGTGAAAGTGTCACGTTTGTTTAAAACCCTTCTATTTTACCTTTACTTGACTATTGCACATACGCGGAACGAATTCTCGCTGAGCTTGAAATCAGAAATACAGTCCTCAGAAAATGCTTTAAAATGCACATAGTTATACGGTTCACTGCCTGTCATACCTCTGCGCCGTTTCTGCGTGAGGTGCCAGTTTATTGTAAGCCACTGGAAACACTGTCGGCACATAAGACTTGTGCAGACTTGAGTCAGTTTTGCAGTTTCCCACAAATTGTCTGCTACAAATCGTTGTCCATGCTTTTGGCAACCACACACTTCCGTCGGCGCAGCGTAGATATAAAAAATATATAACCACACATCACCAATACCACATGTGTACACAGCTTCAACTACTACGTCCCCTACAATATCCAATAATAGTAGCAGCATAAACACATTTTTTCACAATTTTAACATTGCTCTAAAGACAGAAGTTGATAGTACTATGGTAATTTATACTTCTAAAATGAGGACGGGCATCTCCCAGTAACTCGATAGATAAGAGGAACAGTGGCGCAGGAATTAACACCCGTTAAGGTGAATGCATTGTGCGTGTGCTAATTTTAATTAAAAAAATGTTTTCTTACTTTTTTCGGCGCACTGCTTTAATCCATTCTGTCGTCTGCTCGTTTCGTACCATCGGTTTGGGAATCGGTAGAATTTCACCGGTGGAGTCGGCCCCTTCGTGTTTGCATGGTTATTGTGACAGTTGACGCAGCAATAGTTCCCCCCTTTCTGTTGGGGTGACATCGCGGAACGAGGTACGTTTCACACGTAGCGCGTGCTTCGCAAATGCGTAGAAGCTAAAGGGAGCGGAAGGGTCGCAACACGCTACTATTGTGCGCTTTTTCTGGCAGGGGAAAGGCAAGCGCTGGCGTCGGTGGGCAAA
Source organism: Rhipicephalus annulatus (assembly GCA_013436015.1). Taxonomy (NCBI): domain Eukaryota; kingdom Metazoa; phylum Arthropoda; class Arachnida; order Ixodida; family Ixodidae; genus Rhipicephalus; species Rhipicephalus annulatus. The sequence goes on along the minus strand of WOVY01016091.1, from coordinate 567,400 downwards.
CTTGAGCGGGTCTTCCCTATGATGCACGAAAACAACATACATAGGTTGAAAGCGAACTAACAACGTTTACCGCTCCACACTTAACAAGATGTTTAAACAAAAACGACTCACGAAACCTAGTCACAAGTGCCAATGAGAGCAAACTAACAAGTGTGCAGTGTATGAATAGCGTGCTCTTTTCGAAAACAAGGCCTGAGCAGCCAGCGAAGTGACCTTTGTGCTGGGCTTGGCAACTAACGAACTATTACAATCGTTCCGGTGAAAGCCAAAGGCACGCGATTCTCCCCAACGAAGAATAAGTGTGCACGCATAAACATCTAACGCCCCTATCCCCCACACACACTGTAAGGCAACCTTTTGGCTGCAAGACACTTATTTATTTATTTATTTATTCATTTATTTATTTACAGGTTACTGCTAGCCTGGGTGCCAGGCTTTGAGCAGGTGTGGGCGATACAAAAGAAGAAAACAGGATAACATACAAGCATAACAATACACTTCTAAGGGTACACTTTGAACAGGAGAAAAAAAAAAAAAAACACGGAACCGGAATTTACTGTACAAGTGCAATCGGTAGGATAACAACTACTATTGAAGACTAAATCATGCCGAATTCAACAGGGCACGAAGAAAGGATGAGACATCAGAACATTGCACAACATTAGCAGGTAACAGATTCCACTCATGGCACGTACGGGGAAAAAAGGAGTTTTTGAAGACGTTTGTTTTACACGAAAATTCTGCGACTTTCATTGGGCGATTGGATCGTACTGGGCGGCAAATGCTCGGCTGGATGTATACTTCCTTGTCAATTTGAAGTCTATCGTTATACATCAAATAAAAAAATTTTAGCCGATCATGATAACGTCTTACCGCAAGGCTTTCCAAACTGGCCCTGCGGAGAAGACTCGTAGGAGACGTTTTCCAGCTGTATGAACTGTAAACAAATCGCGCGGCTTTTCTTTGTATGCTCTCAAGCTTATTGGTATTAACTAGAGTGTATGGGTCCCAGATAATTGAAGCATATTCTAATAGTGGTCTGATGTAAGTTTTGTAAGCTAGCAGTTTGGTATCCTGAGAAGCTTTCGGTAACATTCTCCTTAAGTATCCCAGTTTTCGCATTGCCTTTTTCTGAATGTACGTGACGTGCTCGTTCCATTTCAGATCCGATGTGATTAAAACTCCTAAATATTTGAAGCATGATACTTCAGCTAGACTTTGATTGTTTATTTGGTACGTGTGCTTCAACGGGGCCTTTTTGCGTGTAATGGTCATTGAAACAGTTTTTTTGTAATTAAGAGTCATCTGCCACCTAGTACACCATGTTTGTATTTTTTCAAGTGACGTGTTTAAGACGGCCTGATCGTTATGGTTGCAGATTTCATTATAAAGAAGTGCAGTCATCTGCGAAAAGTTTAATACCGGTATGTCATGTACAATATCGTTAATAAAAACGAGAAAGAAAAGTGGCCCGAGAACAGAGCCCTGTGGGACGCCCGAAAGTACTGGCGAGGCCACAGAACATGCGCCGTTAACGGCTACGCTCTGTTGCCTGTAGGAAAGGTATGATTTAATCCATGCCACTAAAGTTTCATTTTTCAGAATGGCCGTCAATTTACTCAGCAATTTTGAGTGCGACACACGGTCAAATGCCTTGTCAAAATCTAAGAATATGACGTCCACTTGCCCCCGTTTGTCCAGTGTTGCAGCGAAGTCGTGAACCGTTTCCAGAAGCTGAGTTACAGTGGACCGTCCCCGGCGGAAGCCATCCTGTCGGGCGTCCACAATGCAATTGCTCTCAAGAAATTGTGAAATGTGCTTAAATATGATATGTTCGAGCGTTTTGACACATGTTGAGAGAATAGAAATCGGTCTGTATGACGATAAGTGAGAACGGTTTTCGCTACCTTTCGGTATTGGAGTGATTTTAGCATACACCCAATCATCGGGAAGTTCAGAGCACTCGAGAGATTTGTTAAATAGTAAACACAAGTACTTCGCGCACCACTCAGCATATCTCACAAGAAAAGCGTTGGGTATGCCATCCACACCTGGGGACTTTTTAACATTTAGATGGAGCAGAAGGGAAAAGACACCTTCTTCATTGACACACACGTCACTGATAGGAGGCACTTCAATGAAGGAAGGAAATTGCGGGATGTTTCTATCATCATCAGTAAACACTGAACAGAAATACCGGTTCAAAGCATCTGCAACATCTAGGCTGTCGTAAACAGGCTCATCGTCTACGTAAAGGCTGATAATAGTGTTCTTTTTCGGTGCGAGATAAGGCCAGAACTTGTCTGGAGACGAAATCATGAATTCTTTTAACGACACTTGCTGATAATGCTCTTTTGCTGTCTTAATTTTGTTTTTCAGTTGCATTCGCAAATCGTGCATTCTATCAGAGGCAGCTGTTGATGGGCGCTGCTTACATTGCTTTCTTTGCTTTTTTAGTTTTCGTCCCATGCGTACGATTTCTTTATTCATCCACGGATTATCCTGCCTCAGTACTTTCCTCCGGAAGGGTACAAATTTATTCATTGTGTGAAACACTACGCTTTTAAAGAAACCCCAGATGTCGTCAATCGAATATTCTTTTGATCCGCACATAGAAACAAATTCAGGAAACGGGCTGTCAAGCACATCAAGTATGTCTACATCACTAGCACGTGTGAAATCGGGTATTAGACGTTGTTCTTTTGTAGATTGAAGCGGAGCGTTTAATTGCATAGTGAGGCAGGTGATTTTATGGTCCGATATACCCTGAAAAACCTCAACTTGGGGATTTCGTCGCATAATGCCGTTATTTACAAGGAACAGGTCTAAAACGGACTCAGCTTCATTTTGCACTCGGGTGGGTGTAGTAACCAGTTGTGTTAAACCATGAAGCACTACGCAGTCAACAAACGGCTCCGAACCAGCACTAAGGGCTTCAGGTACGTCGTTTTGCCAGTCTACGGAAGGGAAATTAAAGTCACCCGCCAGGAGCATATTAGAGGAATGTTTGTCATAGGAGCACAAGAACTCAAATATTTCGACAAACTTGTCGCAGCCAGGAGGGCGATAAAAGGCGCCAATAATGATGTGAAGTTCTTCAAATATTGCTTTAACGACGACACATTCTAGTCCATCCATATCGGGTAATCTGACTACACGTAAAGATTCTAAAAACAGAATAGCAACACCTCCCCCTCGAGAGCCTCTGTCCTTGTGGTATACCTTGAATCCGGGGGGTGTTATTTCAGAATCGCCAATATCACAGTGTAGCCAAGTTTCAGTTATTATCAAAATGTGGTTTATACGTGATAATAAGGCTTTCTAAGTCCGCGGTTTTGTTTATTATGCTGCGAGCATTTAAATTCATGCAACGGAGTGTCTTCTTTTTACGCTCTTTAGTAGTTCATTGCGCCGAGTCTGTTCTGGTATTGCGCCGAGAGATAGGAATTCTTTTCGCTTGGGCATTGTCCCATTCAAACATGTCATCGTCAATTTTGATTTTGTTGTGCATGAGCTTTACCTTCTGGCCCGCTTTTTTGGCTTCTTTTGCGCTATCCCAAAGCTGCTTTCTTATTTGCCGGGTAGTGGCCGAAAAGTCCTCTGATACGGATATGCCCCCCCCCCCCCCCTTTTAGTTTAGGGCAGTTTATCAACACGGCTAATTTTTCGCGGTGATCCATGAACCTCATTATAACCGGGCGTGGCCGGTGAGCAGTTTTGCGTCCCAACATGTGCATTCTTTCAATTGAACATACCGTGACGTCTAATGTTTTCTGAAATAAGTCTTCGATTACACTCTTAGTGAGCCCTTCTGCTGTCTCGTTCACGACTTCTGGAAGCCCGAACACTATCAAATTATTGGGCCTACTTCTGTCCTCCAAGTCTACCATCTGGTTTTCTAATGCCGTTATGCTGTTCTCGAGCTGACTGAACTTATTATGGAATTGTTTGATTACAGCCGTACATTCCTCAACGTTCTTAAGTTTTGTTTCTATAGCCTCAAGCCTATCCTGAATGTTCTTCTGACCATCTAGAATTTCCTTCAGCGCCTCCTTGATGGGAGCCCTGGGTTGGGCTCTACATCCCCAGAAAGCATTAGGAGAGAAAGGATAACATCCATGGCAAACGAGAAGCATTCACATACGCTGTTTGGGCATGTCAGCTGGAGAAAACATCGATTGCTCGTTTTTACAGACGAGCTTTTTTCACTAACCTGCATTAAGAAGACGAAAGGGTTTGACATCGCTGCTTCCTGCGGCCAGCTGACATGCCCACTGAAGCAGTCTTGCGCACGTTGGGTCTTTATATCGGTCGATGTAGGGGGCGGTGTCCAGTTGAATTCCACGTGGGGTAGTGCATCCCTTGCGCAGTTTCCGTGATCCGTGGCGATAAGGTACGGCGGTGAATAGTCGCTGGCCGTCCGTGACGTTCCCAGCAGAAGTATCTGCATTAAGAAGACGAAAGGGTTTGACATCGCTGCTTCCTGCGGCCAGCTGACATGCCCACTGAAGCAGTCTTGCGCACGTTGGGTCTTTATATCGGTCGATGTAGGGGGCGGTGTCCAGTTGAATTCCACGTGGGGTAGTGCATCCCTTGCGCAGTTTCCGTGATCTGTGGCGATAAGGTACGGCGGTGAATAGTCGCTGGCCGTCCGTGACGTTCCCAGCAGAAGTATCTGCATTAAGAAGACGAAAGGGTTTGACATCGCTGCTTCCTGCGGCCAGCTGACATGCCCACTTATTTCTTTTACTTCTTTTACTTGCCGAGCCTCTGCCCCACAACACAGGTCACACTGATGATGATGAGTATATACATATTGCAACGGGTATGAACCGAGAGAGGAAAAGAGCAGGAAGACGTGAACTGGAGCAGAGAGGACTACTATTGAACCATCAGCTCCGCCCTGTTAGTAAACACCCTTCGACTTTAACCGCAACAGTTTTGTGGTGGAGGTGCCGGGGTACTCGCCCAAGATGACGGAGCCACTGCCGCTTTGTCCTCGCCAAAGCCGATGCCTCGCGCGACTGCCTCCAACATTACCGGAACTCGCGATGTCAAACAACGGTGACCTACAGTCATCTTCAACTCCTTCGGCGCGGACACCCGGTGCCTGGATGCGTCAGTTGGAGCCACGCCCTTTCTCAGGGAAACCCGGCGAGGACGTGGAAGAATGGCTGACACACTACAAACGTGTGAGCAAGTGCTACGGCTGGGATGCTACGGCTCAGCTAGAGTATGTTGCTCTCTTCCTGACAGACAATGCTCTTGTGTGGTTCGAGAACCACGAAGAGTCACTAACAACCTGGGATCCCTTCGCTATCCAACTCCCAGAGTGCTTTGGGGATTCCACTGCAAAAAGTAAGCGAGCCGAGCAGACATTACTTCAGCGTGCTCATGTGCCAGGTGAGACTTGTACCACGTACATTGAGACGATCCTGAAGCTGTGTAAGACGGCGAGTCCTCGTATGTCCGAAGAGGACAAAGTCGGGCACCTTCTGAAAGGTATTGCCGAAGACGTGTATGCCTACTTGATTGGTAAAGAGAGCCTCAATTCTGTAGCTGATGTGATCCATCAATGCCGCACGTTTGAGACCTTGAAGCTACACCGTATCACGCCAAGGTTCAGCAGGTTGGCGAATGTTGCGACTGTTGCAAGCATTGAGGACAGCTGCAGTATCCATTGGGACTTTGCTACCACTGTGAGGCAAATCGTACGTGAGGAACTCGAGCGACACAGCAAATCAATGAACGCCGTGAAGGCCGACCAGCTCGATTGCATTTTAGATGCGGAAGCATCTTATACTCGCGCCTTGTAGTGCGCCGTTCGCGCCGTCCGCACCGCTTCTCGAACATTCGACAGCTGACGCGCGCGCATGCGCCGTCGCGCCGTCGCCCACCATCTGTGCCGCGCGCGCTTCTCCTTCGAGAACATTCGACAGCTGACAGCGCATGCGCCGTCGCCATCTGTGCCACGCGCGCGTTTCTCCTTCGAGAACATTCGACAGCTGACAGCGCATGCGCCGTCGCGCTGTATATATACTCAAGGTCGGCGCTCGCTCGCTCAGTTGCCGCTCGTCCGTTGGTTTGTACGGCGCGTCGACGTCCGAAGTCGCCGTGCAATGAATGCCAACGAATCCACAAACACAATGATCGACGTCCCTTCGACCAGCGCCGCCCTTTCACATACGTGTGTACGTGTTCACTCATTTAACACCCCCTCCTACAACCACGTTAACCAATTTAGCCATCGACCCAAGTAAGTCGCAATTTAACACCCCATTTCACAACCACGTTAACCAATTTAGCCATCGACCCAAGTAAGTCGCACTGTAACACCCCGTTAACCAATTATATGCTCCGCATCCTCCTCAGTGTTCCCCCGAGGGAAGCTGCGGGCAATTTTTTTAATCAATCTCGCAAAGCTGCACGAGTGGTTTCTTCGCTGTCAGCTACGTCAGGCGTTGCAGACATTCGAACCGATCTCCTACAACAGCACCACTATACGTTTCCTGACGACGTGACGTATGACCAACGCGCTTATCGGGGTACGACGACGAATCGGCACTTGAAAGATCATATCTACTACTCACAGCGTCTGAGAACGGCTTATCCCGAAGTCTACAACGTTGGTCCCCCTTCACCTGTTTGCTACAGCTGCGGTGCGACAGGACACATCTCTCGTTTTTGTGGCCGTCGCCGCCAGACGACGTATGACCCACCACCGACTTGGCCTAACTTTGAAGGCGTCAACGATGATCATTGACCGGCAGAACATCGCGCAACAAACGCTATAGGCTCGCCACCCAGGAATTCCTTCCGCCATTTTAACAGAAGGAGTGACTCGCCAGCATCAGACCGCAGCCTGACACTACCAACCAGTCGCTCACGCCATTCACCATCCCCACGGCGACGTTCTACACCACCGCCTCCATCGGGAAACTAGCCGGCGCTGCCGATGGAGGTAAGGTCGCCGTCCGGTCTCAGTCTCTGCAAACTGATCCTCTTCTGATTATGATGTTCTAAAACAAAGTGTGTGTGTTAATTGATAGTGTGCCTGCAATTGCGTTAGTGGATACTGCTGCTACGGTTTCCGTAATGAGTGCCACATTTAAGGAAAGACTTGGTCGGAAGGTTATGTTCCCATGGAATGGTGGTGTGACGTTTCGTGGTGTCAGCGGAGAGTGCCTCGTTCCTCTAGATATTTGTGTTGCAAGTGTTTTGTTTGGTGCTGAATATCTTGTCACGAAATTTTTGGGTAGTACTGCGGTGCACTCATAATGTGATTCTTGGGATCGACTTTCTTCAGGATTGTGGTGCTTCCGTTAATTGTGACACAGGCGAAATTATAGTGAATAACGTGCTTTTGTCTACGCTCGCTAAGACATCTTTACCAGGGAAAAACTGTTTCGTCGTGTCGAATGATTCTCTTTTAGCGTTGTGGTCTTTATCACGTGTTCTTGTTAATCTTGCTGTTGCAGACCTTTTATCGTTTGACGTGCAAATTCAACCACTTGCGACGGGTTGCGTGAAGAAAAATGTACTTGTGCCTCGTTCTCTTATGGCAGTTATGAATGGCACCTCAAGCTTATGGTCTTTCAATTGTTCTTCAGTGCCTGCTGTTCTTCCACGTGACAAGAAGCTTGCCGAGTTCGACGAAATCACGTACGGCACTATCACCGTTTTAAGCGAAGAGCAGCAGTCTGAAACAAGCGAACCCCAGAGAAGCAGTTCTGAAAAAGATATTTTAAGAATGTTCAGCTAGTCGCTACCCTCACATGAACGCCACGCTCTTGCACGTGTCCTTATGACGCATCTTTCGGTGTTCGATTTCACAAAAGGTGACACAGAGACTTCACTGCTGCGTTCTTGTGCTCATCACAGAATTGACACCGGATCTGCACACCCCATTCGTCAAAAACCTTAACGCGTTTCGTCGACAGAGAGGGCAGTGATAGCTGTACAGGTCACCGATATGTTGCAGAAAGGTGTTGTCCAAGAGTCATCTAGTCCGTGGGCAGCGCCTGTGATCTTAGTAAGAAAAAAGGATGAATCATGGCGCTTTTGCGTTGATTATAGAAAACTAAATACGGTCACCAAAAAAGATGTGTATCCGCTTCCTAGAATTGATGACATCATTGATTGCCTGCATTCCGCTGCCTACTTTTCGTCGCTGGATTTGCGATCAGGGAATTGGCAAATACGCATGCACCCAAACGACAAAGAGAAATTGGCCTTTGTGACACCTGACGGCCCTTATGAATTTAATGTTATGCCATTCGGTCTTTGTAATGCGCCGGCAACATTGGAATGATTTATGGACACAATACTTCGAGGACTTAAATAGGAAATTTGTTTGTGCTACCCAGATGATGTGGCGATTTTTGGCAGCACACTGAAAGAGCATAACAGACGTCTCAGTTTTGCTTTGGATTGCATACAAAAGGCCGGCTTAATCCTACACTCTAAGAAATGTCATTTTGGTGAAATGGAGAAATTAGTACTTGGACATCTCGTTAACCAAAATGGAGTAAGGCCAGACCCACGAAAGATCGAGGCCGTCAGCTCTTTCGAACCACCAAAATCAGTGCGGGAATTGAGGAGCTTCTAGGGCCTATGCTCATATTTTCGTCGTTTCGTTCAGAGGTTCGCTGACGTGGTGCATCCCCTAACATGTCTGCTTCAAAAGGACGTCCCTTTCAACTGCACTTCAGCTTGCGACGATGCGTTCCGCCAGCTAAAGTTTCTGCTAACGTCGGGGCCCATACTGCGTCACTTCGATGCGTCCTTGCCTATGGAAGTGCATGCTGATGCTAGTGGCATCGGCATCGGTGCTGTACTTGTGCAACGTCATCGAGCTGAGCACGTAGTGGCTTATGCCAGTTGCTCTTTTAACAAAGCTGAACGCAACTATAACGTAACAGAACAAGAATGCTTGGCAGCTGTTTTTGCGGTACACAAATTTTGACCTTATATTTATGGACGTCCCTTCACTATCGTTACCGACCATCACACTTTATGCTGGCTGCTGAATCTTCGTGGCCCGAATGGTCGACTGGCACTTTGGGCTCTTCGACTTCAGGAGCACGACTTCGTCATCTCGTTCAAGTCTGGACGCCGCCACGCAGACGCCGACTGTCTCTCCCGCCTTCCCCTGAAGACGACCGAGTATCAAGAAGACAGTTTTGACGACTGTTTTGCCTCCATTTCTTCTACATTCCCAGACTTGAGTACTTTCAAGAAAGAACAAGAGGCTGATAATAGCTTGGAGCCATTACTTGCCGCGGCATCGCGTCCTCAAGCCAACAGCCGCTTTTGTGTACGAGATGGCCTTCTATACAAGACAAATTATTCGGCTAAAGGAGCACGCTTTCTTCTAGTCGTACCACAGAGCCTACAATTTGACATACTTAAGGCTATGCACGACGATGTGAATGCACGACGATGTGACAGCTGGTCATTTGGGGTTCATCAGAACTTTGATCAGGACACAAGGGCTCTTTTACTGGCTCAGAATGCGGGACACAGTCAAGCACTCTGTTGCAAGTTGAGAACAATGCCAACACTACAAGTGGCCTACGACTCCTCCGCCAGGTCTTCTTCATCCGCTGCCACCTCCTCATCTACCATTTTATCAAGTTGGTATCGACCAATTGGGCCCATTTCCACGCTCGTCTAACAACATTGATGGGTGATAGTGTGCATCGACCATCTAACTCGTTACGCAGAAACTGCAGTGATACCAGCCTTGACAGCGGCATGTGTGGCCATGTTTTTGCTTAGATTCATTATTCTTCAGCATGGCGCTCCCAGAGTGATCATTAGTGATCGTGGTCGTCAGTTCGTTGTGGACGCCGTTGAAGAACTCGTTCGTCTGTGCAATTTGCAGTTCCGCCATTCATCCCTGTATCACCCTCAAACGAATGGGCTCGTAGAACGTACGAACAGAACTCTGACTAACATGTTGGCCATGTACGTATCGTCTGACCACAAGGACTGGGACGACGTTCTCCCCTTCATTACCTATGCCTATAACATGGCCAAACATGAGACAACCAATAGCCCTTTTTACCTCCTTTAAGCACGTTCACCGTTAAGCTGCATCAACACTATTTTACCATTTGACTTCCATAGCGACAACTCTGTCTCCAGGACACTCTGCCTAGCCGAAGAAGCCCGGCGTATAGCTCGTCTTCGTGCTGTGGCTTCGCAACAGCGACCAAAGGAAAGCTATGACAGCTGCCATCAGTCTGTATCATACTGCAAAGGAGACTTTGTGTGGTTGTGGACGCCACAATGTAAACAGGGCCTATGCGAAAGTTTTTACCTCAGTACAGTGGCCCATTCGTCATTGTTGATCGCTTGAGCGAACTGGCGCAGAGACCGATGCCATCATCAACTCCGCCCTGCTAATAAACACCCTTCGACTTTAACCGCAACAATATGATAAGATGATGCATATGAATAACGTTCACGCTTATTTTCTCCCCAGGTGTCAGCGGCCAGCCCGGACGCGTCTTAGACGGAAACGGAACGTCGAACGAATGGCTTCACATGTGGATAATCTCCGAACCACGACAGCGACGATCCGAAGAAAGGTCGCTGGGAGTGACACGACAGTTCACTGGTGACGTTTGTTCATTGATTGTACAGGGTCCAATGAAGCGTGACTGAAACTTGTCCCACAATCCTGGAGTACGAATGGGCGTCTAAAGCAACACTTCATCCCCCGGAGTGAAGGAGACGTCGCAATGAGAGCTGCAGTAGCATTGCTTGCGATCTTGCCGATTGGCTTCTGTATTAAGGCGAGCCCGTTGCCGACATTCCCCAAGCTTTGTGATGAACTGCTCTGATACGGTTGCCGAGGCGTCAGTTGGAACATTTAGGAAAGAGTTGTTGATGGTGAATGTCGGTGAACGGCCGTACACGAGGTAGAAAGGCGAGTAGCCAGTTGTTTTTTGAACAGCAGTGTTATAGGCAAACGTCGCAAAAAGCAAAATCGTATGCCGGTTGTCGTAGCTGGGTGCAATATACATCAATTGCATGTCTGTGTCCGCTGAAATCTCTCTGTCAGCTCGTTAGTTTGGGGGAGGTAGGCTGACGTCGTCTTATGTACTGTGCCACAGGTTGTAAGCAGGGCTTCGATTATGGTGAACAGCAACGTCTTGCCGCGATCACTCAGGAGAACGCGAGGTGCACCGTAACGCAATACAATGGCGTTAAGAGAGAAGTCTGCGACCTCGGAAGCAGAACTTGCGCGTAATGCAGCAGTCTCTGCGTACCGTGTCAGGTGATCGACAGCAGTCACAATCCAACGATTACCTGCTGGTGTGATGGGGAGAGGTCCGAGTAGGTCTATGCCAACGATGGCGAAAGGAGTCTCGGGTCACAGGATGGGTTGCAGAAGGCCAGCAGGAGACGACGTTGGTCGCTTCCGCCGCTGACACAGATGGCAAGATGCAACGTACTTAGCCACAAAGGTAGAGCTGCCAGGCTAGAAGAAACCTTTCCTGATGCGGCTTTGCGTTTTATGAAATCCCAAGTGGCCTGCACATGGGTCGTTATGAAAGGCTTCGAGGACTTGGTGACGTAGAGAACACGGAAGTACTGGAACCCAGCGTTGTCCATCAGTAGTGTAAACATATTGATGGAGCACATTGTTATCGAGCTTAAATTGCCGTAGTTATGGGCGCAATCTAGCATTAGGAGTAGGCGATATACCATTTAGGCGTTGGATAATGCGATTGCAATATGGATCATCATGCTGGCGTGTGGCGAACTCAATGTAGCGATTTGAAGCCGGCGTGTCGATAACCGCAAGGTGTGATAATGTGAGGGGTGACGCGGTGTATTGCCCACCAGACGAAATATCAGCTGACGGACTCGATGATGACAGTGGAAGGGGGCAGCGAGAAAGAGCATCTTGGTGTCTCTTGCCAGACTTATAGATGACGTCAAAATTGTACTCTTGTAGGCGGAGCACCCAACGACCGAAAAGACCAAACAAGTTTCTCAGTGTCGATGGTCAGCACAAGGCATGGTGGTCTGTAATAACTGTGAAGTGGCGTCCGTAAAGATACGGTCGAAATTTTTGTATTGCCCAAACGACAGGGAGGCACTCCAGCTCAGTTATGGAGTAGTTCTGTTCAGCAGCCGTAAGAGCACGACTAGCATAAGCTATAACTCTTTCCCGTGAAGTGGCATCCCGCTGTAAAAGAACTGCACGAATGCCATGGCCGCTCGCGTCGGTGTGCAGACATGTAGGTGCGTTCTCATCGATATGGCACAGAACAGGATCGGACGTTAAAGCATTCTTGAGGGCTTGAAAGGCACGCTCACAGTCGTCGTTCCAAGTGAAAGTTAATCCGGATGTCAACAGCTTGTGCAGTGGCGACGCGATGGCAGCGAAACGACTAATGAAGCAGTGGAAGTAGGACGCCAGGCCCAGGAAACTTCGTAGGTGTTTCTGATTTTCTGGCCGAGGAAAGCGTATTACGGCAGCAAGCTTGTCAGGATACGGCCGAACGCCATCTTTGCTGACAAGGTGGCGTTCGTCCAACACCTTGATGTTCTTGTTAGCGAAATGGCATTTTTTTGTGTTTAGCTGAAGTCCAGCGCTAGAAATACATGTCAAAACTTCGTCCAAATGATCAAGATGCTGACGAAAAGAACAGGAGAAAATGACGATGTCATCTATGACGATGTCATCAGGCCGCGTAAAACTGTGTCCATCATGCGTTGGAACGTGGCAGGAGCGTTACATAAAGCGAATAGCATGACGTTGAATTCATACAGCCCGGTCTGGTAATGCAAGGCAGTTTTTTCTTTGTCCACTTCGTGCATAGGTATTTGTGCCAATAACCAGACCGTAAATCGAGGCTGGAGAAAAATTCAGCGCCTTGCAGAGAGTCAAAAGTGTCGTCGACTCGTGGCATCGGGTAGACATCTTTGCGCGTGATCTTATCAAGCACTTGATAATCGACGCAGAATCTCACTGAACCATCCTTCATTCAGGCTAGCACTGCAGGTATTGACCACCAGCTAGACGAAGGCCGGACAACATCTCGTTTGAGCATATCAGCAACGTTGTCCTTCATGATTTTCCGCTCTGTGGACGACACTCGATATGGGCGGCAACGTACAGTTGTATTGCCTTCCGTTTCAATTCGATGCACGGCGACGGAAGTGTGACCCAAAAGCTTGGAATTGCCATCAAATGAAGTGCTGTGTTGTTAAAGCATACCCAAAATTTCTTGCTTTTGCCCTGGCGTGAGATCGGGATTTATTGTGGCTGCTAAAGCAGCGGTTGTAGCATGGTCATCAGTATTCATAGAGAATGATGGAGAGTCAAGGGGCACCAGAAAAAAAGGTTCGGTATCTGTGAAGCAAACCACACTGGTGCCCTGGGGCAGTGCAACAGGCAAAGAAGTAGGGTTAATTGCCGCAACTAATGCTTCGCCATCACAAAAGTGCACCAGGCTAGGCGCGATGGTAAGTCCACCAGAGATGTAGCGTCCATCCACACGGTGCTAGGAACACATTACCAGTACTGACCTTATCTGATGTCAGAGTCAGAATATGCTCATTACCTGGAGGAATACAACAGTCATCAGCGGTGACGAAGCGCTGGCTATGAGCAGCGTCATCAGGCGAAAGCGCAGTAGCTGACATGCGAATGACCCTCTGACGGAAAGATATCACGGCTGAAGCTGAGGAGAGAAAGTCCCATCCTTAAATAAGCGCATTAGTACACGATGACAGAACGAGGAACTGTATATAGTGAAGGATGCCCTCAATAAAAAATCGTGCTGTGCAAACACCAGAAGGCTGAACAAAAATCGCATCAGCATAGCGAAGGAGAGGGCCATCATACGGTGTCTTCACTTAGCGCAAACGGGAACACAAGTCCACACTAATACCTGAGGGCGATGCACCTTTGTCCACCAAGGCTTCAGTCCATATACCTTCAACACACACTGAAAGTCCATTTGAGGGGCGTTCCGTAGGAGTTCAATGCAGTCCGCAAAATGTAGCTTTCCCTACTGAAGCTGCACTGTTTAGTTTTCCGGGCGATGATCAGAGGCCGTGGTAGCTGGACAAACTGGTGACAAAGAACGGCGCATGGCGACTGGGAACGACGGCGCGAGGAGCAGAAATTACTGGGTGCATCGAAGTGCTGTGGAGATGGTGAGCGGCGTTGGTACAGTTGGTATGGGTGGCGATGTTGTGGAGCAGGGGCGAACTCATCCCTCTCGAAGTCAGCATCGCCGCGCCTTTGGTCTTGTTGACGTCGACGACAGAACCATGAGATGTGGCCGCGTATTCCGCAATAATAGCAAATTGGTCGAGATGGACGTCAGGCTTGAAAAGAAGGAGGCGTTGCCTTTGGGGCGAAGACGTTCAGTGAAGGCTGCATAGTTGAGCCATACTGTGGTGATTGCTGAGGTGACGCTGCAACCACCTGAGCATGTGTCGGCTTTGGAGTGGTATGCGAGCACGGGACTTGCTCACACGTCATGGACGCTAGTTCCTCCCTCACGACGTCGTGGAGGCTGCTTGCATAAGGCGTCATGCGGAGCTCACAAGACGACGAGGTGGCCTGCAGTTGCAGCTCCTCGCGGATCATGGACCGTATCAACGCACGGAGCTCATTGTCATGCATTGGCCTGAGATCTGCTGTGTCAGGTTGTAAACATACAAGTTGAAGGTCATTGAGTCGCTGACACATACTGATGATATTCGCGACCGTGGTGGGGTTCTTTGGCGCTAAAGTGTTAAATGCGACGGCGCCTATGCCCTTGAGCAGGTGGCGAACACGGTCATGCTCCGCCATCGAGCTGTCAACAGGACGGCATAGGGTGAAGACGTCTTCAATGTACGAGGTATAAAACTCGCTGGAGTGCTGAACACGTTCAGCAAGCTTCCGTTTCGCTATGTCTGCACGGACAGAAAGGTTGGCAAATATCTGACGGAGCTGCTGCTTAAAGGTAGGCCAGCCCTTATATCTTCTACTCTCAATGTGAACAGACTGTTGGTATCGCATTCATTGCTAACAGCCCACGTGAAACTATTAACTACTGTCGAACACGGATGTATCAAACTTGAAGGGGATCGCGAATCAGTTCGATATATAAAAAATTCAATTTATAAAAATATAGAAAAATCCACTACAGGTAACCCCGAGAGGTTACCTGTAGTGGATCATCACCTACATTAGGCGCATTCAAGAATGACAACTAATTCAGCAAACACGCCGCAACAGAACGATTTATTTGCAATAAACAAAATCGCTTATCTTGGCCTGCTTTGTTGTTTTTGAGATGAAGTTAAAGGCGCTAGTCTCGATGTTATCAAAGCTGTCTAGGTGCGACAGTCCGGTTCCTTCCATGTCGCTGATACAATGGCAATGCTGTTGAACGCTGCTGCTACTTCAGCGGCGGAGTACGTGTGTGTAGCCAGCGCCTCGTCCGGACTATCCTTCTAATCACTTAAGCTGTTGGCCTGGGCATCCTGGGTCCCTGCAACCACAGCTACCATGCCCTCGTCAGCAAGGCTCGCAACGCCATGGACATTGCAGTCCGCTTCCCCGAAGTCGTCGGCAGACACTTCATGTGGAACTGCTGCCAGGAAGCGTGAAAACTCGCGAAACACGTCTCCTATGCGCTCGTCCTTGTCTTCACCGGTTTCCGAAAGTTACGCCGTCTCGAAGCCTACCTAGCGGAAGCAGTTGACCACTGTGTCCGTCTTCACGTCTCACAGGCATTGAAGATCTCCACGAAAGAAAACTTTGCGGAGATTTCGGCCACTCCATCATCCACAGCTAGATTCCTGGCTGCTGACATCTTCGCTTTCACCAGAACTGGTTTTGCCAACAGCTTAGTAGCACTGCTTAAATTTGTGAAGCCACCCGGAGTTGTCAGCAAAGTTATTTCATCGAGTGCAGCGGCAAACCATTTGGCCTGGGCGATCAGCATCGAGCCATCCACTGGAATGTTTTCCGCGCGATTTTCTAAAAACCAGACGTAGAGTGCCTTTTCTACATTCCCGTGGACAGAAGCGCGTACAAGATAGGCTCCCGGCGTTCACTGCTCTGCTGCCTTTGCCTTAATATCTGCTTTGTTCTTCAACAAGGTACACAGAATGCTCAGTGGTATCCCGAAGTCGTCCGCGACGGTCGAACATTTCTTGACTGCCTCAACATGCTGAATAGCCTTCAACTTTGTCGCAAAGTCAAGGGTATTGGGCTTCTTGGCGCTGGTCATAGCTACACGAAAAGTCCACAATTCAGGAAGTCCACAATGACTTTGCACACCACGCACGCAAAAGAAAAATGCTGCACATGCGACATGCTGCACATGCGACATGCTGCACATGCGACATGCTGCACATACGTAGGCGACGCGACAACAGAAGCACAAAGCTCGCGAGGCGATGGCCACCTGCGAGGGCAACAGCAAAAGGCGTAAGCTGTGATTGGCTCATCAGACCTCGCAAAACAGTAATAAAAAATAAAAGGCAAAAGGAGGAAAAAAAATTTGGCCCCGTATCTGCATGTTTCTCTGCAAAGATGATTGTCATGCGTGTGGAGAGAGTGAACAAAACGTTTATTTGATGTTCTGTGCGAGAAAATCGGTGAATTGTATTCTGGAAGCGCTGAGTTAGAGACTCTCAATCAGTGTAGCGAAGGCTAGTGAATGCATCGAGGCATGTTAGACGCGAGCGCCATCAGGAAGTTATCCTCGAAAATGAAGGAAGGTGTGCGCGCCTGCAGAGAAAGATGCGTGCCTGTCTCGGAGGCGATAAGAAGTAGAATGCAAAGCGACGGGCAGGTGCCTCCACCGTGTGAAAGCGTTGGAAACACTTGCCTTTTTGAGCATCGCATTGCACTGTCAGTGCAGCGTGATAAACGCTTCGGTCCTTATAATTACTTGTGTGTGCCTTCTCTAAAAAAAAGGCACACATACAAAACATCGACGTGT
Source organism: Rhipicephalus annulatus (assembly GCA_013436015.1). Lineage (NCBI taxonomy): Eukaryota > Metazoa > Arthropoda > Arachnida > Ixodida > Ixodidae > Rhipicephalus > Rhipicephalus annulatus. The sequence continues at coordinate 550,424 of WOVY01016091.1, read as the reverse complement.
TGTTACGGTGCCTCAGATATGCGCAATTGTGTTTTAATTGACAATCGCACAAGTATGAATGCTGAAACTTGAGCAATATTAGGGGGCGCTGCGGATGGGGTTGGCCGTTTGAGGTATCGTTTAATCACTTTGGTGCCATAGAAGAGATCGTTACCGAAGACAAACAGACAAATGTGCAGACAGACAAAAATTTTGGCGTCGAAGGTCCACAAGAAAGACTATCGTTTTTAAAGAAACCAATTTGCAAATTTGAAATTGTGCGGTCTGAGCCTCCTCGCCCTTACTTTTTTTGAGTGTTTCGGGTTTTGAAGGAAGCGTAGTGTCACCAGGAGTTCGCCGGGCGTGCGAGTGCCAAAACCCGCCTTTGAACTCGCGCTGCCGCGGAGATCAGACGGCGCGACGAGTGCCGAAGCGCACCTTCCAGCTCGTGCGCCGCTCAATATTTCCGGAGGGAGTAAAAATACTGTTCAATATAAGCTCGCAAATTTCTACACTTTTACAAAGGAATTTCAAGGAGATAACTTACGAGTTCGATATACCCAAAAATTCGATATATGTGGGTTCGATATAACAGTGCTTGATAGTAGTATCTTTGGTATACGACGTCGCATAACTCAGATGAACGCTGGCTAAAGGGACAATGATCGCTCCAATTGCCGAAGCGGTTTTTGCACTGTGAGTAACCTAAACGCGAAGCATATGTTATAGTAGCACAGGAAGTTTACCAGCAATGCAGCTTCCGCCCCCTCCCCCTCCCACCAAAAAAATAAAAATGAAGCAATGATCGTGATGGCGTGATGTTTAATTTTTTTAACCGTCAGCTAATGACCTTGAAAAGCGAGAGGCGGACGTGTAACAAGGCTTAGCTGCTTCATCGTGGATCTTTCGACCCCAGAGCCACCAGTGATGTTTAATTTCAATTCAATTCAATTTTATTTACCAGCAAAACTAAATAATAAAACTGAATTCCAGCTGCTCCAACCAGGAAGCACGTTTAACAATACGATGACATTAAAAAAAGGCACGCAAAAATGTTTAATACATACCTGAGCAATCTCGAGTTCGAATGGTAGGGTGTTTTAGAAGCTTTTTACCACAACAGCGATTAGAAATATGAATGTGATGGGGGAGGAATTACGAAAATCAACTTAATGAAGATCCATGAATAAAGTACATTTCATTTTCATTTTTTTTTTTTTTGAAACGAAAAGTGTCAATGCGTTTTCACCGTGCATGTGTTCTTCCGAGGACTCGAAGCGCGGGAAGTTAGACTGCGCGCAATGTCCAGAAGTAGACGTGAAACATATTTTGGCAGCGCGTATGGGTGTAGTTGTTAGTGAAAATTGGTTTCATTACGTGCCGCGCAACTCTTCAGGCGCATGTCTGGAACAGATGACGTACGCCGATGAATCACCAACACAGTTTCACAATACAGATAGGAATAGACGTCACGAGCTCCTGCGAAATATGCGTTTCACCGCTAAGCAGATTTGCCCAACAAAAGTTGTGTCAGCACCAAACATCTAGGATTATTAGGACCCATGTGCGACTACTGTTAATTCAGCAGAACAATTTTAGGCACACAATTGTAACTTTAGTGGCCCCGAGAACAAGATGCACATGTTTTGACGCGTTGCTGTGGCTATTGCCGGTAATAGACGCTCCCAAATCCGACTATAGCGCAGTTTGGTGTAATTTTCGTTGATATTATCAAGATGGTGCAGTAAATCTGATTTGGCGCAGGAGTGGGATCACTGGTGCTAGAAAAACTGGCCACCTTATATACGAAGTGTCTCTTGACGGGAAGGGTACCAAAGTTTTGGAAGAACGCCAGCATGATCTTAATCCATATGAAAGGAGACATCAATAGAAAAATACGCGGAATACAAGCAACCCCCATACATAGCCTTCATAGATTATGAGAAGGTGTTTGACTCAGTCAAGACATCAGCAGTAACGCAGGCACTACGGAATCAGGGCATCGAAGAACTTTACATAAACATGATAGAAGAAATCGTACAGTGAATCTACAGCCACAATAGTTCTCCATAAAGAAAGCAACAGAATCCCAATAAAGAAGGATGTAAGGCAGAGAGACATGATCTCTGCAATGATATTCACCGCGTGTTTACTAGAGGTTTTCAGAACCTAAGATTGGGAATAGTTAGAAATAAGAGTTAATGGAGAGTATCTTAGTAAACTGATAATCGGTGATGACATTGTTTTGATGAGTCACTCAGGGGACGAATTACAGCTCATGATTGAACTGGACACGGAAAGCAGAAAAGTAGGTTTTAAAATTAATATGCACAAAACTAAAGTAAAACTAAAATAATGTGCAACAGTCTCGGCAGAAAACAGCACTTTGCGGTAGGTAAAGAGACATTGGAAGTTGTAAAGGATTATGTCTACTTAGGACAGGTAGTAACCGCGCAACCGAACCGTGAGAGTTATATAACTAAAAGAATAAGGATGGGGTAGATCATGCTCAGGAAGCATTCTGAAATAATGACTGGTAGATTGCCACTATCACTCAAAAGGAAGGTATATAACAACTGCATCTTGCCAGTATTTACCTAAGGAGCAGAAACCTGGAGACTTACAAAGAGAGTTCAGCTCAAATTGGGGACAACGCAGCGAGCGATAGAAAGGAGAATGATAGGTGTAAGCTCAAGAGACAAGAATAGAGGAGAGTGGTTCAGGGAATAAACCGGGGTTAAGGATATCATAGTTGAAATTGATAAAGAAAGGGACATGGGCCTGGCACGTAGGGAGGATAACCGCTGGTCCTTAAAGGCAGCTGAATGAATTCCCAGAGAATGCAAACGTACGAAGGGGAGACAGAAAGTTAGGTGGGTTGATGAAAATAAAAAGTACGCAGGGATAACATGGCAACGGAAAGCACAAGACTGGGTTGATTGTGCGGAACTTTGATTGTGCGATCTTTTAATAAGTGCAGCATATACAATGTGCTTGATGGCATCGAGAATTGCACACAGAAAACAGAGACTAGGAAGTCGGCGATCTTTGTGATGCAAATAATTAGATGCAGGAAAAATAAAACGACAATGAAACAGACACAACTGCACTAATCCCCCCCCCCCCCCATGTAATGCCCTCCCGGGTCCTTAGGGTATGTAAATAAATAAATAAATAAATAAATAAAACAGCTGTATGTTTCTCGAGTTGTTAGCAACATGAACCAACTGCTTTGTTTTATCTTCATGTTCCATAAATGTTTTCTCTTTGTGAACGCTGTCCTCGCTCTTTCGTTCGACCTACATTTGAGGCAAGTTTTTTTTTTCCTCGGGCCTCACATGGAGTTTTCTAAAATTAACTAGAGGTCACTTTGGTGCTGCGATCGTTCAGTGACCATAGGAATGATGGGTGGTACAGTGAAATCTCGGTAGAACGAACTCCTCATTAACCAACTTTTTAGATTAAAGAACTTATGAAAAATCCCGCACAGACTGATAATAGTTTCAATGTAAAATTTCAAAATAATCAGCACTAAATTAGTTCCACGTTATATTAACAACGCCTCAGTACAGCGAACTCATGTTCTGAAACACATAGCGGCCATCGGAGCGGTACACAAGCAGACGAAAGAGCGAACGAACGCCTTGCTTCTCAGAACACGCACAACGGTGTGGAGAGAAAAAACAAAAAACAAAAGGACTTTCTTTTCTTTCTTTTTGTTGAAACGCCAACGCTGCAGGTTTCCAAGCGCGGAGGCGAGGGGCCAGGGCAACACAGGAGGGCAAGGTCGGCGAGGCAGAGTGGAAGTTGCGGAGCAGGAAGCATGGGCGTGAAAAACCTGAGACAGCAAGGGAGCAGAAAACGAAATGCGAGGGATTTTTTTTTTCTAGCTCTTTCTTTTCTTCGGAAGAGATGATGGCAGCCATAATCATGGTCCCTTCTACATGTGCTCCAGGAAGCCTTGTCAGTTGTGTTCATCTCTTTTCGGTGATTACCTATTGCGTCCGCAAAGCAAGTCGGCATTCGTGTTGTGGTGTGGGAGTTTTAGAATAATGTTTGCAGGCACTGTGGGCACCATATGAAATTTAAAATAGCATTTGCCCTTTTGCCAACCGCAACGCACAATCGCAGCGACACTTTAGTTTCGAAACCAGCACTTGCAGGCCAGAATGCGAGCGGCGACTCGCGTTACGAGACGTGCACAGTGGCAGCGATTGCACTGCAAGGGCTCACGGTGTGCTATTCTAAAACTTTGTAATAAGTTCATCTCTGCTTGCGACGAGAAGCGGAAGCAGTTCTCACTAAGCGATAAAGCGGATCCTACCACCGAATCGCACCACAAGAATGAGCTAGAGGCCTTTGCGCTGCAAAGTTTGTGCTGCAAGCGAGAGAGAGAGAGAGAGATTTCTTTAAGTAAACGTGCATTTTTTAGTGTTCACTTGTGCACTTGTTTTTTTTTTCTCGTAAAAAAAAGAGTTCAAAGACTCTGTTTTAAAAATAAGTTATTTTGGTTGGTGGAAGATAAGTATTTATGATTAATTTTTAGGCTTTCACTATAATGATCTTTCAAAATAACAAATGAATCGGCGCGGCCACCTGAGGTTCTTTATACCGAGAGTTCACTGTATACAGACCTGTCTAGTCTTCATACTTGCGGGTGGCAAATCGCACTTGTGACTACGTTTAATGCTGTGTTTCGATTTTGTTTTCAAAAAACATATAAAAAGTCCAGACTCTTTCGAACTCAGTGACCCGATTTGAAATGGTAAGCCTAAAAGAATAATGTGATGAAGCACAACCGCTGAACATTTGCTGATTTGGGTTTGGTGACAGAACAGCTCCAAGACACAAGAACACACACCAAGTCAGAAGTACGGAGATCAGACAAATACATGTACTACCCATCAGTCCTATGCACGCTGAAGCGCCGTGCGTTGCAGCTCCCGCAGACACTCAAGCCAAAGTTACCTGTAGTGTATATTTGAAAACCTCCATCGGGCTTTAGACTTTTGGGGGGCTCGGCTAAGAATCGGGGTCGGCCTAGATTCGAGTAACTACGACACCCCATATATTCTTCATGCAGTGGTGACAATGAAAGGGTGCAACAGTTGAAATGGAATTTGAAGCAATTTTTGGAGCAGCAAATACTGATGAAGTGCACATTGGTATTTTCCACGCTTGTCAAATCCTTTGACAGACTCCGAGGACAGACATGCGGAAATGCCAAGCGGGCGACTTTGAGATTTGGGAGATTCGTAAAAGTGAGTAGAGGTGGGGGAAAAAAACAACTGGCAGACAATTTTGTTCGAGTTTTTTGGGCCTGCAGAAATATCATACAGTGCTCCAAATGATTGCCACTACCACTAACATTTTCAGACATCAGCGATCATATTAGTACTCTAAGTTATGTGATGTACACACGCTTAGGAATTAAACTGTGCTGTGTCCTCTGACTGGTGCTAACAGCCACTTTTAAATTTTAAAATGCTTTCCCACAGGCCATCGGTGTGTTGCGGGGGAGGTGGCTTAAGTGGCGTTCTTTACGGGTAAGAACAAAATCATAAAATTTTCGAACCACTACACCCCCCCCCTCCCCTTCTCTCTCTCTCTTTTTTTTTATGATGGGGTTAGGTCTACGGCCCTACTTTCCAGCTCGCTTGCAACGTGCATTTTACTGAAGTAACGACGACACGCACTCGGCCGTTGGCCTGTTGCGGAGCAACAGGCCAACAGCATGCTCCGTTGCTATGGCAACTACGTGGTCGCTGGCAACGCTGGCGTTCACCGCACGTCGAGTTGGCTTGCGCGCATAGCCACCTTTGCTGACTAGGAAATTCATCAACGAATTCGCCTGGGCGTCGCCTTAACTCGCCACTACACCCACTTAATCGGCCGTGCGGACAGCCCGAATTGTGAGCGCTGCCAAGTGCGCGAAACAATAGCTCACATATTTTGTGACTGTGCATTATACATTGCGCAAAGAAAAATGCTAACTGCAACGTTGGCAAGCATTGGACGAACACCATTAAGTGAAAGCCACATATTGTCAGCAATGAACGACCAAACAGTGTCAAAAACTGCTACAAAGGCTGTTCTAGACTTTATAAAAAGCACTGGACTAGAAACTAGACTGTAGGGTACTATGCTAAGTGGCTACTGTACATACGCACCACCTCTTCTTGTCCCCATCATCACCCTTCATCCCTCTTTCCTTCCCCTTTCCCTTATCCCCTGTGTAGAGTAGCAGGCTAGAGCGAACTAGCTCAGGCCGACCTCTCTGCCTTCTAATAAATTCTCACTCTCTCTCTCTCTAGGAAATTCATGTTTCCCATGATATGTTGCTGGCTATGGCAACACATTTTTGTCTTGAAGTTGCTTCGTCCCGCCAATAGGTATTCGTTGCGGTAGGCGGACCGATGAGCACGCGGCATTGCTACTTTATCTGGTCAATCGCGTGTTGCGAGTGTCCTGGCTTAATGAGTATATATCTTTTACTGTGGTTTAGGGTTAGGGTGTGCGAGCCTGAATTGATAAATGACGTGGACTACAGGTTGCCAACGTGGCGTCTATTTCTCGCTGAAATTAGCGCAACTAAGAAAACTTTAGGGCTGATCACGCATTTTGGTGCAACATGGCACAATTCCGACGAATTTTATGCTTTTGGTGCAGCTTGGCACAGAATTTCGGTATTGTATCAAATTGGCACAGCTGTTGGACCTCTGTGGGAATGCTTCTAGCATTTAGAGGAGCCATTGGAGCAGGCAAAATCTGCTTTTTGAGCAGTTACCTCTGTGTTTGGAGCACGCGTGGGCTTCTAACGATACACACAGAAGCGGAAAAATTTTGCTTTAATTTAGTTTGATCTTCTCTCAGCTTACATAATAATTTATAGAGAAGCAGCACGTCTACCAAATAAGCACCAAAAGTAAACAAAAGTAGGATCATACACAGAAGCGGTGACATAAAACAGTGAAAGATATTGCACTAACAAGTTGGCCGCAGCATGAAATTTATAGCAGTGCACACGCACTAACATAGGCCTGCGCATGGGAAGTGGGGTAAGGGGTGGGAGGGGCACTGCAACGCACCTTTGCCCCAGTGAAGGAAAACCCTGCGCTTGCTTATATGCGTGCACACACACACCCACACAGACATTCAGAGCTTCTTAGAGTGAAACCTCGTCAATACGCACATCCACGCCAAAAACACAGCTTACTACACACTAAATGTAGTGTGCATTAACCACCAAGTGCCGATTTGTAGTTCGTTGCGCGCGCCATCACTGCTAAACAAGGAATGAATGCAGCGCCGCAGCAACTATTGCCTAAAGTGCCTAACACAAAGGCATTTCTTTCTTTTTTTCAAAGTTCAGAAATGACTGGCACTCTCACATAGCCGTCCAATGGCACGCAATCGCGACACCAAGGAGCAATTCGAAACCACTGTGGAGTCTGAGATACGCAGTAACTGGCACAACAACGAAACAGACATAAGCTTCTGTCCGCGATAAATGTGTACCGTGACATGCCACTTAGTAAAACAGTTTTTTTTTTATTCTTAGGGTTGCAGGTAGTTAATTGTTTACTTGCTAGTTGTGTGCACGCTTCAGCCACTTGGTGTGTACAGCATGCCGAGCCGCTTGCACCTACTCCCCCTCAGACCGTGCACAGATGCGGCCAGAAAGCAGTTGAATTAAGGCGATGATGCGAGGTTTTTGCAAGCGCTGCTCTAGCGGTCCTGGCAGCTGATAGAGGCGCATTTGGGTTTAAGCCTCATGAACGCGTGCCGTATGGCTATAACAGCGCTACGCTTGGTGTTCTAGTGCCCGCAATCCCAACGCTAAACTCAGCTACAGTGACCTGCTTTTGTTTCTGCAGAGAAGTGCGCACTGAACACTGTCCCAAACAACAATCGAAGCGGCAGGGATTGGCACTCCCGCGCACTCAGGACCATTAAAAGTGCGCAGTAGGCTCAAAGCGGTGATATGCCATACACGCAGGCTTTTTGTCGGCAATAAGTCATGTGGGTGCACTTTTCGGTGGTTGCCATATTGCTTCTGTTTTTTGCCAGTGCCCCTCCCCCTCCCCCCAAAGGCATCGCTGCAATCGCGCTGAAGTCTGAATAACTGATCGGCTGATTCCGTGCTTTTGCAGCAGTGGAATTCTACAAGATGGCGAGGCCATCACATAATATCTGCTCATAATGCATGCTCTGAACATTGCTTTCAATTGCAAAACCACCTTGTGGCGCAGCAATGGCACAAATCAGACAAAAAAGACAGTTTTGGAGCAGTATGGCGCAGTAATGTCGAGTTGGCGCAGGTTCGTGCAATTGGTGCAGGTTTCGCACCATTGTTTTGTGCATCACAGAAAGTTCTCATAAACATTGTGTCTAAGAAAGAAACAAATCAGTCCTTAAAACTTGCACTTGAAAATGAGAAGTACCCTCTCGATGGCCTCTTTGTCCTGAGGTGTGACCTGGCCGTAGTTGACTTCGATGGCGGCTCCTCCTCCGCTACCCAGGCCACCCGGTGCACCACCACCACCCTGGCTGGCACCACCCGGCGGTGGACTGGGCTCGTTCAGCATCCGTACAAACGCCTCCTGGTTCTGCACAAGGGCAATTACAGCATCCTCCCTATTTGAGGCACCCCATAGGGGAGATTTTTTGTTTGTTTGTTTTCACAGTGTGCACTATCAGCGAGCACTCTCCACACACCAGAGCCAGACAATATGCATAAAATATTCCATGTTGTCTTCACCCAGCAGCTGCAAGCCAGTCCCACCGCAAGGGACATTTTCACGACAAGCCAAAACACTTCACTGGCTTCGCAAAGTTTACGTCCTGCATGCAGCCCAAATCGCAAAAATCGCTGTCTGAACGACAGTTCACTCACCCTTGCTTATGTGTACCATATGTAATTGACGGCAAAGTGACTGATCTTTCACGAGTTGCAGTCCTCCCGTAACATCAGACTTGCACTGACACGTCACTTTAATGCCGCCTCCTCAATACCGAAATTGAAGTTCGTTTTTAAGTTAGCCATATTACAAATATATTAAACACGTTACCAAGCACTACAAAACTGCTGTTAGGGTTCGCAAATCAGCCCAGGCGAACAGAGACTCCAATGAAGCACTGCGCACACCACTGTTATCAAATGCACATTTAGCGCAGGCTAGAACAGCACTACAACGTACAGTTACGGCTAAACACTGGCCAAAATGAAGGCTGAAAGTCGTCTGTGATCGTGCTTGCGTGCGGACGTATTTTATTTCCCCACCTAATGGCCTATATAAAGGTGCTTTTTTTTCCCTAGTGAATCTTTTTTTTTTTTCGACTCTATAATTTGGACTTTTTAGCGGTTCCCATTGAGGCTAAATACACGGTCAGCGACCACATAGTTAAAGGCCGACTTCGGCGATTTTTCGAGGTCAGTAGATCTCAATGAAATTCACTGGGTATATTCATTTGCTAGTTTGCACCATTCATGCCAAATTGCAGGCTTGATAGTTTCGCAGATTCTATCAAATGAATTTTATAGCTTGCCTCGAAACACTCACCTTGCTTGCCAGAATTAATGGCAACATTTTGTGGGTGACGTTGAGCTTTGCCTGGCAGAAGTGATGAACTGATGTGCCACTGCAGCGTCTGCTTGTGTGCTATGGATTGTGTGGGTTTGGCCGGCGCTTCCTTGGCTGAGCGTGCAATTATTTTTCGGTGTTGGTGGGTGTGCGATAGGTGCCAAGTGGTGTTGCATTGTAAGACGCACACGATTCCTCATACATTCCCCATAACAGCGTAAGTGTTTTAGCCGATCGCCGCAGACGGCGTGGACAGGTAGTGCCATTTGCTTGGCATTATGTGCAATCGGGTAGGTTCCGGCAGCGTCAGGCAAATCTTTACCTCACACGTAGAGGCGCACTCGGTTGGGTTTCGGTATTGCGATTTTTTGGCAATTAAAAATTATTTTCAAATTTTTTGAGCATTTAAGTTATTGGGGACGTGAGAGGAGTGTCTAAGGGACATGAAATCACCATTATCCTGACATTGTAAAAAAATCAGCGGAGTTGGCCTTTAAGACTTTCTCTGTAGTCATGCACTTTGCGGCATACCTCGGCAGACAGCCGAGTGGGCCGAGGAAGAAGAAAAGGAAGCAAAAAAACTTGCCCTGGAGATGAGCTGCAAAAGCTGGGGGTTCGTCTGTCCAAGCTGTTGCAACACTGCATTGAGCAGCTGTGGGTTTTGCTGAATCACCTGCAATCAGGCAACAATGCACCTTCTGAACATTCCTGGCTGGACTAGGTAATGCTCAACTGCCGGCGTGTGCATATCAAATTTTTCATTGATAGCCGCACAACTACACAAACACGAGTACCGGGCACAGTATGTCAATGCAAGGAGGGCACATGAGATTCATGACAACTGTTGTGCATCAGAAACATGCGCTGATTGTGCATCAGAAACATGCGCTGAATACACTTTTTCTTTCTTTAATAGAGTCAGAACTCCCGGCGGAAAGGCCACTATTTTGCCAAATTGCGACCAATTTTTGCGTACTGGCTGTTGATGACACCAAACTGACGCTGACAAAACAGCAAGATCGCAGCAACGAATTTTGATTGCAGAAGGCTCTGCTGAGCGACTTCAATGTGCGTACAACGGATTTCCAAAGGCGCGAACACAGCCTAACTGTGCAGTAAATGTTTCGAATTTCAGTAACCTTAAGGGTGATGCAGTTAGCAACGTGCAAGGCAGGACTTGTGCTTCGTTTGTTGATGAGCAGGAAAACACTCCAGCTCATTTGTATAATCGTTCACTAGCATTAAATCATTTCCAAATTATGACAGAGAACACATGCTGACGTTGCTGACAAATGATTTCCCAGGCTTTCATTAAAGAATGCTCAAAAGTTTTTGCGATGATCCACTAAAAAAAACCGGCACAGCTACACATGATACGCGTTACTTGCTGCATTGTCAAGCCGAGCACTCCTAGCTAGTCACGTGCACTGTGTCACCTACTAAGCAGACTCCATCAGCACTGCTTGCTGTAACGTACGCGTGCATTTGCCCATACCCAGTGTCATTTTGACTTTTTTTTTTTCGTGCTCGGTCGGCACCAGACCATGCAAAGGCATTGACCGTCCAGGCCAATGCGGTGAGTTGCCTTCATTCCCACAAGCAATGCACACTTTATTGAAGCAGTCCCACGCACAAGGGTGCGGCAGCGAACGACTTGTTCGGTACGCTCACAGTAGGGTAGCGAAAAGAGCACATGCTCATGTTGGTGGTTTGTCAAGTGTGCTTGAGCCATCATGCGCATCACATGTTCTCTGCTGCTCGTAATTGTTCAGTAGCACTTCATAGGTATGGTGCTTGGCTACTGACCTGAAACACACGGGTTCGATTGGGGCTGCAGCATTAGCCATCTGATGGTGGGGGAAAGAGTGGACAATCCCGTACTATGCAGTGTCAGTGCAGGTTAAAGGACCCAAGACCGTATCTTAAATCCCACAAAACAGGCGAGACATTGCATGCATCTTTTTTTTCGTACTCTGCTAGTTTTTCCTTTCATTGCTTTCATCTAGAATGCTGCGTTGCGAATACCACGAAAATACCCAGGAATGAATCTGAAGAAGACAACGATATGTGTCAACTATAAACAGAACATTCTAGTGGTCAGCACACCATCAGAGACGACAAAGAACAAAATATAATGAGCGGAATAAGAAGTAAATAAAAGAACATGCGATCTTTTCACAACAAGTAAACAATAAAGGTGCGAATGACACTGATCACACACAAAGGTAAATACCCTATTTACTCTAATGAATGCACTCGCATAATGAACCCACCCCTTATTTCAGTCGTCAAAATTTGAATTCCCCCACCCATATAAAAAATGCAACCCCCACGCTCATCCTCTGAAGCCCCGCTAACTGACACATGGCACCTCCTTGCCCATTGGATCTCTTCCATTTTATATTACAGTTAAACCTGCTTATAACGAACCTCCATAAAACGAATTTCTCAATATAGCAAAGTTTTTCTATTCCGTGCCGTCGCTTCATAGAAGCACATTTATTTGCGACCTCTATGTAACAACGTAACTGCGGGAGACAACTTTGATATAACCAATTTTCCCAACGGACAATCTAGATATTTCGCTCTGCATTTTGGCATTTTGCTACGACCATGTCTTCCGCGGCGGCCCCCCCGCCGCCGCCTCGGCCGAAGCGTGACACAGCGACGGCGGGCCAGCAGCCCGCATCCGTGTGAGGCAGGCAGGCAGGCGGGCCTGCACCCCACGGGCAGGCGTTGCCCCCATTCTCGCCGCCGTGATCGCATGCCCCCACTCTTAAAAAATATAAAATAAAAAATATGCGTTGGCAGTGCCACGCTTTTGGTCAGTGTCACATGTGGATCCGCGCTAGGGCGCTTTACTTAAAATAGTGCCACGTCCCATTTCCCAAGTTTTTGTTATTCCGAAACACCACACAATTCTCGGCGCAATACAGGTTTCAAGAAGATTCCGGACTGTAGTAGATCATTTCAATAAGATCACGCCCACTGTGCGAACGGTACAGATTGTTCTGGAACCTACGCCTCCGCCAGCGATAACGCTAGAACATTGGACGGCAAGGGTATAAATGCCGACGCGCTTCGCCGCTTGTCAGTTGTTGATCGAAGGCCGACGCTCCGTTCGCCGCTATCAGTCCGAGACTGCTATCTGTGCGAGACTGCTGCTGTAATTGGACTTTCCGTTTACCAGGCACAGGTTCGCCCAAATAAACAGTTAAATCCCAACACGAAGTCTCCTGTCTTTGGCCACGTCACGACCCCGTGACATCTGGTGAAGGTGCTGCTTCGTTCATGTACCGGACGCCCCCGTCAAGCCGTGAACCCAGCACACGTCGCGGAGAAGACACCGACGTCAACCAGGAGCAGCGAACAAGCCGCCGACAGCAAGGGCTACCACCGGAGTACGGGATTCTAGAAGACAAGGAGCGGAAAACCAAGGCCATGACCGCGACTGCAGCGACAATGACAACCGCCGCATCTCAGCCCACGATGGTCATGCATCAACCCAGGGAACCACCAATTTTCCATGGGTCATGGTTCGAAGACCCGGAGTCCTGGCTAGAAACATACGGCCGTGTGGCCGCCCTCAACCACTGGGACAACGAAGAAAAGCTTCGTCGTGTGTACTTCTACCTGGAAGACACCGCAAGGACCTGGCTAGAGAATCGTGAGTCCCACTTCGAACGTGGGATAGTCTTCTGCGGCGCATTTCTGCAAACGTTCGCGAGAGTCGCTCGCAAAGAAAGGGCCGCTGCTCAACTAGAGACCCGGGTTCAGCTACCAAATAAGAAGGTTGGAATTTTCACAGAGGAGATGACCCGCCTATTTCGTCACGCTGACCCAGACATGCCTGAGGAGAAGAAAGTTCGTTTCCTCATGCGAGGGGTCAAACAGGAGCTCTTCGCGGGGCTAATGAGGAATCCACCGAACACCGTCCAAGAATTTGTATCCGAGGCGACCACCATCGAAAAAACCCTTGACATGCGCACCAGACAGTATAATCGTCGCCTGACTCCAGAATGCGCTGCTGCTCAAACCAGTGACTCCGGAGACCTGCGTGAAACGATCCGAGCGATCGTGCGGGAAGAGCTGCGCAAACTGTTGCCTTCGGCGCACCCTCAAGTGGATTCGATCGCCGACATTGTGCGAGAAGAAGTTCGGCTATCACTTCGAATTTCCCCAAACACCGCTGCCCGAGCCAGAAACTATCAGCTACGCCGCTGCAGTGCGCCACAACGCTCCTCCCCGTCCACGCCAAAACGCCGCCCCGTCGCACTTCCGTCGCCGGACACCACCGCCGCCACCACCCCCACCGACGACCTACCGTTCACCAGCGGGCCAGCGCAGTGCGCCGAGGAAAACCGACGTTTGGCGCACCCCTGACCACCGCCCACTGTGCTACCACTGCGGCGAGGCCGGGCACACTTACCGCCTTTGCCAGTACCGACAGATGGGACTGCGTGGCTTCGCCGTCGATGCACCACGTCCGCAGCCAGGGGAACGGCCACGTGACATCGCCGACTACCTGACAGGAACTCAATGGACACCCCGAAGTCCTTCCTGTTCGCCGTCGCCCAGCCGCCGCATGTCACCGCACCCCCGGCAGTACTCTGGCCCAACGCGGGGCCGGTCTCCTAGCCCGTATCCGGGAAACTAAGGGAAGCAACCGGTGAAGGTACGGTTGCTGTGCGACGAACTACCGAAGATCCTCCGACGACGACGACGCCGCGACGGAGCTTTCCGAACACAACGCCAACCAGGCAAAGCCCTGACGGCGGAAGCTCACTTGCTGAAGGTGGCCTGACGACGCAACATGGAAGCAGCGGAACAAGCCGACGCAGCCGTGACCCGACGCCACGCCCTAACTGTAATGCGAGACGGCGAACTAGCGACCTTGACGTTCTTATCGACGGCCACAGTGTGACCGCTCTCGTCGACACTGGAGCCGACTATTCTGTCATCAGTGGGTCGTTCGCCTCGAAGTTAAAGAAAGTTAGGACAGCTTGGAAAGGCCCTGAAATCCGCACAGCCGGAGGTCATCTTGTAATGCCTGCAGGAATCTGCACAGCGAGAGTCACCATTAACGGCCGTATTTATCCTACAGACTTCGTAGTCCTACAGCGTTGCTCGAGAGATGTCATCCTTGGCATGGACTTCTTATGCCTCCATGGTGCTGTCATCAACCTAAAAACAAAGTCGATAACGTTATCCACAGAAGAAGCACTACCACCGCGCACGCCGTCAGGACACCATGCCTTGAATGTGCTGGAAAAACAAGTCACCATTTTGCCTCGCTCAAGCGTCATTATCTCAGTCGGCGCTCCTAAATCACCTGACTTGGAAGGCGTCGTTGAAGGCAGTCAGCATCTGTTGGTCACCCGAAATATTTGCGTCGCAAAAGGAATTGCAGAGCTGCGGGGAGGCAAAGCAACGGTTATGCTCACGAATTTCAGCAATGAGTACAAACATGTGAACAAAGGAACAACGGTCGCATACATCGAAGAAATTGTCGAAGCCACCAGTGCTTTCGCCCTCGCCGATTCTGCAGAACCTGCTCAGAGGAACCAAGCCCCTCCCATAGCTTTCGACGTCAATCCCAGACTACCGAACGATAAGCAAGAACAGCTCAAGGCCCTGCTCCTGCAATACGAAGATTGCTTTTCGTCGTCATTGAAAATTCGGCAGACCCCAATCACAAAACATCGCATCATAACCGAAGAAAATGCCAGACCACTCCGTCAGAGTCCGTACAGGGTTTCGACGCGAGAACGTGAGGCCATGAAGAGACAAGTTGATGAAATGCTGCGGGATGACATTATCCAGCCGTCCAAGAGTCCCTGGGCACCCCCCGTGGTGTTAGAAAAGAAAAAGGATGGGACCCTACGTTTCTGCTTCGATTATCGCCGCCTGAACAAAATCACAAGGAAGGACGTGTATCTTCTCCCACGAATAGACGACGCACTTGATCGGCTCCATAACGCCAAGTACTTTTCGTCAATGGACCTCAAGACTGGCTATTGGCAAATCGAAGTCGACGAAAGAGACCGAGAGAAGACTGCGTTTATAACACCAGACGGCCTCTTCGAGTTTAAGGTGATGCCCTTCGGCCTTTACTCAGCGCCTGCAACTTTTCAACGCGTTATGGATACAGTACTGGCAGGATTGAAGTGGCAAACTTGCCTTGTGTACTTGGACGACGTCGTCATGTTTTCTTCGAGTTTCGACGAGCATCTTCGGCGCCTTGAAGCTGTACTTCAAGCCATCAAGACGTCCGGACTCACACTGAAGCCAGAAAAGTGCAGATTTGCGTATGAGGAGCTCTTGTTTCTGGGACACGTTATCAGCAAGTCTGGAGTTCGTCCCGATCCACGGAAAACAGCCGCCATCGCCGACTTCCCGCCGCCCACTGACAAGAAGGCCGTGCGCCGATTTCTGGGCCTGTGCGCCTATTATAGGCGGTTCGTGAAAAACTTCGCCCGCATCGCCGATCCTCTCACTAACCTTACCAAGGCCGATGTTGTTGTTGTTAATTGTTTTGTGAAGTTTAACGTCCCAAAACCACTATATGATTATGAGAGACGCCGTAGTGGAGGGCTCCGGAAATTTAGACCACCTGGGGTTCTTTAACGTGCACCGAAATCTGAGCACACGGGCCTACAACATTTCCGCCTCCATCGGAAATGCAGCCGCCGCAGCCGGGATTCGAACCCGCACCCTGCGGGTCAGCAGCCGAGTACCTTAGCCACTAGACCACCGCGGCGGGGCTAGGCCGACGTGGAGTTCAAGTGGGAAACGCCACAGGAACACGCTTTCCAGGAGCTTAAACATCGCCTCCAGACGCCTCCGTTACTAGCCCATTTCGACGAATTCGCCGAGACAGAAATACATACTGACGCAAGCAGCGTAGGTCTTGGCGCCGTTCTTGTGCAGAGGGCTGACGGACTTGAAAGGGTTATTAGTTACGCCAGCCGATCTTTATCCAAAGCAGAAGCAAATTATTCCAGAACAGAAAAGGAGTGCCTCGCCATCATCTGGGCTACGTCGAAATTTCGCCCCTACCTCTACGGCAGCCCCTTCAAAGTTGTGAGCGACCACCACACCTTGTGTTAGCTAGCCACCTTGAAGGACCGTTCAGGTCGCCTCGCACGATAGAGCCCGAGACTTCAAGAGTATGACATTACTGTCATTTACAAGTCCGGCAAAAAACACACCGACGCTGACTGTCTCTCTCGTGCGCCTGTCGACCAACCACTACCCGATGACCCGGATGACGACTACTTCTTGGGAACGATAACTACCGACGACTTCGCTGAACGACAGCGGGCCGACCCGGAACTTAAGGCCCTAATAGAATACCTCGAAGGCAGGACCGCCGAAGTCCCGTAGGTATTCAAGCGCGCACTTGCGTCATTCTTTCTACGAAACGGTCTTCTACAAAAGAAAAACTTTTCACCGCTTCGAGGTAAGTACCTCCTTGTGGTGCCTTCAGCTCTGCGACCAGAACTCCTGCAGGCCCTGCACAACGATCCGACGGCAGGGCACCTCGGTGTTTCCCGCACGCTCGCGAGGATACAAGAAAGGTACTACTGGCCACGTCTTACCACCGACGTCACTCGTTATGTGAGGACATGCCGGGAGTGTCAGCGACGCAAGACACCGCCGACAAGGCCAGCGGGACTTCTGCAGCCAATTGATCCACCTTGCCGACCTTTCCAGCAGATTGGTATGGACCTACTGGGGCCGTTCCCGACGTCGGCTTTCGGAAACAAGTGGATCGTGGTAGCTACCGACTACCTCACCCGCTACGCCGAGACAAAAGCCCTGTCAAAAGGCAGTGCATCCGAGGTAGCTAAGTTCTTTGTCGAAAATATCGTCCTACGTCACGGCGCCCTGGAGGTCCTTATCACCGACAAAGGAACGGCCTTCACTGCCGGCTTAACTCAAGCGATCTTGGCATACAGCCAAACCACCGCCGGACGACAGCGTACCACCCACAGACCAACGGCCTCACCGAGCGGCTTAACAAGATGATCGCCGACATGCTGTCAATGTACGTCGATGTCGAACACGAGACGTGGGACGCCATTCTTCCGTATGTGACCTTCGCGTACAACACGGCGGTGCAGGAGACGACGCAGATATCTCCATACAAATTGGTCTACGGAAGGAGCCCGGCAACGACGCTCGATGCCATGTTACCCAACGTCACCGACGAACAAAACCTCGATGTGAGCGAGTACCTTCAACGCGCCGAAGAAGCCCGACAACTTGTGCGTCTCCGTATCAAGAATCAACAGACGACCGACAGCCACCGTTACAACCTTCGACGACGCTTCGTGGAATACCAGCCCGGTGAACGTGTTTGGGTGTGGACACCGATACGCCAACGTGGACTAAGTGAAAAGCTTCTGCGACGGTACTTCGGACCGTACAAGGTGGTTCGACGTCTTGGCCCACTTGATTACGAGATTGTCCCCGACGGCATCACGAACTCTCAACGACGTTGATCGCGACCTGAAGTCGTCCATGTCGCGCGCCTCAAGCCGTTTCATGCACGTTAACAAACTGAAACAGTGTTTTTTGTATTATTGTTGTACTGTAATTTATTCATTGTACTTTCTTGCATTATTATTGTACCTTCATCTTTAGTTAAAGCATCGGGACGATGCCTTTTTTCAGAGGGGGGCAATGCCACGTCCCATTTCCCAAGTTTTTGTTATCGTTCCGAAACACCACACGATTCTCGGCGCAAACCGCGCCTACAGGTTTCGAGAAGGTTCCGGACTGTAGTAGATCATTTCGATAAGATCACGCCCACTGTGCGAACGGTACAGATTGTTCTGGAACCTACGCCACCGCCAGTGATAACGCTAGAACATTCGACGGCAAGGGTATAAATGCCGACGCGCTTCGCCGCTTGTCAGTTGTTGATCGAAAGCCGACGCTCCGTTCGCCGCTATCAGTCCGAGACTGCTATCTGTGCGAGACTGCTGCTGTAATTGGACTTTCCGTTTACCGGGCACAGGTTCGCCCAAATAAACAGTTAAATCCCAACACGAAGTCTCTTGTCTTCGGCCACGTCACGACCCCGTGACAATAGTTTTCAGTGATATCTATCTGCGTGTCGTTCGCATTTAATTTTCGATGCCATGGGCACGTGCATACTTTCATTGCGCGCGCATGGTGTGTCCTCCTGACCACGTTCAGCATTGCCTCTTTTTTATTACAAGAGCAATAGACAGTCTCAGATGTTGTCTTTTTTGCTGCCGCCGCCTTCATTCAATTTATATGTATACATACCTATATATATATATATATATATACGAAAACTCGAAAAAAAAAAAGGTCAGCCAACGCGCGCTTACCACCCAGTGTACTTTGCTTCACGAATGCGGGGTTAGATGCTTATGCGCTTGCTTATCCTTCAGTGGGGAGAATCGCGTACTTTCGACTTTGAGCGGAGCGATTGCGTTTGCCGGGCGCACAAAGATCACATCGCTTTTTTTCACACAATCCCTTCGCGTTGAAACCGCACTGATACTCACCGAGATAGCAAGAGTGCCAGCAATTGCGACCGTCTTTAAAATCCAAGTTTATTATTGCTACTTTTGCATATATTCCTATTTATAATAAATTTTTCTGGGAATTTATCAATTTCGTTATATCCAGGTTTAACTGTATTATGCAGACCCCTTTCGGCCACCTCGGCTTGCTCCCTCCCCCCCCTTATCCTCGCTCGCTGCTGTGCACCATATTGTATTTATTTCTATATGTGTGCGGCAGGTCCCTTGTCTTTTTTAATTATCTAAGTGCCACAGCGAGGTTCACAAACGGTGCGCAGCTTATAAGCATGATGAGAGTGATGGCCGCGAGCCTGCCGATTACAGAAAAAAGAGGACAAGGATGTCGCGGGTGCGCTCAGGGCATGCGGCAGCCGGCAGTTGCAGCCGATGCTTAAAGAAACAAACAAGGTTCCTGGTCTGGCTTCGCCCCTTCCCTGCTGGGTACTCGGCCGAGCAGCCTCGAAACACCTACTTTTGGGGCCCAACGGGAAGAACCCCGCCCCTGGGCTACGGACATCGAGGCACCTAGCTGTCTGCGACCATGGCCCTGATGACCCAGCTGACAGTGCCCATTTTTCTGGCCAACACTCTAGGGAATCAATCGTCGATTTTGTTGATGACCTTTTCGTGTACTTGACCGAGGGCGGCTTCTCAGGGACAGGCGTGCTCCGGCGCGTCCTCCTAGTTGCCCTGCGTGGTGCCGTAAAACGACGGCGGTGTTTTCAACCTCCCTTTCAGTCGAGGAACCAGTTCGTCGCGACATTCCGGGAAAAGTTCTTGTTGATAGCATACGACTACCTTATCTGGCGTGAAAATCAATGCTTGAACGCAACATCCAAAGGAGGGTCTGGCAGTTATGTTCGGGCTGCGCAGGAACTCTTCCGTCGGGTGTACCCCACTGCTCCCGAGACCATTAAGGTTTTGCAGGTTATGCGGCGATGCCACCCCCATTTCTAGCTATGCCTGTTCGGCCGCTCCTTTCTGTCCCTAGAGGATCTTGGCGTCTACACCCGCCACATCCATCGCCGTGGAGGGGGGAGGTGAGCTTCACGGAGGCATGGCAGAGGCCTATTGGTGTCACCAGGATGCATGGGATGTCGACGGCGTGGAGGTGAATGCCGCGTGTGGAGACATTGCGTGACGAGACGACGCTGCAGTCCGAAAAGGAGCTGCCGATGGCGCTAATGGTGACATTGACAAATGGAGAAAAACGAAGAACAGGAAAACGACACCATGACGTGCGACGCATTGATCTTGAGGCAGAAGATGAGCAGCACATGGAAGGCAACTATTGTGCAGATAGAGATGGCGCTGCAGGCTGGGAGGAAGCAGGTTGCAGTACGGACGACAAAAATGAGGATGCGAAGGCAGTCGAGCATTACAAGCAGGGCAGAGAGCAGGCTCGCACTCGTGAGCTTGAGAAAGACAAGGCTGTTCTTGAAGCTGAGCTGGACTGCCTCAAGCGGGATACATTACAGCAGGCTATTTGCATCAGTCAGCTGGAGTATGAACATGATGGTCTCAAGCATGCGCACAATGTCTACAAAGCCAAGAAAACCACCATGATTCACGAGAAAGACTGTCACATTTCTGACCTGAAGGACAAAGTCTGTGCTCCGGAGAAACAGCTCGAAAAGCATCTGGATGAGTCGCAGCGAAGTTTCTTCACGGCCAAGACATTCGAGTGAAAAAATGCACACCCTTGAAGTTGAGATCTTCAACTTCAACTGAAAGATATCCGGGGACTCGCTGGAGTGCAGTCGCATGGAGACTGCTTGCCGATGCTCAGCAGTGCCTCGAGGATCAGCAGCAGCAGCAGTGTACCAAGCTCGAGGGCAAGTTGCAGGCAACATTACTAGAACCACATCAGTTTCGGAGCTCCGTGCGCGCGCCGGCACGAGCGGCTGCCGCGTGAACTAACAGCGCTGCTGTACCGCCTTGCTTCACATACTACGCAGCGCGTCGCGACGTTGCGGCTCAGACACGACATGTTTTCGGCTCTCGGTTGCTTATTTAGTGAACTGTCTTCTCTTACGAAAAAGTTCTAACGTGTGACAAGGGACGCCAATAAACAATGCCTTGTTGTGCCCCAGGCTGCAAAAGCAGCTACGGAAATTACACTGATCAACATTTCTTTGAACCACCCCAAGATCCCGATGGGTTTAAAAAAGCCGCTCGCATATTCCTGTGGGAGGAAGTCGAGTAAATGTGTCGCAGAGTGAGGGAGGGGGGTGTCGTGTGAATGTTGTGCAATTGGGTATTGTTATTTTGTCTTTATTATTCTTATTTACTTAATGATGAAGAAGCGCATTCTTATAAGAGTGTTGGGACGCTGATGTTGGGTTCTGCCCCACTACTGGTTGAAGATACCGTTGCTTCCAGCGCGTCTACTCGAGTCAAGCAAAGCATAGCCATAAATTTTTCGAGGGGAGAAGGGGGGGGGGGGGGCACCTGCTTTATTTCGGGCAAGGCACCCCCTTGAACTGTTCATTTGTTGCTCATTATGCTATCTCTCATTATGCTATCTAAAAAAATTTCCGGGTGGCGGGGGGTGGCACTGGCCCGGTGTGCTAGCCCCTGGCTATGCCCTGCATGGACGCAAAACTGCACTCTGTGCAACAAGCCGAAAACCGCCGAACATGTTGTGAGGGAGGGCTGGGATCCAATACTCTTTTGGGATGTGATACAAAGGACCCAGAAGAAATATCTGCCGATAACACCTCATGAAATAAGTTATGTTTCAACAAATAATGAGGGTGGTGTTTCAAATAATATTGTCACGTGCTTGATAGAGAAAGACGATGGCAGTTGTGCATGTGCCATGAAGAACTATGAAATGGATGAAAAAGAAGAATTTGCTTGCGCGTTCTATTAAAAAGGCCGACCTGCTTTTACTGTCTCAATCTCTGCAGCAAGACTTCTGTTTTAACGTCGTGACACTGGTGGAGGTGCTGGAGCCTACAACCTGATGCAGGAGTCTTGATCGGACCCGTTCACCAAGTCCAGAGACTCAGCCCCTCCTCACGACTCCGGTGCACCGATTCAGCCGGCGCCTACTAGGCCTAAGTTCGGAGTCCGCACCTGTTCCACCTCTTTCCAGCATGGTAGCTCCTACGACATCCACGACTATCCTGCCATCGCAGACCACTCTTCCCTCGCAGGTGACTCTTGAACATCCTCGCGTTCCTGAAGTTTTCCGTCGGGAAATGTACGAGGATGTCGAGGACTGGCTCGAAATGTTCCATTGGGTCGCTGTATCCAACCACTGGAGCGAACAGCACAAACTTGGACGTGCATATTTCGCACTGGAAGATGGTGCTCACACGTGGTACGAGAATCGCGAGGCTACATTTCAATCTTGGGAAGATTTCCATCGAAAGCTCCTCGCTACATTTCTGAACTCGGACTGACGGGATCGCGCACAGCAACTGATTGAGGCCCGCGTGCAGAAATCCAATGAAACAGCCGCCATGTACGCAGAGGGTATGATTCGTCTGTTTCGACGAGCTGACCCCGACATGCCCGAGTCGAAGAAGGTGCGTCACCTAATGCAGGGTGTTAAGGAAACAGTGTTTGCGGGCCTCGTACAAAATCCACCTACAACAGTAGATGAATTCATAAGAGAGGCGACTCTCATCGAGCGCGCACTGCAACAACGATGTCGACACTTTGACCACCTGCTGAACCACACGGCAGTAAGTGCTGCTGCTCAGAACACTGCGGTATGCGAAAGTTCCCGGCGACAAATGATTAGGCAAATAGTGCGTGAGGAACTTCGGGCCCTCTGCGTTTCGGCTACCCAACCGCCTGTCGCATCTGTTGCCGAAATCGTCCGCCAGGAATTGAGGCAAGTCGTCACACCACCCGCGCCAAGTGCTGAGCCACATCCAGCGAGCTACGCTGATGTGGTCCGTCGTCCTCTACCGCCATTTGTGGCGACACCTTTCCGACCACGACCCGCTGCCGTACCTTGGTGGCAAAGAGATTCTACGAGGCGACCACCAGTTCTCCTGGCGCATGACCGACCGTCAACCTATTTGCTTCCGCTACGGAGAACCCGGTCACATAGCCCACTATTGCCGTCATGGCGATTCCGGGTTCGGGAACTTTTCTCGTCCCACTTTTTTCCTCTCTGAAGACCATAGTTCCAACGATGCTGAAAAACTGTCGCCTGGCCAAGCAACTCCACCACGTCGCTGGCGATCTCCATCTGCGTTTTGGCTACCCAACCGCCTGTCGCATCTGTTGCCGAAATCGTCCGCCAGGAATTAAGGGGGGATGCTACACCTTCCAAAAACTCTTTTATTTTTGCGAGTACCTCAGTCAAATTTGGAGAGCCTATGTAGATTTTACTGCCGATTTCAAAAATCTAATTCTTTTTTTGCTGTGACAATTAGTTTTAAAGATATAATGAACTGCGACTTTCTCAATTAAGGCCTAATTAGCTAATTAACTGTAACTTGGATATTGATGTGCAACCTATAGAACCGATTCGGTATGGTCACAGTGTGCAATAAAGTATAAATCATTGTTCTGGGCTATTTCGAAGCAAAGTTGTGGGATGTTGAATATGACATGAAAAATTTCCCCATCTACACTTGAAACAAAAGATCCATTTAGAGAATTTTCTCCAAAAATTATTACAATAAAACTTACTTTACGACACATCCCCTGCATTTATCTTCGAAACAAAAAAGAAATCGTAATGATAACCCAGATAGAACAAGAGATATTGCTCCGGCATAATGGGAAGCACATGAAAATTGCCGTTTTGAGAAATCGAGAAAAAACGTGGGCACACGTTTTTATTGCAGAAGATGCAACAAGACAACCTCAAAACGCACCAGAAGCATAGTCTGAATGCATTCTGTGCTCATGCCTCCTCTTCACTAGCTTCCGGAGTTCCAATGAGGCTGTTCTTTTCTTGTTGGAGACAATGCTGCGACGGTGGTCTTTTTCTCTCGCTCTCCTGGCACCAGTACTTGTCGCATTCATGTCTATTTCACCTAAGATTGCCGTTGCAGAATTCAAATTGCCCGTGTTGAAGCGCAGCACTGCTTCTGCAACAGCTGCTTCAACAGCGAACAGGGACACATGGTGCTCCTTGGGGGCCAAACTCCAGATTACCGAATGTAGGCTCTCGTTGGAGTTCTGCGTTTTGCCGCGTTCGCACCTCTGAAGCAGGGCTCTTTCCGAAAGCCGGGTATAAACCGGTAGTAATGCCTCTGCCACGTCTTTCGGTAGATTGTAGGCATGCCTGGGGTCGGGCTCACCCTTTGCTTTTGCGGCATTGTGCCGACACCATGAAGTTTCACCAGCTGGGCACAGACTGTGGTCCGAGCATTCATCAGTGGAGGTGACGTGGCGGTATGTCGCCATCACAGCCTTTTGCATCTCGCCCACGTCACCTTCATGCGATTTCAGAGCCCGGCCATAATATGTGCTCAGCCTGGTGATCAGCTCACCTGTGAGCCTGCCTTTCCCACCAAGGCCTCTTTTCCCATCGCACTTTTGTTTCTGCACCAGGTTTCTCAATGCGGTGCCCATCCGTTTCTGTACATGATTAATACAGTCTTCCTTCTGCACGTCAATGTAACCATACACCTTGGCGTCTTGTATGGCGCAAAATGTCCTAGAGTCTCCATCAGACAGCATAGTTGTGTAGCGCAGGCCATGGCGTTCAAGCGACCTCTGAAATAGAATTAGAGCCGCCTCCACTTCCATTTGCCCCGCTTTGCTGTTCGTATTTTTTTGGCATTTGTGGTTAGCCTTCCATTCTTGATAGCCCTCACTACTAGGCTTTGGGCCCACCTCGCAGCCTAGGCAAAAGTTGGAAAGAACGACGTAGTCCAACACGTAGCCACTAAATAATTCGATAACTGTGCCCACGCTGATATGGGAAAAATGGCCTCGCGTCTTCCACGTGCCGTCGTAGCTAACGGCAATATTGCCCCGGTGGCCGAAGCACAAGTCATCATAAATTGTTCTAACCTTTTCCGCACATTCGCTCATAGCGGACTCGGCCGCTCGCGTTGCAGCGGGTGCCAGCGTGTTCTTCAAATGTCGCTGAAACGTCTTGTGGTGCATACCGCGGTGTGAGATGCCCATTGTTGCGAAAATATCGTTCATTTTCGTTTGGCCGTTGCCGGTAGCCACCATCGCCCTCGAAACGAGAAGATTTACTTCAAACGGATTGCACGTTTTCGTGCCGTTCGCGCGGGGCGAAGTCAATTCATTGGCGATCTCGCCGCACCTTTCACACTGCACTAGCACTTTCACGGCAAGTCCGTAGTCCCGATCCCCTCTGACGATCGTAGCCGGTCCGTGGCAGGCTTTGCAACACAAGGCACCCATTATCGCGTTTAGGATATCTAGATGCATAAGCAGATAAGGAGCAGCGTGGTCCAAGTCCTGTGCGGTTGCCTCGCTACAACTCGCGGTGAAAAAGTCAATTTTCCGTGCAGTTGCTGGCGCCGATGAAAGCCGGTCGAGCGTCGCTTTCTCCCGGGCATGATTTTCTTCAACTTCGGCGTTTGTCACCACCTTGGCGTCGATTCGTAGTTGTCCGGAGTTCGCTTCACCGTCATCGTCGTCGGAGGCAACGCGCTCGGTCGCACCATCGCTGAACGGCCGCGGAGCGTCGACACATCGTTCGTCGGAGTCAACCAAGGGCTCTGATGACTTCGTAGACTTTCTCCCACGACCTTTGCGTTTCCTGCGACCAAATGCGTGCACGGTCCGATACTTTTTTGCGTTTCCAGGCATGGCGATACGATCAGAAGCTTCAGAGTGCTCTGCCGATTTCGAGGCGTCACAGCGGTAACCCTTTCAAAATGGCGTCGGGTCGCGTATGCAGGCGCAAGCCGCGAGCTTCCAGCCAACCGGAAAGCGCCATTTCAGTCACGTGCGCCGTTTAGCCAATGGCAGTGAGCGCGGCTCTTCGTCTTTGAGGCCCCGTTTTTCGAGCCGGGGAAACGCTCAATGTTGCTTACTGAATAAAAAAAAAAAAACAGCTGAAAACGCGTTCTTTCAAACAAGACCAAAATGGCGCCGATCGAGCGCGTAGTTCCCGCGTATCGTAGAGCCGAAACCTGCGCTATTCGTTCTCAATTTAAAGGGCAGGACGCCCGTTTTCGGTTTTTTTAAAGTTGAATAACGATAAAAGTTGATGGTATTCGGCTATGAAATTTTGTAAATAGGTGCACAATGATGTCGGGAACGCGAAAAGAAGGTCCACGAAAACTCGATTTTTTGGCTGATTTTCGGTCCCGAAGTGCCGCGTCCCCCCTTAAGGCAAGCCGTCACACCACCCGCGCCAAGTGCTGAGCCACATCCAGCGAGCTACGCCGATATGGTCCGTCGTCCTCTACCGCCATTTGTGGGGACACCTTTCCGGCCACGACCCGCTACCGTACCTTGGTGGCAACGAGATTCTACGAGGCGGCCACCAGTTCTCCTGGCGCATGGCCGACCGTCAACCTATTTGCTTCCGCTACGGAGAACCCGGTCACATAGCCCGCTATTGCCCTCATGGCGATTCCGGGTTCGGGAACTTTTCTCGTCCCACTTTTTTCCCCTCTGAAGACCATAGTGCCAACGATGCTGAAAAACTGTCGGCTGGCCAAGCAACTCCACCGCGTCGCTGGCGATCTCCATCACCTGCGCGTCACCTTGACTTCCCCCAGAGCTTTGCGGACGTCACCAAAGGCCGTTCGCTTAGCCCGCGCCGGGGAAACTAACTCCTGCGACCTCGGGGGGCAAGGTTGCCAATCGTCGAGACACTGAAAAGTTCCCCCTATTGTCGCAAGAAGGTATGACGACAACGACGACGAATACTAATGCCGATAAAATTGTGCGTGCCGATCTTAGCGTTCTCATTGACGAACATCACGTTACAGCACTGGTCGACACTGGCGCCGACTTCTTAAACATGCGACAAGAGCTCGCCGACTGCCTTAGAAAGGTTAAGACACCATGGACAGAGCCGTACATAAGGAGTGCTGGTGGTCAGCTGATGACTCCCACGGGTAAATGCACCACTCGACTTCACATCAGGGATTCTAGCTTCGTGGTCACTTTCGTCCTCTTGCCAGACTGCTGTAAAGAGCTAATTTTGGCGTGCATTTCCTTCAAGATCATGGCGCTGTTATCAACATCCCTGAACGTACAATGACGTTTTTCGCACATCCGTATGCCAACAGCAGTGACGAAACACGCGGCCGTTTGCGAATAGCCGACGATGTGACCCTTCGACCGAGATCCTGCTGCCTTGTGTCGGTGTCCAGAGGGTGGCCTTGCTATAAAGAGGTGATAGCGGAGCACATAGTCACCCTTTTGTTCACGCAAGGCATTTCTATTGCGAGGGGCGTCCTGGCGCTTACTGGTGGACAGGCAGAAGTGCTCCTTGCAAACTTCAGCAACAAGCGCCGTCAAGTCCAGAAGGGTACCGCAA
The DNA here is from genome assembly GCA_013436015.1 of Rhipicephalus annulatus. NCBI lineage: Eukaryota > Metazoa > Arthropoda > Arachnida > Ixodida > Ixodidae > Rhipicephalus > Rhipicephalus annulatus. Next base: position 522,846 of record WOVY01016091.1, on the reverse strand, counting down.
TTGCCTACGCCAGCAGAACTCTCTCGTGCACAAAGGAGAACTACTCGACTACCGAGAAGGAGTGTCTCGCCGTGGTGTGGGCGGTCATCGAATTTCGTCCATATTTGTATGTATGGCCACTCCTTCAAGGTTGTTAGCTTTTTGTGCTGGCTTACTAACCTTAAATATCCATCTGGCCATTTGGCGCACTGGAGCCTAAGGCTTCAAGAGTTCGACATGACCATCATCTATAAATCTGGGAAGAGGCACACAGACGCTGACTGTCTCTCACAGTCGCCAGTGGAGACTGTCGCTCATGATGACGAAAACATTGACGCGGCATTCTTGGGAGTTGTCAACACGTCCACTATTGCACGAGAGCAGCGCAGTGACTCCGAGCTGTTACCACTCATTGAATATTTAGAAGGACGACGTAAAGACGTGCCGCGGTTATTTGCCAGAAGACTGCCGTCTTCTTGCTTGTGAAATGATGTTCTCTATAAGAAAAACTTTTCACCAACCGGCAACCCGCACTTGCTCGTCGTGCCTGCCTTTCTTCGAAAAGAAATTATGAAAGCGTGCCATGATGAAACAACTTCTGGTCGTCTAGGCTACACCCGAACATTGTGCCGACTACCATGCAAGTACTACTGGCCAAAGTTACTACTGGCCAAGTACTACTGCTGTTAACCATCACGTGCGAACTTGCACCGACTGCCAAAGACACAAAGCGCCTCCCAGCAAGCCAGCCGGTCTTTTACATCCAGTCGAAGCACTAGCGAAGCCGTTCACCCAGATTGGAATGGATTTCCTGGGACCCTTTCCCACTTCCACAACAGGGAACAGATGGGTTATTGTGGCCACCGATTACCTCTCCCGTTATGCGGAGACTAAAGCTATGCAGCGCGGCACAGCAGCAGAAGCCGCTCAGTTCTTCATCGAAAACATCGTCCTTCAGCATGGCGCTCCAACAGCAGTAATCACAGACAGAGAACCTGCCTTCACCGCAGAGCTTTTGGAGTCGGTTCTCAGACTCAGCGATACAGCTCACCAGAGAACAACTGCATACCATCCGCAGACAAATAGACTGACGGAGCGCCTCAATAGGACCCCCACAGACTTGATCAACAATTATGTTGACACGGAACAAAAAAACTGGCACCAGATATTGCCGTACGTGACTTTTGCCTATAATACCGCTCGACAAGAAACCACTGGAATGACACCATTCAGTCTGATCTATGGTCGCGAAGTCACAACAACATTGGACGCCATGTTGCCGCATGAATGTGACGACATCCATGTAGACGCCAAAGAATTCATTCTTCACGCTGAGGAAGCCAGACAACTCGCGCGTGTGCGCATCTGTCATCAACAGCACCAAGGTGCACAACGGTACGACCCCCGACACAAGTTTATTAGCTACACACCAGGCGACAAGGTATCTGTCTGGATTCCGATACAGCGTCACGCTAGGCTTGAACGACGTGAACTACGAAGTTGTTGCCAACACTGACTGTAGTTCTAAGCGCCAAAAGCATTTACCCAAGTCGTGCACGTCGTGCGTATGAAACCGTATTTATCGAGTTGATTAGCTCCTGATTACCGTGTTGGCGTGACCACTTCATATGCCTGGTAGAGCGCCTAAATTGCGTATCAGGACGATGCCTCTTTCGGAGGGAGGCAAATGTCATGTGCTTGATAGAGGAAGACTATGGCAGTTGTGCATGTGCCATAAAGGACTATAAAATAAATGAAAAAGAAGAATTCGCTTACGCATTCTATTAAAAAGACCGACCTGTTTTTGCTGTCTCAATCTCTGCGGCAAGACCTCTGTTTTGACGTCGTGACAATATGATACTATTACTGGGCCTTTACAGTCTCTGGATAAAACGCATGGCCGTGAGGCACATGGATCCTAAAGCAAAATCGGCATGAGAAACTTCATTGAATGTGTAATATGAGCACAAGATATATCGAATGTTGAATTAACTTCTAGATTGTATAGAGGTGTTTGACGAATTGATGAAAATGAAGCGTTTTTAAACCATCAAAGTGGTGTGAGTAGATCAATGTGGTTTTTATGAATATCTATTTCATTATAGCAGACGTGTGGCTGTGTAGTAGAACACCCTCTTGCCCCGGAAATTCCTTGGGTTTGACCCCCACTCAGACCCAGAATTTTTAATTTTTATTTTATCTGCATCTTTCTCAATTTTTTGGTGACGCCCGAGATGATTATTTTTTGCTCACAACCAACGAAACCGACGCCGATGCTAGAATTTCTGCAAAACGAACTCTTTAACGGTGTCGCATTAAAAATGGGCATAGATGCTGTGCTGCAAGGATAGGCGGCTGACTCACAAGTTCAAGATATGCGAGCGACATTTTGAGGCGGACGATAATGTCAAATATTATAAGCACATTATAAATGGAAATGAAATACTTCCACTTCGAGGAAAATGGGCGCTAGCGCCAAGGACATTACCTCGTCTTTTTCCCGGTCTGCCAGAGCGCATCTTGAAGGCACATGTGACGACAAAAACAAAAAGGTAAAAAAAAACGCGCTAGGGATGAGCTCATGCCAGAAAATCAAATAGGGCTGTCATGGTCATGGAGCCGGTCGAGTGATTCTAGCAACGACGCATCTCCGGGCACATCAGACGTCTCGTCAGCTACACCATTTGCGCTCAATGAAGCGATCAAAACTTCTCATTGCCTTCCGCGTCCAGGAGCCAAGAATTAATCGATGATGCTGTATCAGGGATGACGTGCAGTATTTTCTACTGTAGATATCTTGTACCAAGAGCTGCTACAACAAAAAACTGTTATTGTTGAATGAAATGGCAGTTCGAGATTTTGCCCACAACCATTAGTGTTCATCATAAACACTGTACAGTGTTCACAAAGAGGCTCACTAGCTTTCTCTGCCTGTGCTACTGCGAGCCAGAAAGCCTGCAAAGGTGGTGAAAACCAGTAAACAAAAGGCTCGCAACCTCTAAAAGAGGTTTGCCTGTGCAGCTGCCCCAAAAAGGAAGAAACACGAGATCCTGGTTCTTAAGCGAAACTTTTCGACAGTTTCGAATAACGGAATCGAAAATACCTCTGCTGAGCTTCCTCATTTGCTAAGGTTTTCATTTATGACATTGCTGAAGAAACGAGTGTTCGGCAAAAACCCAGCAAAATTATTCAAGAAAGATGGCTAATAGTGTAGCCATTTTTCGCACGAGAGTTGGCATAATAACTACGTATTGTAAAAGAACTTGTTGGGCTAGTTGGTACAACATTTCTAAAAGTTAATTCAAGCACGAACACACCTGTGTTCGCGCTCGAATTAGCTTTTAGAAATGATAACAACGATTTTTTAATACCCTCACGAGAGAATTCTCTCACGAGAAAGATGGCTAATAACTACGCATTCTAAAAAAACTTGCCACCTCGAGCAAATTGTACTTATAAAAAGTGTTTCCATTATAGTGCAGTGGACATCTGGCTGGGAAATTTTACAGGCCGACGAACACTGGAAAGGTGAAAGATACCTAGCCAATTACAAAAATAGACTACGCTTAAGATGAGTCACCAGAAAAGAAGGACAATCGCATACTAACAACTCGTCCCGTGTACTTCTATTCTGACGTCTCGTGTTTCGCGCAGTTTATTTTTTTAATTTATTACGAAGTAACAACCAACACAACACAAGCTTCTCGCACCCAGCTGATTCCGCCAGAGAACAGCGTTCCGGGGACTGTCACTAAATAAATAAGTAAACAAATAAAGAATAATTAGTTTCCCAATTGGAAAGGCTCCTGAATTTTAGTGGTAATTATGGAGCAAATATTTTACAAATTTTTGTTTTTGAAGTAGTTTCTCGCTGAAGTGTCAATGGCGAATCTGTTATGACTGTGGAGAGCTGCAACAACGCGGATCACTCACGCTGCAGCAGACTACACGCGCGGCTTGAAGCAAACTGGTACAGCACTAGTTCTCGCGTCGATCACCGCGGTCACTTTGAAGAGCGCACGCCTACGGGGAGCTTCGAAACTGACTTGGTTCTAGTAACATTGGTTGCCATCACCACGCTCTATCACCACGCTGTCCGCACGGTTCTCGTTCACCCCTCACTGTCTTACTCTTGTACGAAACGTCCTGTCTCGCGGACGCTAGTTTCGTTACAAGCTGCCACTCTAGCGTCGCCAGCGCGAAGTCGGCGACGGGAATGACAGCAGGTTGGTTCGTTCCGTACGCAAGCAGAGACAGTGAAGAGATCAGAGACCTGAGAAAACAAAACAAACTTTACTCTAGTGATATTGCAGCACACGGGATCTAATACAACACTTCAATACAAGTAACAAAATACATCAACACTTGATACAACTAAAAAATACATATAAAAACAATAAATCAGCTTACGCGAGAGAACTATTACAAACTACACAAACTAACACCAATAGACTACGGGGGAGAAAGTTCGAAGATATAAACAGGTGAAGGCATACGTGTGATGACCGGCCGCGTTGCGTCCCCGACGATCGGATGCGAGAAGTCGGAGGGAGTTCTGGCACGACTGCGATGTCGGCGGTGTTGCAACGCTGGTGGCTCTGGGAGTCTAGTGCTTGCAGGTGACTTCGAGCAGGTTGAGCTAACTCGAGGCGAAGTCCGGATGTCTACGTTGCAGACGTTAATATCGCGTCACAACTAGACGAACGGCTAAGTTTAGGTGGCCAGCCGATACAGAGCCACACTAAAAGCTTCTACAAGAGATGCTTGTTGATCTGTTTCTACACCATGTTGGTCAGCGACTAGTCTGCCTAGCAGGGCAAAATCCTGCGCATAAATCCCCCTCGTGTCTCCTCACTCTCTTCCTTGGGGACAAGAGACCTCTACATGGGTCCAATCATGTGCGTTTAATTGATGGAAACTCCGCCCCAAAAATATTTTGACTCCACCCCTTTTTAATTGGGAGAGGGCCCTCAACTAGCGAGAGTGACAATCTGTTGGGTTGTTGTCATACAGCTTGGCCACCAGAGGTTTTCCCACGCTTTTCCCCGTGGGAACGGTCAAACCGTTTGGCTCTCAGCCGGTGCGTCTCGTAGTCTAATCCTTGTTCGGGGTACATCGCGGCCTTCTACGACCTTGCAGACGCCGCCGCAGTTACAAAAGGATCAACCATCGGCGGCGACGTTCTAAGAAGAGCACCCCATTCTGCACTTCTCGGCCCCCTTTCATGCACCCGCCGTTCTCACGGTCAGTGGGGGAGTACGGCGCCCGTTAATTGCCGTGACGCGGTGTCGCCAAAAATGGCCGTCCATGACAGGCAGTATGAGGGCGGTAGCTGCAAGCCTGCTGATTACAAAAAGAAGAGGACAAGGACGATCGCGGGAGCGCTCGGGGTACGCGGCAGCCGCTGGCAGTTGCGGCCAAAGCTTAGAGGAATAAACAAGGTTCCTGGTCTGGCTTCGTATCTTCCCTGCGGAGTTCTGAGCCAGGCAGCTTCGAAACATCTACAGCACACAGCGAGCAAAGGCCACGAAATTGCTAGCGCCAATCGACGATTGCTTCCCGCAAATATGAAACTTTAAAACCCACCCACATGCATGCAATTTTCTAGCGATGATGACAGGATTTGCTGTTGCCATGGCCCGCGAAAGGCCATTCATCGCCATCGCGTGGCAGGTTTCTGGAAAACCAGAATCAATTCTGTACAACCAGAACCAAATCACTTGCCACCGAGAAAAGATTGTGACTATTTCTGCAACATGATGGCACAGCAAATTCTTGCTTCAGATGCAATTTGCCCTTCGTGAATTTTTATCCACATGTACTTTAAGGAACGCAAAATATACTAGTAACTTCTCATGTGAAATGCGAGGAGGCGGCCATACTATTTTGTTATCTTGTTATTGACGGTTTGTTTTGATGCCTCGTTGGTTATTTGCTACAATTTCAACGGCACCGTTGAGGTTGCACAAAGTTGGCAAAGTGCATCACAGCGCACACTTCTGGGCGCCACTCGCGTTCACAGCAGATATCGCAGTTGCGGTTAAACGACTGCGAGAAAAGATAACCTCAAAACGCTTTTATGGCGTGTGCAGGTAGCACGGGGACAGCTCGCAGAAGATAGCTCCTTCAACCCCCGAAGATGAGTGATGTGCAACAAAGCAGCTGTTTCCAAACAGTGCACATGCATGTCAAGTGTGAAAGGCTAAGCGACCTAAGTTTTAATAAGCATTACGACTTTTTTTTTTTTCATCCCGGAAAGCTTTCATAAATTTGCCATGCATAATAAACACCCCTGAACTTTGCTCAAATTTTCGAGAGAAAAAAAAAGCGTGTTCGTTATGCATGTAAATGTAGTAATTTAAAAGCAACAACACACTACACGAGAACAATCAGACTCAACTGTCACGCAAATGTGGTAAACCCACAAAAAAACAGAAGAGGCAAATCGGGGAGATTAGCTGGCTACCGTTGCTCACGGCAGTAGCAATGCACTGCCTTTCATTTTGGTTGTAAACTAGCGCCGTGTTTGTGTGTTTATATTTTTTTCTTTGGTGCCTCCAAGATGCAAAACTTACTTCTACCTCGTTTTGAATCTCAGAGGCCACAATCTGATCTCAAAGTTTCCTTTATTATTTTGCCAACCCACCTTGGCTAGCTCCCTCCCTCCTTTTTCTATCAGTGCACCGCACGTCCCCCGTCTTATCTGTGCACCACAGCGGCGTTCACGAATGGTGGAAGTGTACAGACATTGCAGCTGATACGCAAACAGCAAGCCAAGGTCACAAAGTGCCCGTGCCAAGCAACGCGGGCAGTTTCAAAAAGCCCAACCACGTGCACGCAATTCATAGCGACGACGACAGAATTTGCTGTCGCGAAGGGTCATTTTTCGGTATCCCGTTACAGGTTTCTAGACGACCAGAAAAAAATCGCTTGTCGCCCAGAAAAGATCGTGATGATTTCCGCAACATGGTAGCACCCCCGATTCTCAGTTTGCTTGTTATTCGTGCGTAGAGGAACTTCTCATATAGAAGCAAGGGGGCGCCGGTATTTTGTCGTTAATCTTCTTATCGACAGTTTGTTTTGATGCTTCAGGGGTAGCTTGCTGATATGTTGGTTATTTGCTACAATGTTAACGGCACCGTCACAGCCGTTGTGCGAGGTTGCCGTGAAGTTCGCAAAAGGCGTCGTAGCGCACACTTTTGGGCGCCCCTCGATATCACAGCAGATAACACTGTTGCGCCTAAACATTTGCGAGAAAAGATAGCAGCAAAAAGCTTTTATGACGTGCGCGGGTGGCCGGAGGACAGCTTGCAGAAGATAGCCCCATCAGCCTTGAAAGATGAGTTAAATGCAACAAACAAGCTATTTCGAAACAGTGTACGCGTATGTCAATTGCATAGGGGCTAAGCGATCTAACTTTCTTTTCCATTACCACATTTTTTGCTCTTCCCAAAAAGTTTTTATAAAATTTACCTCACAAAATAAACGCGCACCCCAATTTGCTTTGATTACTCGAGAAATAAAGTGCGTTCGTTACATGAGTAAATACGGTAGCAGCAGCTCTAGAGCAGAAGAAACGGCGTTTGGAAACAATTCAAAGGAAACTACAATTGACCGTGTGCATAACGAACGCGTGAACAAGGTCCAATTGTATTAGGTGTGAAGCACCTCAGGGTCTTTGCTTGTTGGTGTCTCCTGCATTCATAGAGTCATGTCATCCCGGTCCACCAGGGCATGTTCCAACACTCACTGTAGATGGCTGAATAGGCAGCTAAGTGGACAGCGACCATTTTAAGGGGGGACGTGGCCTTCAAAAACCGTAAAAAAATGTCCAAAAAGTGAATTTTTAAAAGAACAGTATATTTAGTCAGTATAATCTATAAACTACATCCTCTTGTGAATATCAGCGCCGAATTCATACTAAAAGTACCTCAAATAAACTATTTAGCTAGCCGAGACAGCACCTGAGGAGTGCGTGATGGTCAAAAATACCCAAACTTTGCGTGCACACCATTTCTCCCCCGCTCAACCAAGCGCCGTCGTCTTGGTCATGTTTTCGAGATTTCTCGCTCTTTTTTCCCCCTGCCATCAGCGGCAACAACGACATGGTTGAAGCGCAACTGGCTTGCGATTGGGTAGCTCGCAGGGCACTCGAGTTTCTCGCTTTTCAAATGCGGAGCTACAATTGTACGGAGCATGCGCTCTTTTCGGGTGAGGAAAAATGAGTGGTTGCTATTGGTTGGTGGGCGCGCTCATGTGCTCATCTCTCGCGCATGATGCAGCCGTCGCCCGGCACCTGCGCGACTAGTTGTCTACTTCGACTCCATTTCAAATGTTCTCTGTGTGCTGCTTCGTCTTTTGCGATCGCCCTCAGTAATGTTGTGCAAACCGTCTTTACGAGACGACAGTTCTGCGCACCCCCCGATTATTGAGTTCTCCCGTGCCATCTGCTCGAACAGTCGCAAGTTGCTTGATGCACGACCGACGCAATTCTTTGTGCTAAGAAGGCTCTTCAGAAGTTTTAGACATGGTTTGTGGCAATGGGTCACACGTTTCACAGGACACGCGAGACTGCGTTTGCTTTCAGAAAACCAAAGCACCAACCGCCTATTCCATGGCATTCCTAAAAACCCCAGCAAGTCGGCAGTCAGTCGGCGATAACGAAGTCGCCTAGGATTTTCGGTCGTCAGCAAGCTATTGCGACCCAGCGGACAATGCAGAGGGGGCGCGACGCAGGTGCGTGCCTGAGTCATCAACAGAAGGCATGCTTATTGATGTTATTACACATCAATGTGTGGCTGCACGCTTGCCTAACCGGGATCACGCTGTTCAGCATGACGTCAAAAACGATCGATGCAGAAATGACAGGGGCGTTGGCAGACGTCTTCAATAAACGGAGTGGTAACGAGACTTTGCTCGGCGAGCGTCGTATGATTCAAGGGCATATTCAACCAAGCTTTCTGTCCGCGGAAATGGGAGAGATGCAGTCGAAAACCGTTGTTGCATGTCTTGTAATCTTTATAATTTTGATGTCACTATGTTCCACTTGTTCAAAGTTTATTATTTTCTTGTACCCCACTCCCCTCTGTAAAGCTATGTGCGATTGAGGGTAAAATAAATGAAATGAAATGAAACCGTTCACGTGTCACTCGGCGCGATGTCGGCAACTGAGCGGAAATTTTTAGATGCTCTATCAGAAAGAACGACCTCAGGTACACAAACATAATTTGTGACAGAGACACCTGCACCTACGCAGCCCAATGCGATGATCAGACATATGGATTCATACCATTCACAACGGAGGGCTGCGTGAACCATGTCCAGAAAAGGATGGGCACTGCCCTCCGCTCTCTTGTGAGCAAAGCAAAAAGGGAGAGGCACTTGGAGGAAGAGGTGGCCTTACGCAAGACTTTATAAGGAGGCTCACTAGCTATTATGGCCTTGCCCTGCGAAGCAACAGAGATGTGCAAGATATGCAAAGGGCTGTGATGGCAACACTCCACCACATTTCATCCACTGATGTCGCGCCCCATCATCAGCTGTGTCCTCCTGGTGCCCTCAGCTGGTACAGGCACCGTTCAGCAGAAGCAGAAGTTACCACCTCCACATAAGTACAACCTTCCAAGCAAGGTTATAGAAGCACTGCAGCTTGTCTATCAACGCCTTTCCAACCCTCTACTGCTGGCTCGATGTAGTGGCAACAAGACTCAATAGGAGGGTTGCACATGGGCGTGGCCCACGAGATGGCGCCAGCGTCGAAGAGGCAACGCATCCATCTTTGTGGTCTCCCTCCCTGCCGCCGCGGGCAAGCAGTCGCAGAACGTACACTAGTACGTGGGTGTTATATGATACACTCACGGCTGCGCACCTGTGCAAGATTCCTGACCTGTGCTCATAATGGTGAACTGTGCCTTATTTGGTTGCTACAATCACTCGAGTAAGATGGCTGGTCATGACAATGCGTCTGATGTCTGCTTTTTTTTTCACGCCTAAAATGATTGTAAACCAATCGAAAAGGTTTGAATGGTTCAGCCACACACTATGCTGTGTGTGCGTTAAACATTTCATTTCATTTCCGGTAAGTGTTCAGAACCTATGCAACATCATAGAGGCTTGATTTTGTGGTGAAACACTTGGGTTTTCGCGACGTGCGCTATGAAGCTTTGTTTACGCAGCAAGAGACGAGCGCGCGGACTACGACCGCGATCGCTTCTTATCACCGGTATCATTCAGGTAGGTGTGGCATGTTACTGATTTCGGTGTGTTAGTAAACAGTCAGTGACGCAGTGCGTTCTCGTTTACCCATGCTTTAAAGAGCCGAGCACATTAACGTCGATCAGTTACAATCGAGACCGTATGTGATTTCTGGGTGCGCAACTGCCCGACGCGCGTGATTGGACCCTGCAGCAAAGAGCATTTTTGATTGCAAGCAGCTTGGGCTCAACCATGAACAAACTATGCCAATTGTATCGCTTCACATGCTCTTGCAAATGGTGAAGCCCTTCCACACAAAGAATTCGGAAAACGACACCACCGCGGTGAAAAAAAAATATATTTGTCCGAACACTGAGCAAGAGGAACCAGTCTTGTTTCCGTCGACGACGTGGCGGCTGTCTCCGAGGTCTCTAACTCGATGCTGTTGGACCCATCCGCTAGTGACATAGTTGTGGGCGTCCATCAATTTACAGGCTTTAAGCTCGTCCCTTGTTGCAAAGCTTGTGCCGCCAACAAGGTGGTCCTTAATGTCCGTGAGCTTGATGCGGGATTAATACTTTACATCCCACACAGCTTCATCGCTGCTGAAGTCGAACAGGTCGATATCCGCCGCAAATGTGAACCTTATGTTCGTTGCGAAGTTTCGCTGGACTTTGTAAGTCACGCGCGTAAGCACTCAGTCGAATTTCACCACGTTTGTACCGTACGTAGCGGCACGCACACAATTTCTCACTGCCGCTCGCCGCTTCAAAAAGGGCGCGCTTAGACCACTGACATGGCGGTAGAGGCAAACGCCGCTAGCGCCTCAAGCGGATGACGTCACGTGCAACCCTCCTATATGCTGCTGAGAACCTCCACTCTTCGATTTGGTCACTGATATCCAAGCAACAGCATGCCTCCCCCTTCACTGTGGAAGTAGCAGTGCATGAAGCAGTAGCAAAGTATAATGAAGGCAGTTTGCGAGCTTACACAGAGATTTGCACTGCACTAGGTGTAAAACCTGGAGCCGTTGCCCTCCAGAGGGCTGCAGAAAAGAACAGCCAGCGTGCTAGAAAATCATCAACCATGCACCAGATGAAGAAGCAGAGAACCAAAAAGCCACCTGCAAGCATGGACACCAAAGACTACTGTTCTGGTGCATTTCAATGAAGGTGAAGTGTTATAAAAACTTCTAAAGCCGTTTTCTCTGAAGTGAGTAGTGGGCACTTAGTGTTGCTCGTGAAAAGCATAGCGTAGCAGTGACAGGACCAATTTTGATGCTGTTTTTTATTCCTTGAAGCTGTGTTAACAGGCAGGCATTATTCCTTACCTTGCTTATGATTCAGTTCTTTTTATGAGATAATTAGTCCACGAGAAGCTTTGATGCAATACATGAAGCTGATGGGGATGTTACTTGGTTTGTAAAAAAAACTAAAAAGAATGCTAGGCTTTTCACTAGCAGACTATGTCATCAGACTATGTAACATAGTGTAACTTGAAAAATACTTCAGGTTTTGCAATGAAATTTCATATATAGCTATTGGAGACACTCTTCAGTATGCCTGCCAAATTTCATTACTCTAGGTCAACAAACAAAAAAGTCTTTTTCGATCGCCACCTCCCCCTCAAGTCCCATTCCAGTTTTTGCGTAGCCCGCGAAATGTACAGCTTCGAAAAGATGGCATTGTCGACAAATATGATGCAAGCTACTTTGCTGTCGCCCCGCCGAGGTAGTCTAGTGGCTAAGACACTGGACTACTGACCTGCAGGTCCCGGGATCGAATCGTGGCTGTGGCGGCTGCATTTTCGATGGAGGTGAAAATGCTGTTGGCCGGTGTGCTCAGATTTTAATGCACATTAAAGAACCCCAGGTGGCCATAATTTCCGGAACCCTCCCCTACAACGTCTCTTATAATCATATGGTGGTTTTCGAATGTGAAACCCTACATATCATCATTATCATATCGCTACTTTGTTGTCCAAACAAGATGGTGGCTCAGCAAACTGTGCAGATGGCTCGAATCTCGCTGGAATGGTTGCCTGCACACAAACAGACGCTTCTCCAGACACTCAATGAAACGTTCATTAGCTAAAGAATAAGAGTTACTCTTCTCGACGTGAGGTGGTGCCTCAGCGTGTGGAAACCATCCAGACGTGTCCCATTTCTCATACAACGTGTGTTCGACACTGTCTTATAAGCTGTCTGCGTGGACTGTGTATGATCTGCCTTTGAATTGGAACACAGTCAAAGACTGGTTTGCACCACTGTGGGTATACCGTAATCACTCGTATCTAACGCGCACCTTTTTTTCGGTTGAGTGAGTTCATAAATCGCATGCGCGTCAGAATGGAGTACGAAAAAAAAAATGAATACGGTCATTTTATTGCCATCGGCATTTCCGAAATGGCCGCCCCCTACGTGCGTCGGCATGGCGCGTCGGCCATTTCTGCCTATGTGTTTCCCATGTGCGACACTTCGTACGTGTGCTGAAGAGTTCGTCATCTTGTAGTGCATTAGCATCGACGGCATGGAAGGGCCGACTCCAAAAACTCTAGTGCACCACGATACCGCTATTAAAAGAAAAGTCATCGCGTGTACAGAAACGGACGGAAATCTGGCCGCATCGCGATCGATCGGAGTTCCCGAAGTGTGCGTGCGGGACTGCCGGAAACAAAAGCAGAAGATTGTCGACAGCAAAGCTTCATGCAAAGGCTTCAGTGGACCACAGCAGGGTCGGTTTCCGCAAATTGAAAAGCTGCTCGGCGAGTATGTGCTTGAGCAGCGAGCAGCCCGTGACGACAGAACTGCTCCAAGAGCGGGCTATGCAGTTAGCCTTAGAAAAAGGTCTAATGCGGCGCCAGATTAAAGCGAGCAGGTGCTGGCTAACTAACTTTATGAAGAGGAAAGTCTTTTTCCTCCGAAGGCGAAGGGCATATGCGAAAAGTTTCCGGAGGAGTATGATAGAAAGCCTCACAGTTTTCAGAGGTTTGTCCTACACTTGCGGCACAACAGCAGCTACCTGCTTGGGCAAATCGGGAATGCAGATGAGACGCCTCTGTACTTTGACATGCCTGACACCACGAGTGTTGAAGATTGGGCGAGTTGGTTCGTCGTACTTGAACTGGTATAGCGCATTACGGGGAAGAAGAAACGGCCGAGCAGACCGACACAAGAGGACAGAGCGCTAACTTCCAACTGAGCTTTATTGTCAAACTGCATCAAATATGTAGACCGGCGCAAGCATACAAAACCACCCAATGCAGCGACAAGATTACACACAACATCACACCGTCACATATCACAGATTCATAGGCGGTTATGCTGATTAAGGAAGGCCACTTCATGTTCAGATAAAGCCAAAGACGGGGCGCTAATACACGTGCTGCCAGCTCTTGCTATACAATGTGCTTCTATAATTTCCTGAGTTGATTGTGAAGGGTGCTTTTTAACCACTTCACATTGATCAAACAAGGGGGAACATGCACAATCGCGACAGTGAATCCCAATGTGGCCCTGGATTGCTTTGTGAACATTATAATGGTGCTCTTTTAGCCTTTCATTAAGGCAACACCCCGTTTGGCCGAAATACCACATACCACATGAGAATGGGATCGCGTAAACAACCCCCGCTACACACGGCACAAACCGAATTTTGTGCTTGGTTGCACATCCAGTGGCACGTGATTGGAGAGGATTAACTGCTTTGCAAAGCCGCTGTAACTTATCCGGTGCTGAAAACACCACTTTGACGCTGCATTTCTCCCCTATCTTTTTTATCCGGTGGGAAATGTCATGCACGTAGGGTAAAACTACGGGTCTTTTTCGGTCGTTAGATTCCGGCTGGCCCTCGGAGTTGCAGCCTTTCTTTATCTGTTTTAATAGCTTTTCAGCTATAGATGCCAGTAGGGTAGCTGGGTACCCAGCACTCAAAAGCTTTTCAGCTTGAGCTGCAAAGCTGCGCTGCATGACATGATGACATGATTTTCTAAGAGGATTGATGAGACAAAGATTTGTGATGCTTCGCTTAACTAACTTGGAATGGGAAGAGTCAAAAGGTAAAAGAGGTTTTCCAGTTCTAGGTTGAAATATCCAGCACACATGGTCAGGTTGATTGGTTGGTTGCGAAACTTTATTGAGGTCCTGCAAGGCGCACGTCAGCGCGTAGCAGGCGACTCCCACGTCGGGTCCGTTAGGCCAAGCCTATCGGCCGCTCCGTTGGCCTGCTGGACGGCCCAAAGTTGGTCGGCCACGAGGGAGCTGCGTAGGGCCGCCTCCCACCTGACCGATGTAGTGTTGGGGTTAGTGTACATTGCCTTGCACTCCCAGAGCATGTGCGCCAGCGTGGATACATCCCCACATGCGGGGCAAGCGTCATTGGGAAACACGTCAGGATAAATAGCGTGAAGGGATCTCAGGTTAGGGTACGTGTCGGTCTGCAGTAGTCTGAGCGTAAGGGCCTGTGGCCGATTAGGACTTGGATGAGGAAGTGCTTATAGTCTCCGCGCGAGGTAAAAATATTTTGTTATTTCGTTGTACGTGACAGGCGCGTCCCTGTTTTCCGCAATCTGTTGGCCCCGAATCGTTGCCCGGAACCAGCGCGGTCGGTTAGAGCGCGCGCGGCCTCGTGGGCAGACTCGTTGAGGTTGGGGGGAGCGCCTTGGACCTGTCCAACATGTGCAGGAAACCAAATCAGTACGTGGTGCTTGATGCCGTCGCGGCCACCACTTTGGAGCATGCGCAAGGCTTTCTTGGAGATTACACCGCGCTCGAAAGCGCGAATAGCTGACCTAGAGTCACTATAGATGACCTCCCTTTCACCTTCCAGGATGGCCAGGGCGATGGCCACTTGCTCGGCAATCGTCGGACCGTCAGTGTGAACCGATGCGCAGTTGGTGATTTGTTGTTTGGAGTCTACGACGACTGCGGAGAAGGCGCGGCTCCCACGGTACGCTGCCGCGTCGACAAAGCTGACGCCGTGCTCCTCACTGTGAATCTGCTTGAGAAGAGTGGCAGCTCTAGCCCGTCGCCTACCACGATTGTGCTCGGGATGGACATTCCTCGGTATCGGTGCCACGGTGATGAGGTCACGAATCTCACGGGGCACCTGTCTCATCTTCTCGTCCACTTCAGCCGGAGAGTGACCGAGCTCTCGGAGTATATGTCTGCTGGTCTGGGAGCTCAAAAGGCGCGCGAGCTGGGCCCGCTCCTGCGCTTCCGCAATCTCCTTTAACGTATTGTGTACTCCGAGCTGGAGCAGGCGCTCGGTGCGCGTCCTGATCGGGATACCGAGGGCCCGCTTGGTAATCTTTCTGAGCAAGACGTTGATCTTGTCATGCTCGGCACGCTGCCAATCGTGCATGGCCGCGACATGAAAAGTGGCAGAGCACAAAGGCATTGACCAGGCGGATTAGGTTGTCTTCCTTGAGGCCTTGGTAGCGGTTGGCCACCCGCCGAACCAGCCGAACCGCGTTATCCGTCTTGGCAGCGAGCTTGAGTATAGTCTTGCCGTTGGAACCATTGGACTCGATGGTCATGCCGAGGACCCGAATGGAGTCGACTTTGGGTATCGCGCTGCCATCTCTGGTGTAGAGCCCGGTTCATGGTCAGGTGAAAGAATTAAATTCAAATCTAAAAAGCGTAAGCTGTTGTCAACTGGCATCTCATGAGTCAATAAAAGCGGTTTAAAACGTTCTTTAAAAGTCATTACAATACCGTCGGTTAAGTGCTGGCAGGCAGCGTCGCTGCAGTCTATGAAAATTAAAAATTCGTTTACGTAACGACATATTTTGGTGACATTATTTTGGTCAAGCATGCTCATCAGCAAACGGTCATGATATGCAAGGTATATGTCACTAAGGATAGGGGCGAGGCATGACCCGATGCAGACACCACTATTTTGTATGTATGTACGATCATTAAAAGAGACAAAAGTCGACTTGGTATAAAAAGACAGAAGCTCTAAGAGGTTACTGTTATGGACACCTGTGAGATTCTGGAAGGCGACAGCACCAAATGTGTCAATGGTATTGTCAACACACTGTAACAACTTCTCATACGGCAAGGAGTAATACAAATCCTTTATATCGACAGAAAGTGCTTTTAAGCCCTTGTCGTTATGTTCCAGAAAGTTAACCAAACTGTCCGAATTCCTAATTAAAAAAGCCGCATGAGAAGTTGTTACAGTGTGTTGACAATACCATTGACACATTTGGTGCTGTTGCCTTCCAGAATCTCACAGGTGTCCATAACAGTAACCTCTTAGAGCTTCTGTCTTTTTATATCAAGTCGACTTTTGTCTCTTTTAATGATCGTACATACATACAAAATAGTGGTGTCTGCATCGGGTCATGCCTCGCCCCGATCCTTAGTGACATATACCTTGCATATCATGACCGTTTGCTGATGAGCATGCTTGACCAAAATAATGTCACCAAAATATGTCGTTACGTAGACGACTTTTTAATTTTCATCGACTGCAGCGACGCTGCCTGCCAGCACTTAACCGACGGTATTGTAATGACTTTTAAAGAATGTTTTAAACCGCTTTTATTGACTCATGAGATGCCAGTTGACAACAGCTTACGCTTTTTAGATTTGAATTTAATTCTTTCACCTGACCATGTGTGCTGGATATTTCAACCTAGAACTGGAAAACCTCTTTTACCCTTTGACTCTTCCCATTCCAAGTTAGTTAAGCGAAGCATCACAAATCTTTGTCTCATCAATCCTCTTAGAAAATCATATCATGTCATGCAGCGCAGCTTTGCAGCTCAAGCTGAAAGGCTTTTGAGTGCTGGGTACCCAGCTATCCTACTGGCATCTATAGCTGAAAAGCTATTAAAACAGATAAAGAAAGGCTGCAACTCCGAGGGCCAGCCGGAATCTAACGACCGAAAAAGACCCGTAGTTTTACCCTACGTGCATGACATTTCCCACCGGATAAAAAAGATAGGGGAGAAATGCAGCGTCAAAGTGGTGTTTTCAGCACCGGATAAGTTACAGTGGCTTTGCAAAGCAGTTAATCCTCTCCAATCACGTGCCACTGGATGTGCAACCAAGCACAAAATTCGGTTTGTGCCGTGTGTAGCGGGGTTTGTTTACGCGATCCCATTCTCATGTGGTATGTGGTATTTCGGCCAAACGGGGTGTTGCCTTAATGAAAGGCTAAAAGAGCACCATTATAATGTTCACAAAGCAATCCAGGGCCACATTGGGATTCACTGTCGCGATTGTGGATGTTCCCCCTTGTTTGATCAATGTGAAGTGGTTAAAAAGCACCCGTCACAATCAACTCAGGAAATTATAGAAGCACATTGTATAGCAAGAGCTGGCAGCACGTGTATTAGTGCCCCGTCTTTGGCTTTATCTGAACATGAAGTGGCCTTCCTTAATCAGCATAACCGCCTATGAATCTGTGATATGTGACGGTGCGATGTTGTGTGTAATCTTGTCGCTGCATTGGGTGGTTTTGTATGCTTGCGCCGGTCTACATATTTGATGCAGTTTGACAATAAAGCTCAGTTGGAAGTTAGCGCTCTGTCCTCTTGTGTCGGTCTGCTCGGCCGTTTCTTCTCCCCCTGTAATGCGCTATACCAGTTCAAGTATGCCTGACACCACAACAATCGAGAAGAAGGGGGGAAGCAAGTTCGTGTGCCGACATCGGTCCACAGTAAAACTACAGTGAGGGCAATGCTCTCTTACACGTCAGATGGGCACAAGCTTCCCCGTACCTCATATTTAAATGGAAGATGCTCCCAAAGGGAGTAGTTTTTTTGAGTGGTGTGATCGTGCGGGCCAACGAGAAAAATGGGTACGCGCCGCAATCGATGTCTTACTTTTTTTTTCGTCGTGGAACCCGAGTGCGCGTTACAATCGAGGAGGCGGTAGAATCGAGTAAATACGGTGCTACCCCACTACTCTCCACACCGAAACGAAAAAGGCGAGAGCAGAAGA
The DNA here is from genome assembly GCA_013436015.1 of Rhipicephalus annulatus. Taxonomy (NCBI): domain Eukaryota; kingdom Metazoa; phylum Arthropoda; class Arachnida; order Ixodida; family Ixodidae; genus Rhipicephalus; species Rhipicephalus annulatus. The sequence continues at coordinate 504,719 of WOVY01016091.1, read as the reverse complement.
CGTTGATGGAGCAGAGACGTTTCCTTACTGTGCCATAGACACTGAAACCGGGCTTCAAGAGAACAAGAAGCGCCACCTTGGGTAAGCTACACATTTCATTACTACACTCAAACCTCGTTGTAACGAAGTTGAAGAGGAACCACAATTATTTCGTTACATCGATAATAACAGTCTGTGGCAATGTATGCTCAGATGGGCGCACACATATAAGCATGCAAAGAAAGAAATCACCTCGCGGTCTGATGTACCGGTACGTGACCACACGTGCGACGAAAAGTAAACACAGTCCAACCTCATTATTTTGAACTCATGCTGAGGTCCCGTCAAAGTCATGTGTATTCCAATGGGCAAAAACGCCCTGTAATTCGAACGCACAAGCACTTGCGACAGTTATTTCGAGCATACTGCGCTCCGAAAATGCTCTCAGCACCATGCCCAATCACGCGGCGGCACCACTCAACGCTACCTGCGAAGAAGGAAAAAAAGAAAAGGAAAGAAAGAACTGTGGCGGATTGTTTGCAGATGCAGAGGGTCGCAGCGGAGACGCAGTCGTGGTCTATAAGGCGCGGAGAGGGAAATCGCTTTGCACCGCGGCGCCGCTTCTGGGTCATGTGACCCGCCGAGCGCTTCCTCAATCCTCTCCGCTGGCTGTGTGAGGAGAACAGCTCTCTCGGCCGCATGTGGTGTGGCTGTAAAATCGGCGCGCTGGCTTTCAAAGAGTCGCGCCGAACGAGCATCAAACTCTGCAGAAAACGATATACCTAACACACTACGGTCATTTTTTTTATAGACTACTTGATAGACTAATTTGGTTCGATATATACATTTACCAGTCAAGTTCACTTCACTACAACGAGGTTTAAAATGAATGGTTCTAATCAAAGCTTTCAAGGAGAATTTCATTTACTTCGTTATATCCCATTTATAACGAGGTTTGAGTGTAGTAACTGGCACTCTGAATCAGCAATCAATTACAATTAATCAAGTAGTAGACCAAGGAAAGAAGAATTCACTTCCTACTCGGCCAATCCCCTTCAGTTGGTGTGGGCAGTGTTCGAAGGTCAAAAAAAATAAGAAGCTGTATTTGAAAGTCTTAAATGCGAAGCATTTCTTAGGGTACTGCAAGCATTTTTTACATCTATCTAGCCGCTTACGTCTGGGTGCTCTCATGATCACCCCCTAAACTTCGCATAAACCAAAATTAGTATGGGAGGGTAAGATGGTTTGATGGATATAACACGCTGGTCAGGACATGAATAGTGTCGCGATCCCGTAATGTATGTTGTCAAAAACTTCCGGCTAGATAGTAAAACATTGCCACGGGCGGGACCTCAGCATGAGTTCAAAGTGATTGACACTTCGGGGGTAAGTGTCAATCACTTACCCCCGAAGTAAGTGATTGACACTTACTTCGGGGGTAAGTGTCAATCAGTGCCACATCTGATTGACACTTACCCCCGAATGCACAGATGTTACTTGACTCGTACTTGACTCGTTCTTGACTCAAGACAGTCTTGCCGGTCGCCATAAATCGTTCTCGAACTTGCGGATGACTTGAAGGCGACTTGGTTCGGTCGAAGTCAGGACAAGTTTCAAATCAGCTGCGGGGCTTGCTTGAAAGCGACTTCACGCGTTATTCCCACATGGCCACCTCTCGAATGGACGTCGCGTGAAAGGTGGCCGCTTTTGAGTTTGCTTGCCTCGCCATAAGCGTAGCATTTTTTGAGGCGCACTGCCTGCCGAAGATTCTTGGAACCGCTTTACGTGACCAAGGAAATCCGATGGAGTTGTACGACGAGCAACAATTCCACGCTAGGTACAGATTCATGAAGAACGCCGTGGGGCAGCTGCTCGTTATGTTGCCGCTCCGTGAAAGTGGGGACAACCGAAGACAGCCCGTGCATCCAGTGTTACAGCTACTGATGGCTCTCAGGTTTTACAGCGCTGGCACTTTCCAACCAGTCACCGGAAATTTCGTCCGCATTCCGTAGTCGACAGTGTGCCATGCAGTCGGAAAAGTTACGCTACTCATCGCAAAGCACCTGTACGCAATGCTGGCGCGCTTTCCGCAGCCAACGAACTGTTATGAAGTGGCTGAGTTCCCTTGCGTTACAGGTTGTGTCGACTACACACAAGTGCGTATTAATGGCCCCGGTGTCGACAACGCCGCAGTGTTCCGTAACCGCAAAGGCTATTTCTGTTTTTCTATAACACGACGACATTTTCTGTCTCTTTCGGTAAAAAAAAAAATAACTCGGTGCTGTGTCCGTGTGCCTCGCCTATCCTTTCGTCCCGTCTAGGGCGCTGTTTCTCGCTCAGAAAGACATCGCTTGTAGCACAACGCTACGTAAAATTACACACACACAAAAAGAGGTGCCCCTATCACGGGTTTTTTTATCCGCGTCACCATCATGCAGCGATACATTGCTGCACCCCGCGAGACAGAATTCTGCTGAGGGCAATGTCCTGACCCCCGCTTTTTCTTTTGTTTACCAAGCTCAACAAAAGGATACGAATCACAATTGTTCCGAGAACTTGTTCTTTTTTCATAATAACTGCGACCTAGCCCATTACAGGCATGCACACAGGCGAACAGAAAGGCAAATACCGTGAAAATCGCGTCACCTCGTGAGCCAGGTCAGCACAAATACATGCCATGGCGTTCGATTGAGGAAAAAAAAAAAAAACGATGAAAGAACCCAACGCGATGCTTGTTTCTCCTCCAAACAAGTAACCGTGGAGAAACGCACCGCATTTAAGTGGCCACTAAAACCAGCGGGCAATGAACGCTTTACAGAAGCAACACTGCGCATCGCTGTGGTGGCAGGCACCACGTGCCGCTCGTTAGCCGTAAAATGGCAAGAATATGCTTGTGGCCCTTCGTTTTTATAGTTATTTTAAAACGTAGGGTCTTTTTTTGGTGTACTGCATGCCTTACGCGAACAACTTCATTATTACTCTCGTTAGCAGGCGAGCAGCATGTTTCTGCTTTGAAGCTCGTTCTTGACTTGACCAAGCAAGACAGCCTGAGCATCTATGAAACGCGACGGCTGACTTGGGCGTTTTGAAGTCCGCTGCTTGCTTCGCGCCGACTTGCTCAAGTTAAGTTGAAGTCGCGAGCCAAGTAACATCTCTGCATTCGGGGGTTAGCACCTACCCAAGAACAACAAACACACAGGGGTGATTTTATTTATTTATTTATTTATTCAGAATACCCCTAAGGGCCCTCTCACAGGAGTGTATTACATAGGGGGGGCTATAACGCATACACGTACATGAAATGATTAATAGGGCCAGAAAACACGCAAACTAAACACTATACAGCTGCTAAATAAATTAGAGTAAATATAAGGTCAATATTCTTACTGCATAGTCTTAAATAATCAAAATAAATAATATGAGTCAAACAATAATGAAACTATAAAAATATTTTTAAATTGATCTAAACAAGGAAGGAAATAGAGTCACAAGAGTACAATAAAACGCAATCTTGCTTACTACAAGCACACGCGCCATTAAAGCATAAAGGAATGACAACACCATCAATAGCACGTGTGAAATACTGAATTAGGCAAAAAGCAAAAAATAACACGAACCATGAACATACACAGTTTATACAGAAAACACGGTATGCAGAAGAAAGAGAGGCGGAATACCGCAAAAGGTTCCCACGTTTGCACTAATGTTTAGTAGGTTCTGAAATACAGTGATATCGGTGATGGTTGCAATGTTGGATGGTGAGTCATTCCACTCGGTTATTGTGCGCAGTATAAAGGATCTAGCATATTGAAATGTGCGACAAGAGAAGCGTTCGATTTTAGAGGGATGATCGCGGCATGGGAAGATAGCAGGGGGTGGTCTAAAGAAGTCTTTGTGAAGTGATGTGTGATGGTAAAGCTTATGAAGTAGTGATAAGCGAGCAATTTTACGGCCACGTGATAAGAGTTCCAGTTTGGCATGAAGTTTCAATGAAGTGACGCTGGTGTGACGTTAATAATCAGAAAAAATAAAACATAGAATAATAACGTGTGAGTGTTAACAAAAACCTTACATCGGCAGGGTTGACCCGACAAATGCAAAGAATAAAGGTCAGGCTCCAAGCAGGGATCGAGCTCCAGCATTCTGCATGTCAGTTTCAGTTTCAGTTGATTTTTACTTTCGTACAAAACATACATGCTTACATAAACATACAGAAGGAGGTCCCAGAGCACTTGGCTGAAGGGGGACCTCCTGTCAGAAAATGTGATAAATATGCACAAGTAAAATGCAGCGATGTGGAATAAGTTATACAAATAAATGGAATACAGACTAAAAAATATTTTAACAATCATAAGTACAACAAAACACTGCAAAGAACGTATAAAAAATAAAAGAAAAACCAAAATATTATTGACAAAACGAACAGAGGAACGAAAAAAGCAAGAAAAAGATGAGTGCCTGTGGCACCATTAAGAGTGCATGAATATGAACAGGTGTAGATAATATTGCACATCTTAGAATTCTATAGTATCCAGCAGAAAAGTAAATAATGTGTTTTTAAAAATAGCTAATGATGAAGACTGCTTAACGTTAAGGGGAAGACTGTTCCAGGTTGATAAGGACGTGAAATAACCAGAGTGTTTTCCATAATTAGTATGGACTAATGGCAATAATAAATAGTTGTTAGCTGCAAATCTTGTTCCGTTGGTGTTTACTAGAACAGCGTCTGGAATTATGTTTACTGGAGGAGGGTTCTTCATTATTTTAAATAATACTATGGATAAATTGTATTTATAACAAGGTTGTCTAATGATAGGATTCTGTTATTATGAAGAATGTCAGACACACAGCAGCTGAATGAGCTGAACGTTAATATACGGATGGCCTGATTTTGGAAATGTTGCAGCGGTGCTATGTGAGTTGCATATGTGGTACCTCATGAGGTGATGCAGTAGTTCAGATGACTGTGAATGAAACAATAAAACAGTGTTAGTAGTGTAGGTTTGCTGAAATAGTACCTGGCTTTTAATAAAATTCTAATACCAGGAGCAATTTTGTGCTTCAAATGGGCGATGTGTTTCGTAAATTTTAATTTAGAATCTAAAGTAACACCGAGAAATGAACATTCATCAGCTGCACTAATGACATAAGAATCAAGAATGATAGTGGGAAGAATTTCTGGTGTTCTGTGACTGGTATGAAAAAGCACGAATGAAGTCTTGGTGGTATTTATTTTCAGCGAATTAAGGCGGCACCGTGCTAAAATATTGTTCAAATCAGTATTCAACTTCGATGTAAGAGCAGTTAGTGATCGATCACTAGCAAGCAATGTCGTGTCGTCTGCGTAAAGGAAAGCTTCCGATTGTGATAGGTGATTAGGCAAATCATTTATGTAAAGTAAGAAAAGTAGTAGGCCAAGTATCGACCTCTGCGGAACACCCTTGTTTGTTATTTCAAAGTTAGAAAGCGAAGAAGCAACACACACAGCCTGTTGTCTGTCTGATAAGTAACTCTTTATAAGCTTCAGCACGGGCCCGTCGACCCCTATTGCCCGTAGTTTAGAAATGAGGATGTCATGATTGATGGAGTCGAATGCTTTCGATAGATCTATGAAAACTGCTCCTGCGTAGAAACCAGAATCAATGGCGCTTTTTATTTTATCTGTGAAAGAAAGTAAAGCGTAGTCAGTCGAAGAACCCGTCCTGAAGCCGAATTGATTTGAGGAAGGAATATTAAATTTTGAGAGGTATGTGGTAAAACGTTTTTCAATGCACTTTTCAATGACTTTGCTAAAAAAAGGGAGAATAGCGATAGGACGATAATTTGAAATGCAAAACCGGTCTCCTTTCTTAAACACGGGAATAATTTTAGCTTTTTTAGCTGTCTTGGAAATATTCCACTCGTGAAGAGTAAGTTAGTGATACAGGATAAAGGGCTAGCGATGCAATGAGCGACTAATTTTATATTTGCTGAACTGATTTCATCTAGACCTACACCCGTAACCTTTAAATGACTTATGACATTGATAATCTCGTCTGGGTCTGTTGGAAATAAGTACATTGATTGTAAGCAACGTTGAGGTGATACTTGATTATTGTTGTTTTCCTCGAAAGTGGGACCACAGAAGAATTCATTGAAAACGTTGGCAATATATAGAAGCCACGTGATGACTTAATCTTTCTTATGGGTTCATTCGGACTAGATCTATTTAAGAAAGAATTTATTATTTTCCATTGTCGCTTTGCATCAGAACCAGCCTCAGCTATTCGACATTCGTAATATATTCTTTTGGCTTCTTTTAGTAGCTTGTTCAGTTGATTGCAGTAGACTTTATAGCACGTTCTGAGTCTAATGTTGAAATGTCAATCAGACATTCTACCAGAGAGCCAAGCCAGGTCTCGCAACTACTTTTCATATAAACCCTAATGTTCCTGAAACATCAATTGTAGTTGCAGTGCTGGCTATTCAATTTAAACACTACATATGTACTCTGATAATACAACCGTCATGTTGCGTTATCGTCAATTGTAGTTAGATGCCATGCGCTGAAGTTGATTTTATAGGTTTGTCCAGTGCTACCATCCTTGCGAGCACCAGCGCTTCATATCAGCTTATCGCTTCTGGTGTCGCTAATAATCATGTTCCTGTTGACATTGTAGCGCAACTGCAAACAACTGGTTATACAGTCAATCCAGATGTATCTAACTTGAAGAGGATCGCGATATAGTTCAATATATTGATAATTTGAAATACAAATTATGTGCATTGAAGGCCTAAATTCAAGCATTTCGCGCCTCAGAAATCGTTACAAGCGCTAGCATAACGATTCGCTTATAGCATAATCTACAAACAACAAGGCGTGAACTGAAAGCACCACAGTTTATTTTGCATGAAAACAGTCCTAAACTAGGCTTACTTCTTGCACGCCAACAAGCTCCAGTCATCCTCAATATTGCCACTCTCCTTTCTTGAATTTCCTCACCGCCGCATACACCTGCATGTTGTTACGACTCGCACCGCTGCCGACACTGTTGCGTAGTGCGCCGAGGTCACGGGCCGCGAAGGTCACCAGCAGTTTGGTAGTGTGTGTTTCTCAGCTCGCGACTGCTTCTGCGCAGAGCTGACAGACGAGCGGACAAGACAATGGCGAGTTAAAGCAAGATTTATATACAGCAGAGAAATAGAGGAGTTGCATATTCAGCACTGGGGCCGACAGCTTAGGGACTCGAAGAGCCGAGTAGTCTTCTCTCCGACGCATACGTCGGCTGCTTGGCGAAGCGCCGCGTGGTTCTTTATAGGCCCCAGGTGATCCTTTACGTCGCCAATGTCCCATCGGGACCCGCCGCTGGGTGGCATCATGATCTTCAAATTCGGAGCCGCTGCGCTGAATTGCACCCAAGGAAGAGTAATGTTGCCACGCATTGCGTAAGACTCACCAGACTGCATGGCGCCGCTTGCATCATCGGGCTGCTATTGGTCCCGCGGGTTGAGGGAGCTCGCCGTGCGTTGCATAAGATAGACCTGCGGTGCCGGGCTACACGACGTCGTTGAGATGATAGCGTCAGGCGGGCTCGTTCACTGGCCTTGACACAGATTGCCTTTGCAGAGGCAATGATGTTCGGTGTAGACTCCCAGGCGTAACGGCCCCCCGCCGCCAGACAATGCGCCAGAAAGACGAGGTGCTTCCCCATGACTCTTATGGCGGGTGCGCTGGTTCGCCAGGTCCCTCCAGGTTCGCCTCCAGGGCCAGGGGAAAGATGTGGCTCCAGGCCGAGTTCCGTGAACACATCCTATTCTTGAGGACGGATTCCAGGTCCATTGGTTTGTCGCCATAACTTGTCGACTAGCTTCGTTCGTCTCTTCTGACGATTTTTGGGTCTCAGTACTTATCGATGGTTCTGCAACTTGTCAAGAACGGTTCGACAACAGACAACATACGACACAAGCAAGTGCCCTCGGTTAGCCGACAGAACACCAGACAAAGTATAGTACAACATATACGTAGCTACATGTCTATCAGAATTTCGTTCCCTTTACATCAAGAGGCACATGTGAGACAAGACTCTTGAAATGAGAACTCAAATTTTTACACGTGCAAAAACGTAATAAAATAGAACACAACATAAAGGTGGCCCCTTGATATCACTGTGGAAGAGAGTGCTCAGCTAAGGCTGTGATGAGGACAAAATGTTGCCCCGACTCGCCAGCGAGAGACCGAAAGAAGGAGAAGGTACTAACTAAAATGCACGGCTCAATGCGTCTGCATTAGCGTTTAGCTTTCATGTAGCGAATGTCTAAGTTGTGCTGTTGTATCATGCTCCACCTCAGTAACCAGCCACTTTTAGGCGACATGTTATTTAACCAGGTTAGAGGACAGTGGTCCGTTTCGACCACAGACCTCGAACCGGAGACATAAGAGGCTAGCTTTTCAACAGCTCATATGAGGCAAGCGCATTCCTTTTCAGAAGTACTGTATGCCTCTCCACTGCAGCTCAGTTTTTGACTTAAATACAAAAATGGCCTTTCTTTACCAGCACTGTCTTCCTGGCACAATATAGGTCCCATGCCGCAATCACTCGTGTCGCATTGAATGACAAATTCCTTAGAGAAATCGCATGCCATAAGAACGGGCTTTTTGCTTAGGGTGTGTTTCAGCTTGCAAAATGCATTATCTTTTTCCGAGTGCCATACCACTTTAACCGGCTCGGAATTTCTAAGTGCGTCAGAGGGCTAGCAATGCTAGAGTAGTTGTGCACGTAATACTGATAGTATCCAGGTAGGCCCAACAATGCCCTTATCTCAGATTTTGTGGTTGGTCGTGGACAGTCCACGACGGCGGCTACCTTAATTTATGAAGATCTACGCCGGCCATGCAGCACGTGTCTTAGGTAAAACACCTCGCCGCACCCTAGGTGACATTTAGCAGGTTTCACGGTAAGACCAGCTTCTTTCAACCTATTCAGCACGACTCATAAATTCTTGACATGTTCTTCCGGCTGTTTGAGAAGATGGCGACATCGTCAATGTACGGCAGTGCGAACTCGGAGAGGCCTTTAAAATGTGGTCCATTATGTCTGAAAAACAAGAAGGTGCATTTTTCAATCCAAAGCTCAGCTTAAGTGGACGATAAGTTCCGAATGGAGAAATGAACGCGGCATAGTGGCTAGCGCACTTTGTAGATGACTACTTGGTACTGGGAAGCAATGTGCCATTAGATGCGTTGGTACAGGATGTTCTGATAGCCTTTGAGGCAAAAGGAGGAGGGCTGAAATTCACTTACGAGGTACCTGTTCAAAACACTTTGCAGTTTTTGGACCTTACGCTATATTTTTCAGCTAATCATATGTGCTTTAAATACGCTTCCCGATCACAAAAACCCTTCCCAAGCTACCACTCCTTTCATTCCAAGGTAATAAAAAATGGAGTGGCCACATCTTGTCTAAAATCTGCTGTTACCAAGTCATGTCATCATTTGGCACAGGAGAGCTTCAGGGAGCAGGTTATTATGCTAAACCACGCCAGCTTTCCCGGGTCTATTTTGCAGGAAATTTGCAGGCGCTTTATTAAGCATATAAAAAGCAGCCAAGATCAACGGCAAGAACATAAATGGGGCAGAGTAGTGGTGATACTGTACGTGCATGCGCTGTCACACCGAATTAAAAAAAACCACCCATAGGTGTGGGCTAAATGTTTTCACTGCCAGGAATAAACTAGTCAAGCTATGCCCCATGGTTAGGAAAAAGCTGGATGCTGTTGGACGAGCAGGCGCACAAACTTGTAAGATTAAGCACAAGGTTCTATGTGTGTTTAACCTTGTTTAGTGCATTCTTCTCCCATGCGGACGAGTGTATGTAGGGCGGATTGGTCACTGCATAAATATTCGCCTAAGGGAGCACCAGTCATCCTCAAAGGGCAGTCCGCTAACGCATTTCGCCTTACACGATTCAAAGTGTGGATGCGAGGCGCGCATCCACACTCATTTTGTTTTGGCACCATGATCGCACCGCACGAGAGAATGTGGGGGCATTTCACATCAACATTAGGCAATCATCCTGTATCAGCCACCCGTCAGTGACAATTTTCGAAAAAGAAGTGTCACTGCTAGAGCAGATAACGAACACGATATATGGTACAATAGACATGAATTTGAAATTACGACAGTGCACATGGGCAGGGGGTGACTACATTGACATATCAACGTTCCTTTTCTGAATAAAACCTTCAGTTGATAGTAGCACTGGTGTTGTACCCTTCTTTTCTTTGTGTGTTAGTGTGCGCTCAAAATAAGTAACGATGCACTCGAATGAGCGTTTCTTGATCTACCCTTGACAGCTCACTCGAACTTTCCGCTACAGGTAAGAGCGTAGCACCCCTCTCGCTCTCATCCAATGGCGTTATGTAGTCTCCTCCGCCGACATAGACTGGTTCCGCGACGGGCGGCTCGAGTGACTCATCTGGAGAATTTCCTGCCCAGGGCACTATCACCTCGCCGCCAAGGTCACACAGATCAGCATTTTTAGGAGGTGGTGTTTCACTACACTGAAGGAGATCATGTTACTGCGAAAGCTTCCGCACTGGCGATCGCGTGAGGGCCATGTACGCTAAGTTGGCGAAGAACGATTTACCTTGCTCTTTGAGAAGCTGCTCAGAGTCATTAGAAAAAAGATAAAGAGAACGACCGGGAAGCGCGGCAGACACAGCCGCTTTGCTGCGAAGCTAACCGACCGGGCCTTCTATGACAACCGTAGCAATTGGTAAGCAAGCTCTCTTGCTCTTCAGCGACTTGCCTGATCCACTAGCATTTTCCTGTAAAATCGTCCGGTGACACCAACGAAGGATCGACAACGTTCATAGTTGTCGCTGAGTCTCGAAGTGCTCGACACATTTTCCCATTTGCACTAATTTACTGGAGATACAGCTCTAACAACAGCATGTTCTTTTCAGATTCTCAGATTGTTGCGAAAGCAAACTTTTGTTTACAATTTACCGCAATGTGCCCTTCCTTTTTGCAGTTATAGTAGATTAGTGGCTTCCGTGATTCAAACGCCCGTGTGGTATCAGTGCGCTGTTTAGTAACGTCACTCGATTTCTCTGCTTCCGTTTGCCCATCCCCTACAGTGTCCTTTGTAAGAGGTGGGTGCTTCCTGAAATTACGGTGCGAAGTGGGTTTCCGCTCTCTTTCCGTTCATCCTTTTCAATGCCCACTGTCCTGCTACGCAACTTTCGGCGAGTATAATACTCCTCAGCTACCTCTGCTGCTTTGTTAAGCTGTACTTTACCAAGTTTGTCCTGCAGCCAAAGCTTGACATCCTCGATGCAGCGATAGAATTGCTTCAATGCAATGCATTCTACCACTTTATCGCAATTGTCAGGAACACCTTCGCCCCTGAGCCATTCAATTAAATAGGCTTTAGGGCGAAACGCAAAGCCAACGTGTGACTCATCGCCCTTTTTGCATACCGGAACCTATGCCGGGAAGCCTCGGGTGACAACTTATAACGTCTCAAGAGCACTTCCTTAACCTCGTCATAGCCCTCAAACGCTTCCCTCGATTAGCACGTTATCACGTCGGACACTTCGCCGGGAAGAAGAGCTAACAGGTTCTGCGCCCAAAGAGACCGTTCCAAGGCATTTCGCTCACAGATGTGTTCGAACTTGACGAAATACTTCGCCATGTCCTCGCCAACTACGAATGGTGGCAGTTGGTCCCGAATTCTATGACCGCTGACATGAAGTGTCGCAGAAGCTATGCTAGGTGCCTGCGAACACTGTGGGATTGCCAATTCTATTCGTTTCAACTCAAGGCGTTCCTGTCTCTCGGCCTCATCACGGTGTTCTTGCCTTTCAGCTTCTTCGCGTTCGCGAACTTCTCGCTTTTTTCAGCCTCCTCGCGGCGTGTTTTGATATCCGCCCAAGCCTCGTCGACTTCCTCAGTCGTCACTTCTTCATCCTTCATGGTCTCAAGGATCGCTTGCTTTCGTTTCTCACAACCCAAAATAAAGCCAAGTTCCTCACAAATTTCTATGAGTTCTTTCACTTTAAGGGGACAGACTAGTCTTTGGGACCAAAAAGTGAAAAAAAAAAAAAGGTTCATTTTTTAAAATTGACATATTTGGTTTCTGCAAGTATTTTTCTCCCTCTCTGCAAACTTTCACACAACAGGAAGTGATAATTTTTTGTAATGTCATTCTAACTGTACAGATTCTTGGTGCTGTTAACATGCAGAACCAGCAAAAAAATGGGGAACCAACTTCGAGGCTTCTTTATAATTTGCCGGCACCTGTGTGCGAAGCTCTACTACCAATTTATGAGCACCTTTATAAGAATTGCAAAACATGTGCACCATGATTGTTGCTTTTTGAAGAAGCTGTGCGTTTCCAGTTTTTTAGATTTTTCTCAAAAAAGTAAATTTACGACTGTTCAATTTTGAGGCCTCAAAATCTCTGCAGCTAGGGAAGGTACAACAATAATTCATCTTGCAATGGAAACCTGTATGTGTGCAGAATGCAAGTATGGGAGCATAATTTAGAGCACAAGCCTTTTCAATTAATTACTCACCAAAATTGTAACATAATTTCAACGGCTTTTAAAAATGGATAGTTCATGTTGCTGTAAAATAACCAAGAAAGGCCTAAGAACAGAAAACTCTTGTATACTTTCAATTTACAGTCATTAATCTATGTTGGCATATCTTAAATATCACTTTCAATCAAGCACTTTTTTTCTATGGTGGCCATAAACAATAGGGGGTGAACTTTAGTTATCTTAGGAACAAGATGAGTTGCATGAAAACTAATTAAATATTTGAAATCAGCAGAAAGAACTGCAAAATCCCGCGCAGTTTGATCTAGATCACTTAATAAATGAACAAAAATGTGTCTAAGACCAGTCCGCCCCCTTAAGATTCTCCATCGTTCACATTAGCATCTTGCTGTTTGCCCCTGTTGAGAATCTATTTGCCGCACCCACTATAAGTCTACTAGCAAGACGCACAAGCAATTTTTAACACTGCCGTGTTTACACCCTCCGCATTAACATTAACTTTGATTTCAAAGCGCTCCGACCTGGCTTGAAACGATCAAAGCTCACTCCAATGCTCTACACAGACTTTTATAAACTACTATAACCAGCGCTAGAGCAGTCTGGTGAACTGAGGGGAAAACATCAGGCACTCACCACATCGATGTCGCTGACGCAGGCAGATCCCACAGCTGCCATTCACTGTTACGAAACGTCGACGCTACGGTTCCGCAGGGCGCCGCAGCCACGAAGCTCGCCGCTGCCAAGGTCACCGCCGGGCCAACAGCGCAAGGGCTCGAAGAGCTGAGATGTTTTCTCTCAGACGCATACGTCGGCTGCTTGGTGAAGCGCTGCGTGGTTCTTTATCGGCCCCAGGTGATCCTTCATGTCACCAACGTCCAATCCGAATCTGCCGCTGCGTGGTGTCATGATCCTCAAATCCGGAGCCGCTGCGCTAGGTTGCACACAAGGACGAAGATGTTGCCACGCATTGCATAAGACTCGCCAGACTGGATGGCACCGCTTGCATCATTGGGCTGCTATCGGGCCCGCAGGTTGAGGGAGCTCACCGTGCATTGCATAAGACAGACCGCCGCCTAAGACAGACTGCGCTGGGCTACATGACGTGGTCGAGATGATGGCGTCAGGCGGGCTCGCTCGTTGGCCTTGACACAGATTGCCTTTGCAGAGGCAATGACGTTCGGTGTGGACTCCCAGGCGTAACAATGTGCTGCCTTGCGCAACCATGGCCAATGACTAAAGATCCATCGATATTATCGCAGAACCTTTCGATGCGATTACGCCCACAACAAGAACATTACAGATTTTTTCGGAACTTACGTCGCCGCTGGCGATAGCGCTGGAAAGTCACCTGTATAAATGACAAGCGTTATCGCTTGTAAGTTGATCGTCGGCAAATGCCCAGTTCGCCGCTATCAGTGCCAGTGTGTATCGCTGTAATTTAACTTTTCGTTGGCAGGCTACAAGTTCAGCCGAATAAACATTTTAATATCTGACCTGCAGTCTGCTCGCTTTGTGAATGTCAGGACTTTAACAATATCATTGAAGCTTTTCAAATTGGCGAATTCAGCTCCTGTAGCCACAAACAGCGTTGACGCAGCACACTGATGCAAACTTTTTTGCGCGACAAAAGGTTATTAGCGGCAGCAACGAAGGCGGTGGCATATTTATAACCGTGTGGGTACACTTCCACGACACTGTACTCTGCAGCCATGATCTCAGCATTGATGCAGTCGGAAACAGCTGCGTCGTCATCTGCCCCGATGAAGTCGCTCACTGTCAGAGGTGGTGCCCGGAAACGCTGATAAGTCGCAGAAATTACTGAGGCATCATACGCGGTCATCAGCGATAATGACGCACCCGAAGTCATTACCTGGCCCACAAGGAAAGTTTATGACGGTGCTTTACTTGACATTGCTCCAAGCCCCAGCCATAATTTGTATCGCTACGTGGGGGTCAACGTTCAGTCCAACTCCTGAATGAGGATTTATCAGAAACGAGGCAAGAAGTACACAAGCCCACAAAGCGTAAAAGACAACGCCGAGTCCCCACCGCTGACATGTTGGCGATGTCGATGTCACTTGTGGCTTTGTAGCTGGCAGCCGCTGCTTTCAGATGCTTTGATGAAAAAGCTATAAAAAGTGTACTTTCAGAGAAAAAGCTATAAAAAAGCTATAAAAAGTGTACCCAAAGTTTTAAAACAGAAATTACTAAAAAAAAATGTCACGAGGTTACAAATCTCGATGACCATGCTTTTCAGGCTCGCATGCCCATCGCATGCCATTGTGCACTAACAAACCAGGAAATGCGAACATTGCAATAAGATTGCCAGGTCACTTATTATTCTCATTTTGGTGTCCTCAGCAATCGGTCTTTTTGAAGAACACTATGCCCGCGCGTTAGGACCTGCAGATTGTGCATCAAACATAGCGGCGCACTCGCAAGTGCTGCGCAACGAACCAGATCAGCACAACAAAACAACACTGCCTTTTCGTCACCTGCACGCGAGAAGAGATCAATACACTCTAACCTCGATATAACGAAACCAGATGTAACAAAAATCGGTTATAACAAGGTAAATTAGGAAAAGTTTTGCAATCAATATAGATACACTTTTATAACAAATTTTTGGTTATAACGAACTTAATTCGCTCAGATGCAACTTTGTTATCATGAGGTTTGATTATTATTTGCTAGAAAAAATGCACTTTCTGGGCTTCGGTGTGCCACAGCGTTCGATATAGCAGATGTCCCATTGTGCAAGAGTTCGATATACAGATGCACCAGTACTATACCCTTGCCAGGAAAATTCAAGGGAATGTCTCAAGTGTTTGATATAGACAATAATTTGATATCAGGGATCGACTAAATAAACATCTACAACATGTCTGTGGGGGCTACATTTGTACATATCTTTAGTGTCATTTTCATAATGAAATCGCCCAATAAACAAACTACAAGACGGTCAGCTTCCCTCTACATGCCACAATGTTGGTGGAGCAAAAAGCCTTCCCTACTTACATGCATTGTTTCAGGCTTACCTCATCGAAGAAATCTCTCACAACACTCCGCAAACAAAATACTCGGTCAGATTTGAACCTGCTGCTTGTTCTCACCTGCCGCATCTGCTGGAACTGAGGCTGGAACCGGAGGAAGGCCAACGGGTCTTCAGGGTTGCCACCCTCTGCTGCCA
Source organism: Rhipicephalus annulatus (assembly GCA_013436015.1). NCBI lineage: Eukaryota > Metazoa > Arthropoda > Arachnida > Ixodida > Ixodidae > Rhipicephalus > Rhipicephalus annulatus. The sequence goes on along the minus strand of WOVY01016091.1, from coordinate 489,007 downwards.
ATGCCGCTTCGAGGGGCCCGCCTCCTCCCACGGTGCCGTGCTGCGACTGTGGTGACGACATGGCTGTATTGCTAGGAACACCCCGTGGGGCGTCCTCGGACTCTTCCGTTGCACCGTGACTCTCTTCCCCCGGGTCTTGCTGCGACGGAGGGATGCCCTGCACACAGTTGCCACCACCCACATTACTTTAAGGAACACCGTCTCAATCCAAGCACGGTTTTGTTGAGGCAAGATGAATATTTTACTAGAGTACATGAAGCTTTGATCACCCTTTTTAACATTCCCAAAAGTTTGCAACATATAAATAGACATGTGCTGGAGATTGGGCAAGTTTGGTTCATTGTGCTTCAACGCCCTGTCTTCTGTCAGACTGCTCGGCTATTTCTTCTTTAGCACAATGCGCTGTGCCAGTTGAAATATAAATAGACATTGCGGCAATAACACACACAACAAGACGAAGGACATACAAGACACAGCACTATAACCTATCTTTTTATCGGAAAGGCAAAGAATATACAAGCAGGCAAACAAAATCAAAATGGCAAACACGCTATAAAGCAACGTTACCAGAATAACCTTCGTTTCAAAGCTCCACCGGAGAGGGGGGCTGGATGGCGGTCGCGAGAACTAGTGGCGCTGAAGTCCGATTATGCTCGCGCGGTCCAGGGCTCACGTGTTGTGATCGGCGGCTGCGATGGCAAGCGATTATCCCGAATGGTGCGCTGTCTGTCACACCGTCACTTCTCTGGCTACATTCTTTGCACGGCGTAGTTCCATGTGCGAAAACATTTTTGTCGTGTATAAACAGGACCAAGCAGGAGCAGATTTATCTACAGCAAGTACGCCGACTGCCTTTGCCCTGTGCTTTAAAAGCGGCGACTGCAATGACGCTTCTGCCTCATGCAACTTGTTTGTTTCTGCCTCATGCAACTTGCCTCATGTGATTCTATCTCGTGCAACTTGCTTCATCCGTGTTGGAAGAGAACAAATGACTGTGCATGCAATACTGGCCTCTCCAAACTATCGTAGAATGTCTGTTGAAAGTACAATTGTTAAGTGCCAACTACGCCATAAGTGTTCCTTTTGCAAATCCACGAAAGGCCCTCTATGTGTGCGTAAGGCAACTCACGAACATACCTTTGAGCGCTCTACAATGGGTGGACCTTTTAAAACACCCACTCGTAGCGCATTTCACGTGTTTTGAGGGCTTGCACAATTCTATGCTTCTACCACTTGCTTACGTTCAAGAGATTCCTTTTACTAGATCAACAAAAGAAGTTTTAACATAAGGCCTCATTTTTTTGGTTAGACACAATATTTCCAGGTTCCGTTCTTCAAGTTTTGTTATTGACCCGTTACACTATGCTCAGCGATAACTTGTTCTTGTTGTAATCTGACTTCCCTTTTATGTGGCCACAAGTTTGAGCCGAATAAACAGTTTATTTGTTGACCTGCAATCGGCTTCCTTTGTCCACGTCACGACCCCTAACATCTTGTGGAGGTGCTTCCCGTCCATGTACCGAACATTCTTCTCCAGTCGAGAACCAAGCTCCAACCGTGAATCAAACATCCCCGCCAACCTCGACCTGCGAGCAAGCCGCCGGCAAAAAATGCTGCCTGTGGAGTATGGGGCTCTACCCGACCACAGTCACAAGCCGAAGGCCACTACCACTACTGCGACAACTATGACAGCCCCTGTACCAACGCCCGCCATGGTCGTGATGCAGCAGCCAAAGGAGCCACCCATCTCCCACAGATCATCATTTGAAGAACCGGAGACCTGGTTCGAGACGTATGACCGAGTGGCACCCTTGAACCAGTGGGACTCAGATGAAAAGCTGCATCGCGTCTACTTCTACCTACAACACGCGGCAAGGACCTGGTTCGAGAACCGGGAGTCAGCACTTCGCTCCAGGGATCTCTTTTGCGGTGCATTCCTCGAAACTTTCACGAGCATTGCTCACAAAAAAAGGGCCACTGCTTTGCTGAAGACTCGAGTACAGCTACCAAACAAGAATGTCACCATCTTCACGGAAGAGATGACGAAACTGTTTTGGCACGCGGATCCTGCCGTGGCTGAGGACAAGAAGCTCTGCTTCCTTATGCTGGGTGTGAAGCAAGAGTTATTTGCGGGGCTTGTTCGCAACCTGCCCAAGACTGTTGACTGAATTCCTCATCAAGGCTGCCACAATCAAGAAGGCACTTTGAAGATGCCCACGAGGCAGTATGACCGTTGCTCTTCAACAGCCAACTACGCCTAAGCCGATGCCCTCAGTACGGACGATCTGCGCGAGATGATTCTACAGATCGTGTGGGAGGAGCTACGGAACTACGGGAGGAGCTACCGGCAGTACTATGGCCCGGCCCGGGGTCGGTCCATTTCCGGGGAACTAAGGGCAGCAACCAATAAAGGTGTGGTTGCTGTGCGGCGGACTACCGAAGAGCCTACGAGGAAAACGACGCCACAACGAAACATTTCGAACAGGACGCAGACCAGGCACAGACCTGTTGATGAAACCTCACTTACTGAAGATGGCCTGATGACACAACATGGAAGAAGCGGAACAAGCGGTCGCAGCCTTGACCCGACGCCACAACCTAACTGCAATTTGAGGCGACGAACTAGCGACCTCGAAGTCCTTATCGACGGCAACAGTGTGACAGCTCTCGTGGACACCGGAGCCGACTTTTCTGTCATCAGTGGAGCGTTCGCCACGAAGTTGAAGAAAGTCAAGCACGCCTGGGAAGTCCCTGAAATACGGGCAGCTGAAGGCCACCTAGTAACGCCGGAGGAAAGCTGCACAGCGAGAGTTTGCATTAACAATGGCATTTATCCTGCAAGCTTCGTTGTACTACAGCGGTGCTTGAGAGATGTGATCCTTGATATGGACTTCCTAAGCGCTCCTGGTGCAATCATCGATCTCAGATCCAAGTCAATGATGCTACCAACAGAACAAACCCTACCGCACACACGCCACCTGGAAAGCAGGCCTTGAACAAATAGTCATTCGCCGTCGCTCCAGCATTTCCGTTGGCTCTCAGAAATCAGCATGCATGCAAGGTGTTGAAAGCGACCAGCAGCTCTTTATTAATAAGAGTGGCGATGTGGGCTTGTTCGTGATGCATTTGAAAGAAATTTATGTAGCGCGAGGCGAAAAAAAAACGGACACAGGAAGGAATAGACTGAGAGGACAGAGCGCTCTGTCCTCTCAGTTTATTCCTTCCTGTGTTCGTTTTTTTCGCCTCGCGCTACATAAATTTCTTTCAAATGCTGTTAACTGCGACATTTGCGTCACAAGAGGAATAGCCGCGCTGAGAGGGGGGAAAGCAACAGTGATGCTCACGAACTTTAGCAATGAATACAAGCATGTGAGCAAAGGCACGACGTTTGCCTATTTCGAAGAAATTGTGGAAGCCAGCGATGCTATAGCCCTCGCTGAGTCTACTGAACCTATTTCGACGAATCGAGGTCTCCAAGATAATTTCGATGCCAATCCGATACTTCTGAAGCATAAGCGAGAACGGCTGAAAAGCCTGGACTTCTTTTCATCATCGTAGAACATTCGACAGACACCATTAGAAAAACATCGCATCATAATAGAAAAGAGTACCAGATCACTCCGTCAGAGCCCATACAGAGTTTCGACGTGAGAGGCAATAAGAGACAGTCAACGAAATGCTACGTGACGAGATCAGCCTACCTTCCAAAAGTCCGTATGCATCACCTGTGGTGTTAGTGAAATAGAAGGACGGCTCCCCACATTTCTGCATTGATTTTTGTCGCCTGAACAAAATCACGAAGGAGGATGCGTATCCTCTCCCACAGATAGATTACACTTTCGACCGACTCCACAACACAAGGTATTTTTCGTCAATGGACCTCAAGACCGGCTATCAGCAAATCGAAGTTGACGAGAGAGACAGAGAAAAAACCGCCTTTATAACACCTTCAAGTTCAAGGTGAAGCGTTTAGGTCATTGCTTGGCTCCCACGACTTTCCAACAAGTTATGGATACCGTACTGGCCGGTTTGAAGTGACAGATTTGCCTCGTGTACTTTGACGACGACGTAGTGTTCTCCTCAAACTTTGCTTAACACCTCTGGCGCCTTGTAGCTGTAATTCAAGCAATTGAAACGTTCGGACTCACCCTCAAGCCCGAGAGTGCCGCTTCGCGTACGAGGAACCCATGCTCTAGGGCCATGTTATAAGCAAGTCCGGAGAACGCCCCGACCCACAGAAGACAACCAGCATTGCTGCATTCCCGCTGCGCACCGACAAGAAGGCCGTCCGTCAATTTCTCGGCTTACGCCCCTATTACAGGCAGTTTGTCGAAAACTTCGCCCAGATCTCAGAGTCACTCACTAACCTTACCAGGTCCAACACAGAATTCAAGTGGGGAAAGTCCCAGGAGGAAACATCTCAAGAAGTAAAACGACGCGTCCAGACGCCTTCGCTACTTGCGCATTCCGACGAATTTGCTAAAACAAAAATACATACAGACGCAAGCAGTGTAGGACTCGGCGCCATTCTTGTGCAGAGGACTGATGGACAGGAAAGGGTCATCAGTTATGCTTGCCGGTCGCTATTGAAGACAGAGGCCAACTATTCTACAACAGAAAAGTAGGGCCTTGCAAACATCTAGGCGACATCAGTTTCGCCCCTACATTTACGGCAGGCCCTTTAAAGTTGTAAGTGTGCACCACGCCTTGTGTTGGCTGCCAAACCTGAAAGACCCGTCGGGCCGTCTTGCAAGGTGGAGCCTGAGACTACAAGAATTAGACATTTCGGTCGTTCACAAGTCCAGAAGAAAGCACTCCGACATTGACTGCCTGTCTCATGTTCGATGGGGGTCGAACCACCACCGAAGGATGATGCAGACGGGTAACTGCTTCTTGGGAACACTAAGTGCTGACTATTTCGCCGAGCGACACCGAGCTGACCCAGAACTTAGGAGCCTTGTAGAATACCTTGAGAGCAAGGCCGTCGATGTTTCGTAAGTATTCAAACAAGAAGTTGAGTCGTTTATTCTGCACAATGGCATTCTTCTGAAAAAATACTTCCCTCCACTTCGGGCAAACTAGCTCGTAGTAGTACCTTCAGCGCTACGTCCAGAAGTTTTAGATGCTCTACAGGACGACCTGACAGCTTGACAGCTTGGTGTTTCCCGTACGCTCGCAAGAACACAAGAGAAGTACTACTGGCCACGCCTTTCCGCCAACGTCACTCGTTATGTGAAGACATGCCGGGATTGCCAACGACGATAAACACCGCCGACTAGGCCAGCTGGACTTCTCCAGCCCATCGAGCCACCTCACAAGCCGTTCCAGCAAATCAGCAGGACTAAGTGGGGCCGTTACCTACCTCGAATACTGAGAACCAATGAATTATTGTAGCTACTGACTAGTACCTCACCCGCTACGCAAAGACAAGGGCCCTGCCCAAAGGCAGTGCGCCACCGAGGTAGCAAAGTTTTTCGTCTAGAACATCTTCTTGAGTCATGGTGCTCCACAGGTCCTTATTACTGACAGAGGTACGACCATTACAGCGGACCTAACTCAGGTGACCCTGAGTACAGCCAGACAAGTCGTCGCCGGACCACCGCCTACCATCCACAGACCAATAGCCTAACTGAGCGTCTTAATAAGACTATCGCCGATATGCTGGCCATGCATGTCGACGTCGAGCACAAGACATGGGCTACAATCCTTCCGTACGTGACCTTCGCGTACAATACAATCGTCCAATAAATAACGCAGATGATGCTGTACAAGTTGGTCTACGAAAGGAGCCTGGCAACGATGCTATGCTTCCAAACATGGCTGGCGAAGAGAACCTGGACGTCACTGCCTACCTTGAGCGCGCGGAAGAATGCCCATCATGAATCAGCCATCGTTACAATCTTCAACGAAGCAACGTACAGTATCAGCCCGGGGACCATGTTTGGGTATCCGCCGACGTGGGGTCAGTGAAAAACTGTGACAGGACTTCGGGCCATAGAGAGTAGTTCAACGTCTCGGTCCACTCAAAAACAAGGTTGTTCCCGACGGCATTACGAACTCTCAACGGCGCCATGCTCGACCTGAAGTCGTCCATGTCATGTACCTCAAATTATGTCATGCGCGAACCTGAGGACTGTATTTTATTGCTGTGCTTTATTGCTTGTACTTATTTTTATTTTCCTTTTATTATTGTACTTTAGTCTTTTGTTACAGCATCGAGACGATACCTTTTTCAAAGGGGGACAATGCCACGTTCCTTTCTTCAAGTTTTTCAATGGCGTCGTTACACTATCTTCAGCGTAAACTGCGCCTACGGTGTTAGAGAAGTAAGATTACGCCCACTTCGTGAACCTTTCAGATTTTTCCATTTTTTTTCTTTTTTCAGTACATATGTCGCCGCTAGTGATAACGCTAGAATGTTCAATGGCTAGTGTATAAATTTAGACATACTTCGCCACTTGTCAGTTGATCAACAGCCCACGCCCCGCTTGCTGCTATAAGTGCCAGCTTTTTGCTGTAATCTGACTTTCCTTTTACGTGGCCACAAGTTCGGCCCGAATAAGCTATTTATTTTTCCAGCTGCAGTCTGCTTTCTTTGTCCACGTCACGAACCCATGACAATATTACTGAGAACTTGTACTACATGGCATGCATATTGCTTTTTTTTTGTTCGAATCAGTTTTTACCATTGGCGTGCCTCTGTAGTAGAACACCTGATTTCCACGCAGATAGTCTCGGTTTGATTTGCACTCTTATTGAAGTTCATTATTATTTAGTTTTTGTTGGCAGGTTCCTCGATTTTTTTTGTCACGAACAAAATGATGTTTTCTTGCTTAAAACTGGAGATGCCATCATCAGAATTTCTACCAAATGAGCTCTTTAACCTTTTCGCTATGGACCCATAGGACATCTGACACGGAGTTCCGATGATTTCAAATCACCTGCAAAAATTGAAAACTTGTTTTACGGACTTAGCGCGCCATCTAGCCTAAGCTTGGGCAACCAACTTTTCATTCTCACCTTTCTTGGTTTATATTTCGCACGCTGAATCGTGCCCGCGTGCGCACCTTGAACGGAATGCGGTTTCGTTTTACGTGAGAATGGCCACCACTCCCCGTCGCCCGCTGCGACAGACGATTTTTTCGATCTGAGTAGTGCAGACGACTCGAGTGACGATGTCAAAGTTTCAGAGTCTAGTTCCGACGATGACGCTCTAGACCAGACGCCTCAGACTTCGACAAGTACTACCAAGTAAGTATCGTTTTTGACTTCGCACTGCTTATGAAGAAAAAATGCACTTGATATTTAACGATAATAGTATCCTTTCCTTGCTTAGGGTCTCAACAACGTGCGGCAAGGATGTTTTGCCAAATGCAGCATGCCGTATCAAGTTTTCACTTGATACGGCATCGTATCAGCAAGACAGCCTGATGCCCATCTTGCAGCAGCGCTACGGAGTGACGTGCGTCGCTTCTCAAGGGCGCTTGAGTTTTTCCTTTTGTTTTTCACGACCGAAGTGCTCCAGACGTTATGTGATAACATTAACAGGTACGCCTGGATGCGTATTTTGGACCGGCAAACCTACGCTCGCAGGGACGGCTCCTGGGAAGAGGTAATGCCACTGGAGATGCTGAGGTTCATCGGACTTATCTACATGAAAGTTGTTGATGTACCACGGCTCCATATGTACTGGCGGACGACAGGAATATTTTCAAGCCTTCTCCCACCAAATATTATGAAACGGGACCGATTCTTTGCACTGTTAGCTTTCCTGAGCGTAGGGGACCCGGAAGATCTTGCGGCTGCAGCATCTGATGGGAAAACTTGGAGGGTGTCATGGCTCCTGCGACACACAAATCTGCAGTCACAAAATTTGTTTAACCATAGCGCAACCTTGTTGTGGATGAACGCATGGTGAAATCAAAAGCAAGGTCAGGAATTGGACAGTACATTCGGGACAAAGTGACGAAATTCGGATATAAGCTGTGGGTGCTGGCGGATTCGAATACCGGCTATACAATAAATTTTTTTGTGTAAACTGAAAAACGCGAAATACCTGGACCTCATGGATTAGCGTTTGACGTTCTGACTCGGCTTTGCACAAAGTATCTTCATCAGGGATATAAAATTTTTATGGATAACTTTTATACGTCGGCAAAATTATTCGACAGCCTCCTTGAGCACAAGACGCTTGCCTGTGGGACCACTCGCAAAGATTGTCGGGGCTTCCCGAAAGAATTGAAGGATGCTACGTGGGAAAGAAGGACGCAGCGTGGGGACGTTCGCTGGATTCGGGAAGGCAACATCCTTTCATGCAATGGAAGGATCAACGTTCTGTGTGTCTGATGAGCACGATGCACATAGCAAATAAACATGTTGCTGCTAAAAGGAGAGAGAAAAGGTGCAGTCAGTGGGTTGTGAATACCATAAAGAAGCCCCTCCTTGTTCATGAGTATAATACCGGAATGCTCGGCGTGAACAAATCTGATCAAATTGCCACGTACAACGTACTCAGAAAGTGTGTACGTTGGTGGAAAACATTGTTTTTTTATGCTGTGGACATTGCGTGCGTAAACAGTTATTTTATTTCAGGAGCACCAAAAAGAGAATCCAAATGTCGAAGAACTATTCAGAAAAAGGAACTTTGACCAATTGGCGTTCAGAGAACAATTGATTCAACAGATATTTCAATACGATGAAGTTTCTCAAGGACATGCCCCTTTCTCACCCCCTTCTCCCCTCTAGATCCTGTTCGGCACTAGCCAAAAAGAATAGAAAAGAGAAGAAACTGCAAGCTCTGCTACGAAAAAACGAAAACACAAAACAGAACGGACGTATTCTGCACGACCTGTAATATTTACCTTTGCTTCCTGCCTTCACTGTTTTGCCGAGTGGCACAGTCGTCAGGGCCAGTAGGTTGATGGGCCGAAAAAAATTGTTGACATGCTGCACTGCATTTGTCTAGAATGATAGCTAATAAAACTAGTAACAATTTGTATATTTCAGATTTCTCAAAATAATTTTTTCGCTCTCTACATTCACTAACTTGTGAAATGCTTGTATAACTTTTTGTATGTTTTTGTTATTTAACAAATAAATTTTCCAATTCTATAAGACTCATACCAAAGTGTTTTATATGTATAAAGGTCGAATCAATAAGCTACCATTTCATATATTACAATGCTATATGTTTCTTTTTTGCCAAGAACAATAAATTTTTTTGCGAAAGCACAAAAAAGAGCCGTTTTTCCGCCGTAGCGAAAGAGTTAATGCTATCGCATTCAAACAATTTAGAGCGCATAAATATTATAAGTTTAAGTGAAGAGACAGTCGCTTTATCCGACAACGTAATTTGAGGGCATGATCAAGGCACACACTGGTAGGTAGTTGTAACTTCCAGAAAAAATACCCCACGAAAGTAACCAGACGAGTGAAACAAGATAAGACCATGTTACTATAGCCGAGTTTTTAAAACCTGCATGGTAAAATAAATCATTTACATGTCACAATTTGTTCTTGATTGGGGAATAAAACAATTATTGTTGACTGTGACCAACCTCCAGAGAAATGAGACGCAAAGATAGAAAGCTCACTGTAAAACGCAAGGTTTATGACGTTCACTTGGAGAACGATGACATCGTAATGCACTGCCGTTATGTTTTGCTGGACAAGAAGTTTCGATCTCACGTAGAAAGATGAAGCTTGCGCGCTGTACCCTTCTACGCTTGTCCCAGCAATTCCACATCATACTATACAAACCCGCGTATAGCTAGAGTGCTTTCTATTTTTCTAGATTTCGACCACGCAGAAAATTTCGGCCCCGTACTATATGCCAGTCCCAAGAATTTCCAGCCGAAATTCAGTTTTCGTTTCGGCATAGTGCGGCGCTATCATCACCAGGTGTTTTCGCGCTTCTGCGCTAGGTAATGTTAGCAGCGGTAGCAGGCGTTAGTCTTACAAACCCCTGTGTGCAACAGTCGTCAGTGGCCTTTGCTAAAACTTAGCGCCCATTACGGCGGCAACGATTTTGCTCCTGTGATTGTATGCCATGTCAGCAGCGCAGGCTGTACTCGGCTGCTTTTTAAAAAAAGTTATTGCTTCTGCCGATACAATTTGGCAACTGTGGCGCGCAGCAGCAGTTCGGAGACGAGTGGAGTATTAGCGATTGGCAAAAGCGGAAGGACGCCCTTTTTTCTTGCAGCGGCCAGCGAAAAAGTTTCCGCAGACCAAAAAATGTAGCGTATACTGACATGGAACAAGAACTCGCAGAGTTTGTGCGGGAGCGACGAGCTACACGTTTAGCTGTTATCATCGAGCTGCTACAAGCGAAAGCAAGGAAAGTCGCCTGAAACAAAAGGCATTCAGCAGGAGGGTTTCAAGGCGAGCAAGCATTCGGTGTCTCTCTTCATGCACCGCGGTGGGTTCTCCCTACGTCGGCTTGCATCGATCTCTCAGAAGCTACCAAAGAGCTTTTAAGAGAACTTTGTGTAGTTTCAAAAATTTGACATTGCGTTACGAAAGGCTGTCCCCTTTTAGCTGGGCCAGATCGGCAACGGGGATCAAACGCCGGTCTACCTGGATATGCCCTTGGCGCTGACAGTGCATCAGAAAGGCTTTAGGCAAGTTATCGTGCGATTGACTGGGAACGAAAACACGTGGGTGACTGTAATGTTGTCCTGCACTGCAGACGGTCACAAGCTACCACCCTATGCGGCATTCAAATGAAGGATGCTGCCAAAGGGGAAAAAGTTCCTAAAAAATGTCGTCGTCCGCTGCTAGGACAAGGGGTACATGGACGAATCACTTGTGCTTGACTGGATAGAGTCTGTGGTGTCGACTGTCCGGAGCAGAGCTGGGGTTCCCTTCAATGCTCGTGCTCGACGGGTCTCGGTGTCACCTCCCAGACTCCGTAAAGTGACTGCTGTGAGACTCCCCCAACAGCTCATCGTCATCCCGGGAGGGATAACATCAGACATCACAGCTGCAGCCTCATGATGTGCACATTAATAAGCCATTTAGGAACCATGTCAAGAGCCTGTACACGGAGTGGATGAGGTCCGGAGAATCAGAAGTGACCCCTGCCGGACGACTGAAACGAGCCTCACCAGCCGTGCTGTGCTTGTGGATAGTCGATGCTTGGGCCTGCATTCCCAAGGCACTCGTTTGCTGCATGTTGAAAAAGTGCTCCATCTTGAATGCGCTTGATGGCACTGAGGTGATGGGCTGTGGGAGAACATTTCCGACAAGGGAGCTTCGGAAGAGTGTTTTCAACAACAAGGATGAATGAAGTGTATCAATAAATGCATTTTTCCATCTTACTCTGGCTATATTTGGCTGGAAACTTTTTTTTTTCTCGCGTTTGCTACCCCCAAATTACACCCAGGACTACATGTGCGTCCGAGCTATATGCACGCTTTCACGGTATATTGAAACCAAAATGTCAATAACCAAAGTGCCAATCTCCTCAAAACGCATGATGCCCCTCGAATGCATTCACAGTGCCCAGTTAAAAGGAGCCACCAGAAACACAACAGCTAGATGAAATGCACGCGATGAACAATGCTGTCAATACTTCGAGTTGCATCACACTGAGATTCTATTAATTGTCAATTGTCACACTGCCTTCAAAGCAGTGAATTTTTTTTTAGGGGCGAAGCTCCTTAAAGGAATACTAAAGTCAACTAATAATTCGACGTTGATTGTTGAAATGACGGTCCACAAACTTCGTAGTGTTACTTTTGTGCCAAGCAAGAGCCTATTTTGAAATAAAACCATGTTTATTACTTCGCATCCGGTTAGCGCACTTCAAATTACCCGCCTCAAGAAGCGGGCCGACTAGACCGTCTCACATCACTGTTGCTATGCACAACGTTGCCCGGCTTTACTACGCTAGAACCAGCAGACTGAAAGCAGCGGGAGCCAGAGTAGCAACAACGGCCATCGATCAATTTCCTACCATTGGCTTGGAGATTGCAGACGGCTTTATTTCTGCGCGCCACTAGATGGCATTAGCTCTCCTGTGTAACCACGCGAAAATTGAATTTTTGAACCACTCGCGCCATTTCTCATAGTAACGCCCGGCGATTCTTTTTTCCATGAATCAAGCAGAAACGAACAAGCAGTGTTTTATTGCATCTTTTAATGCACGGAACGTTCTTTATTTAGTGCAGTTGGATCGATTACTAGTGATTAATTGTAGGCGGTGCGTCTGATGTCATCGGGATCATTTTGAAAACGTCCTACTGTGGTGCATGTGTTCTTGTGCATTTACTTTAATTTCGCAGTAAGTAGGGCACTGATGATAATATTGTTACGTGGGAAATAACAGTAGTCAGTCCGCAGCCACAATGCAGTTAGCTCACCGACAACGCCCACTTTTCACTCTCAGTCTGAGGCACCTTTCTTGGGTATGTCCCACCATGCCCTGTTTCAGACAGCCGAAATCAGATAACACGACCCCCGGCGGCAAAAGCGCCGACCCGGCGAGTTTACGGGTCCACAGCAGGAGCAGTGTGGTAACGCTTGAGCCTTGATACGTGGACGATGTCGCAGAACAGCAGAGCAGAAGAGGTTGATCGATTATCAGGGACAATTTCATATGTAGTGTCGGTCACTCATCTAAGCACACGGTATGGGCCCGTGAAACAAGAGAGAAGCTTCTCTGAAAGGCCTGTATGTCGCGTAGGGGACCAAAGAAGAACGAGGGAACCTGTCGGAAAGTGTTTGTCGCGATGCCGCTCGTCGTAACGATGCTTCTGCGAGTCTTGAGACGCCATTAATCTGCTGCGGTCAAGCTTATCAGCATGGTCAGCTCAGGTAATAGCGTTGCGCGCATATTCAGAAGTAGACTGCGCAGCGGCTGGCAAAAAGATATTCAACGGCATTGTTGGTTCGCGTCCAAACAGAAGGTAAAACGGCGAGTGCCCAGCAGTGATTGATTGATTGATATGTGGGGTTTAACGTCCCAAAACCACCATATGATTATGAGAGACGCTGTAGTAGAGGGCTCCGGAAATTTCGATTACCTGGGGTTCTTTAATGTGCACCCAAATTTGAGCACATGGGCCTACAACATTTCCGCCTCCATCGGAAATGCAGCCGCCGCAGCCGGGATTCGAACCCGCGACCTGTGGGTCAGTAGCCGAGTACCTTAGCCACTAGACCACCGCGGCGGGGCGAGTGCCCAGCAGTGTCATGCTGGGAGGAATTGTATGCAAACGTCACGTAGGGTAGTGCAAGGTCCCAATCACGATGGTCGGTCGAGAAGTATTTCAATAGCATGCCTGTCAGGGTGCGGTTTAAACGTTCTGTAAGCCCGTTTGTCTGGGGATGGTACAATGTCGTGAGCTTATGTTGGGTAGAACAGGAACATAGGATATCGTCAACCACTTTAGAAAGGAACGTATGGCCTCTGTCTGTCAGCAGTTGACGAGGGGCTCCATGCACTAAAATGAGATCGCATAATAGAAAATCAGCGACGTCTGTAGCGCAGCTTGTTGGCATGGCTCGCATAACTGCATAACGGGTCGTGTGATCTGTAGCAATTGCGACCCACTTGTTCTCGGAGGCGGATGTTGGGAAGGGACCGAGAAGGTCCAAACCAACACGAAAGAATGGCTCCGTTGGGATGTTGATGGGCTGAAGATATCCGAAAAGGAGGCCCGACGGCTTTTTGCGGCGCTGGCAAATTTCGCAAGCGTTGACATAACGACGTACAGAGCATGAAAGGCCAGGCCAGTAGAAGCGGCGGCACACACGGTCATATGTGCGAGAGACACCAAGGTGGCCCGTGGTTGGCGCGTAATGGAGCTCGCGTAGGACTGTGAAGCGCAGGTGCTTTGGTATGACCAGAAGTAGGTCGTGACCATTGGGCGATAAATTACGCTGATATAAGGTGTGGTCCCTCAAGGTAAACATGCGAACAGAAGCGTCTTGCGATGAAGATTTGAGCTGTTGTATTACGCGGCTGATATCCGGATCGCGACACTGCTCGTCTCCGAGATGAAGCAGCTGGGAGATGAAAAAGATGCAACCCACAGAACCAGTGCTCGTAGGTTCGCAGTCGGCCACAGGGTAGCGTGACAGACAATCCACAATTTTGTGCAGCTTTCCCGATTTATACACTACGGTGCAAAAATACTCTCGGAGGCGGAGTGCCCAGCGGGTGAGACGACCTGTGGGATCTTTGAGGGAGACGAGCCAGCAAAGAGCGTGGTGGTCGGTGAGAACTATAAATGGTTGGCCGTATAAGTAAGGGCGAAATTTCGCGACTGCCCACACCAGCGCTAGGCATTCACGCTCTGTGATGGAATAATTATGCTCCGAGGGGGACAGCAGCCTGCTGGCATAAGCTATCACGCGATGCTGCCCACGTTGTCGCTGAGCCAACACAGCGCCTATTCCGTAACCGCTGGCATCGGTGCGGATCAAGCAATGCCGTAGGGTCGAGTAGGGCTGGGCAGGAGCGGCGTGAGCACGATGCCTGATCGGCGCTTGTTTTTGTAGTTCGATTTTTGGTCCGCCGTCCTGCTGCTGTGTTCTGCTGAGCCAAGGATCGTGCCTGACCCATCATCCTGGCCTGCGCATGCGAACTTCGCGGCCCCTCCGGAATCGCCTATCGACGACGTGCCCGGCAGACTGATGATGCTTGATAGCCCTATCTTGGGCTGTCTGCCTCGATCACCTTGCCGGAATGCCTGTAGCGACCCCTAGAAGACGACCAACGCCTGCCCAGTGACGTCACACTCGATCCGTTTAAAAGGACTTCATCCCAGCACCTTCTTCAGTGGGCTAGGCAGGAGCGGCGTGAGCACGATGCCTGATCGCCGCTTGTTTTTGCAGGTATGTTACCTCGCAGATGCTGCGTGCTTTAGAAGCGATGATCGTTTTCTGCTGCTCTGTGCCTACCCACAAAGCATTGTTTCATGTTATTCACACATTGTGTTTTGCTTACATCGTCTTATCCTAAGCGGTGACGTTGAACTGAACCCGGGCCCTCTCAAGGAAACCCGTCCTAAGGTTACAAATAACACAAGTGATTCTGCCACAGGACCATCGAATCGCGTCAAATTAGCCTCTGATGTATCGGTAACCACTTCTTCTCAAGCGTTCCTGATACATTCGCGGAAACTCTTTCGCAGATACTGGCTGGTCAAAAGCAAATCGCGCGTGATATCTCTGATATTAAGCAGTCCTTCAACGCCCGTCTTGAGTCTCTTGAAGCGCGTGTGTCAGCACTCAAATCAATGCCGGCATCTTCCCATGTGAACAGTTTGTCTGAGCCAGAACATTCAGAGATTTTGCATTTATCACAAACAGTACCAAAATTTGTTTCTAAAAATGACGAACTAGAAAATCGCTCTCGAAGGAACAACATTATCGTCCACGGTTTGCCTGAGGAATCAAAAGAAACAAATGTTTCTTTACTCGCTATCATTGCGAAATTTATGTCCGAGCATTTGGAAATGGCGTGCCCTCGTACTGAGCGCTGTCGCCATATCGGTACGGCGCACAATGGCCTTCCACGTCCAGTCATTCTTAAACTGTTGGATTTCAGAAATAAAATGGGTATTCTGAGCAATGCTCCAAAGCTAATAGGCACTGGTTTCCGCATTGCTGAAGATTATTCTACACGAGTACGTTCGTTACGTAGGAAACTTTGGGAGGCCACCTCATCTCATCGTAGCAATGGTTCCACAGTTAAAATATGTTTCGACCATGTTTACATTGATGGCACTCGTCATTACTGGGACACTAACCTTAACATGCTAGTAAAAAGTCGGGTTAATGTAAACCGCCCCCCTTCTGTGCCTGCATCTGTTCAGTCTAGTTCTTCTTCGCCTTCCTGAACTGCCCGTAAGCTACCAGATAACCTCACCCTCCTTAATCTAAACACCAGTAGTATCACTAATAAATTTCCAGACCTTCTTTCTCTTGTCTCCTCGTATTCCCCCCATGTGATCGGGATCACCGAAACATGGTTACACGATGGCATACTTGATTCTGAATTTACCCCACCAGGATTCATCGCAGTTAGGTTTGATCGCTCTAATACGAAAGGTGGTGGTGTTGCTTTGCTACTGCGTTCCGACCTTAAGTTTTCGGTGTTACCTTCTCCAGCTGCTACTGAATCAGTATGGTGCAAGCTGCATCTTCCTAAAAAGTCAATTGTAATCAGTGTATTTTATCGCCCTCCCGGGTGTTCGGTTGAAAGCATTCACTCCCTCAGCCAATTCATTCTTGAACATAACTTTTCTGCGGCACATTTTGTTTGCATGGGTGATTTCAATGCACCTGGGGTTAACTGGTCGGCATTGACCCACAGCGGTCGAGATACCATTATTAACAAAGCACTCCTAAATTTGTCACTCTCTGCTGGGCTTCTCCAGATCGTTACTGGCACCACAAGGTCCAACGCCCTACTGGATTTAGTTTTTCTTAGTGCTCGTGCTGCGCAGAATGGCTTCACTCATGAGATAAAGGAATATCTGACCACAGTGCAGTTGTTGTTAACATTCTTTCTTCATTGCCGAAACTTGGTTCGCTTTTCACAACCTTCCCTGACTTCAATAACGCTGATGATAATTCTATTATCTAGGAATCGTTCGATAGCTTTGAAGCGTTCAACGAGCCAAGTCTCAGTGATGACACTAACGCTCTTGTAGATTTCTTCGAGCGGCTTGTTAACTCCTGCATACGGCAGTTTATTCCACTCAAAAACGAAAAAGACTAATCCCAGTGTTCCATGGATGAATCGCGACATTCTCCACTTATCACGCCGTGTGAATCGCCTCAGGTGATCTAAACGTAACAATAACTCTGACACTATCACCAAGTTTAATCTCGCGAAAGAAGAACTTCAACGGATGACAAACTCGGCTGGGGATTTTTATTATCAGGTGCAGCTTCAAACTCTGCTTAAAAGTAATCCCAAAAAGTTTTGGCGTTCTATCCTTCCCAAATCCCCTTTACAGTCTTCATTCACCTCTGATGGCGAAACATTATGTGATGCAGCTGATATATCAAATGCCTTCAATGACTATTTTAGTTCCAATTCTTCTGTTCACAATAACATTGTTCCTCCCTTCCGAAATCGTCTCTCTAATATCTCCATTGGGAATATCACTATTACCGCTGAGGGAATTCTGAACCTTATATTGAATCTGGACGTAAAAAAATGCAGTGGTCCTGATTGCATTCCCAATGCATTTCTACTCCGGTATTCCCAATGGTGTGCTCGGTACCTTGAAATTATTTTTAACACATCGATCCGCACTGGTACCGTTCCCTCGTCCTGGAAAATAGGTAAAGTCCTTCCTCTTTTCAAATCCGGCGATAAGCACTTTTTTTCCAATTATAGACCAATTTCATTAACTTCATACTCTTGTAAAATGCTTGAACACGTAATCTTTAAACATATCATGAACTTACTTGAGTCCTAATAACCTTCTGTCCAATTTTCAACATGGGTTTCGACGCGGGTTCAGCACGGTGACGCAACTTATTGCCTTTTCACATGACATTTCCATGAACCTTCGACGCAGGATATCAGATTGATGCCATCTTTATCGATTTTTCTAAAGCCTTTGACACTGTTATTCATGCAAAACTCATGCACAAATTAAATAAGATCCTCAATAACCCACAATTAGTTCACTGGATTTCTTGCTTTCTTTCGAACCGTTCTCAATTTGTGTGCTTTGATTCCGTTGCTTCTTCCCCGGCCAAGATCACTTCTGGTGTTCCGCAGGGCTCAATCCTCGGGCCTTTGTTGTTTTTGCTTTATGTTAATGACTTGCCTGATATTGTTCATTGTAAGATTCGTTTGTACGCTGATGATTGTGTTTTATATCATGTAATCCACTCGCCCAATGATCACATCCTTCTCAACGATTCATTTGCATCTTTCTGTAACTGGTGCCGTTCCTGGCAAATGAAAATTAACTACAAAAAAACTGTGTTCATGTCCTTTACTGATAAATTAGTTCTTTTAGATTTCAACTACTCATTTAATGGACTGTCTTTGTTGAGAGTTTACCAATATAAATACCTTGGCGTGCTTTTCACTCCGAACCTGTCCTGGTCTCACCATATTGATTACATTACTTCTAAAGCGCTAAAAAAACTTTGTTACCTCCGGCGTACACTATCTGCGGCCCCTAGCGATACAAAACTAACTGTGTACAAGACTCTTATCCGCCCCGTGCTCGAATACGCGTCACCTGTATGGAACCCCTACAACCAGTGCAAAATAAAACAAATAGAATCGGTACAGAAAAAAGGCCATTAGATTCATCTTCAGGCGTTATGACTCTGCTTTTTCACCTACGTCAGCATTACCATCTTTGAACCTATCTCTACTTTAATCGCGAAGGAACATTGAGTCTCTCAAGTTATTACATTCTATAATTTATTCGACGTGCAAACTTTCAAAAGATCTCTACTTAACATGTTCCAGACCTTCTTCAACACGCCAATACCATCCTTTGAATATGACACCATTCTACGCCCGTACTAACACGTTTAAATTTAGCTTCTTTCCACGAACTGTTGAACTTTGGAATAACTTATCCGGTGACATACGTTCTTTGCCCTTAAATGAATTCTTGTTATCCATAAATACCCTTTGACAGTTTGTCTTTTTCCGTTTCACTGTTTACTGTGTCCTCTTCCTTGCCACCATGTCTTCATTATGCCACCATGTGATGCCATGTATTGCCACTTTGTATTTTGCTTTCCTTCGCATAGTATTACACCATGTTTTGTACCGGCCTGTTACCCACTCCTGCCATAGCCCTTACGGGTTGCAGTATGTAAAAATAAATAAATAAATAAATAAACAGGAGAGGAAGTGAGCAAAGTGGTCAGGTCGGAGAATGCTGCTGCTTGTGAGGGACCCCAGGTAAACGTCTCATCTGGTTTGAGTAAATCTGTTAGGGGCCGAGCGATTTCCGCAAAGTTCTTGATGAACCGCCGAAAGTAGAAGCAGAGCCCCACAAAGCTGCAGACATCTTTGGCGGTTTTTCGCACAGGAAAGTCCTTCACAGCTCGAACTTTTTCTGGGTCAGGCTGTACGCCATAAGCGTCAACAATATGTCCAAGTATTGTAATGCGACAGCGACCAAACCAGCACCTGGATGAATTTCAGCTGAAGGCCGGCGAGACGGAATACATCAAGAAGTTTTGACAGTCTCTCAAGGTGCGCTTCAAAAGTGGGAGCAAACACAATCACGTCATCCAGATAACAAAGACACGTAGACCACTTAAATCCATGGAACAGGGAGTCCCACCATTCGTTCAAAGGTGGCGGGGGCATTACATAAGCCGAAAGGCATGACTTTGAATTGCTAGAGGCCATCGGGTGTCAAAAAAGTCGTCTTCTCTCTGTTCATGGGATCCACGGCAATCTGCCAATAAGCAGAAGGAAGATCGATGGAAGAAAAGTAGGTGGCACCATGGAGGCAATCAAGGGCGTCGTTAATTCGGGGCAGAGGGTACGAGTCTTTCTTGGTGATGTTGTTAAGGTGGCGATAGTCCACACAAAATCGCCACGATGCGTCCTTCTTTTTAACTAATACCACCGGGGATGCTCAGGGACTGGAGGATGGTTCAATAATGTCCTTCGCTAGCATCTTGTTCACCGCCTTCTGAATGATGCTCCGCTCAAAAGCAGACAATCTGTAGGGACGGCGGTGAACAGGGTTGGCATCAGCTGTGTGTATGCGATGCTGGACAAAGGACGCCTGCCCTAGAGGTTGGTCGCCAAAATTGAAAATATCCTGGTAGGCCTCGAGAAGATGTTGTAGGGCTTCAACTTGCGGACGCGGAAGATCAGTGGCGATCATGTCTACAATTTGACGGCAGCCCGAATGTGTTGCGAGTGATGTGCGCTGCGGTGAAACAAGGGTGTCTAAGGCAAGCACTTCAATTTGTGAATCGAGCATCGGACACAGGTGGGCTACCAAAATGTTTTGTGGAAGCACATGATTCATGTAGCCGAAATTTACAAGTGGTAGACAAGTTTTGTTATCTGTGATGGTGAGCACCGTGTAGGGCACTGCAACATTGTGCGCAAGGAGTACGTCGGTGAGAGGCGTAGCGTAATAGTCACCGTCGGGCACAGCTGATGAGCACAGAAAATCGATGTACGTTGCAGTTTTGGAGGACAGGTGAACAAAGTCGTTGCATTGTAATCAGCATGTAGGTTGGTACGGGGCGTCACTGATTTGTGGCAGTTCAAGGCGGAGCACACCGGCGGAGCAATCAATCAGAGCAGGATTGGTGGCAAGAAAATCGAGGCCTAGTATGAGGTCGTGGGGACATGTTGCAAGCACTGTAAAAAGGACGACCACTTGGTGACCGGCTACGGTAAGTTGAGCTGTTCACATACCGACGACAGGGACTGCTGCGCCATCTGCAACTTGGACGACACTGGTCAAGGGGGGCGTGAGGACCTTCTTCATGCGACGACGAAAACGCGAACTCATAATAGAGACGTGAGCGCCCGTATCAATCAAAGCTATAACAGGTGTGCTATCAATATATACTTCAAGGGAGTTCCGGTTCAAACGTAAGGACAACAGAGGATTTTTGGGTAAGGCCGACAGGGCAGCTTCACCTCCAGAAGCTGCGCAGCCTAGTTTTCTGGGGACATGCAACGGTTAAACGATGGCGAGAGAGAGCGGCGACGCGCATTTGAATGAGAAGGGCGGCTTTGAGGCGGTGACGACGACGGGACAAGGTGGATGTAGTCCTCAGGGGCAGTAAATACTGTAGACTCAGTGCAGGTCAGACGACGGTGGTTTGGTGGACGGAATGAGTTACTGTAAGCGGGGTACGAGCCAGAAGACATACAGGGCCACTGGCTGCGGCAGTAACGAGCGATGTGTCCCGCGCGACCACATCGGAAGCAGGTTGGCTTATCATCAGCTGTTCGCCATTCAGACGGGTTTCTGGTTCGAATGGAGCACGGACGGCGACGTCTCATGTCCACAGAAGCTATCATGGGATCAGTATTATCCAGGGTGGGTGCAGTGGACAGGATACCCAGGTTAGCGAATTCCTGGCGGACAACAGCCTGGATTAAGAGGACACCTGGTGTTAAGGTGTCGGGCAACGTCGGTTTGTTGGCAGCCAGGTAAGCGGTCTCGAGTTCATGTCAGACAGTGTGCGTCACGTCTTCGGTTGTAGACGGATGACAAGAAGTGGCTTCGCAAGATGATGTTGCCGCGGTGTTGGGTAGGCGCTGGAAGTGCTGCAAAATGTGTCAACTCTTCGCCTGCTCGAGACGGCGGCACTCTTTGATCACGGCGTCGATGGACGTTAAGTTCGTAAATACAAGGAGGCTGAATGCATCGTCGGCGATTCCTTTTAAAACATGCGAAATCTTGTCGGCCCCAGTCATGTTGGGATCGGCCCTTTGAAGCAACGCTAAGACGATGGGCACGTCCTTCGCTATCGGGGCTTGGCAGACAGAAGAGAACTGGGAGTGGGGTTCCTAATTCACAGAAACATAGCTGGCAACATAGAGGAATACTATAGCATTAATGAAAGGGTGGTAGGTATTGTAATTAAACTGAATAAAAGATACAAGATGAAGGTAGTACAGGCTTACGCGCCTACATCCAGCCATGATGACGCTTCTGTTGAAAGCTTCTATAAAGACGTGGAATCGGCATTGAGTAAGGTAAAAACACAGTATACTATAGTGATGGGCGACTTTAATGCAAAGGTAGGGAAGAAGCAGGCTGGAGACCAGGCAGTAGGAGATTATAGCATCGGCACTAGAAACGCCAGAGGAGAGCTACTAGTAGAATTCGCAGAACGCAATAATTTGCGGATTTTGATACCTTCTACCGAAAAAGAGGAAACCTCAAGTGGACATGGAGGAGCCCTAATGGCGAAAATAAGAACGAAATAGACTTTATAATGACTGCACACCCAGGAATCATGCAGGATGTGGAAGTGGTTGGCAAGGTACGATGCAGTGACCATAGAATGGTACGGTCTCGAATTCGCCTAGACTTGAAGAAGGAACGACAGAAACCGATACGCAAGAAGACAATCAATGAGCTAGCACTGAGAGGGAAAGTACAGGAATTCAGAGTGTCGCTGCAGAACAGGTACTCGGCTCTTAGTGAGGAAACCAACCTTAGCGTAGATACATTGAATGATAATCTGACGAGTATCATTACGGAGTGTGCAGTGGAAGTTGGAGGCAGGGTAGTTAGACAGGACACTGGCAAGCTTTCCCAGGAAACGAAGAATCTAATTAAGAAGCGTCAAATCATGAAAGTGTCAAGTACAACAGACAAAATAGAACTGGCAGAGCTTTCGAAGTTGATTAATAGACGTAAAGTATGCGATGTAAGAAGGTATAACATGGAGAGAATTGAACAAGCTCTGAAAAACGGAGGAAGCGTCAAAGCAGTGAAGAGGAAAGTTGTGATAGGGAAAAGTCGGATGTATGCACTAAGGGACAAAGAAGGCAAAGTAACTACCAATATGGATAGGATAGTTAAAATAGCGGAGGAGTTTTACAGAGATCTGTACAGTAGCCGAGACAACCACGACCTTAATACTATAAGAACTAGCAGTAACCCAGATGACGCCCCACCAGTAATGATAGAAGAAGTCGGAAAAGCTTTCGAGAGCATGCAAAGAGGCAAAGCTGCTGGTGAGGATCAGGTAACATCAGATCTGCTGAAAGATGGAGGACAGATTGTGTTAGAAAAACCAGCCACCCTGTTTACGAGGCGTCTCCTGACGGGAAGGGTACCAGAGTCTTGGAAGTACGCTAACATCATCTTAATACATAAGAAAGGAGATGACAAGGACTTGAAGAATTACAGGCCGATCAGCTTGCTCTCTGTAGTATACAAGCTATTTACAAAGGTAATTGCTAACAGAGTAAAGAAAACATTAGAATTCAATGAACCAAAGTTCAAGCAGGATTTCGAACAGGCTACTCAACAATTGACCACATTTATACTATCAATCAGGTAATAGAGAAATGCTCAGAGTATAACCAACCACTATACATAGCCTTCACAGATTACGAGAAGGCGTTTCATTCAGTAAAAATATCAGCCGTCATGCAGACACTGCGGAATCAGGGCGTAGATGAAGTATATATAAACATTCTGGAAGAAATCTACAGGGGATCAACTGTTACCATAGTGCTTCATAAAGAAAGCAACAGAATACCAATCAAGAAGGGTGTAAGGCAGGGGGACACAATCTCCCCAATGCCATTTACCGCGTGCTTACAGGACGTTTTCAGAAGCCTAGAATGGGAACAGTTAGGGATAAGAGTTAATGAAGAATACCTTAGTAACCTGCACTTCGCCGATGACATTGCATTGCTGAGTAACTCAGGGGACGAATTGCAACTCATGATTACGGAGTTAGACAAGGAGAGCAGAAAGGTGGGTCTTAAAATTAATCTGCAGAAAACGAAAGTAATGTACAACAACCTCGGAAAGGAGCAGCGCTTCGAGATAGGTAATAGTGCACTTGAAGTTGTAAAAGACTATGTCTACTTAGGGCAGGTAATAACTGCAGAGCCTAACCACGAGATTGAAGTAACTAGAATAAGAATGGGGTGGAGCACATTCAGCAAGCACTCTCAAATTATGACAGGTAGATTGCCACTATCCCTCAAGAGGAAGGTATATAACAGCTGTATCTTGCCGGTACTTAGCTACGGAGCAGAAACCTGGAGACTTACAAAGAGGGATCAGCTTAAATTGAGGACGACGCAGCGAGCAATGGAAAGAAAAATGGTAGGTGTAACCTTAAGAGACAAGAAGAGAGCAGAGTGGATTAGGGAACAAACGGGGGTTAAGGATATAATAGGTGAAATCAAGAAGAGGAAATGGACATGGGCCGGGCATGTGGCGCGTAGACAGGATAACCGCTGGTCATTAAGGGTAACTAACTGGATTCCCAGAGAAGGGAAGCGGGTTAGGGGGAGACAGAAGGTTAGGTGGGCAGATGAGATTAAGAAGTTTGCGGGTATAAATTGGCAGCAGCAAGCACAGGACCGGGTTAACTGGCGGAACATGGGAGAGGCCTTTGTCCTGCAGTGGACGTAGTCAGGCTGATGATGATGATGATGAAGACATCTTGAATATAGGTAAAGTAGGGCTCAGTGGACATCTGTGTACGTACAACCAATTGCTTTCAGACATCAAGCTGTTGACCAAACGGGTTGCCAAAGAGGTCGCGGAGCTGTTGTTTAAACGTTTCCCAGCTTGTGATTTCGTGCTCATGGCTCTCAAACCAGATGTGAGGGGTCTTGTCAAGATAGAAAATGACATTCGCAAGCATAACGGTTGGGCCCCAGCCATATTGCTTGCTGTTGTCTCGTACATACTAAGTCACTTGTCCACATTCGCGTTGTCCTCTCCAGTAAAGGTACTGATCACGGGGTTGTGTTAGGGCGACGTACCGGGTTGCTGTCGTTGCCGAGGTAGGTGGCGAAGCCGTATCCTTACCCGGAGCCAAGGTAGCAGACTTAAGAAGGCGTCCACTGCGTAGCTCCGTTGTCAACAGAGCACCCAGCACCTCCACCAAAATGTTACGTGGAAAATAATAGTAGTCAGTCCGCAGCCACAACGCAGTTAGCTTCACTCTCAGTCTGATGCACCTTTTTTGGGTATGTCTCACTATGCCCAGTTTCAGTCAGCCGAAATCACGTAACAATATTGTTGTCTTAGGTGTTGTCATACATTGTGCTTCCACTTTGACGTAAATTGTTGTTTGACTTTAGTGTCCCTTTAAGGCGTGGGTCTGTCTATCCTCCGTTGTAGTACGGAGCCACCAGTGGCACATACCCACTCTATAGCGGTTATGTGCCACAGGGAATGCGAGATGGGAGATGATGGTACTTGGAGTGTTCACTAGATGGACGCACAGACGGACGGACTGACAGACGGACGGACCGACAGACAGACTGACTGACGGACAGACTGACGGACAGACTGACGGACAGACAGACTAGCAGACGGACAGCCAAATGCGCGTAGTAGGTATGCGACACAGGGGATGCGACATGATGGTACCAGAGTGTTCACTAGATGGATGCATGGACGGACAGACAGACAGGCTAGAAGACGGATGGACAGATGGACGGAAGTACGAACGGACGGATGTAGTTCAGACAGACGGATAGATGCACAAACAGACGGACGTACACACGGACAGACACATGAATGTACGCACGGATGGTTGCACGCACGGAAGGAAGCAAGCACGAACAGACTGACGGAAGAGCGGACAGGCTGACGGACGCTTCGCCCCACTCATCATCGTTCACTCCGTGGATATGCTGTGATTTTTTTTGCTTTAGTATATTGTCATGTGCTTGCTCAAAAAGACGATGGCAGTTGTGCATGTGCCACGAAGGACTAAGAAATGGACGAAGAAGAAGAACTCGCTTGCGCATTCTAATTAAAAAGATCGACCTGCTTCTGGTGTCTCAATCTCTACGACAAGACCTCTGTTTTGACTTTTTGACAATATATCTCCCTCATAAACCAACACAACCGTATACAAGTGGTCATGTTTTACCAGTAACCAGGTTTCGTTGGATTTCCTTCATATCACAGCAGTATAGATATTTTTCTCAATCGCAGTATTCTCCTTTTTCAACCCTATAAGAGGTAACAAGCTATTGCACATGTCGGTGTCACTTCTTCCTGGTGCAGTGTAGTCCACCAGTAACACATTGTGAGTGTACCACATGCGTGGGTACATTCACAGAAAAGAGTACAGCATCTCTCACAAGTATCCCTGGCGCAGCCCCCCCTCAATTACACGAAAGTGCACTCACTAAGATTAGGTGTTTTCAAGAGTGTTTCCAAGAAGGCTGCTTACATCAGCCCTTACGAGGCCTTCTTTCTACATTAAAAGCAATTGACAAGGCTCTCTAGAGGGGTCCGACAAAACCCCAAAGTTGGTGACCACTTTTGGGAGTGGTTAGCACTGCATCTTATGAGTTACACCGCTCATGATGAGAACACGATAGCTAGAGCAGTGATGTTTTACATTGTGATAAGAATATCCTTTTCTTTTTTGAAAAAAAAAACAATCAAAAGCTTTCTAAACAGGTGGAAAATGTGAGAAAGAAGGCGAAATTGCTGTAAAATTTTGTACTCAGCCCTCGATTTATGGCCATGGCAATGACCTGACTGGTAAACAGTGTAAAGCATGGGTATTATTTTTTTTTTCAAGAATGTCTTTTTTGTAACTGGTAGAAAACATGAGTACTAATTTTCTAGAGCATCTTTGTATTTTAGTAAGTCAACTTGTTTGAGTCTTTTACAGACGTTTTTGGCTGTTTTTCGTCTAGACAAGATGGCTATGGTTAAAATGATAGTGATTGTCATTAAAACTACACCAAAAATGCTCATTCATGTAGAAACTATAGTACTTTGAGGTTATACGCAATGCAGACAGCTCAAATAAAAGCAGGACATAGATTCTCAGCCAACTTGCACTGAGCAACGCATTCGGGACACTCTATACAGCCCACCTTGTGCGTATCCACATAAGCAGTCAACAAATGTGCGACGAGAATGTTGACTGGGAGCATGATGAATGTTAAAGTTTGATAATAGTGTACAAAAAAGCCGCCGATGCACTGAGAGCAGCGCAAGATCTGACTGCAGTGCCGCTAGTTTAAACGAATGCCGTTCGGCCCACACTCTTCCACTGGTAGAGATAAGGAGCTTTGAAACTGAGTTTATTTTAGTGACTTGGCCCGTCTGCATTGTTTTTGACACAACATTCATCAGCCCACAGCCCACCTAAGAACCCTGGTGCATAAAGAGACAGTTATGGTTTAGAGTCAGCCTTATAGCCATAGTTAAAGTAATAGCATTACCATGCTGCTAACATTCCTAGCAAGCATGTTTTAGATTAATGGGATAGTGTTGTCTGTGACGGTGGCGTCACCTAGTAGATGAACGTGATAAGAAAAATGAAAAGAAAAAAAAGCTAAGAATGATTGCCTGTATGATGCACAAAGCAAAATTACTCCCCTTTTTGTTTATTAACAGTAAAAGTAAAGAAATATGAACCCCACATCCACAGCAAAAATGTTTGTCTCGGACAATTGTTTACATCGATCTTCTAGTTAGGCCTAGCCACATCGAAAATGGGAAGACTTCTCAACATGTATGCTAAGTTACCTGTAATATCTAGGTTGTCGTAGCAAGTATTGTCTTGATTACATGCCATGCCACACTTGAAACAAGCCAACTGCAGCATTTCTTGAACAATCTTAGCTTCCAAATCACTGTTACACTTGATCACCGCTGATTGCCCAAGAAGTCGCAAGCCTAAGCAGAGAATGTGCTTTGCACACTTTTTGTGTACTTTTAATAGTTTCTGAGCACAGCCTGCATTACAATATCACTTGAGTGTGCACAATGCATGTTCTCCTACGGTAATGCATTCGATGTTTAGTTCTTTTCTGTGTGGGTGGGAGTGCACAGCTGTATTTATATTTCAGGAATCATTTCTATAATAAAAGCTGAGTTTCGATTCTGGACAGCATCATAGACAATCTACGCTGACAGCTTAGAAGGCAGCATTGAGCCCATGTTAAAAATGGAACCCGTCTGAATGACATCTACGCGACGTAAGGCCACCTCGCATCGAGTAAAAGAAAGCTCAAAGTGGACGTTACTGTGATTTTTTTCCTCTCACGTTTAAAAGTACAAATAGTTAAATGTAGCTCACAATAAACGTCTCGAAAAGTGCCTGTTCGTGTGCACACGACCATACCAGCGAGATTCAAGCTGTCTGATGACTTCAATGAGCTGGCATCTCCTTCAGACAGCAAAGTAGCCAGCATTGTTTCTGTCTCCGATGCCGTCATCACCAAGCTGTCTATTTTGCCGGCTTCATGAAATTGGAATGGCACTTAAGATGGCCGCCGTCCACTAAGCTTCTATTTAGCTTTCTATGGCGA
This sequence comes from Rhipicephalus annulatus, assembly GCA_013436015.1. Taxonomy (NCBI): domain Eukaryota; kingdom Metazoa; phylum Arthropoda; class Arachnida; order Ixodida; family Ixodidae; genus Rhipicephalus; species Rhipicephalus annulatus. The sequence continues at coordinate 461,028 of WOVY01016091.1, read as the reverse complement.
GTATTGGAACACACCTAAAATTAGTAGCAAGTAAGGAACGAGTGTCACTAGATTCATGCCCCCGTTGTACTTGTCAAAAAAGCACTACACTTAAGGGGGGATGCTACACCTTCCAAAAACTCTTATTTTTGCGTGTACCTCAGTCAAATTTGGAGAGCCTATGTAGATTTTACTGCTGATTTCAAAAATCTAATTCTTTTTTTGCTGTGACAATTAGTTTTAAAGATATAATGAACTGCGACTTTTTCAATTAAGGCCTAATTAGCTAATTGACTGTAACTTGGATATTGATGTGCAACCTATAGAACCAATTCGGTATGTTCACAGTGTGCAATAAAGTATAAATCATTGTTCTGGGCTATTTCGAAGCAAAGTTGTGGGATGTTGAATATGACATGAAAAATTTCCCCATCTACACTTGAAACAAAAGATCCATTTAGAGAATTTTCTCCAAAAATTATTACAATAAAACTTACTTTACGACACATCCCCTGCATTTATCTTCGAAACAAAAAAGAAATCGTAATGATAACCCAGATAGAACAAGAGATATTGCTCCGGCATAATGGGAAGCACATGAAAATTGTCGTTTTGAGAAATCGAGAAAAAACGTGGGCACACATTTTTATTGCAGAAGATGCAACAAGACAACCTCAAAACGCACCAGAAGCATAGTCTGAATGCATTATGTGCTCATGCCTCCTCTTCACTAGCTTCCGGAGTTCCAATGAGGCTGTTCTTTTCTTGTTGGAGACAATGCTGCGACGGTGGTCTTTTTCTCTCGCTCTCCTGGCACCAGTACTTGTCGCATTCATGTCCATTTCACCTAAGATTGCCGTTGCAGAATTCAAATTGCCCTTGTTGAAGCGCAGCACTGCTTCTGCAACAGCTGCTTCAACAGCGAACAGGGACACATGGTGCTCCTTGGGGGCCAAACTCCAGATTACCGAATGTAGGCTCTCGTTGGAGTTCTGCGTTTTGCCACGTTCGCACCTCTGAAGCAGGGCTCTTTCCGAAAGCCGGGTATAAACCGGTAGTAATGTCTCTGCCACGTCTTTCGGTAGATTGTAGGCATGCCTGGGGTCGGGCTCACCCTTTGCTTTTGCGGCATTGTGCCGACACCATGAAGTTTCACCAGCTGGGCACAGACTGTGGTCCGAGCATTCATCAGTGGAGGTGACGTGGCGGTATGTGGCCATCACAGCCTTTTGCATCTCGCCCACGTCACCTTCATGCGATTTCAGAGCCCGGCCATAATATGTGCTCAGCCTGGTGATCAGCTCACCTGTGAGCCTGCCTTTCCCACCAAGGCCTCTTTTCCCATCGCACTTTTGTTTCTGCACCAGGTTTCTCAATGCGGTGCCCATCCGTTTCTGTACATGATTAATACAGTCTTCCTTCTGCACGTCAATGTAACCATACACCTTGGCGTCTTGTATGGCGCAAAATGTCCTAGAGTCTCCATCAGACAGCATAGTTGTGTAGCGCAGGCCATGGCGTTCAAGCGACCTCTGAAATAGAATTAGAGCCGCCTCCACTTCCATTTGCCCCGCTTTGCTGTTCGTATTTTTTTGGCATTTGTGCTTAGCCTTCCATTCTTGATAGCCCTCACTACTAGGCTTTGGGCCCACCTCGCAGCCTAGGCAAAAGTTGGAAAGAACGACGTAGTCCAACACGTAGCCACTAAATAATTCGATAACTGTGACTTTCACGGCAAGTCCGTAGTCCCGATCCCCTCTGACGATCGTAGCCAATCCGTGGCAGGCTTTGCAACACAAGGCACCCATTATCGCGTTTAGGATATTTAGATGCATAAGCAGATAAGGAGCAGCGTGGTCCGAGTCCTGTGCGGTTGCCTCGCTACAACTCGCGGTGAAAAAGTCAATTTTCCGTGCAGTTGCTGGCGCCGATGAAAGCCGGTCGAGCGTCGCTTTCTCCCGGGCATGATTTTCTTCAACTTCGGCGTTTGTCACCACCTTGGCGTCGATTCGTAGTCGTCCGGAGTTCGCTTCACCGTCATCGTTGTCGGAGGCAACGCGCTCGGTCGCACCATCGCTGAACGGCCGCGGAGCGTCGACACATCGTTCGTCGGAGTCAACCAAGGGCTCTGATGACTTCGTAGACTTTCTCCCACGACCTTTGCGTTTCCTGCGACCAAATGCGTGCACGGTCCGATACTTTTTTGCGTTTCCAGGCATGTCGATACGATCAGAAGCTTCAGAGTGCTCTGCCGATTTCGAGGCGTCACAGCGGTAACCCTTTCAAAATGGCGTCGGGTCGCGTATGCAGGCGCAAGCCGCGAGCTTCCAGCCAACCGGAAAGCGCCATTTCAGTCACGTGCGCCGTTTAGCCAATGGCAGTGAGCGCGGCTCTTCGTCTTTGAGGCCCCGTTTTTCGAGCCGGGGAAACGCTCAATGTTGCTTACTGAATAAAAAAAACAGCTGAAAACGCGTTCTTTCAAACAAGACCAAAATGGCGCCGATCGAGCGAGTAGTTCCCGCGTATCGTAGAGCCGAAACCTGCGCTATTCGCCCTCAATTTAAAGGGCAGGACGCCCGTTTTCGGTTTTTTAAAGTTGAATAACGATAAAAGTTGATGGTATTCGGCTATGAAATTTTGTAAATAGGTGCGCAATGATGTCGGGAACGCGAAAAGAAGGTCCACGAAAACTCGATTTTTTGGCTGATTTTCGGTCCCGAAGTGCCGCGTCCCCCCTTAAATCTGCTTGTAACGAACCTCCATATAATTAAATCCTGAATATAATGAAGTTTTTCTATTCCCCGCCATTGCTACATAGAAACAAATCTATATTTTTATATATATCTATATAATTAGCAAAATTTTTAACCCTTGTCGAAAATGAACTTTGTATTATGCAAACGGAATCACCTGGTTGATTTTAATATGTGTGTTCGTGTGAACATTGTACAAGCGAAGTATCATGTCATCATATTTTTTCTTTAAGCAATTTTCGTACTGAATCCAGGTGAAGAGAAATCGCTCTGTTGATTCTTGAACATGTTTCTGTTTTTCAATGTGTATAAATTTGCGCTTCCTTGAAATACTTCGCCATATTGTAGGGTAGTTTCTTATTGCTGTAATTTCTTGTTGTGTTTCTTGATGCATATGCCAATATGTCAACCAATGTGTCAACCAAGTCGCTGCATTTATTTTCTTCTGACAACTTTTATTTACACTAATGTTTCATGTCTTCTTTGATCTGAAATTGTTAAATGATCCGATTCTGTTAGTTTCAGTCTGTACTTTATCGCGATGTATGTCTTTATTGTGTACTTATTCGAATTTTTATGTTCACGCCCTTCCTGCTAAAATCGCTGATGGGATTGGCAGTATGTCGAAATAAATAAAGAATAATATTTGCGACCTTTAAGTAACAAAGTAACAGCGGGAAACAACCTTACTATAACAAATTTTCCCCATGCGCAATCTAAAAATTTCACTCCGCATTTTAGCGTTTCGGTACAAGTGCGAAGCGGCGGCGGGGGCTGCCACCCGGGCTGCATGCGCGGAGTGGGCAGGTGGGGCTGCACCCCATGAGCCAGTGTTGTCACTGTTCTCGCCGCCGCAGGTGCATGTGCGGGTGTGCCCGACCTCCCCTCCTACTCTGAAAAAAAAAAAAAAAACTACTTTTGCATGTTGGGAGTGCCTTGTTGCATATAGAGGGCGCTTTACTGAATAGTAAAGCGCCCTTTATATGCAGCATGGCACTCCCTAACATGCAAATGCAGTTTTCTTGTTATTCATGACGTACCTACAAGGATTAGAGGCCAAATTAGAAGGAAGTGAATTAGAGGGAAGGGAATTAAAGGGAAGTAGTTTTGTTTTCTTGTTATTCATGACATACCTACAAGGATTAGAGGCCAAATTAGAGGGAAGTGAATAACCGGGAAGAGAATTAGAGGGAAGTAGTTTTTTTTTTCGTTATTCATAACGTACCTACAAGGATTAGAAGTCAAATTAGAGATAACAGATAAATACAAATATCTGGGCGTATGGATAAGCAATGGGACCGAGTACCTAAGGGAACACGAAATATGCGTGACGACTAGAGGTAACAGGAATGCAGCAGTGATAAAAAATAGGGCACTGTGGAATTACAATAGGTATGATGTGAGAGGAATATGGAAAGGGGTTATGGTTCTTGGTCTGACGTTCGGCAATGCGGTCTTGTGCATAAAATTAGAAAGGTCAAGCAAGATTAGAAATTAAGCAACGTGGAATAGGTAGACTTGCCTTAGGAGCTCACGGGAATACACCAAATCAGGGAGTACAAGGTGATATGGGATGGACATCATTTGAAGGCAGGGAAGCTAGCAGCAAGATAAAATTTGAGAAGCGATTGAGAGAAATGGGGGAGGAGCGTTGGGCTAGGAAGGTATTCAATTACTTGTACATAAAGAATGTCGATACAGAATGGAGGAAGCGAACCAGAAAATTGACTGGCAAATACTTGGAAAACAGCAGGGGGCCAAACCAAAATAAACTATCGGTTAAGAAGAAAGTGAAGAAAACGAAAATTGACATGTGGAGTACGCATCATTAAGAAGTCCGCACTAGAGATCTATCGAACTTTTAAGCAGGAAATGGGCAAAGAAAAGATCTATGATAATACTCGTGGTAATATTATGGCTAGGTGGCGTTAGCAGCCGCCCGATCCTTAGGGTAGAACCACATCAATCCAATTCAATCCCCCCCCTCCTCCCCGAAAAATCCTGCAGTACCCATGTCTGTGTCCCTGTCGTTTGCTCTTCGTTTTCGATGTCGTGTGCACGTGCATAGTTTCACTGCGCGCACATGGTGTGGCGCCCGACGACTTTCATCATTGCTTTCTTTTTTAAGGGCGAAGCTCCTTATGGCACGGCTTGTGCGTCCCCATTGTGGGTAACCGCCTTTTGTTAATTCTTGAACCAGCCATAGAGGGCGGTGCTTGTACGCAAATGATTGGAAGGGTACGAAGCGCTAGGTTACATCCAAAAGGTAACAGCCGATTCGTTTCAAAAGAGCGTCCAGGGGATCTCCCCAGTGAGTAAAAGTGTGGCGGAGAAAGCAACAGAGGAAGAGCTAGTACTAGATAATTTCAACTGGAAAAAGGCCGAAGGAAAAATTCCAAAGCGCACTGCCGCGGGTTTAGATGGGATTCCCGTTAGCCTCATTAACGAACTAGGACATAACACTAAAGAAGCATTGTTAAAAGCAGTAGAAAAAAGCTTAAAGGACGGACAAATACCGGACAGTTGGCGACAAAGTAGAATGAACTTAATCTATAAAGGCAAGGGAGAAAAGGACAAGATTCGCTCGTATAGACCACTAACCATTACATCGGTACTATACAGGTTGGCGATGCAGGCAGTAAAAATGAAAATAGAAACATGGGCCGAACATAACGATATTTTGGGAGAACTTCAGAACGGATTTCGAGTCGACAGGCGGTTAGACGATAACCTGTTTGTTCTCACTCAGTGTATAGAAATATCTAAAATAGAGAATAGGCCCTTGTACGTGGCTTTTCTAGACATCACTGGGGCATACGACAACGTTAATCAGGAAATTTTGTGGGATATATTGAAAGGAATGGGCATGGGCGACGACTGTATACAGCTTTTGAGGGAGATATACCGAGAAAATACAGTTTGCATAGAGTGGGAAGGAATGCGTAGCAAAGAGAACGTTGAGGTTAGCAGGGGTCTGAGACAGGGATGTCCTTTGTCCCCACTGTTATTCATGCTGTACATGGTGAGTATGGAAAAAGCGCTAGAAGGTAGCAACATTGGTTTTAATCTGTCACACAAACAGGGCGGCATGATGATTGAGCAGAAGCTTCCAGGTTTATTTTATGCGGACGATATCGTCTTATTTGCGGACAGTCGAGATGATATACAGCAGCTGGCGAATATATGCGGAAGGGAAGGTGAAGCTCTTGGACTAGGATTCAGTGTAACGAAGTGTGGTTTGATGGTATTCAATGATCCCTGTGATCAGACGGTGTCCATACAAGGCCAAGAAATACCGAGGGTAAGTGAATACAAGTACCTTGGAGTATGGGTAAATGAGAGTGATAGATACATGGAGGTACAGGAAAAAGCCTCGGCAGCAAAAGGAAAGAGGAATGCGGCAATAATGAAGCACAGAGCGTTGTGGGGATACAATAGGTATGAGGTGCTTCGAGGTCTGTGGAAGGGTGTAATGGTTCCAGGGCTTACTTTTGGGAACTCAGTGGTGTGCATGAGGGCAGAGGTGCAATCGGGAATGGATGTAAATCAAAGGACTGTGGGACGCCTCGCGTTGGGTGCTCACGGGAAGACGACAAACGAGGCTGTAAAGGGCGATATGGGGTGGGCAGGTTTTGAGGCGAGGGAAGCGCAGAGCAAAATAAGGTTCGAAGAAAGGCTAAGAAATATGAAGGAGAGTAGATGGGCAGAGAAGGTGTTCCGTTATTTGTATAGGAAGAGCGTGGACACACAGTGGAGAAAAAGAACTAGAAGACTCACTAGTAAATATACGGCTGGTATTGTGAGCCATATGTCAACAAAGAGCGTTAAGGGAAAAGTCAGGGAGGCGGAGAGGATTTACTGGATGGCAGCTATGGAGAAAAAACCGGCTTTGAGTAACTACCGAAAGGGCAAAAATGAAATAAGGAGGGAGGCATTTTACGATAATTCAAGGGGAAGCGCTTTACTGTTTGAAGCGAGATCGGGTTGCCTTAGAACGCGTAGTTATAAAGCAAGATTCAGTAAAGAAGAAGAACAATGCACATGCTGCGGGAAAGATAAGGAAACGGCGGAACATGTTCTGATTGAATGTGGAGATATCCACCCAGGTGTACGTTTGGGCACGAACCTACAGGAAGCCTTGGGTTTTAGGGACAACAATGGAAAGCTGAACACACCCGCGATTGAAATAAGTAAGAGACGGTTAGAGTATTGGTGGCAGAAAATTAGAGAGAAAGGACAAAAATAAATATTGGAAAAATAAAATATGGACAGTGTGCCGTAAATGGCAGAGAACTTAAGCTGAAAATTTACCTTTTTTCCATTAAGATAGAATTTATCGAAGTAGAGGCATTAGGCCAACATAAAAAAAAGGGGAAAAAGTTTTTTTTTTTTTTTTGTCGAGCCTGGTGGCATACTTGTCACCACCCCGTTATAAAGGGGACGCTCATAGCATCCATCCATCCATCCATGATGCGACGCTGGAGAGCGTTCCTTAAAGAAAAGGAGTGACGTCGCACGTACGGAAGGAGGAAGAGACTATCGCGCTGTTCTTCGGCGGCGCCGTACGCGAGGGGGCGCTCTAGAGTACAATAAAAGCGCCGTTATGGCGCGCGCTCGAAGAAAGAACACCGACGTGCAGGCGCGCGAGGCAGAAGCAAGGGCGTGCAGACCCAGCTTCGCCCACTCTCCATCAATCACCTTGTGGATATGCTGTCGATTTTTACTGCGACAACAATCATACGGACAGTCTCCACTGGTTTTCTGCCGCCGCCCCTGTTATTCACAGTGTATGTATACGTATCTATAAGTATAAGAAAACTCAAAAAAAAAAAAAAAAAAAGCCCACCCGCGCGCAGCGCTCAGTTCGTCACGATGTGCCGACGCGCGCTTATCTCCCACGCATAATTTGCCCCGCGAATGGGGCAGGGGGGTGAATGCATGTGCGCACGTGCTTATCCTTCAATGGGGAGAATCGCGCGCCTTCGACTTTGACCTGAACGATTGTGTTTATCGGCCGGGCACACAAAGATCACTTCACACGCTGGACAGGTGCTGTTTGTGAAAAAAGTGCACTTTTCAAACACAGCGAAGTAACAACTGGGGCGTTTCGTTAGTTTGCACTCATATCTGTACCTGTGATTGCATTTCGTGCCTCGTTTTTATTTAAACAGCACATTAAGTATCGAGCGGTAAACGCTGTTAGTTAGCTCTCGTTCTGTCTATGTTGTTTTCGAGTGCCATTAGTGCGTTTGCAATGCCCTGCACGTTTAGACCTGCTTGCCGTTCTCGGCGTTACATTCCAAGTTGTTGCTATCACATTCATTGCTTCGCACTTGTGGCGAAACTGTGACTCTTCTTAATTTTGGACAACCATGTCGTCACCACTGAGAGGTTGCCAGATTAGGTGCTGATGGAAACTCTCCGAGACCACGGTGACGATGAATCTTAGAAGGTCGACTCGTCACGCGCTTTCGTCTTGCGCTGCGCGCGAGTTCAAAGGCTGGTGATGATGATGATGATGTTTGATGTTTTATGGCGCAAGGGCCATTTCACGGCCAAAGAGCGCCAGTTCATCTTACTGAAAAAAATGGACAATGATTGTGATAAGTGGCTGTATAAGGGCCATAAAATTCCTCGCGGTAAGGCGGGTAAAAACATACAAGTAATAAAATCATGACCATGCTGTGAAAGGTGTGTGTGGTGTGAATCGATGACAAAAGTTGGTGATAATAAAATACAATGGTGGATATTGCCGCCAGCACGTAGTGGGTTGACAGCAAGAGCGGCTCAAAATCTAGAGGAAAAAAGAAGATCGCGTTCTTCTTTGCTCCAGAGCCAGCCACGACTGACGCATCGTCCTAGTGCTAGCTACCTGGTGGTTTAATAAATCCCCCAGTACTTGTGACTCATCGTGACAAAAACTGGTGGAAGTGCTGGGTAGTCTCACGGATGCTGCAGACCCCCCCAGGAAGCCGCGATAAGAGTCCAGTGCCAGTCAATACTCCCGTGCATCGGACCAGCCGCCGAATCAGGGGATTGCCTCCGGAAGCCGACGATACTGCTCCCACCACGTCGACAAACATGACCAGCGCTTCGGTGCAAACCTCGGCAACCGGCACGGGAAGCACAACGTCGAACTGCTACACGTTGGAAAGCCCACGCGCACCGGCGACGTTCCATGGCTCGGAGCACGAGGACGTTGAGGACTGGTTGGCGGATTTCGAGCGCGTAGCCATCTTGAATCAGTGGGACGACGCGGCGAAACTGGGTCGTGTCTATTTCTATCTCGAAGACGGGGCACGTACGTGGTATCAAAACCGAGAGGAACAGCTGACGACGTGGCCCGAATTCTCTCGTAGACTTCTGCAGACGTATGCCAGTGCTGATCGCCAAGAACGAGCTGAACGAGCTATTCTGGCCCGCGTCCAGCTGCCAAACGAAACTGTGACCACGTTCGTCGAAGACATGACGCGCCTCTTCCGACGGGCCGATTCAAGAATGACGGAGGACAAGAAGTTGCGTCACTTGATGCGCGGTGTCAAGGACCAGCTTTTTGCCGGCCTCGTGCGAAGTCCTCCGAAGACGGTCGCGGAGTTCTTGTCCGAGGCCGTGACAATGGAAAAAATGCTGCAGCAGCGATCCAACCAATACGACAGGCAAGTCAGTGGCATGTCTACTGCCGACATTTTCACCGCCACTAGAACCAACAACGACTGTCTACGTGAACTCATCCGTGATATAGTACGTGAAGAGTTACAAAAGGCTGGTGTAACACCTCATCCTACAGTCAACTCTATTGCAACTGTGATCAAGGATGAGCTGCACCAGGCCCTCCGGGACACCTTGCCTCATGATACAGCTGTGCCAGCTCCTGCTGAATACCGCCGTGAGACAACCTACGTGGAAGCCTTGAAACGCCCTGCTGCAACGCCGCCATTATTCGTCCATCCTGTTCCTGCTGTTTCACTACAGTCAGTGCAGCACATACCGTACTACGAAGGCACGTACACGCCACCACCGTTGGCCTTTGTCCCTGGTGCTTCTGTCGCCCATCGTTCAGTGCAACCAGTTCAGTACATCGACGATCGGCGCACGTCTCCTCGAAAGTCTGATGTTTGGCGCACACCTGATCGCCGGCCTCTGTGCTTTCACTGCGGAGAAGCTGATCACTTGTACCGCCAGTGCCCATATCGCCGTCTTGGGCTTCGCGGCTTCTCTGCGTACTCACCGCCACCCCGTTACGGCCAGAGACCGCGCGACATCGAAAACTACCTCTCCCAGCAGCATGCACCACCATCTGCCAAGCGCCAGTCGCGCTCGCCATCACCGAGGCGATTTTCATCAACGCCCCAGCGGTATTCTACCACACGGTCTCCCAGCCCCCGCCGGGAAAACTAGCCAAAGCGACCTCTGGGGGCGGGGTCGCTGAACGTCGAAGCGCTGAAGACCTCCTATTGACGCAGAACTGTACAGAAACCGGTCCGACATCACATACTGCTGCAAAGAATGGCAGACTTTCACTCGACATAGCAGTGACAATTGATGGTTATGCAGTTAATGCGTTAGTGGACACCGGCGCAGACTATTCCATACTGAGCGGGAAACTGACAACGCAGCTGAAGAAAGTCATCACGCCGTGGCATAACTCGCAGATTCGGACAGCTGGCGGCCACGTCGTTACTCCACTGGGTGCCTGCACAACTAGAGTACAGATTCAAGGGTACACATTCGTAGCAAGCTGCCTTGTTCTACGCGAATGTTCCCGTGACGTCATTCTGGGAGTTGACTTTCTACAAGAAAATGGAGCTATCATTGATCTGCAAGAGTGCCGCGTCACGTTCTCAGCCCAGCGAGCAATCAACGTGCAGGATGGTGGAAGGCGTGTCGACGTACTCCGTATTTCTGAACAGAGTGTGACGCTTCCTCAACGAACAAGTGTTCTAGTCGACGTAACATGCTGTGGTTTGGGCGATGGCGATGTGGTGGCTGAGACAAATTTAGAACACCTCCTGCAGCAAGGCATTTGTGTAGCTAGAAGTGTAATACACCTTCGTGATGGTCGATCTGAATTGCTCGTAACCAACTTTAGCAACGAGCATCGACATCTTTTCCGTGGCACTTCGATAGCGTTTGCCCACGAAGTAGCAAACGTCACCAACTGTTTCACGTCGGAAATAGTGGATACCGCCGACACGTCAATGAGTAATATTGACATCAATCCTGATCTGTCCGCCGTTAACCAGACTGCACTACGAGCGCTCTTGTTCGAGTTCAGGTCTTGCTTCGCAACTTGCTCAAAGATCCGCCAGACGTCCATAACTCAACACAGGATCATCACGTACGAGGACGCACGTCCGATACACCAGAACCCCTACCGCGTGTCGGCCAAAGAACGTGAAGCAATACGTACGCAAGTCACCGAGATGCTTGACGATGGCGTTATTGAACCATCTAACAGCCCGTGGTCATCTCCAGTCGTACTTGTCAAAAAGAAGGACGGGTCGCTACGCTTCTGCGTCGACTACCGAAAGCTTAACAATGTGACAAAAAAGGATGTGTATCCGCTGCCACGTATCGACGATTCGCTGGATAGACTTCGTCGTGCCCATTATTTCACTTCTCTCGATCTCAAAAGCGGGTATTGGCAAATCGAAGTAGATCAGCGAGACCGTGAGAACACAGCCTTTGTGACTCCAGACGGCCTATACCAATTTCGAGTGCTCCCTTTTGGCTTGTGTTCAGCACCGGCAACTTTCCAGCGAATGATGGACACTGTCCTCACAGGGCTCAAGTGGCAGACTTGTCTTGTCTACCTTGATGATGTGGTGGTCTTCTCTACCACAGTTTGAGCAGCACCTTCACCGCCTGCGCAGCGTGCTGGAGGCTATCCGATCGGCGGACCTCACACTAAAGCCACAGAAGTGCCACTTCCGCTATAAAGAACTAAAATTCCTTGGACATGTAGTTAGCGCCGAAAGAATCCGTCCCGATCCGGACAAGCTTGCCGCTGTTGCCGAATTACCAGCTCCTGTCGATAAGAAAGCCGTCCGGCGCTTCCTTGGTTTGTGCGCCTACTATCGCCGATTCATTCATGGCTTTTCAATGATAGCAGAACCTCTGACTCGTCTCACAAGGGACGACACGCAGTTTGTCTGGGAAAACGAGCAACAAGCAGCTTTTGATGAGCTGCGACAGCGCATGCAATCAGCGCCCGTTCTCGCTCATTTCTACGATGATGCTGACACGGAGGTCCATACCGACGCTAGTAACATTGGGCTCGGTGCAGTGCTCGTTCAGCGTCAAGAGGACATCGAAAGAGTGATAGCCTACGCCAGCCGCTCTCTATCCCGTGCCGAGGCGAATTATTCCACTACGGAGAAAGAGTGCCTCGCAGTCGTGTGGGCAATCACCAAGTTCCGCCCGTACCTTTATGGTCGTCCCTTCAAGATAGTGACGGACCATCACGCGCTCTGTTGGTTGGCAAGCCTGCGTGACCCTTCAGGTTGGCTAGCACGGTGGAGTTTGCGGCTGCAGGAATTTGATGTCACCATCGTCCATAAGTCCGGCCGTAAGCATGAAGACGCTGACACACTGTCACGCGCACCCCTTCATGTCGTCAGTCAGGAAGCAGAGGAAGATGAAGGCTTTCTGGGCGCCGTTAGTGCATCAGACTTGAGCAAACGACAGCGAGATGATGCAGAGATTCGTCCAATCATTGATCATTTAGAGGGCCAGGGCGCAATCATACCACGTCATTTATCCCGCTCGTTGACGTCGTTCTGCCTACGAGACGGTGTGCTGTACAAGAAGAATGCTCGTTCGAACAATCGTGCTTACCTCCTGGTGGTTCCTCGAGACATGCGAGACGACGTCCTCTTCGCTTGCCATGACGAACCCACATCCGGTCATCTGGGCTACTCAAGGACACTTGCCAGAGTGAGCGAGAGGTACTATTGGCCAGGACTTTCAGCAAGCGTAAAGAAGTACGTAAAGAGCTGTCGAGAATGTCAGCGCCGAAAGCAACCATCTGTTAAGCCAGCTGGTTTGCTTCAGCCCATTGAAGCACCCTGCACGCCGTTCGACCAAGTCGGCATGGACATTCTCGGGCCATTTCCTATGTCTGCGGACAGCAACAAATGGGTGATCGTCGTGACCGACTATTTGACACGCTACGCTGAAACCCAGGCGATCCCACGAGCCACGGCTTCTGAGGTAGCACAATTTTTCATGCGCCACATCATGTTACGACACGGTGCTCCTTCCAGTGTAATAACGGACAGAGGGACGGCATTCACGGCGCAGCTTACGAACGAAGTTTTCAAACTGAGCAACACCAGACACCGAAGGACAACTGCGTACCACCCGCAAACCAACGGACTTACTGAACGACTGAATAAGACCCTCGCAGACATGATCTCAATGTACATCGACGTACAGCACAAAACATGGGACCGGATCTTGCCTTACGTGACCTTCGCGTATAATACCGCCGTGCAAGAGACCCCGCGATTCACGCCATTTCGGCTTCTCTACGGCCGCGAAGTGCAGACCATGCTAGACTCAATGCTACCGTGTCAGGACGAAGACGAGTTGGCAACAGACGCCGAAGAATTCGCAGAGCGTGCCGAGGAAGCCCGGCAGCTCGCGCGACTGCACATCGGCCAGCAACAGCAGGCAGACGCACGACACTATAATACCCGCCACAGAGAAGTGTTTTACAGCCCCGGAGATCAAGTTTGGGTGTGGACGCCCGTCCGCCGCCCTGGCCTTAGTGAAAAGTTGCTGAGCCGGTACTTTGGCCCATATAAAGTGTTACGCCGCGTCAGTGACGTGAACTACGAAGTGGTTCCGGACTCAACACCCCATGCACGGAGCAGGACACGGCTGAGGCCGGACGTCGTTCATGTGTTGCGCATGAAGCCATTTATTCAACGTTGTTCGTAACTTTTCCTTTACCGTACAGCGTTCTTTGTGTTTTTTGTTTATTTTGTGAACTTACTTTCTCGTTCATTGACGTTTCCTATGTTGGCACGCTCTTCAATTTTTACTTTCACTTCATCCGAATTTCCATTTTTTTTTCGCGTGCCTATGTAGTAGCATCGCGGTGCTGCTATGTACTTTCCTTTCCTCTTTTTGGTACTTGTTTTTTTTTCTTTTTGGAAGGGGGGATAATGCCGCTAGCACATAGTGGGTTGACAGCAAGAGCGGCTCAAAATCTAGAGGAAAAAAAGAAGATCGCGTTCTTCTTTGCTCGAGAGCCAGCCACGACTGACGCATCGTCCTAGTGCTAGCTACCTGGTGGTTTAATAAATCCCCCAGTACTTGTGACTCATCGTGACAATATGTATGGCATTAGCACAAGTGCCTCACTCGTTCATACCCTTGCGTCCGAGGGCCGTGAGGCAAGTGCTTTCTTGCGTAACCACCGCAGCAAAAACCTCTCTGAAAAGGTCATGCTACGGTATGCCTGGGTATATAATATGAAAACTATGAATTTCTTAAAAAAAAAAAAAACGCCAACAATGATTTGTGACTAAAAAGCGGTTTCCTACCGACGAACATTGCAGGGTGTAAAGGTATATGTTGTCGGTAGGGTAATGGAAAGTGTTGTTTTCTTACAGTGTCCAATTGTTTGCACTCAATTAAAATGTGAAGGACTGTCAATGCTTCACCACATCTGTCACACAATGGTGGATCGCCACCGGACAAAAGGTGTGTGTGTGTCGTGTATGTGTGTCCTATCCTGAGTCTCGTTAGTATTACCTCTGTATGACGCGATTTCGATACGGGCAGCCAATGACCAAGGTGTGGCTTAATAACGTGTAGTTTGTTTTGTGTGTGTGTATCCCACTTGCTCTGCCAGTATACTCTGAGGTTTCGTTTGAGAGATGGCTTAAGATCAAGGGCCGGGATTGATATGGTTGTAGGGGCAGTACTTTTGTGGACGGATGCAGCGAGCTGATCCGCCCTAACGTTGCCTTGGATCTCACGGTGCCCTGGCACCCAGCACACTACAACATGTTGTTTGAGTGTGTAGAGTGCGCACAAAATGGAGTAAAGTGAGACAAAGACTGGGTTTTTTTTTGTTTTTTAAGACTGTGCAGAGCCGTTACCACATTGAGGGAGTCTGTATAAATTACTGCTTTTTGTATTTGTAATTGTTTGATGTGTTTAGCTGCCACAAGTATCGCGTAAGCTTCCGCTGTGAAGATACTTGTGCGTGGATGTAGAGGGCCAGCATCCGAAAAGGATGGGCCGACAGCAGCATAGGACACAGAGGAGTTAGTCTTGGAGGCATCTGTGAAGAACTCAGGACGTGTGTATTTGTGTTGAAGTTCCAGGAAGTATGTTCGAATATGGGCAATAGGCGCATGTTTTGTAACTTCAAGAAAGGACACATCACAGTCTATAGTCTGCCATTGCCACGGTGGCGGATATGCTACAGGAGCCATTAAACTGTGTTCAAGTGAGACTCCAGTTTCCTCAGCTAGACTTTTCAGGCGAATTGAGAAGGGCTGCCTCATCGAAGGCCTGTTTTGAAACAGAATGGAGCTCGACAAATCATTAATAGTAGAGTATGAGGGGTGCTTCTTATCTGCTTTCACCTTAAGGAAATAAACAAAGGACATGTAAGTTCTCTGCAGATGAAGCGACCACTCATTTGACTCAACATAAAGGCTTTCTACGGGGCTGGTGCGAAAAGCACCCGTAGAAAGGCGGATGCCCAAATGGTGCACGGGGTCCAACATCTTCAAAGCACTTTGTGTTGCAGACTGATAAACAATGGCCCCATAATCTAAGCGGGTGCGAATGAGGCTTCGATACAGATTCATGAGACATTGCCTGTCACTACCCCACGTAGTACGTGACAACACTTTTAAAACATTCATGGCGTTTAAACATTTTGTTTTTAGATACTTGATGTGCGGTACGAAGGTCAACTTGTTGTCCAAGATTAATCCTAAGAATTTATGCTCCGCATTGACAGACAGACGTTGACCGTTCAATTCAATGTCGAGTT
This sequence comes from Rhipicephalus annulatus, assembly GCA_013436015.1. Taxonomy (NCBI): domain Eukaryota; kingdom Metazoa; phylum Arthropoda; class Arachnida; order Ixodida; family Ixodidae; genus Rhipicephalus; species Rhipicephalus annulatus. The sequence goes on along the minus strand of WOVY01016091.1, from coordinate 445,275 downwards.
CCGAGTGCATGCCTCTCTTTCGGGAGAACAAGACACATGTGCTCTTTTGTGGGTTCAGTCGGAATCCGTTTTCCTCTGCCCATTTGGAGACCTTGTTTAAACCTAACTGAACCTGTTGTCACACATTACCAGATTGCAAGATCTAAAGCCAAGCTGGACGTCGTCGACATATGTACAATAAAACACATTGCAAGGGATGGACAAGTGCAAGGAATTCATCTTGATGAGAAAAAGTGTGCAGCTAAGTACACCACCTTGTGGCACGCCTGTTTCCTGGACGAATGTTTGGGAAAGAACCGTGCCCACTCGGACACGGAATGTCCGGTTTGACAGGTAACTTTCGATTATGTGAAACATTCTTCCGCGCACGCCAAGGTGGGACAGGTCTCTTAGAATTCCGAAACACCATGTTGTATCATAAGCCTTTTCGATATCGAGGAATACAGAGAGAAAATATTGTTTATGGACGAAGGCGTCCCTGATCTGTGCCTCGATACGAACAAGGTGGTCTGTGGTGGATCTACTTTCTCGAAACCCGCACTGAAATGGGTCGAGCAAATTGTTTGTTTCAAGGAAATGTACAAGTCTGCAGTTTATCATTTTTTCGAAGATTTTGCACAAGCAGCTTGTGAGTGCAATAGGCCTATAACTCGAAGGTAAAGAAGGGTCCTTGCCCTCTTTCAAAATGGGAATTATAATAGCCTCTTTCCAGGAGTTAGGGATAGTGCCAGAAAACCAGATAGCATTGTACAAACAAAGTAAGGTTTTTTGTGTTTCGATCGGTAGATTTTTTAACATTTCATAAACGACACGGTCAGAACCTGGGGCAGAAGTACTGCAGGAGTTTAGAGACATTCGCAGCTCAGCTAGACTGAAAGCTTGATTATATGCCTCGTATCTAGTGCATTTGTGTTCGAGTTTCTGCTTTTCTATTCTTGTTCTGTACTTTTGGAAAGTCTCAGTATAGTGAGATGAGCTGGACACCTGTTCGAAGTGTGCACCGAGGAAGTTTGCCTGATCTTCCAAGGTGTCACCCCGAGTGTTTACGAGTGGAAGTGTGTGTACTTGTTTTCCGGCTATCCTACCGACCATGTTCCAGACTTTAGCTTCCTGTGTGTATGAATTGATCCCTGACAAAAACTTCTGCCAGCTTTCTCTTCTGGCCTGCCGACGCGTTCTCCTGCCTTGAGACTTTATTTTCTTGAAGGTGTCAAGATTTTCGGCTGTCGGTGAGTTCCGAAGCAGCCTCCAAGCTCTGTTTTGCTGTTTGCGCGCGTTTCGGCATTCAGAGTTCCACCATGGCACACGCCGTTTTCCAGGGTGTCCATTTGTTTGTGGGATGCATTTTGTTGCAGCATCAATCAAAAATGCTGTGAAGTAGTTGACAGCAACATCAATGCTCAAAGTACTTATGTCATGCCAACCTAGACGAGCGATGGTATAAAAGTGTTCCCAGTCGGCTCTGTTTATGAGCCACTTGGGAACACGTGATGGACACTCAGTTATTGTATTTGTGCTCAAAACTATGGGGAAGTGGTCACTTCCGTACAGATTACTGACGACTTTCCACTGGAGAAGAGGCACAAGAGATGGAGATACTATGCTTAGGTCTATGGAAGAGTAGGTGTTATTGGAGAGATTATAATAGGTTGGTTCTTTTCGATTTAGGAGACACGCGCTCGAGGAGAGAAGGAACTGTTCAATCAGTCGACCTCCCGCGTCATACCGAGAGTCACCCCATAGCCTGCTATGCGCATTAAAGTCTCCAAGGAGAACATAGGGCTCCTGAAGTTCATCAATTAAAGAGTGTAAATCACGTTTTTGCAGCTGATAGCTAGGAGGAATGTAGATAGTGCAGATTGTGATCAGTTTATCAAAAAGAACTGCTCGAACAGCCACTGCCTCAAGGGATGTTTGGAGTTGTAAGTGTGTGCATGCAATTTTTTGATTCACTATGATGGCAACACCTCCGGATGATGTCATAGCATCATCACGGTCCTTTCGAAAAATAGCGTATTTACGAAGAAAATTTGTGTGTTTTGAATTAAGGTGTGCTTCTTGTACACACAGCACTTTTGGTGAGTGTTCGTGTAGGAGTTCTTGGATGTCGTCAAGGTTTCTGAGAAGGCCCCTGACATTCCATTGTATAATTTGAGTGTTCATGGTGAATGTAAAATAATGCTGTGTGTACGAAAAGCGAGTGGCTGTTTAGACGGGGAGTTTGAGTTCACTTAACAGGGCCGTCACCAGGCCCTGTTATTTGCTTTTTTGTTTTCTTGGCGCGCTCCAAGGAGCCACGCCGCTCTTTCGGCACCAAGGGTGCCGACGTATCCATTGCCTCTTCAAAGACACTGGATGCCCGCACGTGCGGGCTGTTAGCTCGGATTTTGGGCCTCGCCTGGTAAGGGGAGGCCTTGAGACCCGAAGACTCTGGAGTCTCCGGTCTCTGTTTGGGAGTAGGCGGTGTAGCCTGGGCTACAGCCGCCTTGGGGCAGGTGCCACAGCCGACGGCTCGCTCTGCGCGGGCCGAAGGGGTGGCGAGGGCTGGTGCGGCGGTGCCCCCTGACGCGCCGCATCAGCGTATGTAGGTCCATAGAATGGAGCGACTCTTCGCCGTGCTTCCTTAAACGTAATGTTCTCCTTCACCTTCAATGTAATTATTTCTTTTTCTTTTTTCCAGTATGTGCAGGAGCGTGAATATGCGGCATGGTTTCCTTCGCAGTTTACACAGTGTGGCGGTTGTTTGCAGTTCTCAGACACGTGGCCTAGGACTCCACATTGTGCACAAGTCTGGCGACCACGACAGGTTTTAGAGCCATGACCATACCTCTGGCATTGGAAGCAACGACGAGGGTTTGGTATACTACGGCCTGATAGATGCCTTTGTGTACCCTGTTTGAATGGAATCTGGTAGTTTACTGGATGCAAACGTGAGTATCAAGTGTTTCGTTGGTATTTCCTTATTATCTCTTCTGATGATAATTCTCTGTACATTATTGACATTTTGGCTCTTCCACCCTTCCAAAAGTTCAGTCTCGGTGAGCTCAAGTAAGTCTGCATCAGATACCACTCCGCGAGTGATGTTCATGGATCAGTGTGGTGTTACGGTGATCGGTACGTCACCAAACGTTGAGAGGCTGTTTAGCTTTACAAATTGTGCTTTGTCCCGAATTTCTAGAAGAAGGTCTCCGCTCGCCATTTTGGTTACTTTGTATCCAGCCCCGAGAGTTTCAGTAAGACACCTGGCAACTACGAAAGGAGATACGGTCCTGGCTTGCTTTCCGGTTTTCTCACAGTGAATGACGTGGAAGTGGGGAAAAGTTTCTATTGGCTGGTTGAAGAGATTTATGTCGTCGGTGCGTACCCGCTTTAGGCCGGTACGATCAGATAGTAGAGGGAATGCGCCATGCATGCCGGTCTTATTTTTGTTCAGCAGCGTTGGCGGCCACCCACCACGGAGCCCAACAAGGGGACGCTGCAAGTTTACAGGTGCTGAAAGCTTGCAGACGTCAGCCGTACAACACTGCCATAACCCAATGCGCCTAGACCAAGGTAGGCTATTTGCACAGGGTTACAGGGTTAACCCTTGCCGCCAGGAAAATTGGAAGTAAACAGAAGAGAGTAGAAGACAGGACAGATAGATAGTGACAGATAAAGACGAAGATATAGGCAGAGAGAGATAGGAAAAGGTGACTGCCGATTTCCCCTGGGTGGGTCAGCCCAGGGGTGCCGTCTACGTGAAGCCGGGACCAAAGAGGTGTGTTGCCTCTGCCAGGGACCTTAAAGGTCCAATCACCCAGCGTCGGCTCAACCCCCAGGATCCCCTTTTCCCCGGACACGGCAAAGCTACGCACGGCTAGGCGTGGGAGGGAGTAGAAACTCCCCCGTTAGCTCGGGTCCGTGGTGTCGCTACACACCAAACGCCTACTTGCGCAGGCGCCCCTGCGGGGAGTTCAAAGGCTGGTAGTTTTCGCGATTATCTGATTAGTTCTGCCAACATGACAACGCATTGAATGCACTGCAATGAACGCAATAGTGAAAAATTGTAATGTTATCAGAAGTAAGGCTGGCAGCCAGCTCTTTTCAATCTGATATCGCGGAACTCCTACAAAACGCTGGTGCCTACTTGCGCAGGCGCCCCTGCGGAGAGTTCAAAGGCTGGTAGTTTTCGTGATTATCTGATTAGTTCTGCCAACATGACAACGCATTGAATGCACTGCAATGAACGCAATAGTGAAAAATTGTAATGTTATCAGAAGTAAGGCTGGCAGCCAGCTCTTTTCAATCTGATATCGCGGAACTCCTACAAAACGCTGGTGTGAGCCTATACGGCCGCTCCAGGGAGAAGTGCTCTTTTCACACAGTCCCTTCGCGTTGGAACTGCACTGATGATGATGGTAGATTTTAGTGGCGCAAGGGCAACTCAGGCCAAAAGGTGCCAAACACAGGGTTTTTCGTTGGTTCAATTATAAAAAAAAAATCTCAGGGTGGCAAAAATTAAAGAGTGGGGCATAGGGATTAAACTTAAGTGTAATGACTATATGTGATGAGTTAAAAATGGTCTAAACCTATGGGTTCTAAAAAGTCAGGCAGTGGCGGCAGTGGTCCTTGTCAGGACAAGGAGTGCGTGCTGCATGACATTTGGTAAAGAAGTCTCAGCGGTTCTCTCAGGATTGAGAGAGGGCTGAGATTAGTGAGAATATGTAATTAAGTGCAGGAATCCAACATCAGCTAAGAACTTTAAAACTACTTTTATGGGAAACATGGGATCGTCCCCAAGAAAGAATAAAGGGTGAGCCGGTATTTGGCATTTGTATAGCTTTGGGAAGTGATGCAGTCTTTGTGGTTCAAGGAACGGGCACATAATTAAAACGTGAACGCCAGAATGCACATCACCACATTTTTCACAACACAGTGCAGGAGAGTTGCTTAAAAGGTGCGAGTGTGTAGCATGTGTATGACCGATCCTGAGTCTGCACAGTGCAACCTCTTGATGCCTGTTTCGTTTTTCAGGAGCATATCTACCTATTCTTGGCTTTGCTGTGTGCAATTTGTTTTCAATTGCTGCGTTCCATTCCTCTTGCCATTGCTTACGCATTCGGTTTCTGGTTAGCAGCCTCAAGTCCTCATATGGGATGACGACTACGTCTGGCAGCGGACTTCGCAAGTCGGTCCGCTGCCTCATTGCCAGCTATGTTGCAGTGTCCCAGAATCCAGCATTGTGTGATTTTAAGGTTGGATCTGTAGGCTGACATGAGGCAGTTTAGAAGGGTATTAGTCACTGAATTTTTATGTGTCTTTGCGGAAGACAACGCAGTCACTGCACTGAGGGAATCTGTGTATATAATGGAGGCTGGTTCTTTCTTCTTTAAGATGTGCCTTATAGCTAGCAGTATGCCATAGCACTCAGCAGTAAATATGCTGGTATGTTCATTCATTGTTGCAAATTCAGAGTACGCTGGGCTGTATGCAGCACATGCGACGGCCGAGGACTTGGAAGTATCAGTGTAGTACTCAGCACACCTGTATTTTGCCTGCAAGTACATAAAATGCTGATCGATTGCGACTGGGAGGCCATGCTTTCCTACCTCTAGGAATGACAAGTCGCAATTGATAGCTCGCATTTCCCATGGTGCCACAGTGTCCTTGTGGGAACTTAGTTGAAGATTGGAGACGGGTATATCAAGATTTTCAATGTGTGAGGCCACTCTGAAGGGATACGTTGGCGTGGCTGATGGTCGCCTCAAAAACAGGTGGGCGTTTGATGTATCCTGCAATAACTCTCGAGATGGGTGGTCGAGATGACAGAGCACCTTGGTTACATACTTGATGCTTGTGAACTGCCGTCGTCGTTCTAATGACCACCGATCTGTCTCAACATACAGGCTGGCTATTGGGCTGGTTCGGAAAGCGCCACTAGCCAGACGAAGCCCATGGTGATGCACTGGGTCGAGCATCTGAAGTGCGGATCTTGATGCTGATTCGTACACAACCGAGCCATAATCAATACGTGAGAGCACTACACTACTGAGAAGGTTTAATAGACAGTCACGATCTGTACCCCATGACTGATGCGAGAGAATATTGAGCAAGTTCAAGGCTTTCAAGCATTTCAGTCGCAGCTGCTTGATGTGTGGGACAAAGCTGAGCTTCTCATCCATCACAACACCTAGAAATTTATGATCCTTCTTAGTAGCAATGGTGTGTCCATTCATTGAAATGTTGGGGGACGGCCTTATGCCACGTAGTTTTGAAAAGAGTAGGCAGACAGTCTTGTCACAGTTAAACTTAAAACCATTTTTGTCTGCCCAGCTTGAGAGATTATTTACTGCCAACTGAATCTGACGTTCGCAGATGGCTAGGTTGCACGATTTGAAGCTGATTTGAATGTCATCCACATATACAGTGTAGGAAATTGTTTTAGGCAGTATAGTGTTTATGGAGTTCATTTTTACGATGAATAGTGTGCAACTAAGTACGCCACCTTGGGGGACACCATTTTCCTGAGTAAATCGCCTTAAAAGGGCATTTCCAACACGAAACACGAACGTACGTTCAGAGAGGTAGCTTTGAATTGTATTCAGCATGTACCCTGACACTCCAAGAGATTGCAAGTCACAGAGAATGTCATAACGCCATTTCGTGTCATAAGCCTTCTCCAGGTCGAAAAATACAGAAAGGCAGTGTTGTTTGTGAATGAATGCATCCCTGACGTAGGATTCGAATGCTACGAGTTGGTCAGCTGTCGACCGGCCTGATCTGAATCCAGCTTGACGACGGTCAAGGAGGTCATTATATTCAAGGTAATACATGAGGCGTTTACCATTTTTTCAAATACCTTGCACAAGCAGCTAGTCAGGGCGATAGGCCTATAACTAGCGACAAGTGTGGCTTCCTTTCCTTGTTTGAGGATGGTTATTATAACTGCCTCTTTCCAGGCCTTGGGTAGATGCCCGGAGGACCATACACTGTTGAACAGTAAGAGAATGACATCAAGCGTGTGTTCGTGTAAGTGTTTCAGCATGCCATATGTAATCTTGCCTTGGCCTGCAGCTGAGTTGCCACATGTTGCCAGCACTGCCTTCAATTTGTCGATGGTACTATAGAGTATTGTAGCCTCCAGCAGATGGCCTTCTATCGCGGATAAGCTTAAGTTCCTCAGCAAGCTTGTGTCGTTTAATGGAGTCTGTATAATGTGCTGAGCTGAAGATATACTCAAAATGTTGGCCTGGTGTTCCACCGTATCACCAGCAGTACTGACGAGAGGGACCGGATGAGTGTTGTGCCCTTGAAGTGCTATTGTACACTCTATGCGTATCAGTATAGGAGTTAACTGACGAGAGAAAAGACTGCCAGCTCTGCCTCTTTGATTCTCGTCGGATACCCCTACCATTTGCTTTTGCACGCTTAAAATTCATCAGGTTCTCAGCTGTCGGGTACCTGCGAAATTTCGACAAAGCTTTGTTTTGGTTCTCGCGAGCTTTTTTGCACTCCGCATTCCACCAGGGCCGTCGTTTGTTTCGCGTCTTGTCAGATGTCTGTGGCATCGACCGCTCTGCGGCCTGTATGATATGAAGTACGACCAATGCTTCACAGTCATCAATGTCTAGGTTTTCAATAGAAGAACGCGACAGTTCTGTAAGTTCTCAGAATTTTGTCCAGTCAGCATCCTGTTCTCTAAACCTGAATAGATTTGTAGTTGTCTTTTTTGTACTTCCTGTGTGTTTTAGGCAGACAGGAAAATGATCACTTCCATAGAGGTTATGAATAACAGACCAATCTGTGGTTGCCATGAGTGAAGGGGAGCCGATAGCAAGATCTTTGGCTGTGTATGAGTTGCAAACTGCGTTGAAGTACGTTGGTTCTTTTTTGTTAAATATATAGGAGCCGGAGTACAAGAGGAAGTTTTCGATTAGGGAGCCTCGAGAATCTGTTCTTCTGCATCCCCATAGGGGGTTGTGCGCATTAAAATCTCCAACCAAGAGGAATGGATGCGGGAGCTGGTCGACTAGAGTTTCAAACTCTTTAGTAGACAGGTGGTAGTCTAAAGGGATATATAATGAGCACACAGTTGTCATTCGTCCAAAGATAAGGGTTTGTATGGCCACTGCCTCTAAGTCGGTGACCAGAGTGAGGTTTTGGGACGGTAGTGCTTTCTGCACCACGATAGCGACACTGCCGGATGAATGGGCAGTGCCATGCCTGTCCTTTCGGTATACCGCATATCTTCTTAGAAAGTTGGTGTGTGTTGAGTTTAAGTGTGTCTCCTGCAGGCAAAGTATGTTAGGTTGGTGTTGCGCAAGTGTTTCATAAATGTCATCCATGTTCTTCTGTAGACCTCGGCAGTTCCAGTAGATGATACTCACGGCAGCCACTTTTAAGAAGGAAGAAAGGTAGGAGGGTTATTCAGACTTCGCCGTATTTGTCAGGCGCCTGGACTGGAGGGTGTTTCTTCCCTCCGAGGCGTTCTGTTGGGCTCCGCTTTAATAGAATGGATTCCGTGAGCATCGGAGACGCTGAGTACGCCGGTGTCACATTCATTGCCCCCTGTGAACACTCGGAGGCTGACAGAGGTTTCTCAAGAGGGACAGGTGCCCTCTAAGTTGTCTGCGTCGTCCCCGAGGTCTGATGGAGGCGGACCTGCGAGACTTGGAACGTTGGTACAGTCTGCGGCTGCTTGGTGGGAGGCCGAGATGTTGCCTGCATCAGCAAAGCTGTACTGCGTGCCCACCGTTACTAGATGCCGCCCGGCCCCCAGGCGCGCTGCGTCAGCGTACGTTCTTCCGGAGAAGAGCGACACCTTCTTCCGGGCTTCAGAAAATGTGATGTTTTCCATTACTTTTATCTGGATGATTTCCTTTTCTTTTTTGAAAATTTCGCATGTCCCGTGACAGTTAGGGCCCGTGACAGTTAGGGCACTCTGTTTGCGTGGAAGTACAGCTCTCGGTTGGGTGTTCATGATCACCACATTTTGCACATGTTTGTTTTCCGCGACAAGTGTTCGACCCATGTCCGAATTTCTGGCAATTGTAGCACCTTCTAGGGTTGGGTTTGTAGGGGCGGACTTTGCAGTGAAGGATGATGATTAGTGGAGTTTATTGGCGCAAGGGCCAGATATGGCCAAAGAGCGCCAGAGCGATGATAATGAACTGTGGGATATGCAGTGTAGATAAAACAGATGTGACGTGGCTGTAAATGGGCCTAAAAAACAGTCGCTGTAGGTGCGTAAAAATATACATATAGTAAAATTATGGCAATGACAAATGATGTGAACTATGGAGACATAAAACGGTTTAAAAGTGATAACTATGTGAAATAAAAACTTGGCATGGAGCACCAGTGCCTCGACAGAGCCCTTAAAACAAGAGCAAGGAGGCCTGGGCTCGTTGAAAGCTGCTGTCACAGCGGCATCCTCTGAACAGAGGATGCGCTATGAACCTGTTGGGCTAAAAACATTCAATGTTGGGCTAAAAACATTCAATACCACATCCTTTAAAAAGCTTAAAACTGATTTTGCATCAAAAAGCGGCTCTTCACCGAGAAATATAATCGGATGTAAAGGAAGATTATAGCGGTATGCTAAAGCAAAATATTTCTTTCTCTCCCTTTCAGCTTCCGCACACTCCAGGAGGACGTGGAGGACAGTTAGCCTGTCGCCACATCTACCATCTACACAAGTAGGAGGTTCATCGCCAGTCAGCAGAAAGCTATGGGTACCATAAGTGTGTCCTATTCTGAGGCGACAGAATAGGACATCAGTTCGCCATGTTCTCGTAGCGGAGGGCCAGTAACCTAACTGCGGCTTAATCAAGTGAAGCTTATTATTTATTTCTGTGTCCCACAAGCGTTGCCAGTGGCGTCGCAGTTTCTTACGTAGGAAGGGTTTTAGGTCTGTTGTTGCAGGGACAGTAGCAGTAGGGTTCATAGCCCGCAATATAATTGACGTGGCCATTCGGTCAGCTAACACATTGCCCTCGATACTTCTATGGCCAGGTACCCAGCAAAGAGTAACATGCTGGTTGGACATGTACGCAGTTAATAGGACGAAATACAACTCAATTATTACCGGATTTCTTAATCTAAAAAGTGATCTTAATGCATTTACGATGCTTAATGAGTGTGTAAATATAATTGATTTTTGTATGTTTGATTTCCGTATATGCGTCACAGCCGACAATAGTGCACAACCCTAAGCCGTAAATATACTTGTTTCCGGGTGCAGCACACCGGATTCCGAGAAGGATAATCCGACGACTGCATAAGTCACCCCTGCATGCGACTTAGAAGCGTCGGTATAAAACTCTACGCACGAGTAGTTGGACTGGAGTTCTCGGAAATGCATTTTAATATGTGCTTCTGGTGCGTGTTTAGTGATCTCGACAAATGAGGTGTCACAGTGTATAGCTGCCACTGCCACGGCGGTAAAAGTATCGCTGTGGGTGTAGGACAAAGTTCAACCAGCGGAACACCCATTTCCTCACTTAAGTTTCTCACACGCAAAGAGAATGGCTTTCTCACTGTGGGTCGATTATGAAAGAGGGTGGCAGCGGTCATATCGTTTATAGTTGAATAATATGGATGCTTGATGTTTGCACGTACCTTTATAAAATATGTGAAACTGCTATAGGATCGCTGCAGGTGAAGTGACCACTGATTCGACTCTACATAGAGACTCTGCATCGGACTTGTCCTGAAAGCACCGGTTGCAAGTCGGATACCCAGATGGTGAACGGGGTCTAGGATTTTTAATGCACTTGGCGTTGCGGAATGATAAATTATAGAGGCATAATCAAGGCGCGACCCGACAAGGCTTTTGCATAACTTCAAGAGGAACTTTCGATCACTACCCCATGTTGTAAGTGACAGAAAGAAGTTTTAGGACGTTCATCGCTTTCAAACATTTCATTTTGACATATTTAATATGGGGAATAAACGTCAGCTTAGAATCTACAGTGGTTCTCAGGAATTTATGCTCGCTGCTAAGAGAGAGTTGGTCACCCTTGATCGCAACATTTGGTAGTGGCATTACCCCTCGTTTATTGGAGAAAAGTATGCAAGTACTTTCCTTCGTGTTTATTTTAAAACCATTTTCATCTGCCCATTTAGAGAATTTATTCATTCCAAGCTGCACTTGTCGTTCCCAGATAGACATATTGCATGATTTGAAACTCATCTGCACATCATCAGCATACATGGAATAAAACATCATGCTTGGAATGACTGACTGCAAGGAGTTCATTTTTACAAGAAAGAGTGTCAAACTAAGCACGCCCCCTTGCAGAACACCAGTCTCTTGGGTAAAAGTTCTAGAGAGAGCATTTCCCACTTTTACGCAAAAAGTTCGGTTAGACAGATAACTTTTAATTGTGTTTAGCATGTTCCCACGGATGCCCATGGTGACAAGATCGCAAAGAATCCCGAATCGCCATGTGGTGTCGTACGTCTTCTCCAAGTCTAGGGATACCGAAAGTACAAACTGCCCATGAATAAATGCATCTCTGATGTATGTCTCTATGCGAACAAGGTGGTCTGTTGTCGACCTCCCCTCTCTGAAACCACACTGAAGGGGGCCTAGTATACTGTTACTTTCTAAAAGTGGATCATTTTTTCATATAGTTTGCATAGACAGCTTGTTAGCGCTATTGGCCTGTAGCTCGCGGCCAAGGACGGATCTTTACCTTGTTTAAGTACTGGGATGACTATAGCTTCTTTCCATGACAATGGAATATACCCAGCTGCCCACATGATATTGAAGAGAGTTAGGAGTGTTTTTAGTGCTTCGGGGTGAAGGTACTTGACCATTTCGTATGTTTTACGATCGACACCTGGCGCCGAGTTGTTGCAGCACGCAAGAGATGCCTTAAGTTCAGCTGATGTAAATGGGCAGTTGTAAGTCTCACTGGATGGACGTTTACATTTAAGGGGCTGCCGCTCTTCGCATTCTTTGAATTTTAAGAATGTTTCTGTATAGTTTGATGCACTTGAGACGTATTCAAAGTGTTCGCCGAGGCAGTCCGCCTGCTCCTCTAGGCTCTCACCTCGGCTATTTACCAAGGGTAGGGGGTGCGACTCCCGACCCATTAACTTGTTTACCCTATTCCAAACCTTTGTTTCGTCGGTGTAAGAATTGATACCAGAAATGTACCTATTCCAACTTTCTTTCTTTGCAAGACGACGCATTCTTCTAGCTTGTGACTTCACCTGTTTGAAATTGACGAGGTTTTCAGCCGTTGGATAATTTCGGAGTAATCTGCAAGCTTTATTTTGACTATTTCGTGCTTTCCGACAATCGTCATTCCACCATGGGATGCGACGCTTATTAGTCAATTTGTTAGTTAGTTTAATACATTTCGCTGCAGCGTCAATAATAAAATCTGTTAGGTATGCCACAGCATCATCTATATTAAAATCAGCAATGTCCTCGCCATCTAAAAATGTGTTTTCTCGGAACAGTTCCCAGTTGGCTGACTTGGTGTTCCAACGAGGAAAGTCAGGCAAGCATGTATCTTCTTTAGTTAGCTTCAACACTATCGGGAAGTGGTCACTCCCACAGGGGTTCTTGAGAACAGACCACTCCAGATAAGGAATTAGTGTACTCGAGACAATACTCAGGTCTATAGAAGAGTATGTGTTGTGCGTAGTGCTATAATATGTTGATTCTTTTTTGTTAAGTAAACATACACCTGACGAAAACAGAAAGTGTTCTATTAGGTGTCCTCGTGCATCCAAACGGGAGTCGCCCCATAGAGGATTATGTGCATTTAGATCACCAACGACTATATATAGCGGAGGAAGTTCATCAATTAACTCTTTCCTTACCGCCAGGAAAAGACCCGTTTTCATGTGGTGCAGAAAAAAAAAGTTTATCGTTATATAACAATGTTTTTTTGTTGATTGTAATACACCAAAATGTAGACAAATAAATGCACTTTTAAATGATATAAATACAAAACATGTGTTTGCAACACAATAGCCGACAAAAAATCTCAAACAACAAATTTCTCGCAACTACCGCAAAAAAAAATGTGGAAAAGTGAGCATGGTGGGCACAAATATCTCAGTAAAAAAAATTCAAGATATACGTTTTGTGGCATATTTACATAGCTAACTATCCTAAAAGTTTCAACAGTACACATAAAAAATTGTTAGCACAGCAAAAAAGAAAGTTAGCACTGGTGATTACGGGACAATTTTTTGAGGGTGCAAGAAAAAAAATTTTATCTGCAGATAAAAAATATTTTAGATGTTCCGCAGCCCATGAAAATGTAGAGGAATGAATGGTCTATTTAATTCAATAAATTTAGAACAAGTTTTTATTACACAGTAAGAATAAAAAAATCACAAACAAAAATTGTCAAGGACACAAGTTTTTTTTTTCAAAAAAAGTGGGTGTAACAAACGAAAAGATGGCAATACAAATTCTGAATATACATTGGTTAGGTAGTAGTTACTTCTAAATACCACAGTGGTTACAAGAGTACACGTAAACAACTGTGAGATCACACAAAAATGTTATCCCTTGTGGTGGCGGTGCCACTCACCAAAGCAGTCTCTGGTCGCGATGAAGCACAAGTAAACGCCACACGTTTCCGTCACGCTCAGCATACTGAGGAAGGAGAAAAAACGTTTTCTTGGCATAACCCCACGTGGGATTAGCCCAGAAAACAACTCTGCTGTGCTCCGATAGAGGTGCAGGCGAGGCAGTTGCACTATCCCCATGTAGATGAGGAGTCCGATGAACTTCATCATTTCATCTGGGGAAACATTTTTCCACGATCCGTCGTGTTCCGAGTACGTTGGTTTCTCGAGAATGTGCGCCCAGGCGTATTTATTTGTGTTCTCGCACATCGCTGTGACGAGTTCCGTTGTGAAAAACGGCAAGAAGAAATCCAGGGCTCGAAGAAACCGACTAGCGCTGCTCCGTCGCGCCATGCCCAGATCGACTCCCGGTTTCCGTCTTGGACAAAACTGCACGCGCTGTGCAGCGGGAGGCATTGAATCGCGCCCATAGGATGTAGAGACCCTGCCGATAGAGATAATAACTGTGACAACACGCTCGGTCCCCTCGCAGGCGCTCAACAACGCGATAAATCCCGCAAAAAAAAACTCACCGTCGAGCTGACGAAGACGTTCCCGGTGTGTTGATTGCCTCATCGCTGTCGGTGCTAAACTCCGATGATAGGGAATCTTCTTCAGGGCCACTGCTACCACTTTCATCCGAAAAATCTACTGTAACAACACTAGAATCACGAGAAATACGACAATTCCTTTCAGACCCGGCGCGCGACGACGACGCCGTGGCTGCCGCTATCGCCAGACGCTCGCTTATCTTCCAAGCAAGGTCAAAAATCACCGGGTCTCCGGAAACCAAAACCGAAACTGACACGGGTTGTGTGCTTCCTGAGCTTCATTTCAGATGGCGCCTCATGTCCATAGGACGCGTTGGGGCGCGGGAATTTCAACTTGAACCCATCGATCAGATTGATCGAAATTGAATAGGCGCGGTAAGGAAAGAGTTAAGCTTTGAAATTCTGTCTTCGAAAGTTGATAGCACGGAGGAATGTAAATAGAAGTAATTGTTAGTAGCTTCCCGAACATCACTGCTCGGGCAGCAACTGCCTCAAGAGAAGTTCGGAGGTGTCAGCGTGCCGGGTGTGCCGGGTTCGGAGGTGTCAGCGTGCCGGGTGTGTCAGCGTGGATAACGTGGAATCGAAAGGATACTCTCTGGTGACCAAAAAACTGGAATAATTCATCGGTGCTTACAGGCAACACCTTTATCAACTATTATAGCAACACCGCCCGACGAGGCGGCAGCGTCGCCACGGTCTTTGCGGAAGATGGCATATTGCTTTAGAAAGTTTGTGTGGACTTGAGATGTGTTTCATGAACACACAGCACCTTTGGAGTATGTTTATTAACGAGTTCTCGAATATCATCGAGGTTATGGAGAAGTCCTCTCACATTCCACTGTAAAATCTGCATGTCCATTTTAGATGTGTTTTGTGCTGTGTACTCAAGGATGGAAAATTAGCTCACGGACCCTTTCCAGGAGCCGTGACACGAGATTTTTCTTTTTAGATCGATCGACGGAGTCGCGCCGATCCTCAGGCGCTTGCTGCGCCCTCACGCTCGGAGTTGTGTCCATTGCCTCTAGCGAGGCACTGGACAAGCGCTCTTGCGAGCGCTGCAGTTGTTTTGAGGGCCTCGCCTCTAAAGACAAGGCCTTCGTGGCCCCCAGCCCGGAGGTTGGTGGGTCCTTCTTCGATGGCGGAGCAGCACTGGCTGCAACCGCCGAGGGGGCGGATGGCGTCACCGCCGGCTCACTACGCGTGTGCCGGACAGCCGCCGAAGGCCATCGTGGCGCTGCCCCCTGACGCGCCACTTCGGCCAAGCTGGTTTCTAGAAGGTAGGACACCTGCCTTTACGCCTCCTTAAAGGAAATGTTTTGTTTTACTTTAATTGTGCCAATTTCCTTTTCTTTTTTCCAGCATGGGCATGACCGTGAGTATGCGGCATGCTCCCCATTACAGTTCGCACAGTGAAGAGAGTTTTCACAGGCTTCAGATGTGTGTTCTTCAGCACTGCCTTTGGCGCAAGTTAGGCAGCCTCGGCAGTTCTGTGAACTGTGGCCGAACCGCTGGCATTTGAAACATCGGAGAGGGTTTGGTATATATGGCCTCACTCGAAGCTTGATATACCCAGCCTCAACGGAGTCAGGCAGTACACTTGAATTGAAGGTAAGTATTAGGTGCTTAGTGTGGACTTCTTTTCCATCACGCCTTATCCTAATTCGCTTCACGTTGATGACATTCTGTTCGCTGAAACCCTCCAGGAGTTCAGCCTCCGTAAGCCCTAACAGGTCATCATCTGAAACAACGCCACGGGTGGTGTTCATGATTCGGTGTGGGGTTACTATTAATTTGGTATCTCCGAATTTCACTAGATTAGACAATTTTTCATACTGTTTCTGGTCGCGGAGCTCCAGCAGGAGGTCACCACTTGCCATTCTCGATGCTTTATATCCTGGGCCAAAGATTTCTGTCAAAGACTTCGAAACAAGAAAAGGTGAAATTGTTCTCACTGGTTTGCCGGGTGTGTCAGCGTGGATAACGTGGAATCGAAAGGATACTCTCTGGTGACCAAAAAACTGGAATAATTCATCGGTGCGCCCTCTTTTTTGAGGGCGATAAGGGAGTGGGGGGGAAGGAACTATCCATAAGAAAAGGTTTATTTTTGGCAGCGACACCAGCCACCCACCATGGAGTCCTACAAGGAGACGCTGCAGGGTCTGTAAGCACAGGACCTGCAGACGCCAGCTGTACACCACCACTATAACCGAATATGGTGTATACAAGGTAGGATAGCCTTACAGGATTAACCCTTGCCGCCAGGAAACACGGAAGTCAACGAAAAAGAGTAGAGAACAGGAAAGATTTGAAGTAAGAGAAAAGACGAAGATGTGAGGGGGAGACAGGAAAAGGCGACTGCCGATTCCCCCCAGGCAGGTCAATCCGGGGGTGCCGTCTACGTGAAGCCAGGGCCAAAGGGGTGTGTTGCCTCTGCCAGGGGGCCTTAAAGGTCCAAGCACCCAGCGTCGGCTCAACCCCCAGGATCCCCTTTTCCCCGGACACGGCAAAGCCACGCACGGCTAGGCGTGGGAGGGAGTCAAAACCCCCCCGTTATCTCGGGTCCGTGGTGTCGCTACACACCAAACGCCTACTTGCGCAGGCACCCCTGCGGGGTTTGCAGTGAAGGAACGCAGCTTTCACGGATTCTGGCAGGATAGAGCGGTTAAATGTTAGTACTATATGAGGCGTCACCACTTCTTCATTGTTTCGCCTGATGGTTATCCGACGGATGGCGACTACGCCTTGCTCTCGAAAGCCTTCAAGGAGGTCAGCTTCAGTTTCTCGCATCAGATCACGTTGTGAAATGACGCCTTGAACAGTGTTAAGATTGCGAAGGGGGGTGATAGACACGTCCAGGTGGGCGAACTGCTTCTGTTCAAGTAGAGTGTTTGCATGCTGTTTCTGGCTTACTTCAACAAGAAGATCAACGGATGACAGTTTCTTTGCGTCATACTTTTTGCCTATTAGGTTAGCAAGGGTTTTAGCGATCAGGAAAACCGACAGTCCTGCAACAGAGACGTTATCTGCCAGAGAGTGTATGACTAGAAAGCGTGGGAAGTGGTCACAATCGCTTCCGGTTCGTTTGGAGATTTCATCGGTGCGGTCCCTTTTCAGGGACCGATCATTGAGAAGGGGGAAAGATTTTGCCATGTGGTGCATTTCATGTTCGGCGGCGATGGTTACCACCCACTACCGAGCCCAACAGGGGGACGCTACAAAGTAGAACACTTGAAGGTGCCAGTCATACATCGCCGCTATAACCAGACATAACTACCCAAGGTTGGGTAACTACACAAGGTTGATTGATGATTGATTGATTTGTGGGGTTTAACGTCCCAAAACCACTATATGATTATGAGAGACGCCGTAGTGGAGGGCTCCGGAAATTTTGACCACCTGGGGTTCTTTAACGTGCGCCCAAATCTGCGCACACGGGCCTACAACATTTCCGCCTCCACCGGAAATGCAGCCGCCGCAGCCGGGAATCGAACCCGCGACCTGCGGGTCAGCAGCCGAGTACCTTAGCCACTAGAACACCGCGGCGGGGCAACTACACAAGGTTAACCCTAGCAGCCAGGAACTTTGGAAGTAAACAGAAGAGACTAGAAGACAGGATAAATAAAGAGTGAGAGATAAAGACGAAGATGTAGGGAGAGAGAGATAGGAAAAGGCGACTGCCGATTTCCCCTGGGTGGGTCAGCCCAGGGGTGCCGTCTACGTGAAGCCGGGGCCAAAGGGGTGTGTTGCCTCTGCCGGGGGGCCTTAAAGGTCCGATCACCCGGCGTTGACTCAACCCCCAGGATCCCCTTTTCCCCGGACACGGCGGAGCCACGCACGGCTAGGCGTGGGAGGGAGTCGGAACTGCCCCGTTAGCTCGGGTCCGTGGTGTCGCTACACACCAAACACCTACTTGCGCAGGCGCCCCTGCGGGGGTTGGAACCACACTGATACTCGCCGAGACAGCAAGCGTGCCAGTGATCGCAGCCCCCCTTAAAGTCCAAGTTCATTATTGCTACCCCAGTGTAATTGTTTATACTAATCCAGTGTAATTGTTTACACTGGATTAAAATGTGAAATACGGTGAGTGCTTCTCCACATCTGTCACGCAAAGGTGGATCACCACCCCACAAAAGAAATTAATGAGTAGTGGGAGTATGTCCTGTTCTTGACCTTGTAAGTATTACTTCTGTGTGGCGCGATTTCGATACTGGCAGCCAATGACAGCCAAGTTGGGGCTTCATAACAGCCAAGTTGGGGCTTCATAATGGCAGCCAAGTTGGGGCTTCATAACATACAGTTTATTACCTGTGAGTGTCCCATCGATCTGCCAAATACCCTTGAGCTTTCGTTTTAGAAAAGGTTTCAAGTCAAGTGCAGGAATTGGTATCGATGTATTAGTAGTGGTTTCGTTGGCAGATCCATCTAGCTGGTCCACTATAACGTTGCCTTGTATTTCCCGATTCCCTGGCACCCAGCAGACTACAATATGCTGCTTGGATGAGTAGACTGCGCATAAAAGTGAGTAAAGCGAGACAAGAAGAGCTTTTAGTACACTTAGAGAATCTGCGTATGTTGTTGTCTTCTGCAGTTTTATTTTTTTTTAATGTGTTTAATAGCCGCAAGTCTTGCATAAGCTTCGCCAGTGAAAATGCTTGTATAAGGGTGCAGAACGCCGGCTTCCGGAAAGGATGGGCTGACGGCTGTATACAAGATGGAGGTGTTGCACTTTTAGCCATCCGTAAAGAACTCGAGACATGCGTATTTATGTTGTAGTTCTGGGAAGTGTGTCATAGTTCTGGGAAGTGTGCAATTGGCGCGTGCTTCGTTAGCTCTAAGAAAGACACGTCGCAATCTATTGAATGCCACTGCCATGGTGGCAGGCATATTGCGGGAGCAATCAAACGGTGTTGAAGTGGCATACCGGTTTCCCTCGCTAGGCCCTTTACACGGAGTGAGTAGGGCTGCTTCATAGAAGCCTATTTTTCAAACACAGCAGTACTTGACATGTCAATAACTGTAGAATATTAAAGGTGGTCCTTGCCTGCGTTAATTTTAAGATAATATTTAAAAGACATATAACATCTCTGTAGGTGCAGCGACCATGCGTTCGAATCCCTGTACAGGCTTTCCCCGGGGCCAGTGCGAAAAGCACTCGTAGAGAGGCGGATGCCTAGATGATGAATACGGTCAAGCATTTTAAGGGCAGTAGGTGTCGCAGACGTGTTATTGCCCCATAGTCCAGGCGAGTACGTACGAGGCTTTTATACAAATTCATGAGACACTTCGTGTCACTCCCCCATGCAGTGCATGACAACCCTTTTAGAACATTCATGGCTCTAATGCACTTGTTTTTTAGATACTTGATGTGTGGTGCGAAAGTTAGCTTGGTGTCCAGGATTAGGCTTAAGAATTTGGGTCAGGCATTAACAGACAGACGGTGTGCATGCAGTTGAACATTAGGTTCGAAATGAGTGCCTCTATTCCTACAGAACAAGACACATGTGCTTTTTTGTGCGTTCAGTCGGAACCCGTTTTCTTCTGGCCAATAGGAGACTTTGTTCAAACCAAGCTGAACCTGCCACTCACACATGGCCAGGTTACAAGGCTTGAAACCAAGTTGAACGTCGTCGACATATGTGCAGTACCACATACTTCGAGGAATGGACAGGCGCAAAGAATTCATTTTGATAATAAAAAGTGTGCAACCAAGTACACCACCTTGCGGCACTCCTGTTTCTTGGACAAATGTTTGGAAAAAAACTCTGCCCACTCCGACACAGAATTTCCGATTTGTGAAGTAACTTTCGATTATGGTAAACATTCTGCCATGCACACTAAGGTGCGACAGGTCTCGTAATATCCTAAAGCGCCTGTATCAAAAGCTTTTTCGATATCGAAGAACACAAAAAGAAAGCATTGTTTGTTTACGATGGCGTCTCTAATCTGTGCCTCGATACGAACAAAGTTGTCAGTGGGAGACCTATCCTCTCAAAACCTGCACTGGAACGGGTCAAGCAAATTGTTTGATTAAAAAGAAATGTGCAAGTCGGCAGTTTACCATTTTTTCTAAAAGTTTGCACAGGCAGCTTGTATGTGCAAAAGGCCCATAACTCTAAACTGAAGAAGGGTTTATCTGTTTAAGTGTTCCTTCTTTGTGGTGTCTTTTCTATTTTAGCGCAATTTTTCCTGCAAAGAAGGGTCCTTGCCCTGTTTCGAAATGGAAATAATAATAGCCTCCTTCAGGAAGTAGGGATAGCGCCAAAAAAACGGATAGCATCGTACAAAAAAAAAAAAATCAGGTTTTTTTTGCGTTTCGATTGGTAGGTTTTTAACATTTCGTACACCACACGATCAGAACCTGGGGCGGAATCAGTGTAGCAGTTAAGTGACGTTTGGAGCTCAGCTAAGCTCAAAGATTGGTTGTATGCTTTATATTTTGTACATTTGTGCTCTAGTTTCTGCTTTTATATTATTGCTCTGTATTTTGGGAAAGCGTCAGTATAGTGTGACGAGCTGGACACCCGTTTGAAGTGTGCAGCGACGCAGTTCGTCTGATTTCCAAGCTGTCACCCTGTGTGTTTACGAATGGGAGTGAGTGCACTTGTCTTCCTGCTACCCTACTAACCATGTTCCAGACATTAGCCTACCGTGTATATGAGTTGATCTCTGATAAAAACTTTTGCCAACTTTCCCTTCTAGCGTGCGGATGTGTTCTCCTGCCTTGAGACTTTCTTTTCATAAAGCTGAAAGGTTGTCCGTTGTAGGTGAGTTCCGCAGCAACCTTTATACCCTGTTCTGCTCCTTTCGCGCATTCCGACACTCAGTGTTCCACTATGAGACATGTCGCTTGCCAAGCAGTCCAGATGTTTGCGGGATGCACTTGGCTGCTGCATCAGTAAGAAAAGTTGTGAAGTACTATAGAGCTTCGTCTATGCTTCATCTAACGAGCAATGCTATAAAACTGCTCCCATTTGGCTTTGTTGAACCATCTGTCACACTGTATGAAAAAGAATTTAGTTATTTAGACCAATCTTGATTTTCGCCATAAGTGTGACAACGCTACCTCGTTGCACCTCTTGTTCTGCGAATGTCGTGATGTAAGCTGCCAGTACCTATATATACATTTCACCTATTTTTTTCAATAAACAACAGTTGTGAGTCAGTGCCGTCATTTCTTTCTCTTTTGCTTCTTCCCTGTCCTGTGTTTTCTGGTGTTGAGCTGTAAATAAGTTCACGATGGATCCTAACCAACTGGCCCAACTTACCATCTTACTGGTTTTGTTTATCAGCCATTTGGGAACACGTGGATTACTTTGATATGATGTTGGTGTACTCAAAACTAAACGAAAATGGTCACTTCCATATGAATTATTTATGATTTTACATTTCAGTAGGGGTAAAAGTAAAGGAGATACGATACTGAGTTCTATAGATGAATA
This sequence comes from Rhipicephalus annulatus, assembly GCA_013436015.1. NCBI lineage: Eukaryota > Metazoa > Arthropoda > Arachnida > Ixodida > Ixodidae > Rhipicephalus > Rhipicephalus annulatus. The sequence continues at coordinate 423,707 of WOVY01016091.1, read as the reverse complement.
CGTTTTGTTAGTGAAGTTATAGTATGTTGGTTCTTTCCTATTTAGCAAACAGGCACTGGAAGAGAAGAGGAACTGTTCAATGAGACAGCCTCATGCATCACAGTGAGAATAACCCTACAGATTGCTGCGTGTGTTCAGGTCCCCAAGGACCAGATAAGGTTCAGGTAGTTCGTCTATTAAAGACTGGAATTCAAGTTTTTTAAGACGGCGGTGTGGAAGTGTTCACAAAGAGCAGACGGTGACCAGTTTGTTTAGGAGAACTGCTCAGACAGCCACCGCCTTGAGGGAAGTTTGAAGGGGTAATTGCGTGCATGCTGACTATAACAGCTACACCACCAGATGATGACATGGCATCATCTCGGTACTTTTGCAAAATTACATAGTTAGGTCGGAAGTTTGTGTGTGCTCGTTTTGAGTGTGTTGCTTGTACACACAGCACTCTTGGATATTGTTCATGGAGGACTTCTTGAACTAGCACAGGAAAAAAGATTCGTAGACTTCAAGTTCAACAAGGCGGCGTTCAACGCAAAGCAGCAAAATGCACGGTTCTAAATACGTCCTTGTACAAACTAGACGGAGTTGAACTTTCTGTCCTTAGCCTCAGGCTCAATTTCAACATGGGAGCATCAACGGACAAAAAGAAGTTTGTATGTGCTGTGGAGAACGCCGTCAGTAAAGCGTGATGAGGCCCGCACACGCATGGTGTCGGTTCTTTCGAGACTCCTGGCACCCCCGTCGTCTTGCTTATCTTCAGAGGAGCATCAAGCGGTCAGGAGGCTTCGTGGCAACCGTGAGCTCGTGATCCTCCCCGCCGACAAGGGAAACGCAACTGTTATGTTAGACAGAACCGACTACTCGCGAAAGATGTTGATGCTGTTACAGGATACGAACACGTACGTGCCTCTCAATCGTGATCCGAGGCCCAAGGTGCAAAAAGACCTCCAAAGACTTTTGGTGGATGTCTTTCATGTGGTCCCCCCTGAATGCAAGTCACTATGCTACACCTTACTTTGTCACAATGGTTCAGCACCGGCTTTGTACGGCCTACCCAAGGATCACAAGCCAGGCGCTCCCATATGCGCCAAATTGTGGATTTTACATGCTCACCCCTGCACAAGCTATCAGGACGTCTGCATCGGGTCATTTCACCCCTTGTAGGACACCGCGGCACCCACATCCAGAACTTATACGACTTAATGGACAAAGTCCGTGACGTCGTCCTCGATGAAGATGATATTTTAGTGTCCTTTGATGTGAAATCACTTTTTACCAGTGTGCCCGAAGAACTGGCTGTGGATGTGTGCAAGACAGCTCTGGAGTCGGATGCAAATCTAGCGGAAAGATCGCCAGTGGACGTACCGAACTTAGTTCGGCTTTTAAAGTTTCGTTTGTCGAATACATATTTTACTTTCAAAACCAAGTTGTACAAACAGACCCACGGTATGACTATAGGTGCTGCTATATCAGTGACCGCTGCTAATTTGAATATGAATGCGATTGAAAGTCGAGCCCTCTCCTCATTCAGTCCAGCTTCGAAGGTGTTTTTCCGCTATGTGGACGTCATTTTTTGCATCAATCACCAAGAGGCGGTTCAGGCGTTCATATCACACATGAACAGCATGGAAGCAGCCATTAAATTCACGGTGGAGATGGAAGCCCAAGGAAAGCTAACATTCTTTGATATGCTCATTGAAAGAAAAGGGTCCACTTTGTAGTTTCGAGTGTCCAGGAAGACGACCCACACAGGCCGTTACTTGCATTTTGATAGCATGCAACCCTCTTCTCACAAAAGAGCCGTGGCTTCTACACTTCTACGACGCGTGCAGAAAATCTGCACAAGAAAAGAAGCCTATGCAACTGACATACGCTTGGTGCGGCGTGAATTGTCGACCTATGCCTATCCGAATTCCTTCTTGAACGCTGTCGAACGACAAATTGCACATCCACAATTGCCCTGTGCTGCATCTGGTGAAAAGCGTGCGGGAATACTGTATATTCACTCCCTAAGCGAAGCCCTCGGCCGCATTCTGTGTTCCTACGGCGTCCATGTGGCACATGTTCCGGACCAAAAGCTATGACATGTAAATGTGAAATGTGAAATCGCTTGTAAATGTAAAAGACAGATTAGCCAAAGTGAAGTTCTCTGGTGTGGTGTACACTGTCCCTTGTGCGGATTGTGACGATATGCATATCGATGAAAGTGGTGACTGAACGGCGCTTCAAACAGCACATTTACAACACTAAGAAAGGAAATGTTAAATCCTGTGCCTTGGCCGAGCATGCGTCAGGTGCTCACACAATCGATTGGGGGAAGGCACGTGTTCTCGCTAGAGAAAAAAAGACTGTCACGGCGTTTTTATCTTGAGTCACTCGTGATACAGACCACTCCGCGCACTTTAAACAGGAGCGATGATAATCTGCCGTCAGTATACGCGTGCTGCCTGCGTGATATATTGCAACATACATAAGGCGAACTGCTTTACACGTTTTCATTTCACTGTGAACAAGGCTTCCGTGAGGGAGCTGAAACGTCTTTTTTCTGTGTGCTTTTTCTTTTTAAACTTTTACTTTGGTCGGCGCAGTGCCTCCAGGTTTTTTACCTTCAAGCATGTATCATCCCGACCAGACGGTCTTCCGTCAAACTTTAAACTTCAGACTCCACATTGTGCACAAGTTTGGTGACCACGATAGCTTTGAGAGCCGTGGCCACACTTCTGGCATTTAAACGACGGAGGTTAAGTATGTATGGCCTGATCGAAGTCTTCGTGTACCCAGTTAGATTAGTTTCTGGCAAATGACAAGATGCAAGCACGAGTATTAGGTGTTTTGTTGGTGTTTGCTTGTTGTCTCTTCTGATAATAATCCTTTTGAAACGGGGTTTATTGGCGCAAGTAGTACTTGCACAGCAGGTCTATCGGTGCAGAAAGCGGGCGGCAGCAACGGACCAAGGAATCACAGCACTTGAGGCAAACGCTCGCGCTTGGCTTCTCTCACTAAAGGCGTGACCCACTTAGCACATAATCTTCTTCCTCTCTACAATACCCCGGCGACAAAGACGAGCCATGCAGGCTCGTCTTCGTCAAGGTGACGAGAGTAGGAGTGGGTCGTGATAGGGCTTGAGACGACTCACGTGGACAGTCTCACGACCACGGCGTCCCCTGTCAGTAGATGGCGTGACCGGCTCGATCACGTATGCGACATGAGATTGAGGTTCGATCACGCGATAAGGACCGTAAAACTTGGGGCCAATCTTAGAGGACAGACCTGGGGAGTGGAAGGGCAGTCGGAGCCAGACGAGCGAGCCCACGGCAAAAGTCTCGACTTGCTGGTCCGCGGTCGTGGCGGTCTTTTTCGAGTGTTTGCTTGTCCGAGGTGAATGATCGGGCCAACTGACGACACTCTTCAGCGTGGTGCACAATTTCAGAGAGAGGGTTGAACTCTAAGACATCGGGACGATACGGCAAAATGGTGTCAAGGGTGGAGCATAGCTCACGCCCATATAAAACAAAGAAAGGCGAGAAGCCTGTAGTTGACTGCGTCGCGGTGTTGTACGCATAAGTCACAAGTGGAAGAATAATATCCCAGTTCGATTGGTCAGAATTGACATACATGGTGAGCATGTCTCCTAGCGTTCGGTTGAAGCACTCAGACCGTTGGTCTGCGGGTGGTAGGCTGTAGAGGTGCGGTGCACCGTGCGGCCTGCCCGAAGGAGTTGTTGTACAACTTCGGAAAAAAAGACACGCCCTCGATCACTCAGTAGTTCGCACTTCGTACTGCGTCTTGCGATGCAGTACGAAGCGTCCCGTGGGTACGCAGACGTTGAGGAGTCGGAAAGAATGTTAACGAGAGATTTTATCCATGGGTCTTTCCGCTGTTCAGACGACATGCTTGAGACGGAAATGGGAGCGATGGGAAAGTTGGCGTCCGAATGCAGGTCTGCACTGGATTTCACTAGTGATCGTGAGAGGGTGTCCGCATCAGAGTGTTTTCGTCCTGAGCGGTAGACGACACGAATGTCGAATTCTTGTAGGCGAACAGCCCAACGTCCAAGGCGACCTGAAGGATCTTTTAGCAACGCCAACCAACAAAGTGCGTGGTGGTCTGTCACAACGTCGAAACTCTGTCCGTACAAGTAAGGACGAAACTTGCTTAACGCCTGAACGATTGCGAGGCATTCTTTTTCAGTTACGGAGTAGTTCATTTCCGCTTTAGTGAGTGCGTGGCTTGCATATGCGATGACGTACTCTAGAATACCTGGCTTTCGTTGCGCGAGTACTGCTCCCAGAGCAACGCCACTGATGTCTGTGTGCACTTCAGTGGGGGCACTTGGGTCATAATGGCATAGAATGGGTGACGGCGTAAGTAGGCGGCGCAGTGTAAGGAAGGCTTCGTTACATGCCGAGGTCCAGTTAGAAAGAGTAGCTGAACCATTCAATAGTTGCGTAAGTGGGGCTATTATTGATGCAAAGTTGTGGACGAAACGGCGAAAATACGAGCACAAGCCGATGAAGCTCTCAAGTTGTTTGAGTGAATTCGACTTTGGAAAGTTGGCTACGGCTCGAAGTTTGTCCTGGTCGGGGCAAGTTCCATCCTTTGACACAACGTGACCAAGTATATTAAGTTGGCGAGCCCCGAAGCGGCACTTCTTTAGGTTAAGCTGGAGGTTTGCCTTAGTAAGGCACTGAAGAATTGTGCGGAGACGGTCGACGTGGGTAGGGAAATCAGGAGAAAATACGATAAAATCATCAAAATAACATAAGCATATCTGCCATTTAAGGCCGTGTAAAATGCTGTCCATCATTCGTTCAAACGTTGCAGGTGCATTGCACAGACCGAATGGCATAATCGTGAATTCGTATAGGCCATCCGGCGTAACAAACGCTGTTTTGGGACGGTCACACTCTGCCATCGGAACCTGCCAGTAACCTGAACGTAAGTCCAGCGAAGAAAAGAATTCGGCACCTTGTAGGCAATCGATAGCGTCGTCGATGCGGGGAAGAGGGTACACATCTTTCCGTGCAATTTTGTTCAGTCGCCGGTAGTCGACACAAAATCTAATCGAACCGTCTTGTTCCTTCACTAGCACAACAGGTGAAGACCAGGGGCTAGAAGATGGCTTGATGACACCGCGTCCACGTGCTCTGCAATTACACTTCGTTCCTTGGATGATACGCGGTAGGGGCATAGCCGCAAAGGAGGGTGCGTTCCAGTGTAGATTGTGTGAGCGACGGTGTTAGTTTGACTCGGTGCCTTTTGAGGAAGGTCAAATTAATCACGGAATTCATGCAGAAGAGTTATTAGCTGGCTCCGTTGATCCAGAGGAAGCTTGCTGTCGATGGAACGATCGAAGATATTTGAGAAGTAGTTATCCCGCGTAAAAGAAGGAGTAACAGCGTTCAGTTGAAGTTGCTGGCCAGGGTCGTGGGACTCAACAGGCACAATAACGTTGTCATCAACAGGAAGAACATAGCCCAGTGTTTCGTGAGCTCTCCAGGTGACAGGGCATGAGCTAGGATTGCAAACGACAATTCCGGAAGTATCTTGGTGAGGTGGCAGAACGGCGTATGGCAGAGACGTACCGTGGCGGCGACTGAAAACGTCAGATGGGGAGAACACAACGGTAGAGCTGGACAATTCAGTGCGATTGATGGGGACAACTATGGCACTAAGAGGGGGAACATCTATGTCTGAAGCAACAAGAAGCTTGCCAAAGTAAGTGAGCTCATTGTCAGTAGATGGCGCATCAGAAAACACAGAAAATTCCACCTGCGCATGAGCGCAGTCAATTACGGCATGGTGGCGTGACAAAAAATCCCATCCAAGTATCACGTCGCGGAAACAAGGTCAACACGAAAAACTCGATGTGGTACAGGATGTCCTGAAGATTACTCTCGCCGTACATGCTTAGACTGGTCGAATAGGTTGCGCGCTCACGGTATTCAGCAATACATCAGAAGGCGTCGTTGTTACTTTTTGTATCGAACGGCAGAGTTTTTAACTCATCACAGATACGGCGGCACCCGTGTCAACAAGCGCAAGAGTTCGTAGACCTTCAACAAACAGTTCCAGAACGTTTGTGGGGGACGGGGGAGGACTTTTACAATGCGACGATTTCCCAGCTCGTGCCTCCGGAGCTACGGCAGTCTGTTTTCCGTCTCTACGGGGTTCAGTCGGCAACGCAGCGGGGACGGCGAACGGTAGCGGCGTGGTGAGGATGAGCGACGGGGACCGAATGGTCGGTAGTCGGCAGCAGGGTGGTGGTCTAGTTCGGGTGGGGATGGGTCGCGTTGCACTGATTGTCGGTCGCATTGACGGGGCACTTCTCGTTGGGAGTTGTATGGGGCCGGGAAAGAGTCCTCAGAGTACCTCGGAGTTGCAGCCGGGCCCGTTGCGAAGCGCCGGCGACAGAAGCGTGCCACGTGACCTAGATATCTGCATGCGTAACAGATCGGACGATTGTCAACAGTGCGCCAAGGGTTTCCGTTATAGCGCTGTTGTGTTGCTGAAATGGCGTCGTTGGTACTCGTAGAGGCTGGGGAGTCGGCTGAAGTGGAGGTCATGGTGGAGTAGCAGCAACAGCAGCGCAAGTCAATGGCGTGGTGACAGGTGCTGTCTGAGAGACGGACGGCAGTGTCTCAGAGACCTGCCCCTGTATTACCTGTCTGATGGCGGGCGCGAGACGCTCAGAAGAGGGTTCCATTGCCAGTTGATACGACAGACACGAAAGTTGTCGGGCCACTTCCTCGCGCACATATTGTTTGATTTCCAGTATGATTGTGTTGTGGTCTCCACCTAGGGTCAATGCCGTGAGAGTTTCGTCGGTAGCCGCTGGCCGCCGTGTCATGACCCGTTGTTTGCGCAATTCCTCAAAGCTCTGGCAAAAAGTGGCGAGTTCGGACACAATACGGGGGGCCCTTGGCCAGCAGCATCTGGAAGGCGGCAGCGTCTATCTCCTTAAAGATGTGTTTGATCTTGTCTGCTTCGATCATTGAAGGGTCAAGGCGCTTGCACAAGTCGAGCACATCCTTGATGTAGCTTGTGAAGCCTTCCCCCTCAAGCTGCGCGCGTTCCCGTAGACGCTGTTTCGTCACGGAGCTTGCGTACCTCGGGGCGACCGAATACATCGGTAATACGTAGCTTAAAAGCACCTCAACTGGCGAATCCCGAGTGGTGGTTGTTAAACCAGAGACTCGCTACCTCTTTCAGGTAGAAGGGTACATATATATAGTCGAGAGTTCGACGGAATGCCGTCTGGTCAGGTAAAGGCATTGTTGAAAAAATAAAAAAACAGGTCACTGACCAATGTCAAACAAAACAATGACGTTTCGGCACCCGTACGGATCCCTTGTTCACAATGGAATGACGGCTGAGCAACAGGTTCTTATGTAACGTTGAGCGCATGACGCAAAGTCCGGGAGTACACGTGGTTTAGTGTGCCAGATGATCTATTGATTGTGTTACTTGTCGTCTGAATGATTAGTGATTCGAGGTTCAGTCTGGTTGTAAAATTCTTCTCCGTGGCCATGATGCGTGCGTTGTCCCAGCTTATCTCGTGGCCCGTCTTCTCGGCATGCTCTGCGAGTGCATTTGTAACTGTGTGGCCCTTGGCGACGTCATTCTTGTGTTGCATCAGACGTCTGCAGTAATTTTCACTCGTGCCAATGTACACCGATTCGCAATCGGCGCATGGTGTCTTGTAGATCACACCAGGAAAGTGTTGCCGAGGGAGAGGATCCTTCACATTTAGCAACTCAGCCTTAAGCTTGCTTGCTGGAACATGCGCGATCTGTACACCACGTTTCCTGAATAGACGGGCTAGGACTTCGCTTACATTTCGAATATAAGGAATTGATGCACGCTTTTTCGTAGACGATGTGTTATGCATGGCTTGACTAGTTGACTGCAGTTTATGCATGACAAATTTAGTTGTTTTCCTAATAAAAATCTTGGGGTATCCATTCCTGATCAGGTCCATTGAAGATGACCTGATCAGGAATGGATACCCCAAGATTTTTATTAGGAAAACAACTAAATCCGTCATGCATAAACTGCAGTCAACTAGTCAAGCCATGCATAACACATCGTCTACGAAAAAGCGTGCATCGATTCCTTATATTCGAAATGTAAGCGAAGCCCTAGCCCGTCTATTCAGGAAACGTGGTGTACAGATCGCGCATGTTCCAGCAAGCAAGCTTAAGGCTGAGTTGCTAAATGTGAAGGATCCTCTCCCTCGGCAACACTTTCCTGGTGTGATCTACAAGATACCATGCGCCGATTGCGAATCGGTGTACATTGGCACGAGTGAAAATTACTGCAGACGTCTGATGCAACACAAGAATGACGTCGCCAAGGGCCACACAGTGACAAATGCACTCGCAGAGCATGCCGAGAAGACGGGCCACGAGATAAGCTGGGACAACGCACGCATCATGGCCACGGAGAAGAATTTTACAACCAGACTGAACCTCGAATCACTAATCATTCAGACGACAAGTAACACAATCAATAGATCATCTGGCACACTAAACCACGTGTACTCCCGGACTTTGCGTCATGCGCTCAACGTTACATAAGAACCTGTTGCTCAGCCGTCATTCCATTGTGAACAAGGGATCCGTACGGGTCCCGAAACGTCAATGTTTTGTTTGACATTGGTCAGTGACCTGTTTTTTTTTTTTTCAACAAGGGTACATATAGCAGTTTCGATGTGTCGTCCCACTTGTTGCTTGCGCCTACGTTTTCAAATGTCGACAGCCAATCTTCTACGTCTTGCTCATCGGTACCGTCGAAAAAAGGTGGATCGCGCACGCGTAGCGCAGTGGGCACGATGACCATCGGAGGCTGGGTCGTACTTTGCTGGGGGTTTTCTTCAGCCATTTCTGGGATGGAAGGTAGTTTCCTGTAGCGGAGTTCCAGGTTCAGTTACCCCGCACCTCCATCACTCTGAAACGGGGTTTATTGGCGCAAGTAGTACTTGCATAGCAGGTCTATTGATGGGGAAAGCGGGCGGCAGAAACAGACCCAGGAATCACAGCACTCAAGGCAAACGCTCACGCTTGGCTCCTCTTGCTAAAGGCGTGACCAACAGCGGCACATAATCTTCTTCTCCACACTTCGTACATTGGTCATATTCTGGCTCTGCCACCACTCCAGAAGTTCCGTTTCGGTCAGGCCAAGCATATCGGCGTCAGATACCACTCGACGAGTTAAGTTCTACGATCTATCTGGTGTTACAGTGATTAGAGTGTCACCAAAAGTTGAAAGACTATGTAACTTCTCAAACTGTTCTTTCTCTCGAACTTCGAGGAGGAGGTCTTCTCTGGACATTTTGGTAACTTTGTACCCCGCCCCAAGAGTTTCGGTAAGACACCTGGCAACTACAAAGGAGGATACGGTTCTGGCTTGCTTGTCACTTTTCTCACTATGTAACATGAAAATGAGAAAATTTTTCATTTCATCGGTTGAACTAATGTCTTCGGTGCTTACGCGCTTCAAGGCGGTACGATCAATCAGCAGAGGAAGATCTTATGCATGCCTGTTAAATTTTCTTCAGAAGCGTTGGCGGCCACCCACCACGAAGCCCAACGATAGGACGCAACGAGTTTGCGTATGCTGAAACCTGCAGAAACCAGCCATACAACGGTACCATAACCCAATGCGCCTAGACCAAGGTAGGCTATTTGCACAGGGTTCACCCTAGACGCTAGGAAGTTTGGAAGTGAACGGAAGAAAGTAGAAGACAGGACAGATAAGAAGTGAGAGATAAATTTATTTATTCATAATACCCTACAGGCTTTGAAGGGCATTGAGTAAGGGGGGGTACAGAAAATTCTCCGTAAATAAAGCATAAAAAGAAACTGCAACAAGAAAAAAAAGAACGAGGAAAGATTATACAGTGGAAGAGAAAAGAACAAGTGCTATAATACACTGTAGTAAAACATCTTTATACAAAAATAAAGGGAACATATAAATTTGTAAATGCTCCCGAAATTTCACAGGGTATCTTAATAAAATAATCTCATAAGGGAGACTATTCCAAAGTGCGATGGCGCGCGGCAAAGCAGAATTATTGAATGACAATGTGTGACCGAAGCTGCATCTGAAACTGAGATAATTATGAAGACGACATGATGTACACGAGAAATTTCAATCGAGAAACAACTGGTCTAAGAGTTGTATTGGTATTTATGGAAAATGCACAGGAGAATGACAGAGCTGTAGGAATCTAAATTAGGAAGGGCAATATTGCGTTCGATTTGGGCGATGGTCATATAGTGATCGTACTTTGATGTTATGAAGCGGGCTGCACGATTTTGGATGGATTCAACTTTATCGGTTGGGTATAGTTGATGAGGAGATCAGATCGATGAAGCGTATTCCAATTGAGGGCGTACAAAGGTTAGATAGGCCTGTTGCCTTATGAGAGATGGTGAATGGTGCAGATTCCGGCGCAAAAATCCCGAAGTTCTAATTGCTTTTGCACATACCTTTGGGATGTGACTACACCAGGTAATGTTAAAAGAAACATGAAAGCCGAGATATTTGTAAGTAGATGAACGGGGAATTACAACGAAACAGACAAAGTAAGGAAAGGGTAAAACACATTTTTTACAGGTGAAAGAAAGTACACAGCACTTACATGTGTGAAGAGCCTTTTGCCATCGATCACACCACTGATTAATTATGTCGAGGTACTGTTAATGTGACATGGTCTTCTTGAGAGTTAATGGTCCGATACACTACGCAGTCATCCGCAAAAAGATGAATAGAAGAAATGTTACAAGTCAAATCATTACTATAAATGAGAAAGAGAAGAGGGCCTAATGCACTACCCTGGGGTACACCTGATGAGACAAATGAAGCAGATGAGCTGAAGTTATTGACAAATGTAAACTGCTGTCGATTAGATAAAAAAATTCCGGAGCCAAAATAATGTTGAGTCGAGTCTAAGGGCCTTTAGACGACAATGGGCAACTCTGACGAATGCTTTTGCAAAGTAGAGAAAGATGCAATCAATGATTTTGTTATTATTCATAGCGTTATGTAAATCCGACGTAAATTCGAATAGTTGGGTATCGCATGATAATGTTTTCCAAAAACCGTGTTGATTTACGAGGAAGGTTATTCGACCCTAGATGACTGTAAATATGGGAGGCGATGATGTGTTCCAGTAGCTTGCAAGAGATGCATGTTAGCGAGATGGGGCGATAGTTACAAGGAGGAGTGTTTGTTCCCGTCATTAAGTATCGGAATGACCTTTGGAGTCTTCTAGTGGGTGGAAAGTTGATCAGTGGATAAAGACTGTTGAGAAATGTGGCATAAAATTTGACTGGACGAAACATGTGTTTTTGAGTATCTTGGAATTATTATTGTGGACACCACACGTTGTAGACAACTTTAGACCATTTATATATGCCTTAAACAGTAACACTGATAGGGGACATGAAGCAGCACTCAAGATCAGACACGCAGGGAACTGATGAAAAGTCTTCATTTGTAAAGACGGAGCAGAAAAATGAATTGAAGGATGAAGCACATTCAGATGCAGACACAGGAATATTATCAGTGTTGTGTAATGTCACCATGTCACTGCCACGATCAGGCGAAATGGCACGCCGGAATTTTTTGGGTTAATGTGCAAAAGTGTAGCGGGATCAGTGTTAAAATATTTCTTTTTAGCTTCACTAACAGCAACACAGTAAGACTTTAAGCAGTCTTCATATTTAGACCAGAATCCAGGACACAATAACTTTTTCGCACAAGCATATCACCTTTTCTTTTTATTTCTCAGAGATCTAAGTGATCTATTAAACCATGGTTTGGATTTGTCGCTAGCGATATTGATTTGTGGTACATATTTGTCTATGAGGAGCGCCATGATATTTTTAAAAGAAATCCAGTTATCTTGGACAGACCTGTTGGTGCATGAGGAAAGAAATGTACTTTTTAAACAGACATCAAGACATCTAAGATATCATTTGATCGTAATTTGCCTCGCTATAATCCCTGATTAAACACCCAGAAAGGTTAGTCGGATATTGATTGAAAACTGTAGAACCTTGTGATCACTAAAGCCGTCTAAATGCAAAACCTATGGTATGTGGCTCTGTTGTCGGAATGAGATCTAAGATATTATCACGAGTGGGCTCTGAAACAAGCTGGGTGAAATTGAAGAGATAGCTCAATGAATTCATATGAACCCCTACACAATGAAGACATGCATGACCAGATAATGTCAGGAAAATTGAAATCGCTAAATAAATAGATTTTTCTGATGGGAAACAGGTCAAGAGCCTGAGAAATACTTTTGTGAAGCTCAGATACGAAAAGACGGTCAGAAGAAGGTGGGTGACAGCATACGCCCATCTATATTTTTCTAAATAAGTTAGGACAAGCGAGCCAAACTAAATCAAAAGAAGAGTCAGTGTCGACAAGAAAAGAAAAAACAGCTCATTTGATGGCTAACAGCACCCCGCCACTTCTTTTGCGTGCCTGGTCATGGTGGTAGGTAAACGGAGTGCTGATTTGAAGTATGATACAACTCAGAGTCACAAACATCCTCGCGTAGGCAAGTCTCGGTTAGTAATAGAACGTCAGATTTACTATCATCAAGATACGAATCAAGCAAGACAAGTTTAAGTAAGAAACTGCGAATGCTAGTAAATTATACTAAAAGAAAAGGAGTACATCATGATGGTGATGATCTGTGGTGCTTTATGGCGCAAGGGCCAATTGATGGCCAAAGAGCGCCATTTCAGTGACTAGAGATGTAGACAATGATATGATGCATAGCTGTACAGTGAAACCTTGTTAAACCGTAGTTGGTTGGAGCTCAGAAAAAGTACGTATTAAACGGTAGTACTGCTTAACCGAAATAGCGTCAGGTTGCTCACTTACCTGTCAAAAAAAGAAACCTTCAGAGAGTGAGATGAAAAAACAAAAAACGTGCAGTAATTTATTAACTTCGCATGACAAAGTCTGTAATCTTCATTTGACGACGCGGCGGCCTAGCAGCAACGACAGCGGCCTCAAACTCACTTATGCTGTGAGCCAGCTGTTCCGCCAGCCCCCTCTTCTCTGCAAATACCTGCATGACGCTGACGCAATGCGCAGCTTCGGCCACTGTCGGACCTAGATCACCCGTGTTGTGGCTTTCTATGTCGTCCTCATCACTATCATTTAGCGACACTTCGACAACTGAAATAACAATGGCTTTGTCGGACATATCCGGAGATGTCTGCACATCGCTGTCTGCGTCTCTGAAGTCGGGGAAGGAAATGCCTTCCGTAACGCCCTGCCGCTCCAGCACTTCAGCTAGCAGAGTTTTGCAAGCTTCGTCCACGATGTCCGAAGTCTGGTCGGTGGTATCACTGGCGTCATCTGCGTCGCCCGCACACACACTGAAGCTAGCACGTATGCAGCAATTTTGAACTGTCGTTGCTTCGACCTGCCGCCACGAGTATTCGAGAAGGTGAATCGCGCCAATCAGGTCGATGGAGAATAATTTGCTACATTCAATGGCGAGAAGAAATCTGCGCAGCAGATTCTTCTTGTAGAGCTGTTTTACAGCTCGAATGATGTCTTGGGCTGGGCAATCGCTGTTGTGTTTGGTGGCAGAAACGCCAACTTCACAGCTGTCAGGTTCTCAGGGCGACGTGCGCCGAAGTGTTGTCTAAAATAAGAACTCTTCTGTTCTTAGCCACAAAACGACGATCGATGAGGCGCACGTACTCCTAAAAGAGTTTTACCGTCATCCATGCTTTGGTGTGGCTGCGATAGATGACCCCTGATGGCAACCGGGCGCCTTTGAAACATCTAGGCTTCGCCGACTTTCCAATCACGAGGAGCGGAGTTTTGTCGGTTCAAATCATGTTTACGCAAAACGCCACTGATATTCTGTCTTTTGCACGCTTGCCGCCGGTGCACGTCTCGCCTTTGAACGCGAGCGTTTTGTCTGGTAGCAGCTTGAAGAATAGCGCTGATTCATCCATATTAAAGATGTCATCAGGTGCGTAGTCTTCCAAGATGTTCTTCAGCTGACCATTTCGCCATTGCTCTGCGCCATCCACGTCAGCAGCAGCACCTTCTCCCACAACAGTCCTCGTGGTAATGCTGTGCCTCGCCTTAAATCTGGCCAGCCAGCCATTGCTGCACACATGGTAGAGCTGCGAGGCAAAAACCAGGGCCTTCTAAATGAGCAGGGGTCCGCTGATAGGCAGATATTTTGACCGTGCAGCTTTTAGCCACTTCACAAGCGCTTCCTCTACATCCGAAAATGCCGAACCGCGTAGCCGGCACCTTTTCGCAGTTGCAGCAGCACTGCAAGCAACTTCTTTCTGAAATTCCAAATTCCACACATCGAGGTTAACGGCAGGTCCTTTTCGCGTGCCAGCGCCGATTTTTTCGTGCCACTTTTAATAGCACGAATTATGTCCAATTTCTCCTCTATTTTCAGCACTCGATGCTTTTGGCCCAGTTTTGGCAGGACGCAAGTACGCAGCAGCACAAGCACACATACACAACACGTGAAAAACGACGCGAGAGCTGTACGGCACGGATCAACCAGAGAACAGCTATGCATGGCGCCAAAGGAACAAAGAAAGCAAAGCAAGCGCACATTGTGTTTGCGTGTTTGTGCAAAGCACCATCGCGTGGACAACACCAGAAGCCTAGCCGGCTGAGTGCTTCTTGTTGCAGAAAAATCCAAGAGATGGTGCTCGCCAACACAGCCACCATTATCATCAACACAAACAAGCGAGGCGTGTTTCGATCTCTGGGGCTTGCTGTTCTGTCCGGATGCACAATGGGGGACGCATGCCGCAGCGAGTGCGCAATGAAAATTGGAAAAACTACTTATTACCCGATACATACGCGATAAGCTGGTATGGCTTATGCGGATACAAAATGTATTATGTTCAATGACCGCCGAGTCGGGGTTTGACGTCACTACTTTTAAAACGAAACTACTGTTTACGCGGGTTCGGTTTAACGAGGTTTCACTGTATAGGGGCCTTAAAATTCCTCGTTGTAATGCAGGTAAAAACATAAATAATAAAATCATGACAGTGGCATATGTATAGTAAAAATAGGTAACAAATGGTTTTGATAATAAACGCATGTGTAAAAATATTTTGCACTAGCACAAATGCCTCATCAGCGCCCTTGTGTCTAAAGGCCGCGAGGCAAGTGCTTTTTAATGTAGCCACTGCAGCAGCAACCTCTCTTGAGAGGTCGTGCTACGCAATGCCCGGGTATATTACATGGTAGAAACT
Organism: Rhipicephalus annulatus; assembly: GCA_013436015.1. Taxonomy (NCBI): domain Eukaryota; kingdom Metazoa; phylum Arthropoda; class Arachnida; order Ixodida; family Ixodidae; genus Rhipicephalus; species Rhipicephalus annulatus. Next base: position 408,435 of record WOVY01016091.1, on the reverse strand, counting down.
GACATATCTTAAAAAAGCTAGCAACGATTTATGAGTGAAAAGTGCTTCCCTACCAATGAACATTGCAGGGTGTAATGATATATGTTGTAGGTAAAGTAATGAAAAGTGTTGTTTTCTTAGAGTGTCTAGTTAGTTGTTCACACTGGATTAAAATGTAAAGAACTGTTAGTGCTTCACCACATCTGTCACACAATGGTGGATCGATGAGTGTGTCGTGTATGTGTGTCCTATCCTGAGCCTCGTTAGTGTTACCTCTGTACGACGCAATTTTGATACTGGCGGCCAATGACCAAGGTGTGGCTTAATAATGTGTAGTTTATTTTGTGTGCGTCTATCCCACTTGCTCTGCCAGTAGTCCCTAAGCTTTCGCTTGAGAGACGGTTTAAGACCAAAGGCCACGATTGATATGGGTGTAGTGGCAGTGCTTTCGTGGACGGATGCAGCAAGCTGATCCGCCATCACGTTGCCTTGGATCTCACGGTGCCCTGGCATCCAGTACACTACAACATGTTTGAGTGTGCATAAAATATAGTAAAGTGAGATGAGGACAGGGTTTCTTTTTGTTTTTTTTTAAGAGTTTGCAGAGCTGTTACCACACTGAGGGAGTCCGTATAAATTACTGCTTTTTGTATTTGCAATTGTTTGATGTGTTTAGGGGCCACAAGTATCGCGTAAGCCTCCGCTGTAAAGATACTTGTGTCTGGATGTAGAGGGCCAGCATCCGAAAAAGATAAGGCCGACAGCAGTGTAGGACACAGAGCAGTTAGACTTAGAGGCATCTGTAAAGAACTCAGGACATGTGTATTTGTGTTAAAGTTCTAGGAAGTATGTTCGAATATGGACATTAGGCGTGTGTTTTGTAACTTCTAGAAAAGACACGTCACAGTCTATAGTCTGCCACTGCGGCGGGTATGCTACAGGAGCATTGAACTGTGTTCATGTGACACACCAGTTTCTTCAGCTAGACCCTTCAGGTGAAGTAAATCATCATCAGCCTGACTACGTCCACTGCAGGACAAAGGCCCCTCCCATGTTCCGCCAGTTAACCCGGTTCTGTGCTTGTTGCTACCAATTATACCCGCAAACTTCTTAATCTCATCTGCCCACCTAATCTTCTGTCTCCCCCTAACCCGCTTGCCTTCTCTGGGAATCCAGTTAGTTGCCCTTAATGACCAGCGGTTATCCTGTGTGCGGGCTACATGCCCGGCCCATGTCAATTTCCTTTTCTTGATTTCAACTATATCCTTAACCCCTGTTTGTTCCCTAATCCACTCTGCTCTCTTCTTGTCTCTTAAGGTTACACCTACCATTTTTCTTTCCATTGCTCGCTGCGTCGTCCTCAATTGAACCTGAACCCTTTTTGTAAGTCTCCAGGTTTCTGCTCCGTAGCTAAGTACCGGCAAGATACAGCTGTTATATACCTTCCTCTTGAGGGATTGTGGCAATCTATTTGTCATAATTTTAGAGTGCTTGCCGAATGTGCTCCACCCCATTCTTAATTTTCTAGTTACTTCAATCTCGTGGTTCGGCTCTGCGGTTATTACCTGCTCTAAGTAGACATAGTCTTTTACAACTTCAAATGCACTATTACCTATCTCGAAGCGCTGCTCTTTTCCGAGGTTGTTGTACATTACTTTCGTTTTCTGCAGATTGATTTTAAGACCCACCTTTCTGCTCTCTTTGTCTAACTCCGTAATCATGAGTTGCAATTCGTCCCCCGAGTTACTCAGCAATGCAATGTCATCGGCAAAGCGCAGGTTACTAAGGTACTCTCCATTAACTCTTATCCCTAACAGTTCTCATTCTAGGCTTCTGAAAACCTCCTGTAAGCATGCGGTAAATAACATTGGGGAGATTGTGTCCTCCTGCCTTACACCCTTCTTAATTGTTATTCTGTTGCTTTCTTTACGAAGCACTATGGTAGCAGTTGGTCCCCTGTAGATTTCTTCAAGGATGTTTATATATACTTCACCGACGCCCTGATTCCGCAGTGTCTGCATGACGGCTGATATTTCTACTGAATCAAACGCCTTCTCGTAATCTATGAAGGCTATGTATAGTGGTTGGCTATATTCTGAGCATTTTTCTATTACCTGATTGATAGTATGAATGTGGTCGATTGTTGAGTAGCCTGTTCGAAATCCTGCGAACTGAATAGGGCTGACTTATTGAAGGCCTGTTTTGAAACAGAATGAAGCTCGACAAATCATTAATAGTGGAGTATGAGGGGTGCTTCTTGTCTGCTTTCACCTTAAGGAAATATACAAAGGACATGTAAGTTCTGGGCAGATGAAACGACCACTCATTTCACTCAACGTAAAGGCTTTCTACGGGGCTGGTGCAAAAATCGCCTGTAGAAAGGCGTATGCTTAAATGGTGCACGGGGTCTGGCATCTTCAAAGCACTTTGAGTAGCAGACTGATAAACAACGGCGCCATAATCTAAGTGGGTGTGAATGAGGCTTCTACACAAATTCACGAGACATTGCCTGTCACTGCCCCACGTAGTATGTGACAACACTTTTAGAAAAATCATGGCTTTTACACATTTTGTGTTTAGATACTTGATGTACGGTATGAAGGTTAGCTTGTGGTCCAAGATTAGGCCTAAGAATTTATGCATGGCGTTAACAGGCAGACGTTGACCGTTCAGTTCAATGTCGGGTTCTGAGTGCACGCCTCTCATTCGGGAGAACAAGACACACGTGCTTTCTTGTGGGTTCAGTCGGAATCCATTTTCTTCTGCCCATATGGAGGCCTTGTTTAAACCTAACTGAACCTGCCGCTCACAAATTGCTAGGTTGCATGACTTAAAGCCAAGCTGGACGTCATCGACATATGTACAATAGAACATATTGCGGGGGATGGACAGGTGCAAGGAATTCATTTTGATAATAAAAAGCGTACAACTAAGTACACCGCTTTGCGGTACTCCCGTTTCTTGAACAAATGTTTGGGAGAGAACACTTCCCACATGGACACGGAGTGTCCGATTGGACAAGTAACTCTCAATTATGGAAAACATTCTAGCACGCACACCCAGGTGAGACAAGTCTCAATATGTCAAAACGCAATGTTGTGTCAGAAGCCTTCTCGATATCGAGGAACACGGAGAGGAAGTATTGTTTGTGGACGAAAGCATCTCGAATTTCTGCCTTAATATGCACCAGATGGTCGATGGTGCATCTACCCTCTTGAAACCCATGCTGGAATTGATCGAGCAGATTATGTGTTTCAAGGAAATGTAAAATTCGGCAGTTTATCCTCTTTTCAAAAAGTTTACAAAGGCAGTTTGTAAGTGCGATGGGCCTATTACTCGAAACTGAGGAAGAGTCCTTGCTCTCTTTTAAAATGAAATTATAGCTGCTTTCCAGAAAATAGGGATAGCACCAGAAAACCAGATAGCATTGTACAATCAAAGTAGGGTTTCTTGCGTTTCGATTGGTAGTTTTTTCAGCACTTCGTACACCGTACAATCAGATGCTGGGGCGGAATTAATGCAGCAGTTTAGTGATATTCGGAGCTGAGCTAAGCCGAAAGCTTGGTTCGATGCTTTGTGTTTTGTACATTTGTGTTCTAGTTTCTGCTTTTCAATTCTTGTTTTGTATCTTTGGAAGGCTTCACTATAGTGTGACAAGCTGGACACTTTTCTGAAGTGTGCACCGAGAAAGTTTGCTTGATCCTCTAAGCTGTTACCTTGTGTGTTTACAAGAGAGTGAATGTACTTGTCTTCCTGCTATTTTCCTAATCATGTTCCAGACTTTAGCCTCCTGTGTACATGAATTGATGCCTGATATAAAGTTGTGCCAACTTTTCCTTCTGGCCTGTCGGCACGCGCTCCTGCCTTGAAACTTCATGTTCTTAAAATTTGTAAGATTCTAAAATTTGTAAAATTTGTAAGTTGGAGAGTCTCGAAGCAGCTTCCATGCTTTATTTTGCTTTCTACGCGCATTCCGACACTCACTGTTCCAACAAGGAACGTGTAGCCTGGTGGGCCGTCCAGTTTGTGGGATACAGTTTATTGCAGCATCAATAAGAAGTGTTGTCAAAAAGTCTACAGCTACATCTATACTTAATTGACATATGTACGACCAACTTAAGCGAGCAGCTTCTCTGAAGTTTTCCCAGTCCGCATTGTCTGTCTGCCACCTGGGAACATGTGGAGAACCTTTTTCTAGTGGTGTACTTACATTGATTGGAAAGTGGTCACTTCTGAAAGGATTGTTGATCACTTTTCATTGAAGCCAAGAGGGGTACAAGTGATGGGGACACAATGCTGAGATCTATGCATGAGTAGGCTTTGTTGGCGAGGCTAAAGTATGTTGGATTTTTCCTATTCAACAGACACGCACCCGAAGAAAAGAGGAACTGTACAATTAGGCGACCTCATGGATCGCAGCGAAAGTCGTCCCATACACCATTATGTGCATTCAAGTCCCCAATGACCACATAAGATTCCGGTAGTTCATCTATCAGTGACTGAAATTCGTGTTTTTCGAGACGGTACTGTGGAGGTATGTAAAGAGAGCAAATGGTGACAAGTTTCTTCAAAAGAACTGCTCGAACTGCCTCCAGAGATGTTTGTAGTGGTAAATGTGTACATGCTATGCCCTGATAAACTATAATGGCCACACAACCAGATGACGCTACAACGTCGTTGCGGTCCTTTCCGAATATTACATATTGACGTAGAAAATTGGTGTTCCTGGAATTCAAGTGCGCCTCTTGCACACACAACACTTTTGGGGAATGTTTTTGAAAAGTTCCTGGATATCCTTAAGGTTTCTAAGCAGTCCTCTGACGTTCCATTGTATTATTTGTGTATCAATTATGAGCTTAAAAGAGTGCTGTGTGTACTAAAAAAGTATTGCGTTGAGTCAGGAGCCCTTGTCAGGCCCCGTGATGATGGTTTTCGACTTTATTGCGCGCTCCAAATAGCCGCGCCTTTCCTTTGGCGCCGAAGACACCGTTGGACTTGCTGTTGTGTCCATCAGCTCGGACGAGGTGCTGGGATGCCCGCTCGTGGTTCACGCGTGCGGGCATGGAAGTCTTAGGGCTATCTGTCGAGACAGAAGGCCCTGGGGCTTCAGGTCCGGAGGCCTGCAAGCCTTTTGGTGGCGGAAGAGCCTGTGCTACTTCCGCTGAGAGGGTGAATGACGCTGCCACTCATCCCCTTTGTGTGGTACGTGCGGGCGCACGGATTTTGGTGGCACTGCCCCCTTTCCTGCCACCTCCGCGAACGAAGGACCCTGCATTAGCAGACGCTTGCCTGCCTCTCTAAACGAGATGTTCTCGTTTACTTTCAGTGTAAGCACTTCTTTTTCATGTTTCCATGTAGGGCATGTGCGAGAGTAAGCGGGGTGTCCACCATAGCAGTTCGCGCAGTAGGTAGCGGCTTCTTCACATTTGTCTGTATCGTGTTCGTACGAAACACACTTTGCACAGGTTTGACGGCCGCGACAGCTCTGGGAACCGTGGCTGAATCGCTGGCACTTAAAACAACGTAGGGGGTTGGGGATGTAGAGTCGGACCTTTAACTCCGTAACCTGCCTCGATATATTTTGGAAGTGTGCTTGTGCAAGATGCAAAAATGAGGTGCTTTGTCGGGGTTTCTTTGTTATCACGCCTAATCTTAATTCTCTGTACATGCGTTACATGCTGTTCGTTCCAGCCCTCAAGAAGCTCACTCTCTGTCAGGCTAATTAGGCCTTGATCAGACACTATGCCTCGGGAACTGTTCAGGGAACGGTGTGGTGTGATAGATACAGGTGTGGTTCCGAAAGAGGCGAGTTTTGTCAGGTTTTCATACTTGGTCTTGGTATGGACTTTAAGAAGAAGGTCCCCACTAGCCATACGTGTAGCCTGATACCCTAGACCAAGGGTACTGGTGAGGCATTTGGAAACGACAAATGGAGAAATGGTTCTTGCATTCTTTTCTTGTGATTCATAGTAGATCACATGGAAGTGTGGGAAAATTTCTTTTGGTTTTATGAATACATTCAATGTTGCTTTGGTGCGTCCCCTCTTAGGAGGAGGGCGATTAGATAGTTTCGGAAATGAAAAAGAGGCCATAAAGTATATATAAATTTGGTAGCCATGCCAGCCGCCCATCATTGAGCCCAACTTGGGGACGCGGCAACACGATTAAAAAGGCATGCCAGCGCCAGCTGCACAGAGCCACTATAACCCAATAATATGTGACGAAGAGAGGGCACATACACAAGGTTAACCCTTGCCGTCTGGGAGATGGCAGTAAACAAAAGTGAGAAGATGACAGGAAAGAATGGAAGAGAGAAAAGTCCAAGATCAGGAGGCAGAGAGGGACAGAAAAAGGAGACTGCCGATTTTCCCCGAGTGGGTCAGCCTAGGGGTGCCATCTACGTGAAGCCGGCTCCAAAGGGGTGTGTTGCCTTTGCCGGGGCCTTAAAGGTCCAATCACCCGGCGCCTGCTCAACCCCCCGGATCCCCTTTTCCCCGGACACGGCTCAGCCACGCAGGCTAAGCGTGGGAGGAGGTCGAGACCCCCCGTTAGCTTGGGTCAAGGAGCACATGAGGTAGATGGCCGCTGAATAATAGCGCTGCGTGCGTAGTCAGCTACCTATCTAGTAAGTGTGACAGTGTCAGTACAATTGTCATAGATATATGTAATATTATTGATATGAAGTTTGTCAACATTTAGTTTAAAAGGACCCCTCCGTTCCCTGGCAAACTGAAGCAGTTTCTTGCGCGCTAGTTGTGTAGCCTGTGAAAAATATTCTCTGATAGAGATGCCACTATTTGTCAGCCGATGTGCAACCGCGAGAATTGCCTGTTTGTCCTTAAAAGACGTAAGCTTAGCAATTAATGATTGATTTGTAGGGTTTAACGTCCCAAAACCACCATTTGATTATGAGAGACGCCGTAGTGGAGGGCTCCGGAAATTTTGACCACCTGGGGTTCTTTAACGTGCACCCAAATCTGAGTACACGGGCCTACAACATTTCCGCCTCCATCGGAAATGCAGCCGCCGCAGCCGGGAATCGAACCCGCGACCTGCGGGTCAGTAGCCGAGTACCTTAGCCACTAGACCACCGCGGCGGGGCAAGCTTAGCAATTATCGGCCTGCATTTGTTTGGAGCAAATTTACCCAGCCGAGACCACTCCACAGCATCTACAGCAGCAGAACTAGCTGCTTTGCACGCTGCACTTTGTGTGGTCAATCGGGAACCACCGCAACAGTGGTCGATTTTCAGCGACTCAAGGGCTGCCCTACAATCTGTGCTCTCAGCACTGCGTCACGGGTCGTACGAACAGCTTGTTTTTGAAATTAGATGCCTTCTCCACACTTCACATGAGAAAGGGCACCATGTGATGTTTAAGTGGCTGCGAAGTCACTGCGGCGTCGTAGGGAACGAACATGCCGATACTGCCACACGGGCAGCTCTTGAAGGTACACAAGAAGCCATACAACTTTCGCGAACCAATGCTGCCACTAATCTTAGACGACTTGCGCGTGAAATCACGTTTTCACTATCGTGCCCACCAAGCAATTAGACCACCCAGACCAATCGTATACACCACCTGTCTCTTTGATGGCTCTCCGCATGCCCACTGGACATTGCAACAGAAGGCGACAAAAGCACTGCTGAAATTCCTACGCGACACAGACTTGAACAAGCAGTTGTAACTGCAATGTCACACATCGCGAAAGACAAGACTGGACTATGACTGAGTGTGCACGCGTGTGCTGCCGAATGTGCTGTGTTTATCTTTCTTCCCTCTGTGCTCTCTATCTTTCCTCTCCCCCATCCCCCTCCCACGGGCAGGGTAGTAAACCGGCTGCCTATAGACTGGTTAACCTCCCTGCCGTTCTTTTCCTCCCATTTTTTTTTCTATCCAGCCGATGCAGCCGTTCATACTGAGAACTGGTAGTGGTGATCACTAGCTTCTCTGAGCATGCGGCGATAATTTTATTTTCAGAAGTCCCCCCCCCCCCCCCTTTCCTTTTCCTCATTGGGAATTCCAAAGAATAACAAGTTGCACTGTCACATTCCATTTTCAGCTTCGTCACACCTTGTTACAACTGGTTGAAGCTGATCAGAAATAGAGCTGAATGCACCATCCACAAAGTTGGATGAAGGAGGGGCATTAGAAACAAGCTTAGCTTCCAGAGTTGTTGCCCTCTTGGTCAAGCTCTTCATTTCATTATCCAAAGCTTCCCGTTTTTCTTTGAGCCCCTAAATTTCACCAAGTAACATATTCTGACCAGCATCAAGCCTAAGCACTGTTTCAAGAACAATTGCAAGGGTCTGCTCTACGTTAGGGCCGGGATTTAATTCAATGTCACCTGAAAGCAACAACAATGATGCAACCTTCCAGCAGAGGCATGAGAGAAACATCAATGAATGAGACAACTTATCACGCAGGTCAGCAGGGCACGACACCACAACAAGGCAATAGTGGCTACTTTTTAAACAGTGCGTGTATTTGAAGTAACCAACCTGAAAATACAGCAGCGGTAAGCATCCTATCCCTTCAACGGTGTCATGCTCAAACGAACTGGTGCTTGAGTAGTATTGAAAATTGGGCAAGTTGGTAACAATTCATTTTTCAAGGTTAACAGCGCGAAAAACGAAGACAGAGAAGTAGGAAGACACAGGACAAGCGCTGACTTTCAACTGAGAAATTTAATGAAGAAACATCGTATCTTTATATATATATATATATATATATATATATATATATATATATATATATATATATACAGAATAAACTAAAATAACTGCTGTAGACACGAGGCATTTTGCCCTAACAATTTGAGTGTGAATACTTCTAAAAATGATAAGTCTTTATCAAGGAGGGTGTTCGATGATTCACTGACGCAGTTTTTGCCTGCCATTTGAATGCTGTAGGCTTGAAAAATTTCCCTTGTCAGCTGGTCATCGTGGTGGAAAAGAACCTTCGTTCTCGAAAATCTGGAGTGCATCCACAGTCCCGGCAGTGGATGGCTAAGTGTGTCAAAGGCGCGATACTCCGAAGGGAATTTTGGTGCTCCCTCAGTCTATAGAGTATGACACATTTTCCCGTCTGGCCGATATAAACACATCCGCATGGGAAGAGTACACTGTACACAACTCCAACTGCACACTCTACAAACATATTTTTTGAATGCAAGTAATGAACCGAACAAACTTTTGAATGCAAGTAATAAACCGATTTCGAAGAAACACGAGGACGTTCTACGTCTGGGGTCAAAATATTGTGTTGAACCCCATCTTTGCGCCGTTGATAAGATTGCCATGTTGCAGGAAAGTGTCGCGAAGGCTTAAGAAAGAAGACAGGCTAAGCTGTGCGTCTGACTGTGCTGAAATTTTACCAAGGAACAGCAGCAGAAAAGGAATAATGAACAGGCGTATCGCACCAATCGTGGATTTTCGGCATCTAGGAAACTTCGGTGCTTGGTGCCGGACAAGGAAGGCTTCTTCGTTCTGGTTCCTGAGCTCACACTTAAGGAAAAAGCAGGATGTGCCATAGGGAAGCATTTCATTCTGGTTAAGGAGAGGGCAGCCAAGATTAAGTAGTGCGCCATTGAACTACTCAATCACCTCAACCTTCAAGCCATTGCTAGTGATGCCAAAAAGTCAAAAGGTCTTCCCATGAACATATTCTACACAGCCAAAACTCGCAAGTCCGACATGCCGTTCAGAGCTATAGTGTCCGAGCGTGGCACCTGGCTTCAAGCCATATCTGGTTACCTACAAAAAACAGCTGGAGAGTCTTATTATAAAGTAATCGTTTCTCATATAAAATTCAATGACTCTAGTGAACTATCTCGTGGACCAGCATGAGGACAGCTGCAATGCATTTAGTGTTGACGTGAAAGACGTTCTACTCGCTGCCGCAAGACCAGTTACTCGAAAGTGTGAACGAGTGTATGGTGAATGACAATGATGAGCAATGTTTTATAAACCAAAGTGGCATTTCGGTAGAAGCTTTCCTGGAGCTTCCGGCGTTCTACCTTACGTTCATCTTCATAGGCTGGGAAGGGGGCATCAATGTACAGAAATCTGGGGTGTGCATTGGGTCAAAAGTGGCTCTGGTTCTCAGCAATATCTGGCCAAGGTTGACAGGGCTATTGAAGCTAACTTAGATGAGCTCGCGAGAAAAGTTTACAGGTTTGTAGACAGCTATGTCATTTTTGTTGATAGGAGCAACTTCATGAATGCCATTAACATTCTGAAAGTTTTCAGGGAGAACGCTCCAGGTTTAGATTTTACACGCGAAATGCCGTCGCAAGGTGCATTGCAATTCTTAGACCTAAGCTTATCATTCCTTGACAAGCAAGTCAAAAAGAAGTGAAAGTTCACATTAACAAGGCCAATGAAGAGCTCGTAGATCTCGTGGATGACATGAATAACCGCATGCGCAGAAACAATCTTATAATTAAGGGTCTTGATGAAGTCGAACATGAGGACTACGTGGAATCGGAACGTATTGTAAGGGAATTTTTTTCTAAGCATCTCCGGCATGACGTTGGCGACATTGAACGGGCTCACCGCGTTGGTCGCAGTCGACCTAACTTTCGTAGGCCACTCATTGTAAAATTTCTGAACTTTAAATCAAAAATAGAGGCTCTGAGCCTTGGACATAACTGAAAAACCTCGAATCACCCAAAGTATGGCTTGAGGAAGATTTTTCCCAGAAGGTTCAGTTCGCTAGAATGAAACTGCGTGAATTCGGAAAGGCAAATAGAACTGACGAAGAAAAATACTATGTGCGCTTTAACAAGCTTCACACAGAACGCGGAATTTACCGCTATGATTCATCCATAAACCAAGTAGTCCAGGTTTCTGCAAAAAATCAGCCCTCCTCTAGGTGACACACTGTTAGTCGCTCACGTAGCTTCCAAACAATAGCCCCAGTTTCCTTACTCCTAGCAAACTTCCGCAGTATATTTCCAAAGCTTGACACCCTTAAAGCTATTATGCACACATTTTCAGCCGATATCATTATCGGCACAGAAACATGGCTTTCCGACGAAATATCAAATAAACATCTTACCCTTCCTTCAGACTTCGAAATTTTTCGCAAGGACAGGTGCGGCTCTCGCGGGGGCGGCGTAACGATCGCAGTTAAAGAAGAGTATCGCCCATCACAAGTAGACATTGATTCACCATTAGAAATTATCTGGGTCAGCATTCACATTGGCCATACACCTTGTGTTTTAGGCACTTGTTACCGTCCCCCCGATGGTCCCGCAGATTTCGTCGACAGTTTAAACGATACAATTGGCACCGTCTTGCACGAATTTCCAAGTAGCTTGTTAGTTATAGGTGGTGATTTTAACTACCCGGGTATCGACTGGCCAACAAACTCCGTCACTGCGTAAAATAATCGCCTCGAATGCCTTAGCTTCATTCAATGTATTGATTACCACCAACTTACGCAAATAGTATGCGAACCAACACGGAGCGCACATTTGCTTGACCTCATTCTCACGAATCAACCCGAAATTACTAACACACACATCATTGACGAAATAAGTGACCATAAGGCCATACACTGCACACTGTCAGTGGCTCACGCTATCAAATCTAAAACAGAAAAACAAATTTTCAACTACGGACGCGCTGACTTACAAAAAATGAACGATATGCTGGAAACCTTAACTGTTAATCTTGAAACTGAGTTGCAGGATCGTACAATGAATGAGAACTGGTGTCTATTTCGCGACAAGCTCAAAGAAATTCAGGCATCTTGTATTCCAAAAACGGTAATAAGCTCTAGGACGAACGACCCATGGTTTACCCGTGACGTCAAACGGCTTTTAAACAGGAAAAAAAGGACCTACAGAAAGTCAACTCGAACCAACGATCCTGATGACTGGCAGAACTACAAACAGATTTCTACTTTAACTGAACAAACAATACGTGAGGCAAAACATAAGTATTTTAATATTACGATCCCAAGTATTATGAAAACCGACCCAAGCAAATTCTGGAGTATTATAAACCCCAAGAACAAAAACACGGTACCCGTTCTAACCAATGCAACAGGGGATAAGTTATCCTTGCAAGAATGTGCCGAACATTTTAACAAAGCCTTTGTTAAAGTTTTCACTACTGAGCTACCTTTAAATGACTCTTTTGATCCGTCGCAACAAAACTTAGATTCCAGTTTTACGCCCGTTGTAATTACAGCCCATGGCGTGGCATGCGCTATCGACCACCTAGCTTCCAAAACTAGCCCCGGGCCTGACGGTATAACAGCGAAGCTCTTGAAAATAACTTCTCCTTACTCAGCTTACCTGCTTTCGTTGTTATTTCAGCAATCCCTAGATTCAGGTTGCTTGCCGGACGATTGGAAATTTGCCCATACCCTACCATTTTTCAAATCTGGCGACCGGTCTGATCCCCTTAACTATAGGCCTATTTCACTTGCTTCAATCAGCTGCAAGTTGCTGGAACATATTCTTTACACGCATGTTGTAACCCACCTTAATCAGAATAACTTCTTCATAAACAATCAACACGGATTTAGGAAACATTTCTCATGTCAGACACAACTTTTTGAGCTGGTCACCGACCTCCACGTTTCGCAGCACAGGTTGCTTTGTACCGATGCCATTTTTGTCGATTTGTCGAAAGCGTTCGATCGGGTTCCACATCAGCGTCTAATGGCTAAAATTTGTAACCTTAATATGGATGACAAAACAACCCACTGGATTCGTAGTTTTTTAACAGACCGTTTGCAATCTGTAAAATTAAATGACCACGTTTCTGACCCAGTGGGTGTCTCATCAGGAGCCCCCCAGGGGTCAGTACTTGGTCCTTTACTGTTTCTGATTTATATAAACGACCTCGCATGTAACATTTCCTCGTCAATTCGACTCTTTGCCGACGACTGTGTGATATATAGAGAGATAGTAACTTCCGATGATGTTTCTATACTACAGCATAATTTATTTACTCTAACTGAATGGTGCGAAAAATGGCTGATGAAAATAAACGTAGAAAAAACTAAGCATGTGCAATTTTCTTCTACAACAAGATCCGAAACTTATAATTACTTAATAGGTAATGCCAAAATAGAAACAGTTTCATCTTTCAAATATCTGGGAGTTACATTCACCTCCGATTTAAGCTGGACCCCCCATATAGAAAAAATCACATCGAAGGCGTGTAAAAAGCTCGGCCTGCTCAAGCGTCACCTTTATTTAGCTAATACAGAGACACGACTTCACGCGTATAATACTCTTATCCACTCTTCACTAGAATACGCGCAAATCATCTGGCATCCACATCAGATGTGTCTGACTAACATGCTTGAATCCGTACAGAACAAGGCCGCGCGCTTCATTATGTCATCGTACTCAAGATACCAGAGTGTATCTGCTTTGAAGGACGAACTTAATCTCCTCCCTCTCACCCAACGCAGGCAGTTGTCAAGATTAACTTTTTTTCACACCCTGTACCATCATCCAACACCATTCGCTCGCAAATTTATACTCCCGGCACCCTATACGTCCGCACGCGCTGACCACGCTCACAAAGTTGGCCCAATTTTTGCCCGAACAAACAAATATCAGAACTCACCCCTTGTTCTGGCAATCAATGAATGGAATTCTTTACATAGTAGCCTAGTGGACCAAACAGACACCTCTTCTTTTCAAACCGCACTCCTCGCTTTTCTAGCTATTCAAAATACACTAACTTGTCTTCATCATGCTCATCTTTTTAGGCTGTAAATTTGTGTTCCTGCCTTGCAAATACCAGATTTTCTGTCACTTTTACACTTTTTTTATATGTTTCACGCTGTACTTTGCAATTGTGTACTTTTGCTGCCTTTATGATATTGTAATGTCACTTTTGTTGTGTTGATTCTTTCTTTTTACAATATTGTACGTAGTGTCGGCTTTCAACCCATTCCTCCCCTATGTAATGCCCATTTGGGCCCTTCGGGTAAATAAATAAATAAATAAATAAATAAAGTTTGCTGGCAACACCACCCTCGTAGTTCCAAACCCCTGTTTTCCTTTGGTTCTGCACATTCGAAAAGCATAAAAAGCGGTATCACCTTTTCCGCTTTCGAGTCCGCGTTAACGAAATCATGTGATCCCAAGATTGCCGCGAGCGTACAATCGTAAACACTGAGACTAAAGGAAGCTTATTATCCGGAAAGTGTCGTTTCGCTGGCTTGCAATAAGCTAATGCGTTGTTTGAAGAGTGACTTCAAAGGTAACACAACACTAGCCCAAGTAAAGGAAAAGAAAAAATTCGTCTTGTTGCCTTACGTTCACCAAATCTCACATGGACTTAAAGGGCCACTCACCAGGCCCCATACCAAATTTTAGTTAGAAAGTGAAAGTTGTTGGGTGTCCGATGAGAAACATTTTGCCACAAAAATTTTTTGAATCGGCTCATCACGAGCGGAGAAAACTGGTTTTTTGAAGCGACACGAAACGAGGATGAGAGGAGGCGAGCTCGAAACCCTTGCCGCTCCTTCGCGTAGCCTTCGCAATCCAAATTTCTTCCCCACCCTTTCAGGCATCTGACCAAGAGGTCACGTGCGCATGATGTGCCCAAACAAGTCCAACCCCCCGCACGCGAGTGGCGTTGCTTTGTTGACCAGCGTTGTTTTGTGGGCCTCTGCCTGTTTTTACGGGATGGTTTGGAAATGCTGGCTTAGACGCGGTAGAATAGATAAGCACAATGAGTGAGCGAACGCGTAGGAGCTTTCCACGGCGGTCGTCTGCTCGATGCGCTGACCGCGGGTGCACGAACGCATGCGAAACGTCGACACACTAACCTCATTACAATTCACGAGGAAAAAATATGGAAAAAAGACGCTCACATTTCCTTATTGCATCTCATTATTTATCTAGAGCATTAGTAATCTCTTAAAGCAACAAATTATTAAATTACGCATGCCGTGTTAAACAATTTTCACCTTGTCACGTGCTACTGTTTGCAATGCCAGAGCCGAGTCGTCTACCAGGACTAACGTCACTGCATTGCCGTGTACGTAGGGCCATTCATACGCGCACGTCATGCAGTCATTCTCTGGGTGCGCGATGGCCTAAGGGAGGAGGACCTGCGTTCATCTTAAAATTTGACCCGTTTCCGCAGTGCGTAGCATTCCAAATTTTGGCAGACGTGATCATGAACGCCTCACCTGTGCATTGTGCTTGTCAGCTAAAAATTGTCAAACCTGTTGAGTGGCCCTTAAAAGAGGTGGGTGCACGTCGTGGCATTGAAGTGGTTTTTACTGCCAAGAATATGGTCGGCAATGCTTACGTGGCGGTGAGGAAACACATCCAAAACGCTCCATTGACAAGGAATACATGCTCCATTAATCCCAAAAATATGTTTGTAGAGTGTGCAGTTGGAGTTGTGTACAGCATACTCTTCCCGTGCAGATGCGTTCATACTGGCCAGACGGGGCGATGTGTCAACTCCAGACTGAGAGAGCACCGAAATTCCCTTCAAAGTATCACACTTGGTCATCCACTGCCGGGACTGTAGATGCACCCCAGACTTTTCGAGAACGAAGGTTCTTTTCCACCACCGCGACCAACTGACAAGGGAAATTTTTGAAACCTACAGAATTCAAAATGCAGGCAAAAACTGCATCAGTGAACCATCAATCGCCCTCCTTGATAAAGAACTATCATTTTTAGATAATTGCCACTCACGTTGTTAGGGCGAAATGCCTCGTGTTTACAGCAGTCATTTTCGTTTGTTAAGTTTTAGTTTTCTCGCCGTGCAAGAGCATGCGTGAATAACTGTATATATACGATGTTTCTTCATTAAATTTTTCAGTTGAAAGTCAACGCTTGTCCGGTGTCTTCCTACTTCTCTGTCTTCGTTTTTCGCGCTGTTTACCTTAAAAAATGAACTGGTGATTGGTCGTCTTATATATCCTACGTCATGGCTAAAGTGGGCGCCTGGGAACGAACCATGTTGCTAGGTGCCAAAGACGAAGATGTAGGGAGAGAGAGATAGGAAAAGACAACTGCCGGTTTCACCTGGGTGGATTAGCCCAGGGGTACTGTCTACGTGAAGCCGAGGCCCAAGAGGTGTTTTGCCTCTGCCGGGGGGCCTTAGAGGTCCAATCACCCAGTGTCGGCTCAACACCCAGGATCTCCTTTTCTCCTGACACGACATAGCCACGCACGGCTAGGTGTGAGAGAAAGTCGAAACCCGCCCCCCCACCCCCCCTATCAACTCGGGTCCGTGGTGTCACTACACACCAAATGCCTGCTTGTGCAGACGCCCCTGTGGGGGACCACACCTTTTGCTCTCTCCTGCCTTTCCCTCTGCTGGTATCATTTTCCATGCCGCTTCGCCCTCTCGCCGAGAGCCCCTTCCATGCCCTCTCAATCTTGCATGGCATACGACATCGCTGATGCGCTGCTTTAAACACCGTCTACTTGGGGGTTGCTACGACTCCCGACTGTCGACTCAGTTGTGTGCTTGTAGTGAACCGTGGCTGCCATAATAGTGCCGGTATAGACCCTGCATTGCGCACACGTCATCAAAGGATCGTCAATGCGATGGACTCGTATGGGGACACGCCGTGCCCCGCACGTGTTGCACGCACGTGGGCAAAATGACGAACAACAACAAGCAGCGCCGACAGCTGCTTGCAGACTGACCGGAAGTCATAGGCTTTTGCTCGACCAGTCACCGCACATTTGGCATATTTTTCTCGTCGCATCAGAGTTGTGGCACACCGTGTCATGCGGAGGTCCGAAAGGCCCGAAAAGGGGGGATCGTTTCTTAAAATCCGTAGCGCGCCGGTGGCTCGTACCACTGCCACGTGTAGAATCGTTCATGCGACGGAATTCTGCACACCATGCGCGTTTACTTGAAATGCTTGAAAAAATATCGGATGTGGGTTACGGGCCCTTTAACACATAGTTGCGACACACAATAACAAAACCAGCGTGCTTTCATCCTGGCACTTAAACAGTTGTCAGGCGTTCCCACAACACTGAATCCAGCAACACAGATTAATACTTCGATTAAAGAAACAAAAAAGCAAACACGACATGGGAAGTCACCGTGAGGAGGTACTCGACGGCCCGGTCAGGGTTGTTGAAGCTGGCACGCAGAGCCCTCTCAACTTGAGGCCGCTCGTAGCCCATCTCCATGATCTGCTGCACCATACGCTCATACTCGTCGCCCATGACGAGCGCAGAGGCAGCCATGGCCAGGCCTGTGGTCTCTGCTGCTGCTGGCCGCCTGCAACCAGCCCCCCGACCCTAGTCTCAGACTTTTTCTTTTTTTTTAATAGAGGGCTAAGAAGCCTCAAGAGCCTAGGGTTTGCTATAAATACACTAAAGGGAACTCTGGCATTGGTGCCTACAGGAGGCGCAACCAGGGTTTATACAAAAATCTAAATAAAAAATTCAAAGATATTTAAAGATTTTCTCGGACATGTCACTCGTTTTTCCAAGACTTGAAGTGGCATTCAAAGTTTCAATTTGTTCGGTCTAATATATTTAGAAAGGACTCGCTTATTGCAGTTACAATAAATAAATGAATATTGTAATAATAGCAAAAATATACAGTCTTGTCAAGATCACAATAAACAATTAAAACTTGCAAAAGTGCTTGAGATTTTTCCAACATAGGCTTAAAGTTCCTCAAGTATTTATATTCAAAACGTTCAGTGTAGTGCAATTTCACTTATATAAGAAAAAATAAATGTATATCTCAACAATATTGACGCATGCCAGCTTTAAAGAACGAGCCGCTGTGGCTCATACTCGTTTTGGCTGTGAAAAAGAAGAAGAAAATATTTTTTGTTGCTCTGTTTCTGGTCAACTCCTGGCTGTCGTTCTTGTTTTGCTCACGACAATATTGACAATGAGTAGCCTGCAACACTCAGCAAGTCCTAACAGTACTTTAACAAAAAAATGATGAACCATCTCCTGAAGGGAACCATGATGGGATGCAAAGCAGTAACCATGCGCACCCCGTTGACCTAGCTAAAACAGGCGTCGACACGTGTGCTTGATTTGAAGCGAAACTCAGTGTAGTCTTTACTCTAGTAAACGTTTCTTTGAAACACAAAGACGGGGAAGGCAGGTTGGGTTTCGTGTAAGTTTCATCGCAGATAAGCGAGCCAAAAGAATGTTTCTACTTGACATGCGGTCGAGCGTTGTGGGCGGTAGAGAGGGTGAAGCAACACAAAAGTGTTGCCAGCAGGTGGAGAAGCAACACCACCTATAGTCTGTGACAACCTAAGAATAAATATAGGCTCCACGCACAAGGCCTCATTGCCCTTCTTTTTCATGCCTCCGCACTACAAAGAAAGTAGTTCCCAAACAGTGGCTAAAATTTTCACAACAAACAATCATTACCTTACAATACTTGATTGGTATTGAAATACAGAAACCGAAGCTCGATAAATAAACTTGAAAAGGCGGCGAATTCCGCGTCAGCTTATGGTGCATTCAGACGACGGACCGAATCCGGATTTGTCGTGGACGCAGACAGCTAATCCGCGGATGGTCCGCCTGCAGGCGCATTCACACGATGGACGGTGTCCTAGGGGAAAACAGCCGGATTACCCTCGACAGCAGATTCGGCGCTCACCTGCACCCGCTGGCAGCAGACCGGTTTGAGAGTATTCAACATGGATGCCCGCAAGAAGCGAAGCTTGGCTGCGATGTCTGTCGTGTTGTGACAAATGAACGAGTAGTGTTATTCTTTCAGGAGAAAAGGGAGTTGCTAGCAGGATATTCTTTCAACTACATTATTCCCCACTTGTAGAACTTCTAAACGTGTTTTTTAGAAGCGGCACGTCGCCGCTTGCAGAAGTTGGAATATTTCACCACCATGACGGCTAAGAATCTCGCGTGTTAAGCGACGGCGGCGACATTTCCCGAACCACCAAAAGTGATTTCTGCATATTTAATCACCTGAGAACAAAGTCTCCGGAAACTAAGTAAACAATGCTCAAGCGTAGATGATGCCGACCAGTCATGCAGCTGTCCGCGAGCCATGGAGGACATGCCGCGAGCAGACGAAAAGTGTACGGAGTGCCACCGTCCCCAAGCTATTCCGCTGAAGTACCGGCTCTCCCCCGCCAGAATCCCGATGTGAGAAACAGGTTGGGTTCTTCCGTCCGCGAGCCGCGCGGACGAGCGGAATCGCTGATGTGAGGTCACGTGACGCGCCGTCCGTCCCGCCACATCGGGATTCGATCCGTCGTCTGAATGCACCATTAGCAACATATCTGTTGTTTGAATCGCCCCCCTCCCTGCGCTCATCTCGGAGTCCACGAAGAAGCAATGCACATGTCTCAAGGGCGACGTTTCTGCTTGGTACCTAACGTTGTACTAAACAAACAATGACACATTTAACGTAATGTTTAAAATGAAGAAATTGTTCTTTTGCGGTTTCCCAAAATGAAAAGGGCAATAATCACATTTCATTAGGTGGTTTGCAATTTTTTTACGAAACTTTAGCTGTCAGGTTTCTTCGCTGTCTTCTGTAACTATGGCATCTATGACTCAAAGCGCAGAATGGAAAAGTGATCTGAGATTCCTGAGGTTCACTTCGCGAATTTCGATTCTTGTGCTGCCTTAAATACTGAATGTGCATTTCGTGTCGCCGTGCTTGTCATCGTGTTTGATTGATTGATTGATTGATTGATTTGTGGGGTTTAACGTCCCAAAACCACCATATGATTATAAGAGACGCCGTAGTGGAGGGCTCCGGAAATTTTGACCACCTGGGGTTCTTTAACGGACATCGTGTTTGAGGTACACACCAATGTTTCATTCAATGCCTTGTTTCATCAAAATCAAAGCATGCAGCTCACACTGTGCTTACCAGTGGAGATCATTGCATAAGTTGTCTTTTTTTGCTTCGACAATTTGCACTCCATGGTGTTGCCATCACCCCGTCAGCCCTTGAATATTCAACTTTTTCAAAGCGGGGTCCAGTTTTGCTGCAACAGGGGCCCCTACCTTCAATGAGTGTGTCTGTGCAGGCAAGGGGGTTTTCTCTCTCTGGGAAATGCGGGTGAATCGCGTGCCAGAATTTGCTTTCACAGGGGAGTGCAATGCATCCATCTTTTCTTTAGTGGGACTATAACTTAATATCAACAAGTTATCTCTATGCATAATACATGCACGCAATACAGGCAAAATGAAAATATATAAAAAAGTAACACTTCCTAATTTGATATCGAAGAATGACGCAATGTCTTAAAAAAAGTAATGTCTCTCCCTTTTTTTTTTCGCTCAACAATAGTTTTAGCGACGTCGCTTCAGTGACGATCACGATCGACGTAACTGATCGTGATCACTGCGTCGCGAACAGTCGATGCAGCGATATTACATAGCTCGCGTCATTTACCGGTTTGGAGAACATCGCACGGCGTTTTTCATGAAAGGTGTTCGTACTTCCGAGCGTGAGACAAGTGCTTAAGCAACAGACACTTCAATCTGGCACGCAATTATGAGCCGGTGGCAATAAATTCCGTTATAATGACGCAACTGTGCCAATTGGCACACGTCAAAATAATCAAATCAAAATAATTATACACACACACACAATGACCACAATTCGCTTCTGAATGCATACACCAATGCATATTCTCCCTGCCTGGTTTGTTTACTCTAGTACTGTGTGATACTGGCAGGTCCTCTCGGTTGCTTTTTTCCTCACCCCTCGCCCGCACTTACAACATTCATATGGGTGCACAACACAGCGCATATCGCAAACGATCACCAAGATTCTCACGTTGCGACACCCAAGTAACACACTCCGACATGCACATGCGGCAACGCTGATGCCACATCTTTTGCGGGCGGTAAATCACAGAGGCGCACATTCCACAGAACACACACGCGTACATTCAGACTTCACCTGCACCTTACTGCACATGAATGACCATGACGACAACCGTCAAGAATGGTCATCCTAGCGATGCAGAGAATAGAAGCCGTGTTGCTGCTTCCCACTGCTGAACTGACGGAACGTGGTGAAGCTATGCCGCTTCGGTGCACATGAAATACTGCAAAATCATAAACACTAGCATCGAATGATGGCTGACAACAATGATGCTGAGGGCGAGTGGATGAAATAGCTTCTTCTTGACGAAGAAACCCCAAAACCAAATGGACGCCTGATGGTCCCGGTGCAGCGGCACATCGCCTCTCCTCGCGAACGGCGCCATGCTAAATTTGTCATTGGTTCATCCTGACTCTTAGGTCATAGTAATGAGCGGCCACAGTTAAATGTGCAAAATACAAATCAACAGTGGTACAGTTTACTTTTTATTCTTTACCTTTTCTTCCAATTCTAGGCCCGTGAAGACCTCCCGTAAGCACACGGTAAGCAGCATTGGGGAGATCCTATCCGCTCGTCTTACACCCTTCTTTATCGGTATTCAGTCACTTCCTATACGGAAGCATGCAGCGATGGCATAGTGCTTAAAGTACCAGCCTACCAAGCAAGAGGTCCGTGGTTTAAATCCCAGAGAAGTATTAGCCACCTTGGTGATGTATTTGGCCACCACCTCCCACATGAATGCACCAATTATTTCACTTATACAAAGATGAATGTACAGGAGGCATGATCTCGATGTTATCTGCAAAAAGCGATAGTGACGGGGTCGCCATTTTGCAGGTTCGCGCACTAGCTGCACGTGAACATGCAGCATGCGCTGGAAAATGTAGGAAGCTATCAGGAGAGCACGAAGCATTCTGCTAGAGTGTCTGGAAAGCCATGCGAGCTCAAATTTCGCCGTCACTGCAGGTCTGTCTGGCTATTAGACACGGCAGCAGTGGCGACATTGCGGGAAGAAAGCAAGATTGATGCCGAGTAACAAGTTTCGTTGGTCACTTAGCACACCTCTTCAGCGCGCGCTGGACATTATTTCTTTGTAACCCGCTCACGCTGCTTGAACCAAGTGTTTCAGTGGCTACCTTCCGTAAGTGCGATGCTGAGCACCTACACAGGATAATCGTGGCTGCTAAATGAGAAGATGTTTTGATCTCACCGCTGTGCACACAGCGTCTTAAATGCACATCATGCTGTCGTGTGGTTTCTAACACATTCATTATTACTGCTACAGATGTGACATATGATAAGTCAGTGGAATATCACAGGGGTAAAAGTGCACTTCAGTGTTTTGGAGCAGCTCAGGGAGCAAGAATAATGCAGATTTGGAGCAGCTTTAACACAGGAAAAGGAGAGTTTTGGAGAAGGTTTGGAGCATGTTTTGGACCAACGCGAGTTAGTTTTGGAGCATCTTTCTAAAGTCAAACGTCATCTTCTATCAAAATTGATCCTGGTAAAAAACTCCCTATGGTTTTTCAGCAAACATACCATGCTAATGAGCTTACCAGACTTACCACCCATGCGCATAGGCGTGTGTGTTACAAAACATGGCCATTTAATACTCATCCAGAAACAAAAAGAAGATGTTCTGAGGGGTAAGAACATGGAGCCATTTTTCTATGCAATGTTATCCACAATGAGAAGTGTCGCCAGCCACTCTTGCACCTGATGTGTGAAACAAATTATAAATAATCGCGCCACACTTGACTTGCCAAAAGTTTCTTATCCCCATGCTAATTGAATACATTAATCTGCTCATCTATGGTTGATATGGAGTCAAGCGAAGACGAGCAATTCACAAAGCCAATCTGCGCGCACGGTACAATGAGCCGCCTGGAAGCGAAGAGATGATCCGAGTCCATGCAACCGCTCCGTGTTTCAACAGAACTGTCAGCTGTCGATTAGTGTCATATTGCGGTAGAGAAGTGCGCATACGTATTGCGGAAAGCAGGTAGTGTCCATTCTGTCGCCATTTTAGTCACTGCGTATCCTGTACCGCGTAATAGTTTCCAAGTTGTCCTTGGTCTCACCACTGCATGGGATAAAACACTCGTGGTAGCCTCGCATGATCTTTTCTGCACGCAAAAAGGAAGAAAAAGAGTTTACAGTAGGTACGTTGGGCGACATCCGCTATGGTACTGTATTAGTTTATTGGTGGCAATGGCACACATCAGAAGATGCACATTTGCACTTGTACTGTCATTTATTCCATGATCGTGACTCGTTCCTGGCTGATACGTACCTTGGGTGCAACACATGGTGCTTCAACTAGCACGTGAATGATAGCTAGTGCACAAATTTGCATAGTCTTCATTTTTTTGGCTCCGTTTGGCTTCACATGGCCTGGAGCTGCTTTGTCGCAAGACAGAAATCAGCAAATGCTCAGGAGTTCCACTTCACCATCTTGACACTTTTGTGCTCACCAATCCAAATCTGTTCCGTGAAGCTTACAATATTCCAAACTTTCATTGCCCGAAAAATGTGCAAAGACAAAGATAAACAAAGCGACAAGTACGTTCAAAGTTCCAAACACGAAGATTAGGTAAATCTGTGTACTACTCATCATTGCCATGGTGGCTGAGTGATCACAGCACCAGAGTTTTCTCTAGTTATTATTGGGAAACTTTAAGCTCGAGAGCCAAGAATATGTTCTAAAAAATTATTTACAACAGCTTTTTAAAAGCTAGCATCCGTTTCTACTGAGCTACCGCTTTTAGTATAAGCTTTTTAAAAGCTAGCATCCGTTTCTACTGAGCTACCGCGTTTAGTATAAGCTACACAATGAGAGCGCGTGGCCAAGCACAGTGCAAGGCTGTTGTACAGTGGCAGGGACCGTCACACATTTTTTTTAGTTATCGAGCAAGAGTTTCACAGCTTTTATGAGCACACATCACTCCCACTTTTTAGCACGCTTGCCACCTCTTTATTTCAAGGAACTTTAATATTTATTACAAAACATAGTTGTAACAACAACAAGGTGCAAGATTTCCGTTTTTTTTAGATGTCTTTTGAACTTACACTACCATCGTGAACTTGGTAGCACAGTCAGTTTTTTTTCTTCTTCTTTTGCTCCTTCTTTGTCTGTTTCTAGCGAGCTTCAAGATTTACAAAGTCCTGGTGCACTCGCCAACAGCCCACGGACACCTCGGTTCATAAGGCGGCTACATCACATGCATGCGATCCATAAGTTACAAGCCAGCCAGAGCGGCCTCAGGCCATCTGTGCGCTTGATGCTATTTGCGCCTGCTATGCAGTCAGCTCCATTCATGGCTGCGAAACAGGCCACAACAATGACCCAATTTTCCAGCTTGAACTGCAGTTGGATAGTGAATTATACCAGTTTCTGTTGTGATGCTACTTACTGTAAGCAAAAAAACTTGAGGGCGCACACACCGTAGGCCCGTGTGGTCATTCTACCACTGTTTGTCTTGGCGAGAGTCATGAGTGTTTGCCCAAGCTTTGGGAATACGCACATGTTTGATGTGGCTCAGAACGCCGACGACAAAAACTGCAGACAATAAGGAACCCAGAAACGTGCAAGAAATTGACAGAAAAGCAAAGAGAGAGCAAGAGCACGTCCAGAATTTCCCAAATAACTTAACATGGCCACAGAGGCATGCGCACCGCGCTGTCATCTGCCCGCTGCCCGAAAAAAATTGTTGAAACACTCCCAGACACATGAAAAACGAATATGCGTCCGAACGGTTTTGGACCATTGGGTGGAACTTCTGGTTGGTCCCCGAGAAAAATGAATGCAGTGCCAGCGTACAGGGCCGTCTGAAGCAGTCTGGGACGTGTAAATCAAAGAAGCTCAGTATTGCCCTGTAAACCAAGTTCACGATGAACCCAAACCAAACTTGCCCGACTAAGTGCAGCATCCTTCTACACTACCCCTGTGGTGAGCGAAGGTGAAAATTGTATGTTTTATTTCATAAGCACTTACACGACTTATCACTGTTAAGGGGCTATCAAGCATTCTGTTTCTCCAAGGAAATAGACAGTGGACGCAATCGTGCATGAGTTGTCAAAGAGTTCGTACAGGTTTTCAAAGCGAGAATTCAAAGATATTCAAGGAATTCAACGAATTCAGGACCTGTTGCAAGTTTTTCAATGACTCAAAGCAGCATGCATGCCGCTTTGGAATTTTTTACTATAAAATTTTCAAAAATGACCAATTTTATGCACTTACAATAAATACATAAATATCACAATTATATAAAAAAATGTCCTAATAACTTTTCTCACCCTCTCTCTCATTCTACATAGGGAGAGTGCACGATACCATGTCAGAAAGTTACGCGCTGAAGAGCTTCAACACGTCTAAGCAGTCAGGCCTTAAAGGGGTGGTGCCACAATGTTTGTAGCTTGCGCGCTCTTTTCTCCAAGATTTAATCATAGCTCCAAAAAGCACAATACAAGCACCATGATTAATTTATTATCCCTATATAATTTGTTGTCTTATTGATATGGACAATTTTCCATTCCTTTCAGTGGGCACCGAGTTAGGCAGGCACTAAGCAGTGTAGCTGGCTTAGTCAGGTGAAGACAAAGCTTTGCAACCATCATGCCGAGTTTCGTCAGCTCTTGCACACATGTGCCAACCAAGCACCTGCAATACAAAAGCGCTGCTAGCTGCAGCAGCCGCGATGCCTTGCCAGTATATAAGTGCCGTAAGTCACTCACTTAGCAACAGATCTGAGGTGACAACAGTACAACTTTCGTTGCCCTTCCTAGAGAGCTACGTCAGTGTTGCATACACTCGCGAAGGGCCTTGATTAGATGAATGAGCATTTAGGCACACTTGGAAAGTGACTTAAAATATATTCTGAACACTTCTGAAGTCCCACAATTTACGTGGAGTGCCCTTGCCTATATAAAAAAAACCCACACGGTGCTTGCTATAGCCTCAAAACTTGATGGCACAACCACATTAAGAGCGTTGGTTTGTACACAGTTGACACTTGCAGCACGTTGCTCAACAACCAAGAAGTAAAAATTGTGACCGTGGTTAATTTACACTCATCTAGTGAATACATGTGTGTTCTTTTCTAGCATCATCCTAGGTTTGTTTAAGCAGCATGGTTCCAGTGCCCAGCTGTAACAGCTGTCATCGGTACTCATTCTGTGCATTTTCTTTTCCTGCGTCTTTTGTGCTTGAACGGCCCATTGCATGTATGGAGTTGCTTGCCCTGTTTTGTGTGGCATTCTAATTTTTTGCAATCACATTTACTGCTTCACCTTTGCCGCGAAACCTACGTTTTTTTTTTTCCCCATGCATTTTTGCAAAATGTGACCATGTGCAGCCACGCTGCATAACTTCTTTGGGAATGGGGAGTTTGACAGGTTGATACGTTGATTGATATGTGGGATTTAACGTCCCAAAACCACCATATGATTATTAGAGAAGCCGTAGTGGAGGGCACCGTAAATTTCGACCACCCTGGGTTCTTTAACGTGCACCCAAATATGAGCACACAAAACTACAGCATTTCCTGTTCCAACGAAAATGCAGCCACTGCAGCCGAGATTCGGTACCGCGACCTGTGGGTCAGCAGCTGAGACCACTGCGGCGGGGCTTTGCAGGTTGACACACCGATCTACACACGTTTAGGAGGTCGCGATGCCGATATGAGAGTGCACTTCTCACGAAATTCAAGGATTTTCAAGGATGGCAAAAAAATTCTAGGTCTTTCAAGAGCACTAAAAATGCATTTTTCAAATTCAAGGGTTTTCAAGAATTTCAAGGACCTTGCACCATAGCATGCCAGACATGCTCGACGAGGACTTTCATGCTTTGCTTTATGATAGGCATATTGCCATGTTCCACTCCTCAAGCTTTGTTATCGCCCCAATACTCAACACAAGTCTCAGCGCAAACCGCGCCTGCAGTTTTCGAGAAGCTTCGGGACTGTAGTAGATCATTTCGATAAGATCACTCCCACTCCGCGAACTGTACAGATTATTCTGGAACACTCGTCACTGCCAGCGATAACGCTACAACATTCGATGGCAAAAGTATAAATGCCGATGCACCGTTCACTGCTATCTGAGCAAGACTACTACTGTAATCGGTCTTTCCGTTTACCGGGCACAGGTTCGCCCACGTAAACAGTTAAATCCCAGCATAAAGTCTCCTGTCTTCAGCCACGTCACGACCCTGTGACATCTGGTTGAGGTGCTGCTTCGTTCATGTACCGGATGCCAACCAGGAGCAGCCAGCGAACAAGCCGCCGAAAGCAAGGGCTACCACCGGAGTACGGGCTTCTACTAGACAAGGCGTGGAAGAACAAGGCCATGACCGCCACTGCAGCGACGACAACCGCAGCGTCCCAGCCCACAATCGTCATGCATCAACCCAGGGAACCACCGATTTTCCACGGGTCATCGTTCGAAGAACCAGAGACCTGGCAAGAAGTATACGACCGTATGGCCGCCCTAAACCAATGGGACAATGACGAAAAGCTCCGTCGTGTGTTCTTCTATTTGGAAGACACCGCAAGGACCTGGCTCGAGAGTCGGGAGTCCACGCTCCGAACATGGGATGTTTTCTGTGGCGCATTCCAGCAAACGTCCGCGAGCGTCGCTCGCAAAGAGAGGGCTGCTGCTTTACTAGAGACCCGGGTTCAGCTGCCAAATGAAAATGTTGCCCTTTTCGCAGAAGAAATGACCCGCCTATTCCGTTACGCTGACCCAGACATGCTTGAGGAGAAGTTCGTTTCCTCATGCGAGGAGTCAAACAGGAGCTGTTCGCAAGCTAATCAGGAATCCATCGAACACCGTCCAAGAGTTTGTATTTGAAGCGAGCGCTATCGGAAAGACCCTGGACATGCGCACCAGACAGTATAATCGTCGCCTTACTGTAGAATGCTCTGCTGCTCAAGCCACTAACTCCGAAGACCTGCGTGAAACGATTCAAGCGATTGTGCAGGAAGAGCTACACAAGCTGTTGCCATCGGCGCAGCCTCAAGTGGATTCGATCGCTGACATTGTGCGAGAAGAAGTTCGGCAATGGCTTCGAATTCTTCAAGCACCGCTGCCAGAGCCGGAAGCTATGAGCTATGCCGCTGCAGTGCGCCACAACGCTCTTCCCCGTTAACGCCAAAACGCCGTCCCATTGCACTTCCCTCGCCAGACGCCATCGCCACCACCACCTCCACCGACGTTCTACCATTCGCCAGCGGGCTAGCACAGAGCGCCGAGGAAAACGGACGTATGGGGTGCACCTGACAACTGCACACTCTGCTACCACTGTGGCGAGGCCGGGCACACATACCGTCATTGCCAGTACCGACAGATGGGACTGCATGGCTTCGCCGTCAATGCACCACGTCCGCAGCCAGGGGAACAACCCCGCGACATCGTCGACTACCTGACAGGAACTCAGCGGACACGACGAAGTCCTTCTTATTCGCCGTCACGGGGTCGCGACGTGGCCGAAGACAGGAGACTTTATGCTGGGATTTAACTTTATTTGAGCGAACCTGTGCCCGGTAAACGGAAAGTCCCATTACAGTAGCAGTCTTGCACAGATAGCCGTGAACGGAGCGTCAGCCGTCGATCAACTACTGACAAGCGGCGAAGTGTGTCAGCATTTATACTCATGCCATCGAATGTTCTAGCGTTATCACTGGCGGTGACGAGTGTTCCAGAATAATCTATACAGTTTGCGGAGTGGGCGTGATCTTATCGCACTGATCTACTACAGTCCCGAAGCTTCTCGAAAACTGCAGGCTTGGTTTGCGCTGAGAATTGTGTAGTGTATTGGGGGTGATAACAAAGCTTGAGAAATGAAACGTGGCATTATTGAAGAATGCTGCAAAGTGCAATTACAGGCATTTACTTTTTTTAAGCCAAATGTCAAATTTTCACAATGCAAAATCATCATTCCTGTGAATAAACATGACGCCGTCTACAGCGTGAACAGTGAGGACAGCTACTGCCCTTTGGCTGCAGTGGCTGCATTATGTGGCGCAAAGTGACTCGTGAAAAAAAAAAAAACTTTTCTAGGTGCTATCACTACTTTCCTTAGAAAATAAGACAACCGCCGATGGCATGCTAAACTTTCAACAATGACAACACATGTGACAGCACGAATTTGAGTGAAGCTTAATACAGCAGTGTAAATAGTGCCACGTTTTTTTCCGCAAGTTTTGTTATCGCCCCCAATACACTACACTATTCTCAGCATAAACCGCACTTGCAGTCTTTGAGAAGCTTCAGGACTGTAGTAGATCATTTCGATAAGATCACGCGCACTCCGCCATCTACACAGATTATTCTGGAACCTACGTCACCGCTAGCATTAACACTAGAACATTTGATGGCAAGTGTATAAATGCCGACGCGCTACGCCGCTCGTCAGTTGATCGACGGCCGACGCTCTGTTCACAGCTATCTGTGCAAGACTGCTACTGTAATCGGACTTTCCGTTTACCGGGTACAGCTTCGCCCAAATAAACAGTTAAATCCCAACATCTCCTGTCTTAAGCCACATCACGACCCCGTGACATCTGGTGGAGGTGCTGCTTCGTTCATGTACCAGACGCCCCCGCCAAGCCGTGAACCCAGCCCACGTCGCGGAGAAGACACCGACACCAACCAGGAGCAGCGAACAAGCCACCGACAGCAAGGTCTACCACTGGAGTACGGGCCCCTACAAGACGAGGCGCGGAAGACCAAGGCCATGACCTTGACTGCAGCGACAATGACAACCGCAGCGTCCCAGCCCGCGATCGTCATGCATCAATTCAAGTAACCACCAATTTTCCACGGGTCATTATTCGAAGAACCGGAGACCTGGCTAGAAAAATACGACCATGTGGCCGCCCTCAACCACTGGGACAATGACGAAAAGCTCCGTCGTGTGTTCTTCTATTTGAAAGACACCGCAAGAACCTGGCTCGAGAATCGGGATTCCACGCTCCGAACATGGAATGTTTTCTGCGGCGCATTCCTGCAAAGGTTCGCGAGCATCGCTCGTAAAGAGAGGGCCGCTGCTTTACTAGAGACCCGGGTTCATCTGCCAAATCAAAATGTTGCCGTTTTCGCAGAAGAGATGACCCGCCTATTCCGTCACGCTGACCCAAACATGCTTGAGGAGAAGAAAGTTCGTTTCCACATGCGAGGGGTCAAAGAGGAGCTCTTCGCAAGCTAATGAGGAATCCACCGAACATCGTCCAAGAGTTTGTATCCGAGGCGACCACTATCGAAAAGACCCTGCACATGCGCACCAGACAGTATACCGTATTTACTCGCGTAATCCTCGCACTTTTTTTTTTTTTGCCGGAAAACTGATGCAAAGTTGGGGGGTGCGCTAATTACGCGGGGAAAACTTTCCACGAAAACATACAGAGTGAAAAAGAAAACGAAGTGGCCGCAAATCGGAATTCTCACACCAGCAACTTGAAACAAGCTTCAGGAAGTACTAATCAGAAGTTACCTTGACAATAAAAGCAGAGGTTCAACACAAGGCAAGATTTATTTGAGACACAAAAAGTGCAAGCAAATAGTCGAGAATTAGAATACCATACGCAAAGCTTGTGGGTGTTGCGGGCGTAACAATAGCGTTTGTCCCTACACAGGAGCCCCCGAAATGTAAGTGTAGGACATCAGTAGGCTGATGGCTATTTAACAGTATCATACGCAGTTTCCTTCTGAAGAAATAAAGTTTACCATCATTCCAGTTTTAGGCCCACGGCAGGCCCAACGAGTCTTGGTGGCTGCCGTCACCAGTAGTGAACACAAAACTCGTATGCTCCAAAAGGCCTGCCGGCGGCCCTGTTGCCGTTGTTTAGTGTATGATCAATCACTTTCAACTTGAAAGCAGCCCTGTAGCTTCAGTATCGCCCTATAACGTGACAAGATTACCGACACAGCATACAAAAGACGTCGCAACGCGCACTGGCCCCTTGGGCTTGGCATAGATTAGATGGAATCTGCGTGCAATAGTACGCTTGATGCTTAGGAGATGGCCCCAGATGGCGTGCACTATCATCATGAGCGGCTGGAACGAGCAGACGACATTATTGCGGCAGTTTTCGGGGGTGCGATATTTACTCGAAGAAAAAAAATCGTATTTTTCTTGGGCGATGTGGGGGGTGCGAGAATTATGCGAGTAAATACGGTAATCGTCGCCTCACTCCAGAATGCGCTGCTGCTCAAGCCAGTGACTTCGAAGACCTGCGTGAAACGATCCGAGCAATCATGCGGGAAGAGCTGCGCAAGCTGTTGCCTTCGGCGCAGCCTCAAGTGGATTCGATCGCCGACATTGTACGAAAAGAAGTTCGGTTATCACTTTGAATTCCCCAAGCGCCGCTGCCCGAGTCGGAAAGTATGAACTACACCTCTACAGTGCGCCACAACGCTTTTCCCTGTCCACGCCAAAACGCCGCCCCATCGCACTTCCGCCATCAGACGCCACCGCAGCCACCACCCCGATCGACGTCCTACCGTTCGCCAGCGGGACAGCACAGTGCGCCGAGAAAAGTGGACATTTGGCGGGCACCTGACAACCGCCCGCTCTGCTGCCACTGCAGCGAGGCCGCGCACAC
Organism: Rhipicephalus annulatus; assembly: GCA_013436015.1. Lineage (NCBI taxonomy): Eukaryota > Metazoa > Arthropoda > Arachnida > Ixodida > Ixodidae > Rhipicephalus > Rhipicephalus annulatus. The sequence goes on along the minus strand of WOVY01016091.1, from coordinate 377,043 downwards.
ATACCACCATTGCCGGTACCGACAGATGGGACTGTGTGGCTTCGCCGTCAATGCACCACGTCCGCAGCCAGGGGAACGACCACGTGACATCGCCGACAACCTGACAGGAACTCGATAGACACCACGAAGTCCTTCCCATTCACCGTCGCACAGCCGCCGCATGTCACCGCACCACCGGTAGTACTCAGGTCCAACGCGAGGCTGATCGCCTAGCCCATATCCGGGAAACTAAGGGCAGAAACCGATGAAGGTGCGGTGGCTGTGCGACGAACTACCGAAGATCCTCCTCCGACGACGCCGCCGCGACGGAGCTTTCCGAACACAACGCCAACCAGGCAAAGCCCTGACTGCGAAAGCTCACTTACCGAAGGTGGCCTGACGACGCAACATGGAGGCAGCGGAACAAGCCGACGCAGCCGTGACCCGACGCCACGCCCTAACTGTAATGCGAGACGGCGAACTAGCGACCTCGACGTTCTTATCGACGGCCACAGTGTGACCGCTCTCATCAATACTGGAGCCGACTATTCTGTGATCAGTGGGTCGTTCGCCTCAAAGTTGAAGAAAATTAGGACAGCTTGGAAAGGTCCCGAAATCTGCACAGCTGGAGGTCATCTCGTAACGCCAGCAGGAATCTACACAGCGAGAGTCACCATTAACGGCCGTCTTTACCCTGCAGACTTCGTAGTCCTACAGCATTGCTCGAGAGATGTCATCCTTGGCATGGACTTCTTATGCCTCCACGACGCAGTCATCAACTGAAGAACAAAGTCGATAACGTTATCTACAGATGAAGCACTACCACCGCCGACTGGGAACCACACCTTGAATGTGCTAGAAGAACAAATCACCATTCCACCTCGCTTCAGCGTCATTATTTCAGTCTGCACTCCGAGATCACCTGACTTTGCTAAAGCACGTTGCCGGGCTAGTTGGTTGAGATTCATCATTTTCACTGGTATAGCGCACCACGACAAGGACACACACAAAGGAGAGATGCACACACACACAGCGCTAACTTGCAACTAATGTTTTATTTGCGATCACACACGCTGTTTATACAACAGTAGACCGATAAAACCTGGATAATGTCACGTCAAGAATGAGCACAGCCCATGCACGTGTCATCACCGATAGCGACAATCTACACTAGCCCGTCAAAGTGAAGATTCTAGATACTTCCTTTCTTTACATGATAAAGCTATGGAAGCCACACGCACACATTTTTCTTTCCTTTTGTCTATTTCAAAAGGTTCAATAATTTCACGTGTGGTTCTGTCACGGGCCTTGAAGAGTATACGAGTGTTTTGGAACATAGGGACACAACTGCACCTCTGACAGTGAAGGGCCAAATGACCACATACGGCTCTTTCTACATTGTACTTTTGTTCCCTTAGTCTTTCATTCACACACCTTCCAGATTGGCCTATGTATTCACAACCGCAAGTCAAAGGAGTGCTATAGGCAACACCGCAACAACACTTCACAAATTTCTCCCGGTGCTTAATCTTACAATCCTGTTTCCCGCTACATTCTGCATTGACCTTTGTGGGGTCTCCTCGGCGAGGCGAACGCGGGCATCGCCACGCCACGCTTTTGGAGTGAACGGACACAGTGGACACGGTCGGTACAAAGCACCCAACATACATACATTTATTAACTAATTTAGACGACGATATCGTCCGCCGAATGATACACCAATTTCAATTAACACGCTACCATACAAACAACATAACGCAGTGACACACTAAACACACAATAACATGATAAACACACACTAACACACCCAACACACTAACACATACCCAAAGCGGCGTCGCCAACGCCTGACTTTCCACGTGGGACCCCGGCGCGAAGCCCGCGGTGCCGAGCACCGGGGGCCCACGCGACAGACAACCGTTCGCGGCAGCCGCCACGCGCAGAAGAGACTCGCTCAACTCTCGCCCACCACCAAGGCCTGCCTTCCGCCAGGGGCCACCGCCGGCGCTACCACTCTACCAACAGTGGTACTCAAAGCGAACACAGCGCCATCTATCGCCCAGCGGTGGTCACCACCGAAATAAAGCCCTGGGGCGAGACACGTGCGCCACGCGGCGCAGACAACTTTACAGGGGGGTGTCAGCACCCTCACACTTTTTTGCACATTCCTTGCAACTTTTCGGGAGCAGAAAACACTACATCCGCACTCGCCTTCCTTGCTATCCTTCGCAAGTTATGCGAAATGGCATGCATGTAAGGCACAACAGCAACCTTGATTGATATGTAGGGTTTAACGTCCCAAAACCACCATATGATTATGAGCGACAGCCGTAGTGGAGGGCTCCGGAAATTTCGACCACCTGGGGTTCTTTAACGTGCACCCAAACACAACAGCAACCTTACCTGCCTTAGTGGCGGTTGCCTGGTCTTTGACGTTTGCCCTTCCTTTCGTGCTTATACATTCGGCAACAGCGGTCAACAAGTGCAAGGGGTAGCCAGAATTCAATAAACGTTTTGCTTGAGCCCACAAGCTCTCGTCAAGCTTGTGGTGGCACGACTTCATGAGTGAATTCTGAAAACAGGATTTTATCACCGCACGCTTTACCAATTTCGAATGAGCGGACGTGAACGGAAGAACCGGTTTATTCCCTCGCGGTTCATAGCTCCAGCATACTCTTGCTGGCGAAAAATACAGCCCGAGGTCAAGGAATCTTAACAAATTGTCATTTGGTACTTCATGCGTCAGCACCAAGGGAGATAGCACTGTCAAGAACATGGTTAGAGTGTCATTCACAACTGCGTCAAAATTGTTATGATCATTATTGGCAACGATCAGATAGTCATCTACATATCTAAAAACAGCAATAACGTCAGTGCCCTTCATACGTTCGTCAAGGACCTTGTTACGTTTTGCTAAAAACAGGTCGCTCAGGTACGGGGCTATGCAGGAACCTATACATATCACGTTCTTTTGTTTTACAGTGTTTCCATTCCACGTTGCATAAGTCGAGTTAAGATAAAAGTAAAGGAGCTCTAGAAACTGATCACTCGACAGACTGGCCGTATTTTGAAAATCAACCGCTCCTACTCTGTCTATACCTTCCGACACACACGCCATCAACTCTGCCTGAGGGAGGGTGTAATAAAGGTCCTTAACGTCAATCGAAAAAGCTAAAAGGTCTGTGTTTTCCTTGCCTGCGTGAAAGTCGAGCACTTGTTCCGACTTTTTCACCAAAAAGGGGTCGTCAAGAGATATCAACTTCAAATGTTTTTGTAGAAATAACGCAATGCACTTTTGCCAGGATTCATTCTCTGAGATGATCACTCTGAAAAGGCAGTCAACTTTATGCGTCTTTGCCGTGAAAAATGTATCAAGATCCACTTTTTTTGTCTTCTCGATCGATCTAACCAGGCTTTCAAGATTAAAGCTTTTGCATAGCTTCTTTGCGGTAGTTCGCACTTCTTGTAACGAAATATTGTTATGAGTATCAAATACAGAACTGATGGCCTCTGACGCCTTCGCTCGATACAATGATTTACGCATAACCGCAAAGCCACCGTCTTTATCGGCTGGTAGCAGCACGAGGGAATTGTCCTTCAAGTGCCTAATGGTCTCCTGAATAGCAGATCTGCTACCCGTAGGACATACACGCATGAGAACGTCGACATCTTCAGATACACACCTGTCAACGTCACCTTCAGGTACTTGTTTTGAGACATTCCGAACCATCCCTAGAAGTTCGAAGCTAGATTTTCGCGCCTCGACGGCGAACTTTGGTCCACACTTGAGTACTTGTCGCACTTTGTTGGGCAGGTTCACAGCACCGATAACGTGAAGAGGATTCGATGGTGCGGAGGGCTTCTTTTGTACTTGCGTCCTCCGCCCAGGCAGAACTTGCCGCCTGAGAAATTCGGTTGTCCGTTCAGTTAGTAGCGAGTAATCGCGCCAGTCGTTGAAGTTTGAGCTTGGTCCCAGAATGAGCCTGAGATGATTTCTGTACATTCGAGTTCGCCTCTGCCATTCGGATCGCATAACTTTGCAAATACGAACACCATGGTTGGAGGAAGGCAAACAGTATCCAAACAGTGCCAATAAGTAAGGGAGCACCTTGTGTCGGATGTAGAACCCAAGTGTCCGAGCTCTGCAGGCTGCCGTCGCGATCAGAGGAATGATTCAGAAAGGGTCGGTGCTGTACCATAAAGGAATGCCCGATGTACAAGAAATGAACTTTGCTAAGGCACGTTGCCGGGCCAGTTGGTCGAGATTCATCATTTTCACTGGTATAGCGCACCACGACAAGGACACACACAAAGGAGAGATGCACACACACAGCGCTGACTTGCAACTAATGTTTTATTTGCGATCACACACGCTGTTTATACAACAGTAGACCGATAAAATCTGGATAATGTCACGTCAAGAATAAGCACAGCCCATGCACGTGTCATCACCGATAGCGACAATCTACACTAGCCCGTCAAAGTGAAGATTCTAGATACTTCCTTTCTTTAGTTGATAAAGCTATGCAAGCCACACTTACACATTTTTCTTTCCTTTTGTCTATTTCAAAAGCTTCAATAATTTCACGTGTGGTTCTGTCACGGGCCTTACAGAGTATACGGGTGTTTTCGAACATAGGGACTCAACCGCACCTCTGACAGTGAAGGGCCAAATGACCACATAAAGCTCTTTCTACATTGTACTTGTGTTCCCTTAGTCTTACATTCACACACTTTACAGATTGGCCTATGTATTCGCAACCGCAAGTCAAAGGAGTGATATAGACAACACCACAACAACACTTCACAAATTTCTCCCGGTGCTTAATCTTATAATCCTGTTTCCCGCTACATTCTACATTGACCTTTTTGCACATTCCTTGAAACTTTTCGGGAGCAGAAAACACTACATCCGCACCCGCCTTCCTTGCTATCCTTCGCAAGTTATGCGAAATGGCATGCATGTAAGGCACTACAGCAACCTTGCCTGCGTCGAAAAGACCTTTTAGCTTTTTCGATTGACGTTAAGGACCTTTATTACACCCTCCCTCAGGCAGAGTTTATGGCGTGTGTGTCGGAAGGTATAGACAGAGTAGGAGCGGTTGGTTTTCCAAATACTGCCGGTCTGTCGAGTGATCAGTTTTTAGAGCTCCTTTACTTTTATCTTAACTCGACTTATGCAACGTGGAATGGAAACACTGTAAAACCAAAGAACGGGATATGTATAGGTTCCTGCATAGCCCCGTACCTGAGCGACCTGTTTTTAGCAAAACGTAACAAGGTCCTTGACGAACGTATGAAGCGCACTGACGTTATTGCTGTTTTTAGATATGTAGATGACTATCTGATCGTTGCCAACAATGATCATAACAATTTTGACGCAGCTGTGAATGAAACTCTAACCATGTTCTTGACAGTGTTATCTCCCTTGGTGCTGACGCATGAAGTACCAAATGACAATTTCTTAAGATTCCTTGACCTCGGGCTGTATTTTTCGCCAGCAAGAGTATGCTGGAGCTATGAACCGCGAGGGAATAAACCGGTTCTTCCGTTCACGTTCGCTCATTCGAAATTGGTAAAGCGTGCGGTGATAAAATCCTGTTTTCAGAATTCACTGATGAGGTCGTGCCACCACAAGCTTGACGAGAGCTTGTGGGCTCAAGCACGTAGGACGGAACCCTACGTTTCTGCATCGATTATCGCCGCCTGAATGAAATCACAAAAAAGGACGAGTATCCTCTTTGACGAATGGACGACGCACTGGATCGGCTCCATAACGCCAAGTACTTTTTTTTCAATGGACCTAGAGACTGGCTATTGGCAAATCGAAGTCGACGAAAGAGATCGAGAGAAGACGGCGTTTATAACACCGGACGGCCTCTTCGAGTTTAAAGTGATTCCCTTCAGTCTTTGCTCAGCGCCTGCCACTTTTCAATGCGTTATGGATACAATACTGGCAGGATTGAAGTGGCAGACTTGCCTTGTGTACTTGGACGAGGTCGTCGTGTTTTCCTCGAGTTTCGACAAGCATCTTCGGGACCTTGAAGCTGTACTTCAAGCTATCAAGACGTCCGGACTCACCCTGAAGCCAGAAAAGTGCAGATTTGCGTACGAGGAGCTCTTGTTCCTGGGGCAAGTGATGAGCGAGTTTGGAGTACGTCCCGATCTGCGGAAAAAGGCCGCCATCGTCGTCTTCCCGCCGCCCACTTACAAGAAGGCAGTGCGCCGATTTCTGGGTCTGTGCGCCTATTATAGGCGGTTCGTGAAAACTTCGCCCGCATCGCCGATCCTCTCACTAACCTTACCAAGGCCGACAGACAGACAGACAAACAACTTTATTTGGTCCTGAGAGGCAAGGCAGCGGGCCAACTATGCAGGTCCCCACCCAGCCGTTGGCTAGTCCCATGTCGGAACAGAGAGGCCATGCCTCTCCGCTCGTTCACGGGCCCTCTGGACAGCCTGAAGCTGGACGTCTTGTCTGGGGTCTGTGATTGCCGTCGTCCAGTCTTCCTCTGTTTTAAAATCCTGTAACGCAGGGCACTGCCAGAGCATGTGACTCAAAGAGCAAAATTCACCACAATCTGGGCAAAGTGGATCAATATCCGGATGAAGCATGCTCAGAAATTACCAAGGCCGAGGTGGAGTTCTAATGGGAAACGCCACAGGAACATGCTTTCCAGGAGCTTAAACATTGCCTCCAGACGCCTCCGTTACTTGCCCATTTCGACGAATTCGCCGAGACAGAAATACACACCGACGCAGGCAGCGTAGGTCTCGGCGCCGTTTTTGTGCAGAGGGCTGACGAATTTGAATGGGTTATTAGTTACGCCAGCCGATCGCTATCCAAAGCAGAAGCCAATTATTCCACAACAAAAAAAAGGAGTGCCTCGCCATCACCTGGGCTACGTCAAAATTTTGCCCCTACATCTATGGCAGGCCCTTCAAAGTTGTGAGCGACCACCACGGCTTGTGTTGGCTAGCTGTCTTGAAGGACCCTTCAGGTCACCTTACACGATGGAGCCTGAGACTTCAAGAATACGACATTACCGTCGTTTACAAGTCCAGCAAGAAACACTCTGACGCCCGACGACCCAGATGACTACTGCTTGGGAATGCTAACTGCCGACGACATTGCTGAACGACAGCGGGCCGACCCGGAACTTAGGACCCTAATAGATTACCTTGAAGGAAGGAATGTCGAAGTTCCGAAGGTATTCAAGCGCGCATTTGCATCATTCTTCCTGCGAAACTGTCTTTTCAAAAGAAAAACTTCTCATCACTCCGAGCCATGTGCCTTCTTATGGTGCCTTCAGCTCTGCGACCAGAACTTCTGCAGGCCCTGCACGACGATTCGACGGCAGGGCACCTCGGTGTACCCCGCACGCTCGCGAGGATACAAGAAAGATACTACTGGCCACGTCTTCCCGTCCACGTCACTCGTTATTTGAGGACATGCCGGGACTGCCAGCGACGCAAGACACCGCCGACAATGCCAGCGGGATTTCTGCAGCCCATTGAACCACCTCCCCGACCATTCAAGCAGATTGGCATGGACCTACTGGGGCCGTTCCAGACATCCGCTTTTGGAAACAAGTGGATTGGGGTAGCTACTGACTACCTCACCCGCTACGCCGAGACAAAAGCCTTACCCAAAGGCAGTGCATCCGAAGTAGCTAAGTTTTTCCTCGAAAATGTTGTGGGGTCTTGAAATCAGCAAACGACACACTCTGCTCTTGGAGTGAACGGACACATCAGACGCGGCCGGTACAAACCAACAACATACATTTATTTATCTAAGTCAGCACCACCACAGTGTCATCATACGTCACGGTGCCCCACAGGTCCTCATCATCGACAAAGAAACGGCATTTACTGCCGACCCAACTTAAGTGATCTTGGCATACAGCCAGACAAACCACCGACGGACGACAGCATACCACCCACAGACCAACGGGCCTCACCGAGCGGCTAAACAACACCATCGTCGACATGCTGGCAATGTGTGTCAAGGTTGAACACAAGACATGGGACGTCATTCTTCCGTACGGAACCTTCGCATACAACACGGCGGTGGAGGAGTCGACACATTTCTCTCCATATAAATTGAAATTGGTCTCCGGAAGGAGCCCGGCAATGACGCTCAATGCCATGTTACCGAACGCCACCGATGAAGAAAACCTCGATGTGTGTGAGTACCTTAAGCGCGTCGAAAAAGCCCGACAACTCACGCGCCTCCGTGTCAAGAACCAACAGACGACCGACAGCCGCTGTTACAATCTTCGGCGACGCGTCCTGGAATACCAGCCCAGCGAACGTGTTTGGGTGTGGACGTCGAGACGCCGACGTGGGCTCAGTGAAAAGCTTCTGCAGCGGTACTTCGGACCGTACAAGGTGGTTCGACGTCTTGGCCCACTCGATTACGAGGTTGTACCCGACGGCATTACAAACTCTCAACGACGCCGATCGCGACCTGAAGTCGTCCATGTCCCGCGTCTCAAGCCGTTTCATGCGCGTTAACGAAGTGAAACAGTGTTTTTTATGTATTATTGCTGTATCATAACTTATTTTGTGTACTTTCTTGCATTACTGTTGTACTTTCCTCTTCCGTTAAAGCATTGGGACGATGCCTTTTTCAGAGGGGGGCAATGGCAGGTTCCTTTTCGCAAGTTTTGTTATCGTCCCCAATACACTACGCGATTCTCAGCGCAAACTGTTCCTGCAGTCTTCGAGAAGCTTCAGGACTGTAGTAGATCATTTCAATAAGATGACGCCCACTCCGCGAACTGTACAGATTTTTCTGGAACCTACGTCACCGCTAGCACTAAGGCTAGAACATTCGATGGCAAGTGTATAAATGCCGACGCGCTTCGCCGCTTGTCAGGTGATTGACGGCCGACGCTCCGTTCACAGCTATTTGTGCAAGACTGCTACTGTAATCGGACTTTCCGTTTACCAGGCACAAGTTCACCCTAATAAACAGTTAAATCTCAACATAAAGTCTTCTGTCCTCGGCCACGTCCCGACCCCGTGACAGTAGAGTTATCTGTTTTGAAGCAGCTCAGGGAGCAGGAATAATGCTGCGTTGGAGCAGCTTTGGCACAGTATAAGGGGAATTTCGGAGAAGAGTTAGTTCTGGAGGAGCTTTCTAAGGTCCAAACATTATCGGCAGTCAAAATTATTTCCTGTAAAAGAAAAAACTCGAATGGTTTTCACTAAAGTACTAATGAACTTGCCAGACTTGCCACCTACAAACAAGTGCACATGGCTGTGTACATGTGTGTGTGGGTGGGATAGAGAGTGAGTGATACAAAACATGCTCATTTAATACTCAGCCCGAAACAAAAAAGAAATATACTTGGTGCCGACTCGGCCATCGCCTACAGTAGCGGCTTTCAGGATGCCCCTCGTGGACACCTCGGTGGCATAAAATCTTCAGGACCTCTTAATAAAGTTTTTCCCTGACTGGATGGTAAAAACATGTAACTGTTTCTTCACGCAAACATATCTACTGCAAAAAGGAGCGCATCTACTGCACCTACTCTCTCTACAGCGTAATATTTTTGTATTCATATCAATTTAAAAAAATCAGAAACCTGAAAAAAAAAATCTTAAATAACAGAGTATAGATAATTGCGGCGCATTTCACTAGGCAGAAATTCGTTACCCCAATGCTAAACTGCTCTGCTCATCTGTCTGAAGCGAAAAAGGGCAAGCAATTCGCACAGCAAGTTCACGCACACGGTACAGCGAGCCACCCGGCAGTGACAGCATGGGCAGCATAAGTGCGGCGCTACACACAACTAACCAGGAGATTATCCAAGTCCCCACAACCGCTCCGCGTTTCAATGAAACTGTCAGTTGTCTCTTGGTATCAGACCGCGGTGGAGAAGTGCACATATGTATTGCGGAAAGCCGATAGTGTCAGTTTTGCCACTATTTTACTTGCTGCCAACATCTACTGTGATAGTGTAATTCTTTATTGGTGGCTATGGGGCGCGTTAGGAGATGCACATTTGTAGTTGTAACGTGCACTGCCGTTTAGTGAATGGTCGTGCCGCGTTCCAGGCTGGTGCAAATTGTCAAGGCTTCATTGTATTAGTACTAGATAATAAACAGTTTGATCATGTTGGTGCCACCACTTTTGCAAGGAACCACGGCTACTTATGACGAGATCGGGCTATAGGTGGCAGCACCATCCCATCAGAAGTGTAAATAGGCGGTCGGCGGCGCATATACAAATACACGCACCAGCGCTTCTAAGCCGATACTCGGCGAATGCCGTCATTTCACTGTAGTTTACTGGTAGAATTTGCACTCCTCTGTGCCGAATCGACCGACAAAACTCGCTGTGGCTGACTGACTGTGCGCTTTCGCACTAAATCACGCTTGTGATTTGTTGTTTGTAAGCATTTCGCTTATGTTCAGCCTACTACGTGCTTCTCTTGCATGACTGAACTACTTATCTTGCTCAATTGAATACTGTAAAAGAAAGAGAAGACAGGATATTCCTCATATCGGTGCAACATGTTTGCACCGAATACGCATGCACATAATTTGCCCAATTCTGTTCCTCAAGAAATGTGGGACAGTTGATAGCTCTTAACCAGGAAAGCTTCGTGGCTCACAGCGCTTTGTGATACACTGACGTTTAAGATGTACACGCATGTTCGTGCACCAGTAAAACTATCAAAAGCTCATATGAGTTCTGCAGAAAGCTTTCATCGAAGGATTAAGTGCAAATGGCAGTGATAAAACAAAGGCCAGCTTATTTCATGTTTTATTTTTCATTGTTTTAATAAAAAAATTACCACTGCCTGCCGTCACTCAATAACAAGGCCACACAAACACTCAAGACAATGTAAAAAAAGATGACATTTTTCGTAAAAATTGTGAGCAAGCTTACACACCCTGTAAAGTTGTTTGCGCCGCGTGGTGCACGTGCCTCGCACTTAGCCCGCATTTAAGGGGTAAAACTGTCGAGCGGTAGGTCGCGTTGTGCTTGTGAGCATTTGTCACCGCTATCTTCATCATGGTTAGTACGTAGCGCCTGCGAAAAGCCTTGGTGGCGGCGCACGCGAGATGAGCAGTGCTTTTTGGCAGGTGGCGGCGGCACGAGCGGTCGTCTCTAGCGGTGGGCCCACGTGGTGAGTCATCAAGCGTTGGGGAAGCCGCATTTTGTGTGTTCTTGTATTTGTTATGGTTTTGAATGTTTTGTAATACTGTGTAAGGTTATTTTGATTTTGATTGACATTTCTCTTTTTTTTTGTGGGTCAGCAGGCTCTTTAAACAATGAATGTATCGACGCAATCTCAGTGTGCCTGCATATTCACTCGTGCACTATGACGTGTAGCAGGTGCGTTCACTGATCAAGGCTCAGAATCGCATTAAACGCGCGAAAACTAGCAATTAGACGCTTTTGCAGGCTACGGCGCCCATGCTCCCAAAGTAGACGCTCCGTAGATCTGCAGTACCATAAGACAACAGTGCCGCCGCTACTGTGACCCGGCAGAGAATCGGCCGAGATGCGGCGCGGCCGCCTCGTTCACTCCACCGCCCCCTTCTAGTACACTGTAACTGTACTACGGCAACACTGTAGTGGGCCGCAGACGCGGCCCACTACATGCAGTGGATGGACAGATGAATGGATGTATGTGGCTGCACCCTTTAGATCAGGCGGCGGCAAACGCCACCTAGCCGTAATACTTAGTGAACTAACCACTAGATTTATCTTTTTTTTCTTTAAGTAGTAAAGTTGGACGGGTACTTTGCAGTGAAGGGTTTAATTTTCACTCGTGCCTTGACTTTAACCACCAATCAGATAACCTCCTTCTAGTTAAGTCCACCCGCTTAAAGTCTATTTTGCCCTCCCTGTCCCTAAACCCCAGTGCTTTGAAAAACTCTGCGCCATCATCCTGAACTATAGGGTGAATCCCTTTACAGAACAATATCAAGTGTTTAGCAGTTTCTTCTTCCTCTCCACACGCACTGCATACTGTTTCTACCCCTTCGTATTTGGCCCGATGTGTATTGGTTCGCAATACTCTCGTCCTGGCCTCAAACAGTAGAGAACTACCCCGAGTATTATCATAGATCCTTTCTTTGGCAATTTCCTGCTTAAAGGCTCGATAGATATCTAGTGCAGACTTCTTAATCATGCCAATTCTCCACATGTCAGTCTCTGTTTCCTTCACCTTCTTCTTAACTGATAGTTCTTTTTGATTTGGCCCCCTGCTGTTTTTCAAGTATTTACCTGTCAATAGGCCTCTCCCTCTTTGTAAACAGTGTGACGTCACTGCGGGCACACCGCCCCCTACACCCTCTCTCTGAGCAGGTGCTAGTTGGCAAGAAAGTTCCTCCGGCCGCATCTTTATGCATAGCAGAGCTGCGTGTCTGCATTCTTTCGACAGAAATTTCTACATCGCTATGTTCTAAAGTCACAGCTTTTGAAAGAAGGGGGTGGCGGAAGGGTCACTGCTCATAGTGTGGGAATTTGCTCGTCGTAGTGGGATGGATGGAGAAACTTTGTTTAGAGTACTGAGAGACGCGACTAGCACGCAGTGGGCTTCACCCACGTAGATGGCGGACATAAAAAAAATCTGATTTTTTTTTAAAGCGAACGTTTTGAATGTACACGATTACTGGCACTTTGAGAAATATTTGCATGGCATGGATGTAAACTTACTCAATTGCCATCGTGGCATGTGCAATGCAGTTTTAAACGAGGTACAGCATTGGCGGCAGCATGGTTTTGAGCTACTGTGCGCAACGTCATGGATAAGATTCTCACTCACTGCCCAAAAGTCTCATCGGAGATGAGTGAAAAAAAAAAATGAAAAAAATTCTTGCCGTGGGTTAGGCTGAAGTTAACAAATACTCATGAAAATCAAAGTGAAGTTCTGCCGCGGCGTTTCTCAATAACCCAGTGAAAATTCATGTGATGTAAAACCCGACATCTTAATAATATATAATATCTGGCACAGTTACCTTGCTACATTTGACACCTATAACAAGTTTTCGTACCTATCGCTTATTTAAGCCTAATACATGATACACAAACTTCTAACGCGCATTGTCACTTCATAAGGATCGATCCGTAAAAGTACAAAGTAGATAAGAAACCGAAATCTCCGCTGTTTTCATCGACACGTATCGGGTATCCGATATTACAAGTTAAAGCCGTGGTGGAGCATATATGCAGATTCGGCAACGCTACTCATGCGTAGTCGTATATATCACCAGGAGATCATTCACTTATTTTTCTGCACGCCGCGCGTACGCTGAGATATACCCACTCACAAATGATTAAGTCGAATGTATTTTTACCTTGACTACAATGTCAGATCGTAAAGTTCCATCAACAATTTGTTACTGAAACCGGCGCACAACGAATACTAGTGTTTTCGCAAACCGGAAGCATCGCATTATTCACACCGCACACACTACGCACAATATTCCCAGTTTCACTGCCTGTAAAGATGAACCAATATTGTCGATGCCTTTCAACGCACACTACACGCCAAAGTCAACACTGCACATTTTCGAAGATGCGCTGTTCCTCGCACAGGCCACCACGTGTGCTCACTTCTCGTAGATAAACAGCCAGCCAGCGTGGCGAACATTTCATCACGCACTTTATCACACACCTAGATGTTTTCTGACACATGCCACAGCTAATGTTGCCACTTGAGATGAAGATTAAGTTTTCAAAAAGAAAAAAATTGCACCAAGCATAAAGCGACTGCATCCCACTCAGCCACCGGTGGGAGTGACTTGCCAATCACCACCTTGCACGTGCACCGGTGACGTCACGCTGTGACGTACCCCAGTAGAGGTCTATTTTCTGGTTCGCTTCCTTCATTTTGCATCGACATTCTTCATGTACAAGTAGCGTAAAACCTTCTTAGCCCAACGCTACTCCCCCCATTTCTCTCAATCGCTAATCAAAGTTTATCTTGCTGCAAGCTTCCCTGTCCTCAAACGAAGTCCATCTCATATCACCTTGTACTCTCTGATTTGGTGTATTCCCGTGAGCTCCTAAAGCAAGCCTACCTATTCCACGTTGCTTAATTTCTAATCTTGCTTGAACTTCTGATCTCATGCACAAGACTGCATTGCTGAACGTCAGCCCAGGAACCATGACCCCTTTCCATATTCCTCTCACAACATCATACCTATTGTAATTCCACAGTGCCCTATTTTTCATCACTGCTGAATTCCTGTTACCTTTAGTCGTCACGTATATTTCGTGTTCCCTCAGGTACTCGGTCCCATTGCTTATCCATAGGCCCAGATATTCGTATTTATCTGTTATTTCTAGCGTGACCTCCTGTATCCTAAGCTCACTACCTTCATTATCATTAAAAATCATGACTACTGATTTTTTCTTACTGAATCTGAAATCTAACCTATCTCTCTCATTACCGCAGATGTCCATAAATCTTTGCAAATATTCCTCGTTGTCGGCCATTAGCACCATATCATTTGCATACATCAATGCTGGTAGTGCCTGTTCAACGAGTTTTCCCTGTTTGACGAAAGAGGTTGAAGCCAAGTCCACTTCCCTCTAATTTCGCCTCTAATCCTAGTAGTATGTTATGAACAACAAGAGTGACAGAGGACACCCCTGCCTAAGCCCCTGTTTGAGCTCTGTGGGCTTGGATACCTGTTTTTCCCACTTTATGACTACCTTGTTACTTTTACAGATATCCTTTAAAAGATTAGTGACTCCATCTTCCACACCTAGTGTGTCCAGTATTCCACACAAGTCCTCTTGAACCACACTACCGTAAGCTCCCTTAATATCCAAAAATGCTAGCCACAGGGGCCTGTGTTCTTTTTCTGCTATTTCGATGCACTGCGTCAGTGAGAACAGATTGTTTTCCAAGCTCCTGTGTTTCCAAAACCCATTCTGTATTTCCTCCAGCACATCCTCATCCTCTATCCATGCCTGCAGTCTTTCCTTTATAATCTGCATTGCCAGCTTGTAGACCACTCATGTCCCTGTTATAGGACAGTACCATAGTTGTTTATGTGGGCTTTGTCCCCCTTTCCTTTATAGATCATGCTCATCCTAAGTTTCCATTCATTGGGGACTTCACCATCTATTATTGTTTCGCTCACTGCCTCTCTCAAAGTCTTTTTAGATTTCGGACCCAATGTCTTGTGCCTGTTCAACGAGTTTTCCTTGTTTGACCAGCTTGTAGACCACTCATGTCCCTGTTATAGGACAGTACCGTAGTTGTTTATGTGGGCTTTGTCCCCCTTTCCTTTATAGATCATGCTCATCCTAAGTTTCCATTCATTGGGGCCTTCACCATCTATTATTGTTTTGCTCACTGCCCTCTCTCAAAGTCTCCTTAGATTTCGGACCCAATGTCTTGTGCCTGTTCAACGAGTTTTCCTTGTTTGACGAAAGAGGTTGAAGCCAAGTCCACTTCCCTCTAATTTCGCCTCTAATCCTTGTAGTATGTTATGAACAACAAGAGTGACAGACGACACCCCAGCCTAAGCCCCTGTTTCAGCTCAGTGGGCTTGGATACCTGTTTTTCCCACTTTATAACTACCTCGTTACTTTTACAGATATCCTTTAAAAGATTATTGACTCCATCTTCCACACCTAGTGTGTTTAGTATTCCGCACAAGTCCTCTTGAACCACACTACCATAAGCTCCCTTGATATCCAAAAATGCTAGCCACAGGAGCTGTGTTCTTTTTCTGCTATTTCGATGCACTGCGTCAGTGAGAACAGATTGTCTTCCAAGCTCCTGTGTTTCCAAAACCCATTCTGTATTTCCTCCAGCACATCCTCATCCTCTATCCATGCCTGCAGTCTTTCCTTTATAATCTGCATTGCCAGCTTGTAGACCACTCATGTCCCTGTTATAGGACAGTGCCGTAGTTGTTTATGTGGGCTTTGTCCCCCTTTCCTTTATAGATCATGCTCATTCTAAGTTTCCATTCATTGGGGACTTCACCATCTATTATTGTTTTGCTCACTGCCTCTCTCAAAGTCTCCTTAGATTTCGGACCCAATGTCTTTATCAGCATAATTGGAAAGCCTTCTGGGCCTGTTGATATACTACTAGGAACACTTTTTTCAGCCCTTTCCCACTCTCATTGTGAAAATGGAGCCATTGCACCACTTAATCCATCCTTGTCTATTGTGGTACATAAGGCACTTTGATGAAATTTTTTTGTCACCCTTGTTCTTACATATTCAATAGCTTTATTCTCTTCTAGCCTAGCACCTTGAGCAGTGGTTATAAACCCGTGTTCTAGGCTTGTCTCATTCCTTGGGGAGTTTAGATAGTTCCCAAATTTCGCAGCTGCTTTTCTATCCTTTTTATGTACTTCTGCCAGCAACTGAGCCCCCTTTCTTCTAATCTTTTCATTGATCAGAAGGGATACTTCCCTTCTACAGCTTCGAAAGATGTCCTATTTTCTTTCAACATCATCTGTCGGTTCACCCCGCTGCTTAGCATGTCTGTGTTCCCTAGAGGCTTCCTGACGTTTTGCTATGGCTCTCTTAACTTCTTCATCCCACCAACTCTTGGATTTGTGTCTTCTTTTTTGGGGTGACTAGTCACGCGCCTTAGCAAGCTCTAGCTCAAACAGTCTAATTAGATTTGTGCATGTCCGCACTGTTTTATTATCCTCAGTAATTATTTTCTCAATTTGGTTAGTAGCTACTTCTATTTGCCTTTATTTTATTTATTTTATTTTATTTACAGATACTGCAATCACCATTTGGTGATTTTAGCAGGGTGGTACATGAAGTTAGTCATGAACAAATGGCAAGTTCAATGACATATAATATATACAGGTTATACAATGTGTATAGGGCAAATACAAACTTCAACTGGCAATAACATACAATAAAAAATAGAAGACTACAATTATACAAGCATGTACAGTGGTATGTAATGCGATTTAACAATTGAACTGGTTAGTGCACTTTCTAATTCCGAGGAAAACAATGCCAATGAGGGTGCTGAAACAATTGCATTAGTTAGTTTCTGAATGAAAATTTTCCTGTAGTTGCTCATCTTGTCTCCTTCCAGCTTTCGCTCCTTTTCCAAAACTTAGCTTGATACGTTTGTGATCACTACCCAGACTTCTGGAGCCATCTTCCTCTTTGTGCATTCCCCTGAGCTTATCACACATCCTACGTGACATCAGTGCGTAATCTATCGTCGACTGCAGCTTTCCTACCTCCCATGTTATTTGCCCTCTCGGCGGCTGCCTGCTCTCCGCCCTACTTAACCTCCAAGATTTTTTTTTTTAAGCGCCAATCTCGGAGTCTTAGAAAATCCTGCGTAGTTGTCGCTGTTTGATGACAGATGGTATGGCCAGCACACAGCAAATAGGGTGCGTCGTACCTTCGCCCAGCCTTCTCTGCAGTCTCTGTCTCGGGCGTGCGTCGTACACCTCTGTTGTTACTAGCTTCCAACTGTCGCGATTCTTGGTGTTGGTGTTAGCCTCGGCTAACGTTTGTTGCGGTAGCGCCGGTAGTAGCTTCCCGTCTGTCATGATTCTTCTGCTCCGACTTGATGGCGTGTGCCCACGGCAAATACCGTGCCAAAACACTTCAGGAGAAAGCTGATATCCTGCGGGAAGTGGACACCGGACTCTTGCCTAAGCAAGATATCCCGAAAAAGCATGGGATACCGAAAACAACGCTATCTACTTATATAAAAAATAGGAGGACTATTGAAGATGCCTTAGATGCCGAAGTTGCGAGCAAAAGGAGGAGGTTGCGGCCCGCAAAGTATCCTGACCTCAAGAAAGCGCTTCTCATTTAGATAAAGGAAACGCGTTCACAGGACATACCACTGAGTGGCCCAGTCATACTGGTAAAGGCAGCGGACTTCGCCCTGCAGCTAGGCTACGACGATTTCGCTGCTTCAGATGGGTGGTTGCACCGTTTTCGAGAGCTCTACGATCTCGTTTTCCGTGCTATGTCGGGTGAAATGAACGCCGTCAACATGGAAACGTGTGAAAGTTGGCGCTCCGAAGTGCTTCAAGGCAACATGGAGAAGTATTTTCCGCAGGACATATTTATAGCGGATGAAACTGCCTTATTTTTCAAATTGCTGCCCGCCAAAACTATCACGTGTAAAGGCGATAAGTGCACGGGAGGGAAGAAAAGTAAACAACGGATAACTGTGATGGTTGCTGCGAACATGACCGGGACCGAGAAGTTGCCTCTGTTTGTGATAGGCAAATCGAGAAGTCCTCATTGCTTCAAGAACATCCGGTCCCTCCCATCAGACTACGCGGCCAACAAAAAGGCCTGGATGACGAGAGAATTGTTCGTGCAGTGGCTGGGGAAGCTTGACAAGAAGTTCGAATGCTGAGGCCGCAAAGTCCTGCTTCTTGTGGACAACTGTTCGGCTCATAAAGTCAACGTTGAGACGAAGGCCATTGAGCTGGACATCTGCAGCCATGGACCAGGGTATAATTAGACATTTAAAATTATTTCATCGGCGTCATATGTTGTGCAATAACTACCAAGTGACGCTCTTAAGTGCACTACACATGCTTGTGCGTGCTTGGCAGCAAGTGATAGTGCTTACAATAGCAAAATTGCTTTCGCCATTGTGGCTTCAGCACCGCAGCTCTGCAAACTGACAAGCCACCACTGCTCGAACACAGCTTCACCGCCCTCATGGCGGACGTTTTGGAAGACGTTTGCTTTGCGGACTACGTCGATGTGGACTCAAGTGCAGTGGTGTGCGGTGCACTCATGGATGGCGACATAATATGTCAGGTGAGAAGTGCAGAACCTGTTGCTGCCAGTGACGATGATGAGGACGAGGACGAAGCACCAGTGCGGCCCTCTGCTGCGGAAGTCATGGCCGGATTGAATGCCGCCCATCTTTTCTTAAGTTTTGAAGAAGGCGGAGAAGAGGCCTTTTGCCAAATTCGCTCGTTAGAGCAAAAAGTGCTGGCTGTCGCCTTCAAGGAAAGAAGGCAGACCGCGATCACAAATTTTTTTCAAAAAATAAGTTGTTATGCCCTACTCACAGTGTACTATTGTTCTTCACTTTCGTTAGTTTGAACTTTCGTTCATTCGAACTGAGGCAGCTTCCCCTTGCAGTTCCAATTAATGAGCTTTTACTATAGTTCGAACACGCTTAATTCGAACTCACGATGAGGTCCCGTCAAAGCTATGTGTATTCTAATGAGCGAAAGCGCCCGGTAATTCGAACGCGCAAGCCCTTGCGACGGTTAATTGGAACATACCGCGCTCCAAAAAGCTCTCAGCACCCCGCCCAATCCCGCGGCACCACCTGCGACACCTGAACGCCGCGCGCGAAAAAAATGATAACGAAAGAAAGGCTGCGGTAGAATGCCTGCTCTCTCTCAAATGCCGATTGGCGATGCGCCCTTGTCACGCTTCTTTTTTGTCCCTGCCATGTTAAAGACCCCTCTCCTTCCAACATCGCGCGCAAAGAGAGAGAGAGAAAAAAAGAAAGCTGTCGCTGGGTTGAATGAATGTGTGATCGAAGGAAAGGAAAAAGGCACTATCTTCTGCAGCCCTTGCCCCTTGCGGGAGCACGGCTCTACGCCTTGAGGGGGGGGGGGGGGGGTCTCTCACGCGCCGGTGCCACGCTTCTCCCTTTTCCGTCCCTACCACGTAACTCTTCACCTTTCAACGACGCGTGTGAAGAGAGCAAAGAAAACACATGGCTGCCGTGGAGTGTTGGTTTTCTCTCAAATGCCAATCTGTTTCTCTCCGCATGGAGACGCTCCTCCTTTTTTGGCGCGTGCTGTGTAGCGGAGAGCGGGAGGTTTTGCTATGCAGCAGTCGTTGTTGTCGTCTTTAGAAAGTTTTGGCGCTGTTCGCACGCAACTTCTCTTGCCAGGAGAATGCTAAAGCCGAAGTAGAAATGCTTTGCAAGCTGCGTGCAAAATTGATTGACTCGCTGCAAGGCAAGCGTGTGCAGACGCGCATCACCGATTACTTCAATTAATATCTGATGTCCTGCGATTTGTGGATAAATGTAAGTCTTCTGAAACTTCCCCCTTGTGAATGATTGCAATGCCAACACTGGCGTTAACACCAGTAGCAAATCCAGCCAAGTGTGTCCATATAGTTGCTATCGCAATAATACACTTCTACCCCCAGGTCTGGCTACCGTGATGTAGCACATCACGCTTTTACCAGAGCTAGCTAGATGAGAGCCGCCCCACTCACGAGATTGGTGTGGTTGCCGCAGAGTGCACTGGTGACTGCACAGGACTTTTGGAGGTGCCGCTGGGTGTTTCCGCAGGCTTCTGAGCATCTGTAGCTGGCTGCTTCGCAGCAGCAGGCGAGGCTGTCCCCGCAGAGGCCACCGTCGAAGTCGCTCCAGGCCCTGGTGTCGCAGCCGTTGCATCGACAGACTGTTTAGGCTGGGTGCCAAAAAAAAAAAAAAAACAGCAAGGACAGAACATGGAAACCTATTAGCTACCCTTACGTTTTGGCCTGCACCAATCAATGTGCAGGCTTGTATGCATCTTCTACACTGTCCGCGTGCACTTTTGCAAATAAAGACCCTCACTTAGCGGCACCTGCGTTAGTGTCACATCTGCCGGCTGCCCATGCGTTCTAGAAGTTTACTAACTTTGGCATTACAGGGCAAGCAAAAATCCAGCGCGAGCACATGCATCCGCGCTGGCTCCTACCAAATCTAAAGAAACAATTCTCTCTTATTATTCCATTTTTTTAAAACCTGCACAAAACAGCCATATTATACTTTAATACGACTTACTATAGTATAAACCTTCAAAGAGTACAGCACCACTTTTTCAAGCAGCCGTAAAATAGAATCCCTAAGTGAGCTTATTGCCTCCGAATACACCGCCGCAAAAATTTTGAGAATTGTAGGAGTGGAGTTACAAAGATTTGTCACATGCTGCAATCGCATCCTCTTGTGTCAAAGACAGGGAGGGATGGCATGAGGAAAAAAAAAGACACTTCATGCGCGGGAGCACTTCTTTTTTTTCCCTTCAAATACGTGGCTTTTCAGTGCAATCATTTCCGTGGACAAGTCACGACCCTGGTAACGATTGAGTGAGCCATGCTCAGATCAGCCAATGGCTGATACGACCTCTGTGACGAGTGAGTTTTGAGCTTCTAGCATCATTTGTCAAGAGAAGAGAAAGCAATTTTTAGCCGACTGCTGCAATTCGCAGTTAATTCCAGACCGCATGCTGTGCTATAATACTTGGCCCGCGTGTTCACGGGAGCCTGGACTTCCAATCAGCAGTGACTTCAGACCCTCCTGGAAAAGTGTGGCAGGGCCTCTTTAAAGACCAACTCCAAAGATTTTTCAAGGCCACGGATCTCTATGAAATTCGCTGAGTACGTTCATTTGCATGTTTGCGCCATTCATGCCAAATTGCAAGCTCGAGTGTGTCAAAGATTCCTTTCAAGTGAATTTTGTAGCTCATCTCTAAACGCTCACGTCGCTAGCCAGAATCAGTGGCAACATTGTGCATGTGCCGTTCAGTTTCACCTGGCGGAAGTGATGGAACTGATGGTCCACTGCAGTGTCTGCTTGTCTGTTATGAATTGCGTGGGTTTAGCCGGCGCTTCCTTCGTTGAGCGTGCCATTTCCTTTTCCATGTTGGTGGGCATGAGATAAGTGGCAAGTGTTGTATTGTGAGGCACACACGATTCGTCATATATTCCCCATAATAGAGCAAGCACTTCAGCTGAAGACACGTGCCATCTGGCAGACATTATGCGAAATCAGGCAAGTTTGGGTGAATGGTTACGTGACACGTAGAAGTGCACTTGGTTGGGTTTCAGTTTCAGTTTTCGGTAATTAAAAATAATGTTTGGGCATTTCAGGTACCGAGTGCGTGACAAGAGTGTCTCAGGAACATAGAAGCACCATTATCTTGACATGGTGAAAAAAATCGCCTGAGTTAACCTTTAACTGTTTCGTTACCACGCCTACTCAAATCGACGCTTTTCCGTCATCGATTTTGGCATGTTAAATTTCTTTCGCGTGCACCCAACACTTTCTAGTAGTTAGTTCAGCCACTCAACTTCCAGAATTTATTTAATTTGCCGACTTGGGCAACATAGCGATTTTTCACAGACTTTTGCACAAACCAATGTGCATGTGTAGATGGAAAAATGCACTAGGAAGGCTAACTTGACAAAGCTAAATGCCTATTGTGATTACGCTACAGTAACATCGAAGTTCTGTATTGAAAAGAAACTTTCCAAGCCAAATGTCGAATTTATGAGTTAGCTTCGCAATTTGACCGAGTTGAGCAGTACTAATTGTCAGAAATTTATGCCAGCTAATCAATAGAGAGCTTTTGCTAAAAGATAGGAAAAAAAATTCTACAAAAAAATATTTCGCAAGATCCACCGCATGTATAAAGTGTGCAGGTGGCTCTCACAGCCTGTTTTCAGCCATTTTGGTTTTGCTTGTATCGTTATATCAAACACAAGGTCACATCTAGTGGCACTAGTCGCTCCTATTACGCGGTCGTCACGAGCACATGGGTGCGCATCAGCGCTGCAAAACGCATGCGCTGCTTGAAACTGCCTGGCGACCCCACCTGAATTGAGTGAGAATGAGCCGAGATTTCGTGGATGACAGCAACTCAGCTTCACGTTTTATGGAGACAATGTTTTGCATCAGCCTGAGACACTCGTAGCCGTTCATAGGTTTGTTTTGATTACATCCTCAAGTTATCTCCTCCGCCGCAAATGCGTATAGCTTCCGACTTTTGTGCATAATCCTACAGTTACTCGGGTTACGTGGGTGGTCCACACTTCGCTAGGGCATGGTGTGGTGGCACTGGCTGCAGAGCCTCTCCTAACGGCAAGAAGGCCCCAGGAGCACATCTTGGCCCTGACTACTGAGCAGTGCAAAACATTTTAGAACTGCGCGCAATATTCTGCTTTTTTTATAGTACTATATGTATGCAAAGGAATAAACTGTGATGCATATATTGGAACACCAACTTATGAGGAGTGAGGTGGCTCTTAGAAATAGGTGATGTTAGATGAAATAACTAAGTTCATTAGACATCTTATTTATATAGGGATTATTCACATCACTGGTATCTATCTATATTGTAATACCTGGACACTCTTATCGCAAGGCAACGAAAATTTACTGAGAAGAGTGTACGAGAACACTCGTATCTCACGAAAAACCATGCAATGCTTCACCGCATGGCATGAGCAATGAAGCAGCACCTCGGTTCCGATTTTCTTTGTCTATGTGAAGAGAAACACTTTGTGCAACATTAATTATTTTTATACCGTTTTGGGTCATTTATCTACAAAATTTATATTATAAATTTTCTTTGTTTTGAATATTTTTACACATAGTGTTTTTTACTGCAGTGTTTACCAGCTGGTGATAAAAGTTTCACATTTTTCACATTTTATTCATTTTAAAATATTTTTGTTGCTCCACAACATATATTTTATGGAAAGAGCATTTCATTCTGCAAAGTTTAGTATGCTACAATGTGTGCTGGAGTACTTTTCAAACTGGCAAAGCTATCTTTTCGAGGCACATAAAAAACAACCATATCGCGCGGTAACGAAAGAGTTATCTCTCTTTTCTAGTCTCTACGAGTGGGCTGGAAGCTACAGAGGAAGGGATGGCACGATTGAAACAAGTTACATCAACTACATCGCTGTTTTTCAATTTTCTTAGGTGCAAGTGTGGCCCCCTGAGTAATGTGAGCAGAATACAGAGCGCTGCACCGGCACATGGCATCACCCTATAGCAAGACATGTATCTCATCCAGACTCAATTTGTGCCTGCTATTGGCCAACCTGCTGTTTCGACGTTCTACAGTGGGTGCTAACAGCCCTAAACAAGCGAGAATAATCTTCTGTATGAAACAAGGCTGCCTGTGACAGGCAGCTCTGCATGTAAGCCATCCTTGCCATACTTGACTACTACAGGTTTTTCCCTCTCAGTTTAATCCAAGTGGCAGCCTAAATAATCTGCATGCCATTGAAATAGTCTGAGCACCAAGCTCTTTGATCCATGTGCCAAACATTTAATCCAAGCACCAACTCAATCAGGCCACGTGCCAGTGAATTCAATCCAAGTGCCACCGTGTTTAATCCAAGTGCCTATGACTAATTCAGGTGCCAGTCAGTTGAATCCATGCACAAAAAGCACACTACGGGGCGTAAAAACAGCAGTGCAATTGAAATGCAGTTTCTACAATATAAAAGACAATAATCGGAAGGTAGAATAAATAATTATTATTGGTATTCACCACTAGTATTCGTGAAAACAAAAATTACTGCCGTGGTTCACTTGAGCCTTGTTTGGAGTGCCTATACTTTGCTATGTACAGGTTTGTAGATGAGTGCTTGGCTCGGGTGGAGTCATTTTAATGGCAACAAAATAAAAAAAGCAAGAGCATGTTGACTAATATTTTGTGTTCGTCAACAAAGCTCATAATTGGATTTGTATAACATTACATGACCGGGCCAGGTCATGTAAATTCATGACCCTGATGTGAAAAACGGAAGTCATGTTTTACATTCATATTAGTGATCTTTTTATTCAAGCAAAATTATCAGTATTCGATAAATGCATGTTTCAAGCAAACACGCTTCAGCAACACTAACGTCGTCTTTTACATGAAAACAGGAGTATCTCCTTTGATGCTTTCGTAAAAAACTTAATTTCACATGAACCCAAATCAATGCAAGTTGAGTTTTAAATAGTTGTTTCTGATTTTAAAAACGAATGAATATCTTCTGTCGGTCACCATTGTTATTACCAGGCTGAGCAGACGACTGCGAATGCCTCAGCGAATAAGTACCCAAATGCCGTCTGCTCAGCAGATAACACAAATCTATGCATATGCGATAATGTACATGGTTAGCCGGCATAATGCAGCAGGGATGAAACATAGACTAACATGGGCTCAAGGAGCAAATGCATTTAGCACCCGTAAATGCAATTAATACACACTCTTTATTTTTTTTTATTTCGAAGCAATGACACCAAAATGTTACGGAGAAATAGCACTGCGCACTTCATTTCATAAGCGCTAGCATGTTTAGCGGAGGGAAAAGTTTTTTCTCTTACTTTATGTTTACATTATTCTGACATTATTACTCTATAAAGTGGCAAACTATAAGTTTCTAGTACATGGATTAAACTGACTGGCACTTGAATGAAGGTCATTGGCAATTAGATTAAAAAAGGTGGCACTTCGATTAAACTCAATGGCACACGACCTCATTGAGTTGGTACTTGGATTAAATATGTTGGCGCTTGGATTAAATGTTTGGCACATGGATTGAACAGCTCGGCACTCAGATTACTTCAATGGCGTGCAGATTATTTAAGCTGGCACTTGGATTAAAGTCAGTGGGAAAACCTGTAGAATTCACAGTAACTGTGCAGTTTCACGTTCTAAAATCACCATACAATTACAATAGGCATTGTCCTGGTGCAAGGCTCCGGAAACATTTAAGAGCTGGCGTTAAATCTAAGAACACGAGCGTATGATTGCGTATTCAGTTGAGCGCACTGAAAAGTGGCAGCATATTTGGTTGATAGAATTAGACAATCGGACTACCTTCTGTTGGTTCTTTCAGAGCATCAGCCTTCGACTTTGAGCACTCCCGACCGTTCTTAATTCAAAGTGTGAGTGCGGCACGATTTGGCCGAGAGGAAGCATTACATGACGCAAGCCAACCAATCACGTGGCTGCCGGCAAGTGAAGTGCACTAACAGCGCACATTAAAGACAGGAACATCAAGGAGCATAATACTTCGTGCACATGCATTGTTAGTGGTGTTTTGGAGCGTCATAGATGTACCATGTCCGCCTATGTCAGAAATTGTCACTTAACTGACTGGCAGCATTTTGTCGATGCAGTGCAAGAAAGTTTACCCGGTGGCTTCCCGTGCTGGCCACAAGGTGGCACTACAGGCGCGCTGCTCCAAGATCACTGAGTTTTCAGTAGGTATGCTGCCAAATCACAAGTTCTATTTGTACATTTGCCGGCGATTATGTTTTATAACGCAAGATTGAAAGCCCTAATGACTCTTCAACACTCCAGAGTGATCCTAATAACTTTTTACATACTGTAGATAATGTACCTTAAAAGGGCCCCGACACATTTTGAGCATGGTCCGAAAGCTCTGCCGATTGGTACTAGAGGCTCCCAAGAACATGCGAGCCGAATATAGTGCAGCACGCAGCCTGGAATTCACAATAAATTACCAATGTCAGCTAAACATTACTTTTTCTTTGCTCGACAAATTACAGAATAAACCCAAAAATCCCTTGTAGTAAGCCAATCTATGAGCCGTTGGCCGATTTGAACATGGCGCGCTCGGTCGTTACAGAGATTGCCGTGGGAGGCTGCAACTTGTCCACGCGTGCACGCACGATCACACTGAAAAAGCCGCGCATTTTAAGAAAAAAAAAAGTGTTCATGGTCACGAGGCGTGCGTGATGTTTTTCTTTGCGCCTATCATCCCTACCTGCTTAGCTTCCAGCGCTTTCATCGGGACGAGAGATGAGAGAATCTTTGTAACTCTACTCACACTCGATGGATCTTAAAAATTTTTGTGCCGTTTGATTCGTGAGGCAATAAGCTCTTCCACAGTATTCATTCCATGGTTTAAAAAAGTGTTTTGGGGCCCCTTTAACATGTCTAAATGCAAAATATAAAAGAATTTGCCATAATAATTTATCGTGCCCTACTTATTTACTTCATAATACTTCACTTGATCAAGTTATGTCCTATAAATATCTTGGTGTACACACCACTAACAATCTCTCATGGAAAAGACAGATTGAATGCATTACGTCAAAACGTAAGCAAATTATTGGTTATTTAAAAGAAAACTTCTCTTTAGCTTCCCCGAAACTAAAACAGCTCTACATTACTGATGTTAGATCAAACCTTGAATACGCATGCCCAATATGGGATCTGGGTCATGCTAGTATGACAAACTTATTTGAAAACGTACAAAATCAAGCAGCCTGTTTCATCCTTCACTACTACCATCGAACTGCTACTGTCACTAATACAAAACGAACAGTTGGTATTCCCCTTCTTTCTTCTCGTAGGAGCTCATCGCATCTTTGCCTTCTTTATGAAATGTTTCATCACAACCAAGAACAGAAATCCCAATACATCGCACCTGTCTCTTACACCTCCACCCATGTCTATCATTCTTTCAAAGCTCACGTACCTTCACAAAGCAAGTCACCTACTCTTATTCATTCTTGCTAAGAACATGTCACGAGTGGAATCGCCTGTTTGCATCACTAGTCGCTATCAGAGATATTGACCATTTCCACAAAGCACCAACAGACACATTATAAAGCTGCATCATGCTCAAAACTGTATTCACAAGGTATTGTTTGTTAACCCTCTATTTCTATGCAGGTCGTTTTCTTCTAAACATTTAATTTTTTTTTCCTTGTTACTATGCATTGATTTTTTTTAATTAGGTAGATTTGCTGTTTCATGCCACTCTCTTCATCTTTGTTTTTTTTTATCTCCATCCATGCATGAAAAAGCATCAGTCGATTCTTTTGGTTCATTATGCATTGCCATTCACTGTAATTGCGGTGTAATGGTGTATTTTTACGTCCTATTTTTGCTAGTTGATGTACAGTTGCGGCCACGTCTGTGTAGAGCACGTGAGCAGCCAGTCTTTGCTCCGCGGTGCGAAACCTTCTGACAGTTTTGTGCTCTGAAGTGGTGCATCAGAAGCGTTCGTGTTCTAGTTGCAAGGCAGACAACATCAGAGCCAGATACTGCCTCAAGGTTTCACCCCACAGTGCGAAAACTTGCTGCTTGCGTGCTCTACACAGACGTGGCCACAACTGTACAGTTGACTCTCGTTAATTGAAACTCAAAGGGACCCTCGGGTTTAGTTTGAATTATCAGAAGTTCTCGGATAGATGACACAGGCTGAGGTAACACAAAACATTACGATGAAGTGTTGATTTTATCACATCTAAAAATTTTTAAAGTGTTTTTAAGCCCTAACTATGCGCTCGGTGAACAGAAAGTGGGGTAAAGTTCACGTTTCTTGGCCATTTACTGCTGATCAGACCTCCTAAAGAAATCGTGAATTACGAACTGCTTCTTTGCTGTATGGGCAAGAAGCTCTCTATACCAGTAGAGAAACATCACAGCTTACCATGCGTATGCTTTGTTCCAAACATTTGTTTATTAGAGAGGCCTTCTTCCTTGAAAGCCTGAGGTGCTTATTTTTCATGTTTAGACTTATGATTATATAAACAGACAAATTTTCAAACATTTTCAAACAGTAGTGAAAGGGCACCAGATATTTTCTGGTATGAATTAACCGAATGATGAAATTTGAATTAAGAGGCTTTTAAGTACATTGAAAGAATAGAGGGCCATCTACTATGTAAGGTTATAATGTGCAGAATACAAAAATGATAGTGATATAGCTCCCTGTGTTACATTAAAAGAGTACGGGCTTACAAACTCCATGTCACTATCCCAAGTGACATTAGAGGAAGTACAGTTGAATCTCATTCATTCGAACATGCTTAATTCGAACTTCCAGTTAATTCGAACTGACGATGATTGATTTGATTGATATGTGGGGTTAAACGCCCCAAAACCACCATATGATTATGAGAGACGTCGTAGTGGAGGGCTCCGGAAACTTCGACCACTTGGGGTTCTTTAACGTGCACCCAAATCTGAGCACACGGGCCTACAACATTTCCGCCTCCATCGGAAATGCAGCCGCCACAGCCGGGATTCGAACCCGCGACCTGCGGGTCAGCAGCCGAGTACCTTAGCCACTAGACCACCGCGGTGGGGCGAACTCACGATGAGGTCCCATCAAAGTTATGTGTATTTCAATGGGCGAAAACGCCCGGTAATTCGAACACCCAAGCACTTGCGACTGTTAATTCGAACACACCGGGCTCCGAAAATATTCTCAGCACCCCACCCAATCCCGCGGCGGTACCTCCGATGCCTCAACGCTGTGTGAAAAAGGAAAGGAAAAGGAAAGAAAAGGCTGCGGGTGGAATGTTTGCTCTCTCTCAAATGCTGATCTGCAACGCGCCTGTGCCACGCTTCTCCCTTTTCCTTTCTTGCCATGTAAAGACCCTTCTCCTTCCAATGCCGCGTGCAGAGAGAGAGAGAAAAAAGAACAGCTGTCGCGGAGTGTGGCTCTCTCTCCTGCGCCTGTGCCATGCTTCCCCCCTTTCTCGTCCCTGCCATGTAAACCCTTCTTCAACGATGCGCACGAAGAGAGCAAACAAAACAAAACAAAAAAAAGCTGCCGTGGAGTATTGGTTTATCTCAAATGCCGATCTGCTTCTCTCCTCGTGGGGACGCTCCTCCTTTCTTGGACGTTGCAGCTTTGGCGCAGAGGGTAGTAGCGGAGATGCACTCATTGTCGTCTTTAAAGAGTGTCGGCGCTGGACATTGCCGCGCGCAACTTCTCTTGCCAGGAGAATGCTGAAACTGAAGTAGGCATGCTTTGCAAGCTGCATGCGAAATTTATTGACTCGCTGCAAGGCAAACGTGTGCAGACGCGCATCAGCGATTACTTCAATAACGGATGTCCTGTGATATGTGAATAAATGTAAGTCTTCTGAAACTTCCCCCTCCTGTGTTAGCTCAATGCACATGTGCCACTGCATGGGGAGCCCTCTGTTTACTTAGCTTTCATTATTTCAAACTTCTTTAATTCGAGCAAATTTTCGGGCCCCTTCGAGTTCAAATTATCGAAATTCGACTGCAATACAATTAATAAACCAGATCAAGAATAATGTAGCCGCTGGCTTTGATGAGATCAAGGCAACTCCGCTCAAGTACATGTCTGATATTATAGCCCCATGTTTATATAATAAATGAAATATTTGAAACTGGCATTTTCCCAGACCACCTAAAAATAGCGAGAGTATTTTCTGTCCTCAAGGGTGGTGATAAAAGGCAATTCATTCATTCATTCATTCATTCATTCTCTCTTTATTTCCAGAATAAAACGAAAACATTACATTCTGGATGGTCTCCTGGGCTAAAAGCTGTAATGAAACAGCTTGACTAGGGCCCAGAAGACCAAAGACATGGCAACAAGTGACCGGTAAAAATATTTGCACCAAATTACAAGATATATCACACATTGTACAAAAATATTTACAAAAACAAAGCATATAACAATATCTGTGTAAGCGTAACAGGGAATGATTTCGCAGACCACAAGCCAATATCCATTCTTCCTAATTTATTTAAGGTATAGGAAATAAACGTAGGCTTGTACAAATTCCTTGACAAGTATAATGTGATTAAAGAGACTCGGTTATCAAGAGGTTATTTACCAAGCCAGTGCCCTGCTATTCTTTCCAGCGCCGCCTGGATCATCATCGTGCACGTCACCGGTGTGCGTGCAATAGTCGTGTCTACATGCTTGGATTTCGAGATGTGCGACTTGGCCAGACAATGCCCAGGATTAAACGTGGCAAACTACACCCCGGCTTCGGCACTTGGTCCTCAGCACGACTTCGAAAGTCTGATTGACCACATCATCAATCGTTTCCCCAGCTATAAAGCCACTGCCCCTGTCGGCATCGCCTTGTAGACTCGGCAGCTCTTCTGCAGGAGTGACCGCTGACCCTTTGCACTTCATCATGCAGGTTGGTTCTTTGTACAACCTATGCATAAAAATTCGAGTAACAACTACTTACTTCAGCTGCCGCGCCTGCAGCACCTGTTTGCTACTCGTTGTGAATGTGGAGCTGTCATGCGTTTTCTGTGTTTTGTCACGGGTGATATCGAGTCAAAACATGGGCCAGATAATGCAGCAATTCTTGCCGAACTGCGTAAACTAACAGCCGGTCAGTCAACTGTGAGAACGAAAATTAAAGATACCGTATTTACTCTCGTAATAAACGCACCTCTTTTTTTTTTTTTTTCAGAAAAGTTGACACCAATTTGGGGGAAGGGTTCATTACGCGGAAGAAAAAAAGTCCTGGGAGCTATAGCAGCCGAAATTTCGCGTGACGGCAGTGCTTGTTTTGGCCCAAGTAATGCGCGACAATTTTTTTTTTTGAAGCCAAAAACTCTTTGTTTTCTGCCGTAACGAAAGCGCACAAATCGATAAGGAATGTGTCGTCCAGTCGCTCGGTTCCCATGCTATAGCGCATGCTGTTCATAACCCGCCATGTAGCTAGCATACCGGCCAAACGCGCCCTGAGCAGCAGGTGTCCCCCAAAAAAGTTCACAATGACAAAACCCGAAAACAGAAACGCAGCATCGGATGGTGGCACAAACGTTGCGGGTGCACGACACGCCGTTGTTGCGGTTGCCCTTTGCATGGCCTCCGAGATGGCGCGCGCGGCATGTTTCTATGCCACGCGCCCACCATTTCAGAGGCCACGCGCCTTGTTTTTGTGCGGCTGTGCTTGTGTGGCACTATCAGCAAAAAAAGTTTCTCCTGCAATCGACAGATAGTGCTTTGCCGCAAAAGGTGAGACTCAATTTTTGATTAACGTTGTCGGCGCTCGCGCTGCTCGCAACTGTTTAGCATGATTACGAAACTATTTTTTACTTTTATTGCGTTGTTATTTTGCGATATAATCGCTTGATTTAACGTTGTTTCGATGGTCAACGGCACTGGCTATCATACCAAAATAAAATGAACAAATAAATTTTAAAAAGTTTTTTTTTTTTCCAAGCACCAAGATGAAGAATGGCTTCATTATGCGAGTGGGTTCAATACGAGAGTAAATACGGTATCAAGGCGCAACTTGTTACCTCTAATAACACTATTGCTGGGCTTGCCAAACGTGTGGCATCTGTTGAAGCCCATTGTGAGCAGATCAACCACTTGCGGCAGCACCTTGATACCGTAAAAAGTGATAATGACAACACTTTGTGTTGCATTTTTGATTTAGGAAGTCATTCTGATGACGCCGCGAATCGTTCCCATCGTAACAATCTAATATCTTATGGTATCCCCAAATCTTCTTCAGAACTGCGCGCACACCTTGAAGAAAGAATTATTCAGCTGTGCTCTGAACAACTAAACATAACTCTTGACACAAAAGAAATAGAAAGAGTACACTTATTAGGTTGCCATAACCCTGGCCGTAATCACCCAGTCATAGTCAGGCTTAGCGCCTTCAAGACGAAAGAGACTATCCTCACCAACGCCCTTAAGTTAAAAGGTACCACTTATAGTTTCAGAGAAGATTTTTCCCAATGGGTGCGGAAAGCACCGACACACCTCATCGCCTTTGCGAAAAGCAAGTCTGCACCTTATTCATTTCGATATAAATCGCTTCACATCGGCTCACAGCGTTTCTTTCATGATGGAGCTAAACAAAGTGTGCAAGCGCAACTATAGCTAGCTATAGCCACACCAACCATACAGCCACACCAGCCCCGCGCCCTGTGCTGCCTTTTTATTGCCCGGTATCTTTACTAACATTCGCAGCTTCTATACAAAACGGGAAGCAGTGTTGAATCTGGTGTCTTCACCGTAGTAAAGGAAGCATGGCTTTCTAATGACATTTCAGATGCTGAAATTTTGAACACTCTGCCTAGCTTGGATATCTTTCGACAGGACAGGCTTGGTGCCAGAAGGGGTGGGGTACTGATCTTCGTTCACAATCTTGTTGCCCTACCAATATATCACATGACCTTGAAATCCTTTGGCTTATCTGCTGCGGCGAACCCCACCACATTACCCTGGGCGTGTACTACAGGCACTTTAAATAACCAAACTGAATAATATCATGAGTGAATTAACCAAGCAGCACACCCTAATGCATCTATTCTTCTCTTAGGAGACCTTAGTTACTCTGGGGTGGATGTGGGCTTCAATCTTTTGTAGCAGCTTTGGGAGTAGGAATAATGCAGTTTGGGAGCAGCTTTAAAGGAGTAAAACAGGAGTTTTGGAGCAGCTTTGGAGCAGAAAAAAGCATGTTTTGGAGCATCGAAAATTAGTTTTCAAGCAAACTTTTCGGACCACAGATCACTGTTAATTAGAAATTTTGCTTTCTGGTAAACAAAAAATTTAAGTGGTTTTTACTAAGCATGGAATGCTCATTAAGTGACCAGACTAGCCATAATTCGTATATATATATTCTTACAATGTCAAAGGTGAAAGCGCAGCAACTCAAAGAAAAAAACATAAGCAGCGGTCTGGACAGCTACTAGACCTCATACAAATAAAAAAAATTTAATGTTAAAATGTTGCAATGTTCAATATGTAGTTGAAACAACGGATCCAACATGAACACAAGCTCACGACTAGAGATGAGCTACTATATAATTAAAGTTATGCTCATAATAAAACTATAGGGCTCTATAAAAAAACAAATCTAAGAAAACTTATGTTCCTGTCATTGAAGTGCCACAGCTGACATGAGAATCACGAGAAAATTTAGGTGCACTCGCCGCACCATTACTGGGCAATGAAGTGCCTTTTTTTCCTTTTTACATTACAATAAAAATTATATGGCCCCTTGATGGGTTTTCGCCGTTGTCACCATGGTTCTGCATAAACTACAAGTTGGTACCTTTCCCTGCGCATCGTACATTCTACACGTGCATAAGATTGCAAAATTGGGCAAGATGTGGTGATGAGCGCTGCTCAAGCATAGCCTAAAGGAGACGGCTGATCTCCATTACTCGAAGGGCGCACACGTTAGCGTCTCACCGCGTGTTCGAACTGCTGTCGAATGCTCAAGCAAAGAAAAGACACGCCACCCGTCTTGAACGAGCGTGAAAAGACGAGGGGGGAGGAGGGGGTCGCTCGAGCAGCAGCCGTAAGGTTTGATTCTAATCAAGGCCATGGTTGCGAAAGCTGGCGCACGCAATATCGGCAAGCATCAGTGTGCGGCTCGCAAACCGTTATACGTGGTGCGCTCTCAACGGGCAGACATTGTGCGATAAGAGCCTTTCTATCTGAAGTGGGCGCACTTATTCTCTTACGAAGTTGTGAGTGCCGCAATATAGGATACAAAAGAGTTTGCTGTCAGCCTTCATATTGATGGGGTTGTGAAGTCGACGAAGGCAGCAGCCGCTGTTTTCACAAGTGAACTTTTTACTTGGGTGAATTTGTGCCCGGGAAACTAAACGTCCCTCTACAAGCGATACGCGCTGTAGACTGATAGCAGCAAACATGAATCATCGGCCGTCGATAATCTGCCACAGAGCAAAGTGCGTGGCATTTATACATGTGCGATCAAAGATTTCAGCCTTATCCCTAGTGGCCGCGTAAGTTCCAGAAGAACTTGTAATGTATGCATTTTGGGCGTGATCCTATTGAAAGGTTCTAAGATTTTCTAGATGGTCCCCAGTCGATCGGGCATGGTTTGTGAAAGACAACATTACACGTGTAATGGTGCAATAACGAAAATAGGAAGGAGCGCTGATTGATTGATTGATATGTGGGGTTTAACGTCCCAAAATAACCATACGATTACGAGAGACGCCGTAGTGGAGGGCTCCGGAAATTTAGACCACCTGGGGTTCTTTAACGTGCACTCAAATCTGAATAGGAAGAAGCGCATACGGCATCATCACAGCATTACCAATTGTTGCTATTGCAGTCATACCTTCGCCAGTGATACTGATTTTTATTTTTTGTCAGTTTATATAACAAAAAACTCACCACATCGTTGTCAAGCACCACCGAACACAGCACACCCTCGGCGGTTGCTCGCAACGGTGCAGCGAGTTTTTGCAACACCACTGCCATCTTTATAGTTTGCCTACCAGCTTTGCTGTTAAAACATATATAGAGTCGCATAATGAGGTATGCACATAAACACCCCCTCAACAAGAATCATAGATTGTGTTCACGAGACACAAGATTCAAGCATGATCAGAAATACGACGTTTGATATGGACACGGAATTTTAAATGGATGCAGTTCCGTCCTTTGTGCAGCCCACGCGTGTAGCTCGGTCGATGATAAAACTCTCCACCGAGTTTGGCATTGCACTGCAAATTGCCGTTTAGGCGCGGCTTGGCGCAGTAGGTCAGATTGGCGCAGCATGGCACAATTGGCACAGCACTTCCACCCCTGGTTACCCCAATAATGATTGCACTATTACGCAGTTCGCCACAGGTAACTTGGAGGCTGCTGAATATACGCGGTTCTTTCTTAACCATAATCTGACCCAACTGATAAAAGAACCAACTCAGGTTACGCAAGACTGTGCTAACCCTCTTGATCTCATCCTAACGCACCCTTAATACTTGTCATCAGTTTCCTTAGAAAATTAGGTGATCATAAGGTATTTTTTGCTACATTTTCACTAAGACCAGTCTTGTGCCATTTATCCGCAAAACGAATTCGCCTCTATGATAAAAGTTACTAGGCCATAAACAACGAACTACATGAATTTTCCCAGTCCTATGGGTCAGGATTTTAAGATCACTCTGTGCAATAAAACTGGTCATTTCTTCAAAGCAAGAAGAATGATCTGACTGATTAGCATGTCCCTGTCATCACTATTCCTTCAAACCAACATGAGCCATGGTTCACAAAAACCCTGAAAGCACGAGAATAGAAAAAAAATAGCTCTTTCGTTCTGCAAAGTGTACACCAGATGCAGACTCGCGGGACAAATAATATCAAGCTAAACGTGCAGATCTCAAGGCCGTTTGTGACGTAAACATTCCTTCTTAAGTTCGGACCTAGCCTGCATGATAACCGATAACCCTTGTGAATTCTGGCTCTACAACGCTATCTGTATTTACAATGATCAGGGTGATATTCTTTCAGATTCTGCATGTGTGAATACATGCAATGCTGCCTTTTCATGCGTTTTGACAAGCGAATCAGACACCCCCCCCCCCCCTACCTGAGAGTTCTACCCCTACCATGTCAACAATGCCAGTGTGGGATGCGTCAACGAAGGACAGATCCCAACATAAAAACTTAACTGTTTATTAACGTGGTAGCAGCGCGGCAAGCATGCCGACGTCGCACTCAAATGGTTAGAAAAACAACGATTTCCTTCACAGCTTGGCAGCTTGGGCTTATAGCCACTAGTGATGACGTAAGCTTTTGGTGGTGCTGCAGTGGCGCTCTCTCTCATCTGTTGCGTGTTGCAGCATGCGGCCGGTCACACTAGCTGCGCTAGTTTGTGCGCAATGTGTCCCCACACGCGCTATAACCTTTTCAGCCGAAGGCATCACAGAGTGATAAAATAAGTTTCTTCTTGGATAGGTGTTGATAACCTCTAAACCGTTAAAAGAAACACTAAAATGTTTCTTCCACATTCTTGGCCTTGCTGTTTACGCAGTTTTTGTCCACAGGCACTCTACCAAACGAATGGAAAGTAGGCAAGGTCGTTCTGGTTTGCAAGTATGGTAACAGAGTGATTCTTAAACTACCGGCCGATCTCCATAACCAGTATACCATGCAATATCATGGAGCATATCATTTAAACAAACATCATGGATTTCCTCGATCCCAACAGCTTTTTCCCTTCATCACAACATGGTTCTCAGAAGCGCCTGTCTTTGGGAAACTCGACTCACTCATTTTCTTTACAACCTGCACTTAAACTCGGATACTAATTCAGATACAGGTAGACGAAATATTCCTTGATTATCCTTAGGCGATCGACATGTGCCTCATCAACGCCTATTATTAACACTGTCCTATTTAGACTTGCATCCAGATGTCATACAATGGATCGAGAATTCCTTACTAACCAGT
The DNA here is from genome assembly GCA_013436015.1 of Rhipicephalus annulatus. Lineage (NCBI taxonomy): Eukaryota > Metazoa > Arthropoda > Arachnida > Ixodida > Ixodidae > Rhipicephalus > Rhipicephalus annulatus. Next base: position 340,364 of record WOVY01016091.1, on the reverse strand, counting down.
ATCAGCATGTGTGCATCAATGACACGTTCTCTAGCCCTCTTTCTGCATCCTCCAGCGTCCACCAGGGCTCCATCTCGGTGTGCCCCCCCCCCCCCCCCCTGTTGTTTCTTATATATATCAATGACCTGCAATTGGAAGTTTATTGCTGTATTCGCATGTTCACAGATGACTGGATCATTTACCAACCAGTAACTAATACTACAGCTGTGCTACAACTGGTGCGATGATCGCTGGCTTCACAACCCCAATAAATGTAAAGTTACGTCCTTCACCCGTTTATGCCACCCGCTCCTCTGTGCCTACAAAATTGCTAACACTCATGATTGATTGGTTGATTGATATGTGGGGTTTATTGTCCCAAAACCACCATGTGATTATGAGAGACACATTGCTAACACTCGAATTAAAGCTGTTGGTTCTTACAAATATCTCGGCGTCACTATCTCTAATAATCTTAAATGATTTCCACATGTGTCCAAAATCATTTCATCCAGTAACAAAAGTTTAGCCTTTCCGAAACGCCATCAACTGAACGCCCTTTCTCATGTTAAAACTCACTGCCTATAATGCATCCAAAACTTGAATTCGGATATTTAATTTGGAACCCTCACCAAACTTACCTCACAGATGCTCTAAACATGGAGCAGAACTGCACAATTGGGTTAATTCACTCATCATAATCGTACAACGTAAGTTTATCCTCACTAAATGTAGAAACAGGCCTGTCCACATTTTCCTGTCGCATTGCCAGCCTATCTCTATTACACAAACTGTACCACAGTTCCCTCAATCGGACACCTTATTTCACCTCGTACAAGTCGCCTTCGCACTCTCACCTTGTCACCTTCCTTTTTCTTAGGCACTATGGCGGACTGGAACGGCTTTCCCTACGTCATCGTTGTCATCGCCAACCCAGAAGCTTTCACTGCAGCTGTATGAGCTCCTTTTCCATCCCGATTGGTCCATTGTCACACATTCTTCTTATACCACAACCCTTATGTAATGTCCCCACATGGGGTCTTTAAGGAAATAAAGTGAAACATCGCTTACCATTGCCTGGCAGATCCTCTATGCGACACAGCACATTTGCGGAAACGAACCCTCGCAATCACATGACTACGTAATGCATGTGTCGCGACACACTTCGATAGCGAAATAGCCCAGTCAGAACCAAATTTTTTCGCTGGCTTATCTGTGCAAGTTGCGGAAAAGAGCCAGTTGGGCTCGACAGCTTCAACTTCGAACAAAGTATGCAGGTTGTAATTTGGGTTAGTACTACACAGCAGCTGCCTCACATTCAGCGCCTCAACATGCACGAGCAGTTCGGTCAGGTGTGAAAATACAATGACAGTGTCAGATTTAGATGTCTGTGCAACATGCCCATTCAATGATGGGTTTAGTCTCAGCCCCAGCGATCACATTTTGATGGAGGTAAAATGATAAATGTGTGTGTAGCTGTCAGTGTACATTAAAAACACCAGATGGTCAAAATTTTAGGAGCCCATCCCAACAGCGTCCCTAACAATGATATCTTAATCTTGAAAGGTAAAACTCCAGATATGATTATTACTAATACAGTTTGTGTAAGTGCCCAAGAAACACCAAGAAAACAAGACACATCGCTTAACCTTGTGCAGATGGACTATGCGGCACAGTGCGTTTCAACCCTCGCAAGCACATCATTAAGTTATGCATGAGCACACTTCGATAGCAAACAAGCCCAGTCGGGACCAAATTTTTTCACTGGCTCATCTGCGCAAGTTGCGCAAAGGAGCTCATTTAGGTAGAGAGGCTCAGCTTCAAAGTATGCTGTTTATAAATTATAAACTATAGGTAAATACTTCACAGCAGCTGCTTTCTCTTTCAAATGGTAGCGCCCCCTGCACATTTTCTTTCGCAGCCTGGACACACATTTAGTGCATCAACCCATGCGAGCAATTTCGTCAGGTGTGAAAGCACGGTGATGGGTCACATTAAAATGCCTTTGCAACACGCCCATGCACACTAAAACTCAACAACATATCTTCAGCAACGACGACTCATTTTTCACTGACTAGTGCGTGCTCTTCAGCCTTTGTGGCACAAAACACCACAAAAGACTTTTTACGTGAGAGCTGTCAATGCTGTGCCGACTCACAGACGGTAAACGAACCTCACACTTTGAATATCACTCAAAGTGAGCGCACCGCTTGCCATATACGCACAGTTTCGAGGCTCGTATGGCGATTTAACACACTTCCAAATAGTTTTCTCCATGCATCCTCCCTCGATCTGGAACCCTTTTTGCAGCTTCGATGATACCATGGCAGGGTAGGAAAAATTCAAGGTGCACTTCCTTATACAAGGCCCCACTTTATTATGGCGAGCGTTTTCAATATTTTTTCCCATTGACAATGCGGCTGTAGGTTTTCAAGGTGTCCTCGGCATGAAAATGCACATCGCCAACTCGCAATTTATCCGACAGCCTTTTGTAAAGACCGAGAATAGCACAATCCCGCACTCGACGGAGAGCCAGATCACATGGAGGCCGGAAGTGTCTCGGGCACACAAGAAGTTGGCATTGCAACAAACATCCATGCCACACAGAACACAACAGCACGCAAAATCTCTTCAGTCCGCATACTGCAACACGTGGACACTGCACAACCGCAGCCACACACAGGGCGCATTGCTGCTATTTTATATGCAACCTACAATAATAAATTAACTCTTGCGGTTTTACGTCCCAAAACCAGTATGAGGGTCGGCACAGAAGAGAGATGCCGAAATTTCAGCCATCAGGTGTTCTCTAACAAACACCTAAATCTGTTCGCAAACCTCTAGCATCTAGCCTGCATTGTAATGCTGTGACAGCAGCCAGGATTAGATTCCGTGAGCGTAAGTCGGAAAAGTCGTGAGTCGACTCATTTGGACTCGAACCGAGTAGCGAGTCCGGGCGAGCGATATTCTAGAGAGTCTCGGCATCTGGTCGAGAAAAACCTGATTGTGTCAGAGTCCAAGTAAGCCCCAAGCACAACATGCATTTCTTGAGAGAATATGAGTGAGCTGCACCTTTTTCTGCCGAGTTATAGCGATAAATACTCCACTTATGTCAGCTCACGTTGTGGTCATACATACTAAGACACTCTACCTACCGCTCAACATTCATTGATCAGAGGCGCGTGTCTCTCGCCGCTCTTTCTTGATAAAGATACCTTCTGCGAGTCCTTGGTGAAAAGGTTCACACTACGCTGCAACCACTGACATTTAAAGCAACAACAACAAAATGTGCATCAGAGAACGACAATGCAAGGTATTGAAATTAAAGCTGATTGAAATTGACGCTGATTGACAAAGCTAATTATGCGAGGCCCATTCCAATTCGGATCTAGGTCTGAGTGAGCCTGTTTAACAAAAATTTCTGAACTTTTTTTGCTGGCCTATGCCCGCAACGTTTGGGTCAGCAGTACAGCGCTGTACAGCAGCAAATGTTTCCGCATACTGGAGTCTGCACCGTCACTGAATGGCAGTAGCATGCTACAACCAATGGCAGCGCGCTTCCATCTGAGCTATTGAACCATTCATCGCGCTCATGCTGCTGGCAGGCTTTTCAAATAGTGAATTTTAGGTTTGAAACAATTGATGATTTGGGCAAACAAATGAGCACATCTGCCATGAACCAACCGACTTGCCCAGTATTTATTCTATAATTGAAACAAACAATGTGTAAATGCGATTCTTTTAAGTTCAATGTGTAAATGCGATTCTTTTTAGTTCAAAAAGAAGTGGAAGTGACTGAATTTCAAGCAAGCAGCCGAGTTTCGGTAGTCAGCCGTCTTTCGGTAGAATGCAAGTGATAACCTGTAAAATATGTTACTATTTAAAATTAACTTTACTTAGAACACATAAACTGGTTTAATGAACTTTTAAACTTGAAAACTGATGAGTCTGTGTGAGGGTAATTAGTTCATCGAACATTGAAGCAGGGCCTTTCGGTGGTGTGTATTTCTCGGGATGTAAAACCACCTTTACAGGGGGTTACATGTGGTTCATTTAGAATGCTTCAAATTAATAACAATTTCAATCCATCTCAAAGCAAGTCTGAATACAGTTATTTACACACAAATATTAAAACTTTGCAAATGTTTGCACAAGCGTAGACATTGGGAAAACGTCCATTCGCTGAGTAAAGCCACAACTGCGGTAACGAGGCCTCACCTTGGTCACCATGATGACCACAAACTTCTTTTCGTCAATTTCATATTCACTCATCTTGGAGTCATCACTTAAGATTTTACCTGTGAGGGAAAAAAAATGTGCATCATAAACATGTTGCCAGCGTTGGTTGGCCACTGTTCATTTGCTATTTTATGCCATGCACCAACTTTTAACACTCCTAAAAACTAACAAACTCTCCTAAAACTCCTAAAAAATAACACTCCAAAACACAGGGTGTTGTACAGTACTAGTACAAGCATTTTTTAGCATGCGATCTTCGTGCCCAACGACAATAAAATCTATAATCGCGATAGTGTCAAAAGGTGCACCAATGCAGGCAAATCGCTAAAGTATACATAATAACATAAACAAAACGACTCAGAGACATATTAAGTAGCCAACAATACCAGTATCCGTATTCCCAAATGCAATACAAATACAACATTCGTTGCTAGGCCACAACAAGGTTCACAATCCAGAACAGCGGCACACATTTTGAAGATCGCACACACCAGTTAGGTTTACAGAGAGCCGAACATGGGTGCAGAACAAAAGCCCAAAACCAAGCATTGCAGAAGCAATAATTCCATTTAAGCAGTAGTTCTGCTTAGCAGATTTCCATGAACCGAGAGTCTACTGTCTTTAGGCGCGAACTTTTTTCTCGCATTTGCTATCCCCCAACTACACCCAGGACTATATGCGGGTCCGAGCTATATGTGGGCTTTTACGGTAAACAGTGCGAAAGACAAAAGAGAAGAACTACACAGGACAAGCATACACTTCAAACTGAAACATGTATCGTGTGCATACCACGTGCTTAAACAAGGCTGTATACCATGTGTACGCCAGGAGCCGTTTCAAAAACAAGATGCAAAATACAGCAAACTGATTTCTGCATAGCTCGGATAGTGAAGCTCTTTGTTGAATAAGGCGACCGAGGCCTGAGCTCCACATGCATTGGCTTCCACAATTTCCCACTGAGTCTGCCCCCAATGACGACACAAAATGATGGTGTTGCCAAAGGGAAAAACACAGCCACAATCACGACAACATAACGTCAGCAGCATGGCTTCTTAGAGAGTTGTTACGCTTACACAGGCGCACATTAATGCAGTGCCTCATCTTCCAAACATACTAACGGTCACACGAGAGTGGCATCGAGTACAACACAGATGTACAGCTAAGAATGACTGGTAGAACGTGGTTGATATGTTTACGGAAAAAAAAATACTAGGAAGATAATGAAAACGTACAATCCGAATCCAGCAAAAAAATGAGGCTGACAAGTCCATTATGAGGTGTAAGGGCGAAGAGCGCTTATTTCTCGAAAAACAGCAATTTTCTGCTGCTGCCTCTCACCCTTAAACAAAAAAAGCTCCTTCTCCACACACTTTAGACCCTTGTCGCCATTTTCATTGCTTTTCGGGCAAAAGAATCATGGTAAAGCTTGCAGTCCAGCAAGGGCTTCGGCAAACTGAGCCAGTCAGAGGCACGCTTTCGTTTTCGCCGCTGCCTTCTGGTGCGTCATCCCCCACCTTCTTCGCTGTATCGCAACCCCCAACCTCCGCGACAGTCTCAATGACACTTTGCAGCTCGCAAGTCAGGACACTGTCATCTATAGAGATGTTATCAGTAAAGGGTGGATTGGCACCAGTGGAGAGAGATTCCTTATCGATGTCATCATCAAAGTTGACTTCGGAGGTGTGGTGTAGTATAGTGAAGTGGTGGTGTCTGTGAAGTGTGGTGGCATCGTGGTGTTATGTACAACGTGCTCGGAGGCGACGGCAGTGGTGCTTCTCAATTGAGCGGCGGAAAGATGGTGATGACGTTGGCACGAAACGTCATGCATGAAACTGCGGCCCGCTAAAAGGAAGAGGAAGTTTGCGCGAAAGGTTGCGCTGCCAAGGCACGAGAAGGAAGACGAGTCGGGGGCAGAACGAGATCGAGCTGGCTGGAGTGCAGATCCTGGGTGTCGCACGACTGCGGTGTCGGGTTCCGGACCCGACCGCGTGAAGTCAGGCAAGGCCAGGACGCTCCAGCTGCCCACGGTGTACTCGGAGGTACGCGGCCTTCCAGAGTTCCGGCCGTGACTGTTCAAGGTCACGTCCCAGGTGTCCGGGCTTCGACTCTGGTCCCGAACCTCCTGTGGAGGGCGGAACCTTCCGGGTGGTGATCATCTCCTCGAAACGAGCCAGCATCTGCAAGCGGCTGCAGTTCTTGCTAAGGCAAGGGCCACCTTGTCTTCCGCCGAGCGTCGCCGTGCTGGTCAGCGCATGACTCCAGCTGCTGAGACATCGCCAGCGTTCACCGCCTCAACCCACCAAGCCACCGCCACCATCATCGCCACCGGTGACTGTTGATTTTTATAAAAATTATAGCTGAACAACTTACAGGACACGTCTTTATTTGCCAGCTTAGACTCGGTGTCTGTCAATTGCAACTTCATCTCTTTTGTTTTCCTTAATTATGCTTAAAGTTTCTACTTTTCTTTTCACACCTTAAGCGGCTTCGTCATTTTTTAGCTCTGAGGCTTTCCCTCCGAGCAACAATTTATTCAATCGTAAACCTGCATCACAGGAGGGCCATGATTGCTTAAACCACTTCAACATCGTTTCCTCCAGCTCCCCAGCGCAGGTTCCACAAGCTTGCATTGTTGCACTGCCGAGTACGAGGGTGTTCGTCTCAATCTTTTTCCGCTTCGACACCACAGTGTTCACAGTCGACGCTGGCAGCCCCAAGTTCGTTTGCTAAGTCGATTCGCTTCCTCTTCAGGTTCCTGTTGACAACCGCTAGGATATTCAGCTTCTCCTTAGTTGACAAGAACTTGCGCTTCTTCGGCACCATGCTGAACAACTGCCTCAAATCCTGAACTACCGAGCAACGTGCAGCCTCGCACAAGGCCCGACATGCATGTCCCTAAAATTTCTTTCCAAGGTGCCGTATGAGAAAGAAAACCACTGTGCTATGGAAAATAACAAGCATTTTTTGAAAACCGTTTGAAAACTGATGACTCAGACGGGTCTGTGTGTGGTTTACAGAAAGCTGCGGCAAAGATGGGTAGCGCGACCAGGTTATTTGAAGAAAGCGCGGAAGGGAATATTTACCCCCGTATTCACAAATGCTGCTTTACTTGAACTTGACTTGCCACCAACTTCAATGCAGCACAAACGCGCCTCAATTCCACTGTCTTTAGGCGGTGAGAAAGCCGCACAAATGCACAGACCTGTTCTAAACACACTGCCTGGTTCCACGAAAACAGGAGCCTGGTTCCACGAAAACATGACATGGAATACACACATTTCACACTTGACAGCAGACATAGCCAAAACCATCGGTTGCATTTGGAGAATTAGTTCTTTATTACCACTGTGGTCAAAAAGACAACTTTACTATTCATTAGTGTATTAAAAATTCACATACTGCACGAAGGCAGTTTCAAAACAAGTTCAAATAAAGGAGCGTTTCAGAATATGGGGTTGAGTATACTGTAATTTGGAGAAGATGCCGAGGGTGAGATTTTAGCACAGCAAGAAAACCGCCATCACCGAACAACGGTAGTCTGCCACTTAGCGCTTCAGAAGCACGCAAGAGAGTTTTTTTCGCACTCCGAATGAGGATTTTCAACCGCGGAATGTATCATTCGAAGGCAGTTCACCAAAATGACGATGATTGCTGTCGAATAACCGTATTTACCCGGAACGCATTAAGTAGAGCATATCAACACATAGCTCTATGGCTAGTTATCGCGATTTTGAGCTTAGAAGCCGGGAAATCATATTAAGCTGAAACGTATTAACAAGGTTCTACTGTAGACTTGGCAGGCACTTTCCTGCGTCTGCAACCTGCTGACAATGGAGTGGTCAACATCAACATGAAACTTGCCCAGCTTACTGGGCAAGCTATGCACATATGTGAGGACAGCCATGTTTCTATGCTGCTTTTGCTGACGAGTGTCTGCCCTCTGCACAGTTTCCTAACATCTGGTCTGCGTTTTCCGTGGGTGATCAGAAGATATTGGCAGAGCTTCTCAAGCCAGCAGGACAATGTTGCAATCACCACAGCATTACCAACGGCAAGAGCAATGGCCTTGCACGAGGGCATTCCCAATGTAGTGGCTTCAGCTACTTTACAAAAAAAAAATAAATCACCTGCGCAGCGCGGGCATATGTGTGTGTACGTGTGTTGAGATGTTCCACCCCACCCAACAAGTTCTTCTGAAATATAGTAAAACTTGTTGGGCTAGTTGGTGCATGTTACAAGATAATGAGACGACGCAAACAATGTATGACACTACACTTTAGGGGAGAAATGAAGCGCTCACATTTTGACATCACACAGACAACTTATCAGTGGCATAGCCAGGGGTGGTGGAGGGTGAGGGTGGGGGGTGTTTAAACTTTTCCTGAAATTTTTCATCCAATGCGACCCCCTGGCACCTAACTTTTTTTTTCGGCGCTTTGCGCTGACATGATTTAGAAACTGAGTGCTGCTGCTATCACAATATCATTTCTGGGCGCTTTTACAATGTACGAAGTTGCATACGCAAAAACGTGTTGTGGTGTTTCTCAAGGCTTAGCATTCTGTGAGAATTATAGTGTGACTCTTCGTATGTGTGCTAAGATATGCTCAACCCAAAGAATAACATTTCTATTTAACCTTCGCAGGTTCTGCTAACATCTCAACACACACACGCATGCACACACACATGCACACATGCGCAACAGAATATTCGGTTTATACACCTAACTCGGCTTGTATGTGAGTGTACAATATATACCTTAGTTATGGCCTAACACCTAAGGCACTCCAAAGTCTTGTCTAGTGACGAAGATGCAACACAGGCAAACGTGCAGACAAATCAAAGCTTTAGAAAGGCCTACTAAAATACTCATCATGTAACTTAGGCTCACAAATAAAAAGATAGTGGTCGTAAACCTAAAGCAGAGTAATGAGAAATGCAGTGTGGGCAGCTGTAGTGAGCACAAGCTTTATTGTTCTGTACTGTGACCAACAGCGCAAGAATAAGGAAAATAAGGCTGAACAAATATACGACAAATTATATATATTTATTCGCTTTATCTGTTGGTTTCTATACATTGACATGACTAGAGGGGGACACCAATAAATTTCTGCAACTAGCGGCATGATACACGACAAGAAATGCACAGAATGTAGAAACATGGCATGTTGCCACGTAAAATTACGAGCTATATATATAGTAACTATAATTTTTCACAAGAAAAGAAATAAACTTTGTGCAAGCGATGTCTCGCGCCGCAAACAGACGCATTACATAGTGGAATACTCTTGATTATCTTTTTTGATTGACCAAAGAATATCCTGAACATTGCATGTCACGTTATATACCCCATATGTTACCTCAAAGTTGCTAGAATTGTCGCATGCAAATTTGGGTTGGTAAATTGTCGTTCACACCTTAGGTATCCGCTAACCACGTCTGCAAGTGAAAGGTGCCACTGAAAAGCAAAGAGTAGGCAACGGGAGAGAACGGAATCACTTAGCCCACCTGTCAAAGTGATTTTAAGCAACATGTCTCATACAGTTGAACTTGCTTCCTTACAGCTGGACAAAAAGTAGTACGTACTGACTATACCAAAACCGTCTCTTTTACTACCCACCAGGGTGGTCCAGTGGTTATGGTGCCCTATTGCTGACCTGCTACCTGCGATCGAATCCCTGTAGTATTTTCGATGTAGGCAAAAATGCTTGAGGCCCATGCCCTTTGATTTAGGTGCATGGTAAAGAAGCAAAGTGGTAAAATTTTCAGAGCACCCTGCTACAGCGTCTCTCGTAGTCATATCGTGGTTTTCAGATGTTTAACATCATGACGGTTAGAAATCATGACCAACCCCTATATAGAAGAATTACACATATGGCTTCATCATATTAAGTTACAGTTAAATACGAATAAGACACAGTACATATTATTTCCACCACCAAATAAGCGGAATGTAGGTGACATAGTAATTAAATATGGATCGACACAAATTACACGAACAAAGGCACAGAAATTTTCAGGAGCCTGGTTCCACGAAAACATGACATGGAATACACACATTTCACACTTGACAGCAGACATAGCCAAAACCATCGGTTGCATTTGGAGAATTAGTTCTTTATTACCACTGTGGTCAAAAAGACAACTTTACTATTCATTAGTGTATTAAAAATTCACATACTGCACTCTAGTTCGGGGAACAACTACGGACACTAAATACAATAGGTTGTTAGTTTTACAAAAAAGGGTGCTGCGTATATTTGAAAATTATATGGGAGACATACCCGACGTACACACACGAGAACTGTTCATAAAGCACAGCATATTAAAGCCCAACCAGATATACTTGTTTAAATTAATGAAGTATATACGCAATAATTATATCTTTAAAGAAAACAGTTATACTGAAACAGGCAGATATAAGTTCAGGAATATTCAGCATCGATTGCCTAAAGTGAGGACGACTTACTGAAAGCCGACATTACCAAATTACCAAATTGCACATTTCCTGAACAAATACAAAGGCATTGTCTGCTGGATTGATTCCGCAAAAAAAAAATGAAACAAATTCAAGACACATCTCATTACCACTGAAGTCGATGTTTAACTGCTTGTATACTATTTTTAGTTGCTCTCTATTTGCTTTCAGTAAATTCATAAGTGTTCTACATTTCTGTAATTTTTTCTGTACACATTATGGCTTTGTAGCATTTTATTTATGTAACACTGTACAATCACTACTGTCGTAGCATTTCATTCCCGCTCCTTTTTGTACATATTTATTTTTGTACATGTGTGATTTTTGGCGTTACTGTTTGCTTTATGTATTGTGTACCTGCTCCGAACTCCGGGGGGCAGAGGCCACCGTCAGGCGATCAAAGCCTTTAGCCTGTCTCCTCAGGGTATACCTGAAATAAAGCTGGATTGAAATTGAATTGAATCATCATTAGCCTCATTACGTCCACTGCAGGACAAAGTCCTCTCCCATGTTCCGCCAGTCAAGTCGGTCCTGTCCTTGCTGCTGCTAATTTATACCCGCAAACTTCTTAATCTCATCTGCCCACCTAACTTTCTGTCTCCCCCTTACCCGCTTGCCTTCTCTGGGGACCCAGTCAGTTACTTTTAATGACCAGCGGTTATCCTGCCAACGTGCTACATGCCCGGCCCATGTCCACTTCCTCTTCTCGATTTCAACTATGATATCTTTAATCCCGGTTTGTTCCGTAACCCACTTTGCTCTCTTCTTGTGTCTTAAGGTTACATTTACCATTATCCTTTCCATCGCTCGCTGCGTCATCCTCAATTTAAGCTGAACCCTCTTTGTAAGTCTCCAGGTTTCTGTTCCATAGTTAAGTACCGGTTTGGCTTTGCGGTTATTATTTGTCCTAAGCAGACGTAGTCTTTTACAACCTCAAGTGGACTATTACTTATCTTGAAGCGCTGTTTTCTTCCAAGGTTGCTGAACATTACTTTTCTTTTCTGCGGATTAACATTAAGACCTACCTTACTGCTCTCCTTGTCTAACTCCGTGATCATGAGTTGCGATTCGTCTAATGAGTTACTCAGCAATGCAATGCCGTCGGCGAAGCATAAGTTACTAAGGTACTCTCCATTAACTCTTATCCCTAACTCTTCCCATTCTAGGCCTCTGAAAACCTCCTGTAAGCACGCGGTAAATGGCAGTGGGGAGATTGTATCCCCCTGCCTTCCACCCGTCTTGATTATTATTTTGTCGCTTTCGTTATGGAGCACTATGGTGGCAGTTGACCCCATGTAGATTTATTCCAGGACGTTTATATATGCTTTGTCGACGCCCTGATTCTGCCGTGTCCGTATGACTGCCGATATTTCTACTGAATCAAACGCCTTCTTATAATATGTGAAAGTTATGTATAGTTGTTGGCTGTATTCTGAGCATTTCTCTATTGCTACCTGATTGATTTCATTTCATTTCATTTTATTTCCTTAAAGACCCGCAAGGGGGTATTACATAAGGGGTGGGTAATTATAAACACACCCATAGAAGCCAAAGATTTAACATAGAAAGTGCTTATTGATATTTTCTATGAACGATGATGGGCAGAGAATGGTTGCGATTTCACTGGGAAGGCCATTCCAGTCTGGTGCGGTACGTGGAAAAAACGAGGCAGAAAAAGTAGAAGTCCGGGAGCGTGGTCGAGCAACTTGAAGCAAATGGCTCGTGCGGTGAGATATGCGTGTTGTGGGAACGATATAAGGTGGGGCATGCAATGGACTATGAAAAAGTTTGTGGAACAATGACAGGCTGGCAATACGACGGCAAAGTTCTAGATCTGGTAAACCAGATTCTGCTTTTAATCCAGATACGCTGACAGTTGAAGAGTATGAACAGTGAATAAATCTAGCGGCCTGGTTTTGAAGCGATTTGATGGCATGTGTAATATAAGATTGTCGAGGGTCCCAAATTGGCGATGCGTATTTTAGTTTAGGTCGAATGATGGATTTGTATGCTTGTAATTTTACGTGTTGTGGAGCGAGGCGTAAATGGCGTTTAAGGAAACCCAGTGTTTTATTTGCAGATGAAATGATATTACTGATGTGTATGTTCCATGAAAGATCGCTACAAAGAGTGACGTCCAAATACTTGTATGACGGAACATTTTCTAGCGGGATGGCATTAACTGCGTACGAATACACAAGCGGTATGTAGCGGCGATGGAATGAAACAACTTTACATTTACTCGGGTTAAGTTCCATGAGCCAGCACTCGCACCATTCCTGGAGGCAGTTTAGGTTGGCTTGTAAGGATGACTGTTTTGAAGTAACTGGACTGATTACATCAAAACTAGATGTTAAGTGTGGCGATATCAACGATACCATAGGCTGGGAGTGCGTAAGAGCAGTAGCACTAGCCCAAGACCTGTTATTATTAAGTTGCTGGATTTTCGAACTAAGGTCGCTATTTTAAGCAATGCAAGCAAGTTGAAGGGCACGGAAAATATTTATAAATGAAGACTTCTCTGAGCGCGTGAGGCAGATACGCAGGGAACTGTGGCAGAATTCAGCCGAGATAAGAAGGGATGTGAAATAAGCCAGGCTGCACTACGATCATTTGTTGGTGGACAACGTTCGGTATTTTTGGGATGAGAAGAAAAAAGTTATCGTTAACGAAAGCCGTCGGCTGTCTGCTACAAACAATGAATGACTGCTTAGTGCGAAGTCCTTTGCGCTTTTGAACTTAAATGCGAGTAGCCTAGTTAATAAAATTGCAAACTTTAACTGGCTCATTGAGTGTCATCGTCCATCAGCTATCTGTGTGACCGAGACTTGGTTAAATGAATCTATCCTTGATCATGAATTCTTGCCTCCTGGTTACACAATTCTAAGAAAAGATAGGCCTTCTGGCCGTGGTGGTGGAGTGGCAATTTTTATTAAAAGTGGTATTGAATTTTCTTTACTGCCAGAACTCCCAAATACTGAATCTATATGGTGCAAACTAATGCTTGATGGTCTCGCTATTATTGTTGGTGCTCTCTATCGTCCTCCTAACTCTGCCTCAGGCGTTTTTTCGACTGTCAGTGACTATATTGTGGGACAAAGGCTGGACTGTTCTAAACTCGTATTGACCGGTGACTTTTATGCCCCCTCTATAGATTGGAATTTGTTAACATCAACTGGTCGCGACAGAATAATTTGTGATTCTTTAATTAATCTGTCACTAGCTTTCGATCTATCGCAGCTGGTTGATCAGGCTACACGCGAGGATTCTATACTAGATCTTGTTTTTGCCAACCATGAGTTGGTTACGAATGAATATCAGTGCAGGGTTGTCGATGGAATTTCCGACCATAAGGCCGTTACTGTTGATTTAAATGTTGCTTGTAAGCCAGCACGACCAACGTTTAAGACTGTGCTGAATTTTGAATGCGCAGACGACACTTCTATTTTTGCTAAACTTGCAGCATGCTTTGACGATTTCTTAATGTGTAGTGACCACTGCAGTATTGATACGTTGACTAACCAATTTTACAGTATAATTAATGAATGTATAGCACAGTTTGTTCCTCACAAGAGCATAAAACGTCATGCCAAACACCCTTGGTATACCAGGTTAATTATACAGCTTAAACGTCGTATTAAGCGACTGCAAAAGCGACGGAGGGTTCACAATAATGACGGGGAGTCCCAAATTAACTTGCTTAAATCTGAACTAAAAGCTAAAATGAGTGATGCCCAAAAGTTTTACTTTAATACCACGTTAAGCTCTTTTATGAAAAATAATCCCATTGTGTTTTGGAAAACTATCAATCCTACCACGGCCTGTCCGTCAACCTTCATAATAGATGATGTGTCCTGCTCTGATTCATCCAAAGTTTCTGAAGCCTTTAATAAGTATTTCCAAACTGTATTTGGAGACGACAATGGAACGACCCCTGACATTTGTAGCAGCCAGGAAATAGATTTGTTTTCAGCACTTGAAATTAGCTACACTGGCGTTCTTAACCTTCTGTTGAATATCGACACTACTAAAGGTGCTGGGCCAGATGGCATACCAAACATGTTTTTGAAGCGTTACGCAGAATGGAATGCTCGTTATTTATCAATAATTTTTGTTAAATCATTAGAAACAGGTATTGTGCCGACCGTTTGGAAAATCGCCAATGTAATTCCTGTGTTTAAATCAGGTAATAAGCAACACATTTCTAACTACAGGCCTATTTCATTAACGTGTACCTGTTGCAAGCTTTTAGAGCACATAATTCATAAACATGTACTTCAGCACCTCACTAATAACAACTTATTGTCCGGTAATCAGCATGGTTTCCGCTCTGGTTTTTTAATTCACTCACGACATCGCTTCGGCTCCTAATAGTTGAGGACAGGTTGACGCCATATTCATAGATTATAGCAAAGCATTTCATGTAGTATGTCACAAAAAACTTCTTACTAGACTCAGAAGTATTATTAACGATGACAAAATAATAGGCTGGATAGCCGATTGGCTACGTTTGAGGTCACAATTTGTTACGTTTGAGCATGCGCAGTCATCGTCGTGTGCAGTAACTTCCGGGGTTCCACAGGGCTCGGTGCTTGGGCCCCTATTGTTCATTATTTATATTAATGATGTCACACAGGTCATTAAGGACACACCAGTGAAGCTGCGATTGTACGCTGACGACTGCGTTTTATATACTAGCGTAAATAATGCTCATGACCAAGATGTTCTGAACAAAGTATTTTCGTCCTTCTGTGGTTGGAGCGCCACGTGGCAAATGAACATTAATTACCAAAAAACTGTTCAAATGACATTACTAATAAAAACAGCCGCTAAGGTTTAGTTATAGTTAGGGCTCGGTGCTTGGGCCCCTATTGTTCATTATTTATATTAATGATGTCACACAGGTCATTAAGGACACACCAGTGAAGCTGCGATTGTACGCTGACGACTGCGTTTTATATACTAGCGTAAATAATGCTCATGACCAAGATGTTCTGAACAAAGTATTTTCGTCCTTCTGTGGTTGGAGCGCCACGTGGCAAATGAACATTAATTACCAAAAAACTGTTCAAATGACATTACTAATAAAAACAGCCGCTAAGGTTTAGTTATAGTTACAATGAGCACTACCTAAACTCTGTTAATATATTCAAATATCTTGGTGTTACCTACACTCAAAACCTAAAGTGGCACCATCACATTGAAACAATTTGCGCTAGAGCACTTCGAAAACTGGGATACATAAAACGAACACTCAAGCACACTACCAAGGACTGCAAAATAACGGCATATAAATCGCTCGTCCGACCATTGCTAGAGTACGCCTCAGCGATATGGTCACCCTACACTGCACTTGACATAAATATGCTCGAGGGCATACAGAAAAAAGCAATACGATTTATATTTGGCCGGTATGACCGTAATTTTTCTCCCTCATCTCACGCATGCTCATTGTTGTTAGAACCCCTTGCTTTCCGACGCACACTTGACCGTATCACTCTGCTACATAAGATTGTACGCAGCCGCAGTTGCATAGAAGCACCGATTACTTTTTGCGATTCAGCACGACGAACCACGCGCCGATCTCACCCACTCAACATTGTTCCCTTCCAGCCATTTGTAAATTGCTTTAAGGGGAGATGCGGGTCGAAGACACTTTTTTTTTTAATATTCATTCGAGAGCAATGAAACTTGAGGTGCTTATAGAACTTTTTATGCTGATTTCGAATATATAATGAGTTGTCTTGCAAGTTGCATACTTTTAGTTTTGCAACATGACAAAGTGAAAAACTTAAGCCCTTTGCCCCACCTCTTTTCATACCTAAACTTCATTAATTTTTTACAATTGATAGTTCATAATGTTTCAAATGAAGTGTGGAATGCAAACAACTAATTTGGAAGTCCATACAAAATATGTACTAGACATGAAAAATTTTAACGTGGGAAGTTCATATTTCTCCTACCCTAGTAAAAGTTTACATAATTTTTTTTATTATATAAAAAGAATATTGAAACTTAAACAAGATAATTGCATTTCTCTTACTTTGGAAAAAATTTGGGAAAAATTTCATGCAGATCTGAGCACCAGAAGTACCCGAAAAAGGAGGGGCACATTGACAAAAATGGCAAAATTTGTGTTTTGAGAAAAAGAAGTTTTAAAGTCAAAATTGCATGTTTATTTATCAAAGATGTCATTGAATGCGACGAAATTTGTACACAAGAAAGAAAAATCCTCCTTGTAGTGGCCACTGCCATTAAAATCTGACTAGCTGCTCGTAGCCCATGCCTACAGAGCGCGCCGCCACAACAGCTTTCACGTTGACAGCGTAGCTATCGCGCGAGCTCCCGCTGTCGTATGTTCTCCTCGCGGTCAGTCCGTCACCCGCCACGCTCACGCTGGCCTCCCCGCCTGAAGCTACTCGCCGCGAAGTATATGTTGCCGAAAGAATAGCCTCGGGGCACTCACTGTTTGGGCAGTGGAGTTCGACGAACGACGCAAGTCCTTTCCGCTTGTCGGCCGGTTCCCGGACACGTAATCCCAAATGGCGACACGTCGGACACATTGCACCGCGCACAACAAGCATGTTCAGTGCTGTCACATCAGCAATCAACGAAGACTCAACGTCCTGTGATTTTTCTTCGTGTTCGAAGAGTCCGATCTTTTTCTGGGAGGCACTCACATATTCGAATGCTGCGGCAAACTCGTCGGGCGCATCGGCGTCATTGCCACTACGTTTTGCGGCAGCAGGCGATCTTTTGGTAGTTTGAGTGTTCAGCTTTGATTTGCGCCGGCGTCCTCGAAATTTGTGCGCCGCGTGAAACTTCACAGGCCGGTGACCGCGCTTCCTACGGCTTTCTTCATCCATAACGAATAAGCACTCGAGAAAAGCGTTGTTCAGCTGTGCTGCTCGATGAGACACGGATCCTGCAAGTAGGCTTCACAGCACACAGAGGCGCGCAGCGGCCAATGGCGGCTCCCGATCCGTACCACGTGACTTAAAAGCCAGTCGCGGCGCTCGAAAAAGGCGGCAAAAGCGCGTTCTCTTTATTATTTCTTGCGTTGCAGCAGCGCGGGAAACCGTCGCTATTTGAAGAGTGAGGCTCGGTTCTTCGCCTCATGCGGTCGACAATGGCGAGCAGCGGCGCATTATCAGCGGCAAGGTGCTCGAAGATGACACACTTTCGGCCTTTTGACAGCCACCTTGTGCTCTTCAGACGCAATTTTAAAGCATTTCCAGTTGATTCTCGACATAGTTTTTTTTTTTTTTTAAGAATAGTAGAGGTACTAATCTTAACAAAACAGGTGAAAACAAAAAATCGATAATTTTTTAGAAAATTCTCGTTTTTCGACCCGCATCTCCCCTTAAGCATTCCTTTTTTCCAGCCGTTGTTGAGATTTGGAACAACCTAGATGGTTCCCTACGCGAAAAACCAATAGAACTGTTTTTGAAAGAACTGCCTAACCATATTTTGTAATATGTTTTAAATACTTTGTATGTTTCTTTGGTATTGCTTAATGTATGTTCGTTCCTTTTCCTAATGTACCCACTCCTGCTATGTCTCGTGTATCGAGACAGCAGTATCTGTAAATAAAATAAATAAATAAATAAAGTGTCAGTAACAGTGTCATATATAACGCAGTCATCAGCAAACAGGCGGGTTTTACAGGTTAGGTTTGAAGGCAAGTCATTTATGTATATAAGGAATAAAAGGGGACCTAGAACCGAACCCTGGGGTACTCCGGACGTTACTGGAAGAGGATTAGAGGTACGGTTGTTGATATTGATAGTAACAGACTGGGAGCGGTTTGTAAGGAATTCTCTGATCCAATTTAGTATGTTCGAGTGAAGATTTAACAGGGAAAGTTTTAGTAACAGTCGAGAATGGGGTACTTTAACGAACGCTTTGAAAAACTCTAAGAATATGGCATCGGTTTGTAAGTTACAGTCCAGGTTAGTATACAAATCATGAACAAATAAGGCCAGTTGCGTTTCCCAAGAGAAACCTCTTAGGAACCCATGTTGTGCTGGATGGAAAAAGCTGTTTGAATCAAGAAAGTCTATGATATGCGTGTAGATGACGTGTTCCATGATTTTACAGGGCAAGCTGGTTAAAGATGTGGGACGATAGTTTAATGGCGAGTTTTTGTTACCCGATCTGAAAATTGGAACGACCTTCCCGTTCTTCCAGTCATCTGGCAGGCGTTCTGTTAAAAGTGACTGTGAGAAGAGCAAGCATAGAAAAGATGCACAAATATATTTTGTGTTCTTAAGGAATTTGGAGTTGATTTCGTCAATACCAGAAGAGGAGGAAAGTTTTAATTTGTCGATTAAGCACATAATTCGATTAGCAGTGAACGATACCGGTGGCATAGCACATTCTATAATAGTGGGTAGTATTGTAAATGACATGTTACTTTCTTTGGTAAACACGGATGAGAAAGCAGTGTTGAGGATGTTAGCACATTGATCATCGGTAAATACATGACCCGATTCACTGGTGAGAGTAATTGGGGCAGTATGCGGGGGGTTCAAAACCTGCCAAAATTTTTTTTGGTTGTTAGTCAGCATGCTTGGTAAGTCAACGTTGAAAAAATAATTCTCTGCGTCTTGAACTGCGCACAAGTAAGCTTTTTCAGCAGCGTAGTATTTATGCCACTTTTGCGAGTCTTCTAGTTTTTTTGCTAATCTAAACAGGCGTTTTTTTCTTGTTTTCTAATCTTTTCATAGTTTTAGAGAACCATGGCTTTTGGCAGTTTGTGCGGAAGCGGGATTTCGGAATAAACCTGTCAGTCAATTTATTGACCTTGTCCTTAAACAGTGTCCAGTTTTCTTCGACGGACCGGGAAAAGAAAGTAGTTTCTAAACTGAATAAGAATGCATTAGGCGCCAAATTTATTGCTTCATAATTGCCCTTGTCATACAACCGAATGGTTTTCTGGGTGTTTTGACAAATTAACAGTTTAAATGCAAATTCGGTATGGATGACCTTGTGGTCCCTTATTTCGGGGAGATAAGTAATCGAGACCATGTCATCTGGGTGACTGGTTAGTATTAGGTCCAAAATATTTTCACACTCTTGTGTTACGCGTGTTGGTGAAGTTACCATTTGTGAAAGGTTAAAATTTAAACAAACGTCCAGGAAAGCCCCCGCTTTGCCTTGTGCCTGTGACAGCATGGTTTAGTTAAGCCAGTTAATACCCGGAAAATTAAGATCACAGAACAAAACTACGGGGGCGTAGGATACTTTTTTGTAACTTTGTTTAAGACGTCGTTAAGGTTATTAGAAATGTCAGGACAGCTATTCTGGGGCCTGTAGCAGACGCCAAGTAATACTGACTGGGGCTTAGCAGAACAAAGAATCCAAATCATTTCAATGTCAGATGACAGGTTAACTAACGAACAGGTCAGTTTTTGGTTTATGGCAATAAGAACTCCTCCTCCCTTCTTATCTTTTCGATCCTTCCGAAATAGCTGAAAATTAGACAAATCGGCCAAGACCTCTTGATCAGAGACGCTGTCATTTAACCATGTATCGGTTAATATAGGAAAGTCGCCGTTGGATGACAAAGCCAGATTCGAAAAATGTTCGCGCTTTAGAATGATACTTCTAATATTAGTGAAGGTCACGGAAAACGAAAAAGCTGATTTTGGGAAAATTTGGGGGGAGGTTGACCTTGGTCGAGGACGGGATGATTGCTATTTTAATTCTTTCACAGACTGCGATGTCTCGTCAAAGACGTAGCGTTTAGTTCCGAGAGAGAGGGTTTTGAAGCGCACAGTGAAAGCTGTTGACTTAGTTCTTGCAAAGCAATTAGATGTTTGCGCGCATGACGTACGGCAGGGGAGAAGTCTTAGCCCACGCCAGAGCCTGTGTCCTTGAATTTGCGGCCGTTGGCAAGGATAAGTTCTTTTGTCTTGGATGATTGAAACTTTACAATTATGGGTCGAATGCGGTTTTCCGAGAAGTGCCCGAGGCGGTGCGCACGCTCAATTTCTGAGGGAGGAAATGTTAGTTGGAGTGTGTCACAGCAGTGACTGACGATTATTTCTTCCGAGTCCGAATACGTTTCAGTTTTAGTAGTATCCGGAATGCCATAAAATATAAGATTGTTACGTCTCGAATGGTTCTCACTGTCATCTACATGGTATTCGAGATTACAGATCTTGCGAGTCATTTCGTTTGTGAGTGTCTTTAGGTGAAGGTGAACCAGCTCTGTTCGCATCGATAAAAGGGCAGTGCAATGTTTTTCAAGGTCAGTGATGCGTTTGCACAAATCTGTTATCATTACATTCGTCGTTTTTAGTTGGTCTTTAATTTCCCGCATGTCGGAAATAAGCTTATTCTGTCCAGTGAATAGCTTCTGCAATTCAGTAAGCAAGTCTTCCCCAGTGGGAGGCCCAGGGTTAGTTTCGACATCCCCGCCAAAAGCAAAAAAGAGGGTATGACCTGTGCACACTCAACAATAATCACGACACAGCACCGTGGGCTCGGCAGCTGAACTAAAAAATAATTACTCGATTTCTTAGCAAGAAAAGCACTTCTGTTACTGACCTGCATGATGAAGGCAAACGGATTAGGATGCACGTTCGCACAGCTACCGAGCCCAAAATGCGGCGCGGACAGGGACGGTTGTTTTGTAGTCGTGGCTGCAGATGATGTCTGTCTTGATGGGGTAGTCCACGTGTGGTCGAGGCTCAAGGTTTGCAGTGGCAGCGCTATTGCTGGATCCGGTGCGATAGTAGCGGGATACAAGTTTGAAGTGCCGCTGTGGAAAAGGGCGCGAATTGTTGACGGTCCGATGAAGCCAGGCATGAGAAACAGCAGGAACAACTTTGAAGGCATGGTGAGTACCTGCATGATAAAGGCAAACGGATTAAGCTGCACGTTCGCACAGCTACCGAGTCCACAATGCAGCACGGACAGGGACGGTTGTTTTGTAGTCGTGGCTGCAGATGATGTCTGTCTTGATGGGGTAGTCCACGTGTGGTTGAGGCTCAAGGTTTGCAGTGGCGGCGCTATTGCTGGATCCGGTGCGACAGTAGCGGGATTCAAGTTTGAAGTGCCGCTGTGGAAGGGGGTGGGAATTGTTGACGGTCCGATGTAGCCAGGCATGAGAAACATCAAGAACAACTTTGAAGGCATGGTGAGTACCTGCATGATAAAGGCAAACGGATTAGGCTGCGCGTTCGCACAGCTACCAAGCCCACCTGATAGTATGAATGTGGTCGAATGTTGAGTATAGCCTGCCCGAAATCCTGCTTGTTCTTTCAGTTGATTGAATTTTTTTCAAGTCCTTGTCATCTCCTTTCTTATGTATTAAGATGATGTTAGCATTCTTCAAGATTCTGGTACTCTTCCTGTCAGGAGACAATTTGTAAACAGGGTGGCTAGCTTTTCTAACACAATCTGTCCTCCGTGTTTTAGCAAATCTGATGTTATCTGATCCTCACCCGCAGCTTTGCCTCTTTGCATTCCCTCCAAGGCTTTTCTGACTTCTATTATTACTGGTGGGGTGTCATCTGGGTTACTGCTAGTTAGTATAGTATTAAGGTCGGGGTTGTCTCAGCTACTGTGCAGATCTCTGTAAAACTCCTTCACTATTTTAACTATCATATCCATATTGGTAGCTACTTTGCCTTCCTTGTACCTTAGTGAATACATCTGTTTTTGCCTATCCCAAGTTTTCACTGCTTTGACACTTCCTCCGCTCTTCAGAGTGTGTTCAATTTTGTTCATGTTATACCTTCTTACATCGGTTACCTTACGCTTATTAATCAACTTCGAAAGCTCTGCCAATTCTATTTTGTCTGTTGTATTTGAGGCTTTCATGCTTTGATGCTTTTCAATGAGGCTCTTCGTCTCCTGGGACAGCTTGCCAGTGTCCTAAATACCGTGCCTCCAACTTCCACTGCACACTTTGTAATGATACTTGTCAGATTATCTTTCATTGCATCAACGCTAAGGCTGGTTTCCTCGATAAGAGCCAAGTACCTGTTCTAAAGCGAGACTCTAAATACCTGTACCTCTTGTAAGCACGTGGTAAATAGCATTGGGGAGATTGTGTCCCCTTGCCTTACACCCTTCTTGATTGGTATTCTGTTGCTTTCTTTATGAAGCACTATGGTAGCAGTTGGTCCCCTGTAGATTTCTTCAAGGATGTTTATTTATACTTCACCGACGCCCTGATTCTGCAATATCTACATGACGGCTGATATTTCTACTGAATCAAACGCCTTCTCGTAATCTATGAAGGCTATGTATAGTGGTTGGTTATATTCTGAGCATTTCTCTATTACCTGATTGATAGTATGAATGTGGTCAATTGTTGAGTAGCCTGTTTGAAATCCTGCTTGTTCCTTTGGTTGATTGAATTCTAATGTTTTCTTTACTCTGTTAGCAATTACCTTTGTAAGTAGCTTGTATACTACAGAGAGCAAGCTGATCGGCCTGTAATTCTTCAAGTCCTTGTCATCTCCTTTCTTATGTATTAAGTATTGGGAAGAGTACCTCTGGGCAATTGGCAACCGCTTGCATCTAGACATGTTCAGCGTTTCTCGCTTCTCTCGCTTCCATTTCACAGTCTATACAGCTAACTCGCCTTGCAATGCTGAAGTTGAAATAATGTTTGAGTATACACGCCAGTAAACTTCTCGGCAAAGGAAGAGTGGCAGATTCGGGAATGTTCTGTGGCAGAAGCAAATCTCCACCCATCTTCAAGGTGTGCCGATGCTTTTTAAAGTGCCTATTGAAGTGGTCTATTAAATAGTCCAGAAAAGGCGAGAAATACTGAAAGCCTAAAGTGCTCTCCTACACCAGCCACTGGCAAGTTACTTCGATGAAACTGCCTGTCTGCGACAAGCGCCATTCTCATTTGTGCCAGTTGTCAAGTGTGTACTTTGAGCAGTGCACACTGCTCGGGAAATAATCATCAAGCGGTACCGTATGGCATTTAGGGGCGACCATCTAGTCCCATAGAAGGGCGCTGATCGACCCAGGACACGAACTACCAAGCAATATGTGTGGGCAGCGTATTTAAAGGGGGTGACTTTGCATTTCTAGGAAGCAACCGGCTAAGCAATCTTGGGGCAGTGACCCTGAATGCAAGAAACGAGAACTTTAGTGACGATACATGTTGGCTGGTAAAGTTTCGCCTTAAACACCAGCGCTCGTTTCTCATCTGGCGGAAAGATTAGCGGGTATACATTTCGTCCGCTCCTTTTCATGTGCCGGTAAAGTCCCGCTCACCCAGTATTTCACTCTTCATGCGAGATGTCTCACGTTTGTGATTGCGCCCATATGAAAGACTGGTAGTTTCTGTCGCATTGTGATAAACGTGAATGAACGCGAAGGAGATGTAAGGTCGCCCATGCCCAGTATCTCACTCTTCGTGCCAGATGTCTCACGTTTGCGATTGCGCCCATATGAAAGGCTGGTAGTTTCTGTCGCATTGTGATGAAATACCACAAACGTGAATGAACGCGAAGGAGGTTAAGACCGCCCTCGCCCAGTATCTCACTCTTTGTGCCAGGTGTCTCACGTTTGTGATTGCGCCCATATGAAAGGCTGGTAGTTTCTGACGCATTGTGATGAAATACCACAAACGTGAATGAACGCAAAGGAAGTGATGGCAGCAATTAAATTCCAGCGACTCGCTTCACAATGCCCGAAACAGACAACCAACACGCATGGACGTTGCACAGTGAAGCGCAAGAAAACTTGTGTTGCATACGCTGGCAGTTCTCGATGCAGTTCGCGCGTTTTAAAAAATGAATTATGGTGCACTATGCTCTGAGCGAATCACTCGTAAACCGATCACTGAACATTTTGTGTGGTTTGAGGCTGCTCCTGTTCACGCTGGTGTAAGTACTGGAAACATGAATGCACGTATGCTGCATGGTGAAATATTCTGTACAGTTCTGAATCTGTTCAGGTAAAGAAAAAAGTCGGCTGCATTGGAAACAACGGAAAACATCTTGCCGTAACGCTATCATTTCAGAGCGCCCAATGAAGAAAGCTACAAAAAAAAAAGAGAATATATCACATATTTGCACATATTCAAGTATTTTAGCGCATATTCACAGCGCTAAAGTTTAATGTTAGTAGGTAGTGTCTGGCCACACGTGCACTTTTGATTGAGCCCAAGTGAACATTTCTCATCAATGATTACCTTGGCCTCACACAGACTGCACGAAACAACCTCTACAATTGAAGTACTTCATTAATATTGTTACGAGTACCTTCAGTAATAATCTATTTACAATGCACAGAACTCGACGAGCAAGATGGCGCTAGTCCAGCATCAAACGAAAACTCACTTCGTCCTCCTCTTTCATGCAGCCGTGTTCAGCGACTGTTATGTATCATAACCCCGGCGGTAGAAGCACCGTTCCGGTGCTAAATCTACGCAGATGATGTCGAAGGGGGGTAATAGGGCTTTAGCCGAGCCACGTGAACGGTGTCGCTCGGAGCTGACGATGACTTTGTTGGATTGGTTGGAACAATCTCGTACGTCACGTCTGTCACTTAGAGAACGATACAGAATTGGTCCAGTGTTGGGCGACAACAGTTTTTCAGACAGTCCCACACGCTGAGTAGGTGACCAGAGGAGCACGAGAGAACCCGGGGAAAAGTGCACGTCCCTATGGTGAGAATTGTAGAGTTGTTGTTGGTGCGCCTGTGAAGCCTGTAGACAATTACGGGCGACTTGGCGCGCGTGGCCGGCATATTCAGTGGCCGCAGGTAGCAAAGTGTCTAAGGGTAGAGTTGGGTCTTGGCCATATAGGAGATAGAAGGGCGAGTAGTCGGCAGTGTTGCGACAAGATGAATCGTAGGTGAACGTCACATACGGCAAATGAATGTCCCAATCCTGGTGGTCTGGCGCAACAGATTTGGCAAGCATATCGGTTAAGGTCCTGTTGAGGCGCTCCGTGAGGCCATTTGACTGGGGGATGGTACGAAGTAGTAAATTTGTGCTTGGTATGGCAAGACCTCAGGATTTCAAGAACGACAGCTGATAAAAACGTGCGGCCACGGTCGGTGAGAAGTTGGCGCGGAGCACCGTGCACTAATATGTGGTACAGCAGAAAGTCCGCAACGTCGGTAGCGCAACTTGTCGGGAGTGTTCGTGTGATTGTGTACTGCGTCGCGTAGTCTCTGGCAACAGCAATTTATTTATTTCCGGCTGCGGAGAGTGGAAAAGGGCCGAACAGGTCGAGACTAACTCGAAAGAAAGGCTCAGTGGGAACGTCGATCGGCTGAAGGTAGCCGGCCGGGAGGGCAGACGCCGTTTTGCGACGGTGACAGGGCTCACAAGCGCTGACATAGCGTCGAACAGAGTCGGCAAGTACAGGCCAAAAAAACCGACGTCGTACCCGATCGTATGTGCGAGAAATGCTCAAATGGCGCGTCATGAAGTTGATGCAGGACAGTGAAACGCAGCTGCGCTGGGATGACAGGAGGTTAAGTCTGATCCGAAGTAATCAAGGTAACGGCAATATAAGATCCAGTCTTTGCTATCACGGACATTTTTTTCGTGTCTAACACAGAAAAAAGGCCAGTGATAGCGTCAGTATCAATTGCTTCGTCAACAGGGTAGCGGGATAAACAATCCGCATCCTGATTTAATCGCCCTGTTTTATACATTACAGAGAATGTGTATTTTTGAAGGCGTAGGGCCCAACGAGCAAGATGTCCTGTGGGGTCCTTCAGGGAGGCTAGCCAGCAGAGCACAGATGATCCGTGACAACACTGAATGAGCACCCGTCAACGTATGGACGAAACTTGGCGACTGCCCATACAAGGGCGAGGCACTCGCGCTCCGTGATGGAATAGTTGCGCTCGGCTGGAGATAGCAGTCGACTTGCATAGGCTATAACACGGTCGTGTCCCCGTTGTTGCTGCAATAGCACAGCTCCTATGCCGTGTCCACTAGCGTCCGTGTGAACCTGGTTGGGGCTAATAGATCAAAGTGAGCCAAGATTGGTGGCGTTGTAAGCAGTGTCTAAAGTTAGGAAAACGATGACGCTTGGTCATGGCCCCAGATCAACGAGGCATCTTTCTTCGAGAGGTCTGTGGGGGGGCGTGCAATGATAACAATGTCCTTAAAGCGTCTGGAATAGGAGCACAACCCCACAAAACTGCGGACATCCTTTGTGGTCCTCAGAACGAGAAAGTTCGTGACTGCGCGAATTTTGTCTGGGTCCGGACGCATTCTTTGGGCATCGACAAGGTGACCGAGCACGGAAATTTGACGACGAGTGAAGTGGCACTTGGAGGTGTTAAGCTGGAGTCCAGCTCGACGAAAAACGTCCAGAATAGCTGACAAACGATCGAGATGTGAGTCGAATGTGGGCGAAAAGACAATAACATCGTCAAGGTAACACAAGCAGGTGGACCATTTCAACCCTTGGAGCAATGAGTCCATCATTCTTTCAAATGTGGCTGGCGCATTGCAGAGACCAAAGGGTATCTACCTTAAACTGATAAAGGCCATCAGGAGTGATGAATGCGGTCTTCTCACGGTCCATCTCATCTACAGCTATCTTCCAGTAGCCTGACCGAAGGTCAATGATTGAAAAATAAGTAGCACCACACATGCAGTCAAGGGCGTCGTCGATGCGAGGTAAAGGATAAACGTATTTTTTTGTAATTTAGTTGAGGTGACTGTAATCGACACAAAAGCGCCATGTTCCATCCTTCTTTTTAACAAGGACGACTGGAGAAGCCCAGGGGCTGCATGAAGGCTCGATAATGTTTTTCACAAGCATTTTGCCGACTTCATGTTGTAATATTGCACGCTCCAACGCAGAGACACGGTAGGGGCGATGGTCAAAGGGAGTTGCATGGCCAGTATTTATGCGATGAATGACAATGGTCGTTTGGCTTAAAGAGTCGCTGGCAAAGTCGAAAATGCTACGATAGCCCTCAAGAACGTAGCAAAGCGCTGAAGCTTGCTCAAACGTGAGGTCCGATGACACCATTCGCTCAATGCCGGTGCCCCAAAAACGTGATGGAGTGGAATCACTGACTGAGCTGCAGCAATCGTCAACTCTGAAGGGCTCGACATGGTCATTTTGGAGAGCGGCAATTTTGGCCAGGGAGATACCCTGTGCTAGAACTTGGGTGGCGAGTGAGAAGTTGACCAGTGGAAGGAAGGTGCGGATTCTCGTAATTGTCAGAATCATACGCGGCACAGAAACCCCATGTGTAAGCATCACAGCAGGAATCGGGGCCACCATGTAATCACCATCAGGTATTGGCGGCGTGGAGGATAAGTCGACAAGTGTGACAGAGTTAGGCGGGAGGCTCGTGAAATCAATGCAGCAGAGGCTGGTTTGCAGTGGGCAGGTCGGGTCGGAAAAGAGAGGTAAATCGAGATGGAGAGAGCCAGCTGAACAGTCTATGAGGGCAGAGTGCGTGGCTAGAAAATCCATACCAAGAATGACTTCATGAGGGCAATGTTCGATAATGGTGAAAAGAACGACAGTGCTTCTCTCCCCAATAGACACTCGCACAGAGCACAAGCCATGAATTGCGGCAGTTTGTCGTGTTCAAGGGCTTCCAGGTATGAAGACGCCGCCAGTACTTAAACATGCTTTATTCGCATGCCAGCAACATAGCGATAACCAAGAGTGCCGAAGGAAAGTGCCCCCGGCCCACCGCGCGCCAAGCACTTTTATTTACATCGTGGGCGTGGGTGTTGCGATATGGGCCTCCGTGACAGTGTATCGCACAAGCGCGCGTGTACAGATATGCGACACAGTTCCTCCATTGAGGACTCGTACAGCTTAATTGAGGGCGGGCGTGACAACTTTTTTAAGTCGGCGGCGAAGGTTAGCACTCATAATGAACACATGCGCGCCAGTATCTATCATTGCACTGACAGGAACATTGTCGACAGTAACGTCCAAAAGGTTCCTGTTCGTCGTTAACGTTAAGCGAGGATTTCTTATTTATTTATTTATTTATTTACAGTACCTACAGCGCCCGCGAGGGGCATTAGTGTAGGGGAGAGATAACGATTTTGAAATGCAGAAAGGCGACAGTACATTAACACTGAGTTGAACATAAAAGAAATACAGATACATAATAAAGCATCCAATGGTGACAGGTAATAAACATTGACGTGTGTGAAGGTACAGCAGCAAGAAAAATATATATATATATATATATATAAAATGCATACGCGCACACAAATATATATATACATATATATACACACACAGATAAAAGCAGGCGAAAAAAAAAAAACTGAAGCGTAGATCGCTAGAGAGATGAAACGAAAGTGCAGGCAACTTTAATGTGTGCTCAGGCTACGATAAAATATGATGTTCCAGCGCAGTGGCAAATGATTCCCTGGACGCGGCTACAATTTCATGAGGTAGTTTGTTCCATTGCTTAATTGATCGCGGAAAAAATGAATATTTAAAAAGGTTAACCCTGGTAGCGAACTCGTGCACTTTAAGGGGGTGATCAGTACGAGTAGATATATACATAGGCTCCGATATGTAGTTTTCTTTGTGAATACCCGTTAAACCATGGAATATTTTGTGAAACAGAGATAAACGTAAGAATTTGTGCCTGTCTTCAAGAGGAGATTATCCTAAAGTACTCCTGATTTCGAAAGATCTTTAAGAAAAGTTGTAAAATCACCCGTGACGAAACAGGCCGCTCTCAGCTGCACGCGATCAAGAGCGTCATTGTTCACCTTAGTAAAAGGGTAACACGTGCTGCACGCGTATTCCAAAAGTGGGTGTACATTCGACATATGCAGGATTTCTTTCAGGCTGGCCGGTGCTTGTTTAAAGTTACGTCTTAAGAAGTTTAATGTGTTGCTGGCCTTTGTTACGATCTAATTTATGTGGGCATTCCAAGTCAAATTGCTGGAAAAAATTACTCCTAAGTACTTATATTCTGTTACAAGGGACAGCTGTGTTGTATTCATGACATAGCTCGCCATCAGCAGGTGTCTTTTGTTTGTGAATCTTAAGAGGTTGCATTTGGACAGGTTTCAATTTTCAATTTTTTTCAACTTTTTTTTCAATTCTTTATTCATCAAGTGCGAACATGAAAAAGTTTATGGGTACAGATTCACTGGGAGGTCCCAAGGTAAGAACCGCAGGCGGGTTCTTAGTGTCATGTTCCAAGTCGCACACCAAGACATGATTTTGTTCAAATCATTCTGTAGCAGTTGACTATCTGATTCACTTGAAATCTCACGGTAAATACAGCAATCATCTGCATATAACTTCACACGGCAAGACAAGTGTTCAGTAAGGTCATTGATATATATAAGAAAAAGCAGGGGCCCCAAGACGGACCCCTGTGGCACTCCAGATAATACAGAGACATCAGTAGAGCGGACACCATGAAGTATCACGCGTTGGTTTCTATCTAACAGGTACGCTTCCAACCACTTCAGGAGGGTGTTCGGCAAGTTGAGGTAGGACAACTTTAGTAGTAACAGGGTGTGACATACGGTATCGAAAGCTTTCCGAAAGTCTAAAGAGATGCAGTCAACTTACAAACCTGAGTTAATAAATGCTGTGATGTCATGGCAAAATTCTACAAGCTGAGTGTCGCAAGAAAAGCCAGCCCTGAAGCCATGTTGCGTTGGAATAATGAAGCTATTATCTTGAAGGTGTGCCATTAAAATTGTATAAACAACATGTTCTAATGTTTTACAAGCAACGCTTGTGAGTGAAATTGGACTGTAGTTGCACGTTCTTGTTTTTGAACCACTTTTGTGAATTGGAATAACATTTGCAGTTTTCCAGTCCGAAGGTAGAGCACCAACTTGAAGAGATATCTTAACAGTATTAAGAAAGGGGTGATAGACAATGCACAGTTTTTTAGGACAAAATTTGAAATAAAGTCAGGACCGGTAGCCGAGTGGATGTTTATCTTCCGTAGTAATAATGCGATACCATCTTCAGACAGCTCAATTTCCCTCATCTGAGTAAGCTCTCCGACGTCATGTGATTTCAAAAGTGCGGCTTTTGAGCATGAAAACACGAAGTCAAAATAAGCACATTGAAGGCCTCTGCTTTTGCCAAAATATCTGCGCCGTAGGCTTTTTCATCTATGACGTCAGGGATAGCGTCACCAGAGTTCTTTTTGCTCTTGACATATTTCCACATTTCTTTTGGATTAGTTTTCACTTTGTGTCCTAGAGTGAAAAGAAACTCTTCATGTGCATTGCGCATCAATCTCGCTATCGTTTTGCTCATTACCTTCATCTTTGCGAACAATGTAGGATTCGGCGAGTGGCAGTGCTTGCGAAAGGCTCTATTTTTCCTGTTTAACATGGTACGAATCTCTTTAGTAATCCATGGTTTATCGTTTCGACGCTGGGAAGTAATGACATGTGAGAGAATGAAGGTTTGTGTCAAGGACAGTATTTTAGTCTTAAAAAGATCCCACAATGCATTCATGTCTAGACACGAACATTGAGCCCTAAACTCTGGGTAAAAATTGTCTAGTTCACATGATATTGTTGCATAATCGCCTCTTTCATAAAAAAAGACCTTGCGAGGCTGCGCAGAACGACAATTCTTGGTGGCACAGGACACCTAAGCGACGACAACATCATGATCACTAATACCAGGAATCAAGGTAATCGAAGACACGAGATCAAGCACATTGCAAAAAAATAAATCAAGTACATTTGCACTACTAGCCATAATTCGCGTTGGTTTTTGCCCAAACTGTAGTAACGAATGGGCATTTATCATTTCGCGGAAGGTTGTGTACAGGAGGGATGAATTGACTAACACTGGTGTAAGCTGCTGCCATATCACAGATGGTAAATTAAAATCACCTGCCAAAACAATATATGTAGTTTGTAGTGTCAGCAGCACATTGCTTAAATTGAAAAGGGGCTGAGGGGCTCTCGTGCTGGGTGACCTGTAGGAGGAAACGAATGCCACAGACGAGCCGTTGTTCAAGAGTACTTTGCAGCAAACAATTTCGGTTGAGCCAGCTTCAACCTCAACGAGGAAGCTAGGTATAGTATTGTGAATCAAAATGAAAACACCTCCCCCATGCGCGTTTCTGTCCTTTCTGTAGACTGTGTAGCAGGTTGGAAAGGTTTCATCGTCATTTATTGTGTCATCTAACCAAGATTCAGAGCAGAGTACTACATGTGGCTTTGTCGTTTCAATGAGGACGGCAAGTTCTATATTTTATTTTTTACGCTACGACAATTTACCACAATACACACGATGTCATCCGGGCTGGATGGTTGTCTAGAAGTTACGAGGGCCTTTTTTAGTTGCTATGTCTTGGTTTTAGTCACGCAGTCTGTTTCAGCATTATAGACAAAAGTTTCCTTGCCAATCTTTAGTTTGTTATACGATAGTCTGAAGTCCCCTCCCTTACTCTTCGCGAATTGAATTAATTTCCGCCTCTCTTATCGAACTTTGTTGCTATAGTCTTCGCTAATAGCAAAGCCTGTACCTTTCAACCTCGAAGTAGCTGATAAAACACGCTGCTTTTCCTTAAACGACAGAAACCGAACTATAATAGGCCTGTTTTTAGTTGTCGTGAAGCGACCTAGCCTGTGGGCCCTCTCAACCGCATCAGCCGAAATAGCGACTTTTAACTTCTCCTCGCAAAAGACAGAAACCGAACTATAATAGGCCTGTTTTTAGTTGCCCTGAAGCGACCTAGCCTGTGGGCCCTCTCAACCGCATCAGCCGAAATAGCGACTTTTAACTTCTCCTCGCAAAAGACAGAAACCGAACTATAATAGGCCTGTTTTTAGTTGCCCTGAAGCGACTTAGCCTGTGGGCCCTCTCAACCGCATCAGCCGAAATAGCGACTTTTAACTTCTCCTCGCAAAAGGTGATCACCTTAGTCTCCGAACATTGCCAGGTTTCACCAGCTGCATCTTGAAAGTCAAAAAAGATAAGGTTGTTTCTTCGAGATCTATTTTCCATATCATCTTCCAATTCTTGCAGCTTCGAAAACGTGGCAGCAAGATTGTCGGTCTCCACAGTTAACAGCATCACCTTGTCTTTTAATGGAAGCACCAATAGCAATTTGTCCTCAAAGACGTTCAATTTGTCCTCTATCTGCGAAAACCTTTGCTCGAGTGCTTCTTGCCGTGACGCTACGAAACGAAGTTCCCCAAGAATTTCCGTCTGCTTTTGCAGTACCGTGGGAATTGCCATGACAGCGGTGAACATTTATTCTTCTTGCTCAGAAGTCAGAGAGCCTGGGTTTTGTTCTACATCACCTGCAAGCTGCAGTAGTTTTCGCAGATAACGTACACATAACAAACACTTGATTTGCACAAAAGTAATGCTGCGCATACAAAAGTTCAAGGTGGAGTTGGGATCTGGCGCCAATTTTCGAAATGGTTTACCATTAACAGGGCGATAGAAAAAACCAACCTGAAGAAGTACGAGGCGTAAGTGACCAGCAGCCATGTCGGCGCGAGATCCCAAGGTGGTATTCAGGGGCGGTAGCTTATGTAGTGTGACGTTGAGTTCCGATGTGCCAGGTTGCCAGTCACATAGCGACAGTCGAACAGCGACGGTAGCGCCGTCATATCCAAAGGAAGGTGCGCTTCAGTGAAAAAGTGCAGGGCAGGGCATACATCCCAGGCGGCACCGTCTGCGTGGTCGAAAAGCCGCGCCACTCCGGATACGTGGAAAGTCGACACCATCTGCCGAACCTGAAGAAGTACGATGCGTAAGTGACCAGCAGCCATGTCGGCGCCAGATCCCAAGGTGGTATGCAGGGGCGGTAGCTTAAGTATTGTGAAGTTGAGTTCCGATGTGCCAGGTTGCCAGTCAGCGTAGCGACAGTCGAACAGCGACGGTAGAGCCGTCATATCGAAAGGAAGGTGCGCTTCAGTGGAAAAGTGCAGGGCAGGGCATACATCCCAGGCGGCACCATCTGCGTGGTCGAAAAGCCGCCCCGCTCCCAATACGTGAAAAGTCGACACCATCTGCAGAACCTGAAGAAGTACGAGGCGTAAGTGACCAGCAGCCATGTCGGCGCCAGATCCCCACGAAGGTCGTCAATGCAGGTCTTACGAAGGTCCTCAATGCAGCTCCACCTCCAGAAGCTGCACGGCCTAGTTTTCCGGTCGGAGGTGCTGCGAATAGGTCGGGGAGGCAGCATGGCATTGTGGGGGCGACCGGGACTGACGACGTGCAGGGGACATTGACTGGTTGAGCGAGGTCTGCTCAGAAGTGCTGCAGGAGCGCAAAATGCGGTCGGCGTTGATGGAGAAAGTGATGGGGACGACTAGCGAACAGAAGTAGCGTGATACTGAGGTGCATAATGGGACGGTGGAGCCCAGCGACTGCGGCAGTGACGAGCGATATGACCAACGCGTCGACAGTTAAAACATATGGGCCTGTCATCAAGGGTACGCCATTCGGACGGATTGCATTGTATGCGAGGAGCAGAAGGGGGACGATAAGAAGGCTCAGCAGAGTATACAGCAGGAACAGGATGTAGGCTGACATTCGATAGTTCTTGACGAACGACGGCTTGTGTCGAAGAGATCGTGGTCAGAGAAGGCGCAGGCGTTGGTAATGGCGTGGATACCAGTTGTGCTGCCACGACCTCTCGACGAATGATGCGTGTGAGGTTGTCACATCGAGGAGCCTAGTGGAAGGCATCGTCACACAGAAGAAGTGGCCACTGTGTTTGGAAGGCGCACGATGCTTTGGGCTACGCAGCGGGCTTTAGCTTGTTCGAGACGTGGGCATTATTTAAGGATGGTGTCGATGCTCGAGACGTTAAAAACCAGCAGGTTGAAAGCATCGTCGGCAATGCCTTTCAAGACGTGATTAACCTTTTTGTCTTCCGACATGCACTGGTCAGCCTTAGAACAAAGGGCCAAGACGTCAAAAATGTAGAAGACTGGGCCCGTGTGGCAAGAGACTCATTCGCAGCGAGCTGCCGACCAGATAAATCGCCAAACAGCTCACGTATCTTTTCTTTGAAGAGATGCCAGCTCGTTATGTCGGCTTCGTGGCTTTCAAACCATGTTCGGGGAGTGCCGTCCAGGTAGAAAAGCATGTTGGCGAGCATGAGCGTGGGATCCCAGTGGTGAGTAGCACTGACACGCTCGTACCAGTTCAGCCAAGTGTCAAGATCGATCGTACCATCACGGAGAAAGTGCCGGGATCCCGGAGGTGCGGGAGTGTGTCATAGGTGGTGGCTTGAACTGATAAGGGCGGCGTAGAGGAAGTGCCAGCAGTCGAAGCCGTTGAAAGGTCGCCGATAGCGCAAACGCTGCGCGTCTCCATCGAGGTACGGGGGTCGTCCACCTCCACCAATAATGTTACGAGTAACTTCTTAAATAATCTATTTATAACGCACAGAACACGACGAGCAAGATGGCACCAGTCCAGCATCAAACGAAAACACACTTCGTCCTCCTCTTTCATGCAGCCGTGTTTAGCGGCTGTTATGTATCAAATCGATAGTCACAGTGTAACTGAAAGTGAGGAATGGTGTTACCAACATGCAGCATATCTTACAAAAAAAATTACTCATTGCGTATTGCAAGTATGCTTTGGATGCATGCAGTAAAGTAAAAAAATTTCGACTAAAATCAACCACTGCGTCAGGACGGCTTGACATTTAGAGAATATTATAAAAATCATTCCCATAGGCATGAAGTCACAGACATAGACAGTAAGATATTCGCTCAGCAAAGTAAGCAAAACCAAAATGTAATCATGAATGTACAAAAACATGCTACGTATACCTCTCATATCTCGTAGTAAGCGGAACTCTCCTTGACCTGCCAAACGCACTTTGCCCCGAAGAGGACTACGCCATCTCCGCTCAACAAAGATTAACAATTAATGATGTCTTCTTCGATCGGGTGGGTAATCACAAAAATGCATTTTCAAAGACTAGTCCATTCAATGGTGCGGCGAGAGGCCGTTGCTCTAAACGGTCACTGCACCTGTTGTTTATGTATCAGGCATGCGCTCTCTGCGCTGCCTGCCTTATCATGATAGTACTGCTATCACACATTTCGCCAATATAAGAGCGTGACAATAAACCCTGAGGGCACTCTTGTTCCTGCCATCATGTAGTTGCCTCGATCCTTACTTGACCAGCATTGAAAACAGTGCATGGTGTCAGAAGTGGTCACTTCAGGTCAAAGCTTCGTCTCGGTCTCGGCGGAACCCCATCGATGGAAGTACTCAAGGCACCACCATGCCTGCAGCTGACCGGCAACCTCTCTGAGCAATGGAAACGCTTCAAACAAAAGTTCAACCTGTTCCTTGCGGCGACCGCGGCGAAGGACCAACCCCGAAGTGAAGCCGCAAAAATGGCGCTCCTTCTTAGTGTCGCTGGTGACGAAGCTCTCGGCACAGGAAGACCAGGAAGACTACAAGACAGTCGTTGAAAAGTTCGAAGCGTATTGCTCTGAGGTAAGCAACGAAGTGCATGAGCGGTATCTGTTTCGGTCAAAGAAGCAGGCAGAAGGGGAACCCTTCGAAAAATTTGTTCGAGACCTGAAAAAGCAAGCAGCGCAGTGCAATTTCGGAAAACAGCAGGATTCAATGATCCGCGATCAAATAGTGTTCTGCACGAATAACTCAAAGTTGCGCTAAAAAATGCTTCGCGAAGCAGAGCTGACATTAGGGAAAGCAGAAGAATTTTGCAAGGTTGCGGAATCTATGGGGCAAGGAAACGAAGTTTGGAGGGCAACGGACAGCCACATTGACGCTATTGCGGGGCGTGCACCAACACCGAGAAGCAGAAGCGCCCAAGATGGCAAAAAGCAGTACTGCTGCACAAAGTGCGATCGGCGACACAGACCAAGGCAGTGTCCTGCGTATGGCGAGAAATTCAACATATGCCACCTGCCCAATCATTTTGCCGTGTGTTGTCAACGGGTGTCCGAAATTGCCGAGGTCAGAAAAAACTACTGCGATGATGACTTTGACATCCTGGAAGTGGGCGTTGGCAACAGAAAAGCCAGAGACTGGATAGTGGAAGCTGAGGTCGCGGGCAAAAAAGTCTCCTTCAAGGTTGACACAGGGTCACAGGCCAGCCTGTTACCATTTTCGGCGTACCGGAAAATACGTGCTGCGGGACCCTTGACTGCTGCTACCTCAGTGCTAAGGGCCTACAACGGAGGCGTCATAACATACTACGGAGCGACGTCGCAGAAAATAAACGTAGGAAATGCTTGCAGCACAGTGCAGTTCTTTGTCGTCAAGCATGGCAATCAGGCAATACTAAGACTGGACGCGAGTGAAGCCTTAGGCCTTTTTCAACGCACCGCAGCTACCATAAGCGCCTCAATAGACTACGAAGCCGTGACGAATTTCCAGCACCTGTTCCAGGGACTAGGCTGCTTAAAGCAACCATACAGCATGATCCTGCAACCAACAGCGGTTCCTGTCGTTCAACCAGCGCGGGGTAGTCCCCTGTTCCTGCGCGGCCCTCTTTAAGATGAACTACGAAGGCTGGAGCGCGAGGGAATCATCGTAAAAGAGAACAATCCCACGGACTGGGTAAGTCCTTTGGTTACTGTCAAAGAAAAGGACGGCAGAATTAGAATTTGCAGGATCCCAGGAAAATCAACGAGCAAATAAAAAGAGAGCACTTCCAGCTCCCAAGGCGTGAAGATATGGAAGGGGAATTGGCCGGCGCCACAATATTTAGCTGCTTGGACGCATATTCCGGCTTTCACCAGGTCCCACATGACGAACCAAAGTCTGCACTTTTTCAACTCCTTTCGGCAGGTTCCGCTGCCTTGGATTGCCCTTCGGCATTTCTTCAGCGCCTGAAATTTTTCGAAGAACAATGAGTCAAGTATTTGAGGGCCTTACAGGTGTACACGTCTACATAGATGATATCTTGGTGTGGGGAGCAAACAAACAGGAGCATGATTGCAGACTAATTGTCTTGAAAGCAGCCGAAAAAGCTGATTTAACGTTCAATGCTAGAAAATGCAGGTTTGGTGTTACAGAAACTCAATTTCTTGGCGACATCATTGGACGTGAAGACATTTCGCCAGACCCAAAACTTGTGAAAAGCTTGCTTGAAATGCCAGAGCCAAAGAACAAAAATGATGTTCAGCGCATGCTCGGTGTGCTCAACTACTTCGCCTAGTATGTGCCGTGCCTTTCTGAGCGAACTGCGCTTCTCCAGGCGCTTATCAAAGCGCACTTAGCATTTGAGTGTACTGAAAACCACAGAAGAGAGTGGAAATGTAACACAGGCTCTAACCACGACACCTGTCCTCGCTATCTTTGATCCCCAAAGACAGTAGGCATAGGCTACAATGTATTCTGAATAGCCGGGCTTTCGTTGAGCGAGGACAACACCTAGCCCGACGCCGCTGGCGTCGGTGTGCACTTCGATAGGAGCCGTCGGGTCGACGTGGCGAAGAATAGGTAGGGAGGTGAGAAGACAGAGTAGTGAAGGCAACGTCACATGCAGGGGACCAGGAGGAGAGGTTCACGTCAGCGCGAAGAAGCTGGGTTAATGGTGACATGATGGATGCAAAATTGCGAACAAAGCGCCGGAAATATGAGCATAGGCCTACAAAACTGCGAAGTTCCTTCATGGTCGTCGGCTTGGGAAATTCTGCGACTGCTGAAGTTTTGCTGGATCAGGTAATACGCCGTGCTTCGACACGATGTGGCCTAGGATGACGAGCTCGCGTGCAGCGAAGCGGCATTTTTTTAGGTTAAGCTGCAGGCCAGCGTTGGTCAGACATGTCAAAACGTGCATGAGGCGAAGGAGGTGCGTAGGAAAGTCGTGCGAGAAAACCACGACATCGTCGAGGTAGCAGAGGCACATATCCCACTTGAGGCCACGTAGCGTATTATCTATAAGTCGTTCAAACGTGGCGGGCGCGTTACAAAGCCCAAAGGGCATGACGTTAAACTCGTATAGTCTGTCAGGTGTAATAAATGCAGTTTCTTGGCGATCGGCTTCAGCCATTGGAACTTGCCAGTAACCAGACCGCAAATCTAACGACGAGAAGAATTCCACTCCGTGAAGGGTGTCAATGGGGTCATCAATGCGCGGCACAAGATGTACGTTCTTGCGGGTTATTTATTCAAACGACGATAGTCCACGCAAAATCTGATAGATCCGTCTTTCTTGCGCACCAAAACGACGGGAGACGCCCAGAGACTGTGAGATGGTCCAATGACGTCTCTACGAAGCATATCTTCGACTTGATCATTGATGACGCGGCGCTCTTTAGTGGAGACACGGTATGGTCTTTGACACAGTGGCTGGTGTAGGCCGGTGTCAACATGATGCTTGACTTGCGACGTGCGGCCTAGTTGAGGTTGCGACACATCGAAAAAATTCCGGAACTCATACATAAGATCAAGCAGGTCGGCATGTTGGGTGGGAGTGAGGGTGTCGGCGATGGCGCTGGAAAACGTATCCTTGGACGACTCCTCGAGGGCCGACAGTGATTTTGGGTGGTCGCAGTAGTCATCCGGGACATCAACCAAAGACGAAGGGT
This sequence comes from Rhipicephalus annulatus, assembly GCA_013436015.1. Lineage (NCBI taxonomy): Eukaryota > Metazoa > Arthropoda > Arachnida > Ixodida > Ixodidae > Rhipicephalus > Rhipicephalus annulatus. The sequence goes on along the minus strand of WOVY01016091.1, from coordinate 301,187 downwards.
CGAGATCCTGCACGCGGCACATTCCCCCGCAAGCAAAGTAACAGGTGTGGCAAGCGGGTTGAGTATGAACATATTGCTTCTCCCGGCGGCAAGGTCAATCGTTGCGAAAGGCAGCGGCAGAGCTCGACGACTCGTGAAGATATCGGCAGGCATAAAAAAGACTGTAGCGTCAGTGTAGGCGTTGCGTGAAACTGGAAAAAGTGCGAAATTTTCAGGTGGAATATCGGTATCTTCATGCACGAACAACTTCGGCGGCTGATGAAGAGCGTCAAGTAATGGGGCATCACAAAAGGGTGAAAACTCAACTTCAGCGCGTGCGCAGTTGATGACGGCATTATGGAGGCATAGGAAGTCCCATCCGAGGATGACATCATGCGAACAGACAGCGAGGACAATAAACTCCACAATGTAAACAATGCCTTCGATGGACACTCTTGCAGTGCAGGCTGCGAGAGGCGTTACTTGTTGTGCACTTGCGGTGTGGAGTGACAGTCCCGAAAGCGGCGTCGTGACTTTACGTAATACACGGCAGACATTAGCGGCAATAACAGAAACAGCGGCGCCGGTGCCTACAAGGGCGAAAGTACAATAACCTTCAACAGTTACTGCGACCACGTTAGCAGGAGAGGGGCGAGGGCTTAGACAGTTCAAAAATGGCGCAGTTCTTGCCTCTTGAACTGCGGTGCTTAGTTTTCCTGGTCAGAAGGTCTGGGCCGGCGCCGCATGGGGGAGGGCGATTGCCGACGAGGAGATAGTGCACGCAGCGTCACAAAGTCAGGGTCGTTCGGAGGGGCATAGCGAGGTGACAAGATCGGCCCGTATTGCGCGAAGGGTTGGCTGCCGGGTTGCGACGATCGGACATAGTCGCCGAACGTCTGAGGTCGACGGCAGCGGTAGCGGGCAACGTGTCCGGGAGTAAAGCAGGCGTAGCATATCGGTCGGTTATCGGGCGTCCTCCAAGGATTGGCGACTGGTGGTGCCGCCCAAGGTGCAGTATAAGCAGCCGGGTGTGCGGGCTGTGAGCACGAGGTGTAGGGTGGTTGCGGAAGCCTACGCACAGCGTCTGCATATGTGAACGGCACTGCCACAGGCTGCATCACTTGCGAACAGGTGACAGGAGGAGCCACAGTCTGCGCTGCATACGTTAGGGGCGCGGCCACAGGCTGCTTGGCTGGCGGATAGGTGACGGCTGCGCGACACGCTGGCAGTGAACACGGCTGGATAGAGGCGGCTCGTGGTGCGCAAGAGGAACAGCTTGGGCAACCTCTTCCGAAATAGCAGTGCGAAACGGGGCAGGTACACGGGTGGTGGTCTCATGAGTGAAGGGCACTAGGGAAAGTTGGCGGGCGACTTCCTCACGGACGAAGGCTCGAACTTGCTGAAGCAACGGTGAATCGTCAGGCAGGGTGTCGAAACTGGACAGTGACTCACCACCATGCTGAGGCTGCAGAGTCAGAGTGCGTTGCTTCTTCAACTCGTCGTAGCTCTGACACAAGCTGACGACTTCGGAAACTGTGCTCGGATTTCTTGCCAAGAGCATTTGAAATGCGCCGTCGTCGATGCCCTTCAGGATGTGTTTGACCTTGTCAGATTCGGGCATGGTGTCATTTGCACGTCGACGACGTCCTCAATATAGCTGGTAAAGGTCTCGCCAGTCTGCTGAGAGCGGACGCGCAAGCGCTGTTCTGCCCGCTGCTTGCGGACAGCCGGCCGACCAAACACTTCAGCACATCGACGTCTTGATGACACTCCATGTGGAGATGTTGTGTTTGTGGTTATTAAACCACAATTCGGCGACGCCAGTGAGATAAAATATCACGTGGCCCAGCTTGTCGGCTTCATCCCACTTATTGTTGGCGCTCACCAGTTCGTAGTGCTCGAGCCAGTCTTCGACGTCGGTCCTATCCGCACCGCTGAAGACCTTCGGGTCCCGTAGCCTAAGATGGAGGGCAGTTGAACTGGGGCGAAGGCGTCGATGTAGTGGCGTTGTCAGTGATGACAGGTGGTAGCGTGCGGCTTCGCAGTCCCAGGTTGTAGCAACGGGGATCAACAGCACCTTCCACCAAATGTGAGGAGGTTTATTAGCCGTTAAAGACAGCGACGAGACAGCGTGAAGAACCGTCCACCGACCGGCACAACAACGAACCGAAGCACGAGCCGAGAGAGCCGGGCGTTGGCGATGCTGCTTGCTGCAGGCACCTCTTCTTCTTCAAAACACGGCATTGGTGCAGCACTCTTGCAGTGCTACGATGGTGATGAGTGGCGCCCAGTGGCATAGGCTTCCCGTGCTCTAACGCAAGCTGAGCAGCGCTATGCGCAGATTGAGAAGGAAGCGCTCAGCATTTCGTTCGGCTGCGACAAGTTTCACCACTTCGTGTGAGGGCACAAAGTTTTGACTGAGACTGACCATAAACCGCTCTTATCTATTGCTGCGAAGGGTATCAGTGACATGCCTCCCCGCCTTCAGAGATTTTTTCTAAGGCTTCTGAAACAAGATTTCTGTTTGCAGTTCGTACCGGGCAAACATCTCGTCTTGGCCGACATGCTGTCAAGATCATGCCCGGCTAGTTCCGAGGACAGATCTGGAGCCGTGGGCGACGTGGAGGTGCACGCAGTGCAAGCTCTGGGCTATTTGGTCCCAGATGCGATGCGACGGAAGCTGGAGCAAGAAACTGCGAATGATGGTTACCTGAGCACTGTCATCTCCAGCTTGTCAAGCGGTGAGAACCTGCAGGGTGAACTGAAGCCGTTTTTGTCAGAGCTTTCTGTTGTGAAGGGCGTATTGCTAAAAGGAACGAAAGTGGTCACACCAAAAAGCATGAGATTTGAAATTCTTGGACGTATTCATGCCGGGCATCTAGGATTGCAGAAATGCAAAGAAAGAGCACGACGCCTAGTTTTTTGGCCTCAGCTCAGCAATGACATCACGCTGCTGATTCAGAGCTGCCCTACTTGTTGCAAGTTTTCTTACAAGCAACCGAAAAAACCATTTCTCGTGCGCCCAGTACCAGTATGCGCATGGATCCGTGTGGGCGTGGACATTTTTTCGCTTGGAGGAAGTTCGTATGTCGTCGCGTTTTCAAACTTCCCGGAAGTCCAGATGCTTCATGACACCACTGCAAGAACAACAATTGCAGCACTGAGTGCTATGTTTGCTAGGTACGGCGTGCCTCTGGAAGTATGCACGGACAACGAGCCGCAGTTTGCAAATTATGAGTTCACAGAATTCGCAAGAAAATACGACTTCTCTCATGTCACATCAAGTCCGCACTTCCGACAGTCAAATGGTCTGGCTGAGAAAGGAGTACAGATCGTGAAACCCCTCCTCAAGAAAAGTGAAGATTCACACGAAGACTTTTGCTTAAGCTTGTTGGCCTACCGCTCTACGCCGCTTGTGGGTGGCCGATCACGGCCGATTCAGAATACTTCTTACAGTACTGCCCCGCCGCCGTGATCTAGTGGCTAAGGTACTCGGCTGCTAACCAGCAGGTTTTGGGATCGAATCCTGGCTGCAGTGCCTGCATTTTCGATGGAGGCGAAAATGCTGTAGGCTCAGGTTTGGGTGCTCAGATTCGAGTGCACGTTAAAGAACCAAAGGTAGTCTAAATTTCTGGATCCCTGCACTACGGCATCTCTCATAATCATATGGTGGTTTTGGGAAGTTAGACCCCCCCATATCAATCAATCATTCTTACAGTACTTTTACTTACTCTTTACACACGAAGCACGTGGGGAGAGGGGGCATCTCATGACTTGATATACATGTGTACTATCTGCTCAAACTGCCGCCGATAGTGACATCACAGGGAAAAGCTGCAGCCTGTGCCCCCCCCCCCCCCCCAAAAAAAAATGTCTGGCGACGCCCCTGCAACTTATGCATGAATGCAAAAACTCAAATTGACACTAGCGCAATGCCATGTTACATAGATCTTTATGAAATTCATGTGTATTGACAACAATGTATGCCACTATTTCTCCTTAGTTTTTTCACTACCTATGTTCTTGAAATGTATGATTTATAAATTCTCTGTGTAACCCCCCCCCCCTGTAATGCCTAAATGGTGCTGTGGGTACGAGTGTAGATAAATAAAAATAAATATAGAAATGTGGCGGTTTGGACTAAATGGTATGACATGAGGATAGTTATAGCGCAAGAACAGAACGACGCCCTTCTTGTCTCTTTGTCGCTGTTTTGTTCTCTCGCTATAACTATCGTCATGCCATATTGTCACGACGTCGAAACAGAGGTCTTGCGGCAGAAACTGAGACGCCAGAAGCAGGTAGGTTCTTTTAAAAGAACGCGCAAAAACGAGTTCTTCTTTTTCATCCATTTCGTTGTACTTCATGGCACATGCACAACTGTCATTGTCTTTCTTTTCGAAAAGCACGTGACATTTGCCTCCCTCCGAAAGAGGCATCGTCCCGATGCGCAACCTAGGCGCTCTACCAGGCGTATGAAGTGGTCGCGTCAACTAGATAAATACGGTTTCATACGGACGACGTGTACGACTTCGGGTAAATGATTGCGACTCTTAGAACTACAGTCAGTGTCGGGAACAACTTCATAGTTCACGTCGTTCAAGCGTCGCGTGACGCTGTATGGGCCAAAGTATCGTCTTAGAAGTTTTTCCGACAGTCCACGTCGACGTATCGGAATCCAGACCCAGACCTTGTCGCCTGGTGTGTAGCTAATAAACTTGTGTCGGGCGTCGTACCGTTGTGCATCTTGATGCTGTTGATGACAGATGCGCACACGCGCGAGCTGTCTGGCTTCCTCGGCGCGCTGAGTGAACTCTTCGGCGTCCACATGGATGTCGTCACACTCATGCGGCAACATGGCGTCCAACGTTGTCGTGACTTCGCGACCATAGATCAGACTGAACGGCGTCATTCCAGTGGTTTCTTGTCGAGCGGTATTATAGGCAAAGGTCACGTACGGCAATATCTGATCCCAGTTTTTATGTTCCGTGTCAACGTACATGCTGATCATGTCTGTGAGGGTCCTATTGAGGCGCTCTGTCAGTCCGTTTGTCTGCGGATGGTAAGCAGTTGTTCTCCGGTGAGCTGTACCGCTGAGTCTGAGAACCGACTCCAAAAGTTCTACGGTGAAGGCAGGTCCTCTGTCTGTGATCACTGCTGTCGGAGCGCCATGCCGAAGGACGATGTTTTCGATGAAGAACTGAGCGGCCTCTGCTGCTGTGCCGCGCTGCATAGCTTTAGTCTCCGCATAACGGGAGAGGTAATCGGTGGCCACAATTATCCATCTGTTACCTGTTGTGGAAGTTGGAAAGGGGCCCAGGAAATCCATTCCAATCTGGGTGAACGGCTTCGCTGGTGTTAGGACTGGATGTAAAAGACCGGCTGGCTTGCTAGGAGGTGCTTTGCGTCTTTGGCAGTCGGTGCAAGTTCGCACGTGATGGTTAACATCAGCGGGTAACTTTGGCCAGTAGTACTTGCATCGCAGTCGGCACAATGTTCGGGTGTAGCCTAGATGACCAGAAGTTGCTTCATCATGGCACGCTTCCATTATTTCTTTTCGAAGAGAGGCAGGCACGACGAGCAAGTGCGGGTTGCCGGTTGGTGAGAAGTTTTTCTTATAGAGAAGATCGTTTCGCAAGCAAAAAGATGGCAGTCCTCTGGCAAATAACCGCGGCACGTCCTTACGGCGTCCTTCTAAATATTCAATGAGTGGTAACAGCTCGGGGTCACTGCGCTGCTCCTGTGCAATAGTGGCCGTGTTGACGACTCCCAAGAATGCCGCAGTCGATGTTTTCGTCATCACGAGCGACAGTCTCCACTGGCGACCGTGAGAGACAGTCGGCGTCGGTGTGCCGCTTCCCAGATTTATAGACGATGGTCATGTCGAACTCTTGTAGTCTTAGGCTCCAGCGCGCCAAACGGCCAGATGGATCTTTAAGGTTGGTGAGCCAGCACATAGAGTGATCGTCGCTAACAACCTTGAAGGAGCGGCCGTACAAATATGGACGAAATTTGATGACTGCCCACACCACGGCGAGACACTCCTTCTCGGTAGTCGAGTAGTTCTCCTCCGTGCGAGAGAGAGTTCTGCTGGCGTAGGCTATTACTCTTTCACAGCCGTCTTGCCACTGCACCAGAACGGCACCCAGACCTACATTGCTGGCGTCAGTGTGAAGAGCTGTAGGGGCTTCCTGGTCGAAGTGCGCGAGGACTGGAGGTGTTTGCAGGCGTTGTCGTAGTTCATTGAACGCCATTTGCTGTTGTTCACCCCAAAAGAAGGGGACGTCCTCACGTGTCAGTCGTGTCAATGGCGCCGCAATAGACGAAAAGTCCTCAATAAATCGCCGGTAATAGGCACACAACCCTAAAAAGCGTCTCACGGCCTTTTTGTCGCATGGTGCAGGAAATTGCGCTACGGCGTCTATTTTGGCCGGGTCAGGTCGAACACCCTCGTGACTGACGACGTGGCCTAGGAAGCTGAGTTCGTTAAAACCAAAATGACATTTTTTCGGTTTTAAAGTAAGGCCGGCCGAACGTATGGCTTGAAGGACGGTGAATAAACGGCTGAGATGTTCCTCGAATGTAGCTGAGAATACAATAACATCGTCCAGATAGACCAAGCATGTTTGCCACTTCAGGCCTGACAGTACGGTGTCCATGAGACGCTGAAAAGTAGCTGGCGCCGAGCACAACCCAAAAGGAAGCACCTTAAATTCGTAAAGGCCATCAGGCGTCACAAGGGCCGTTTTTTCACGATCTCTCTCGTCGACTTCTATCTGCCAGTAGCCGCTTCGGAGGTCCATTGAAGAGAAATAGCGCGCATGACGCAGCCGATCGAGTGAATCGTCTATGCGGGGCAGTGGATAGACGTCTTTCTTCGTGACTTGGTTCAACTTGCGATAATCAATACAGAAGCGCAAGCTGCCGTCTTTTTTCTTGACCAAAACCACGGGGGACGCCCAAGGACTTTTCGAAGGTTGTATGACGTCATCCGCGAGCATCTTGTGTACTTGCTTCTGAATCTCCTCGCGCTCTTTCGGCGACACACGGTAGGGGTTTTGCCGAATCGGTCGCGTATTGTCTTCAGTAATGATGCGGTGCTTGGTCAATGGTGTTTGCTGTACCTTTGACGTACGCGAAAAGCAGTCTTCAAATTGTTGTATAAGTTCAAGCAGGCGCTTCCTATCAGAGGGCGGTAGCGTAGAGCAGATGTCCACCGACAAAGTTGTCGAGGCGGGGACAGCCGCGTCATCTGGTTGCAAGGTAAAACAATCCCCGGCTTGGTCTACATCGTCGTAGTAGGCAATCGCGGTACCCTTCTGGATTCGACGGCGCTCGTTGCTGAAGTTTGTGAGGAGCACTTCTGCCTGTCCACCAGTAAGCGCCAGGACGCCCCTCGCGATAGAAATGCCTTGCGTGAACAAAAGAGTGACTATGTGCTCCGCTATCACATCTTTATAGCAAGGACACCCACTGGACACCGACACAAGGCAGCAGGATCTCGGTGGGAGTGTCACATCGTCGGCTATTCGCAAACGGCCGCGCGGTTCTTCACTGCTGTTGTCGGCATAAGGATGAGCGCAAAACGTCACCATACGTTGAGGGATGTTGATAACAGCGCCATGATCTTGAAGAAAATCCATGCCCAAAATTAACTCTTTACAGCAGTCTGGCAACAGGACGAAAGTGGCCACGAAGCTAGAATCTCCGATGCGAAGTCTTGTGGTTCATTTACCCGTGGGTGTCATCAGCTGACCACCAGCACTCCTTATGTGCGGCCCTGTCCACGGAGTCTTGACCTTTCTGAGGCGGTCGGCGAGCTCTTGTCGCATGATGGAGAAGTCGGCGCCAGTGTCGACCAGTGCTGTAACTTGATGTCCGTCAATGAGAACGCTCAGATCGGCACGTACAACTTCATCAGCATTATTATTCGTCGTTGTCGTCATACCTTCTTGCGATGATTGGGGGAACTTTTCAGTGTGTCGACAATTGGCAACCTTGCCCCCCGAGGTCGCATCAGTTAGTTTCCCCGGCGCGGGCTTGGCGAACGGCCTCTGGTGACGTCCGCGTAGCTCTGAGGGAAGTCACGGTGACGCGCAGGTGATGGAGATAGCCAGCGACGCGGTGGGGTTGCTTGAGCAGGCGATAATTGATCGGCATCGTAGGCACGACGATCTTCGGAGCGGAAAGAAGCGGGACGAGAAAAGTTCCCGAACCCAGAATCGCCGTGACGGCAATAGCGGGCAATGTGACCAGGTTCTCCGCAGCGGTAGCAAATAGGTCGACGGTCGGCCATGCGCCACAAGTCAGTTCGGCGAACTGGTGGTCGTCTCGTAGAATCTCGTTGCCTCCAAGGTACGGCAGTGGGTCGTGGCTGGAAGGGCGTCGCCACAATTGTCGGTGGAGGACGACGGACCACATCAGCGTAGCTCGCTGGGTGTGGCTCAGGATTTGGCGCGGGTGGTGTAATGGCTTGCCTCAACTCCTGGCGGACGATTTCGGCAACAGATGCGACTGGCGGTTGGGCAGGGGGCACGCAGAGGGCCCGAAGTTCCTCACGCAGTATTTCTCTAATCATTTGTCGCAGGGAACTTTCGCATACGGCAGTGTTCTGAGCTGCAGCACTTACTGCCGTGTGGTTCTGCAGGCGGTCAAAGTGTCGGCATCGTTGTTGCAGTGCGCGCTCGATGACTGTTGCCTCTTTTATGAATTCATCTACAGTTGTAGGTGGATTTCGTACGAGGCCCGCAAACACTTGTTCCTTAACACCCTGCATTAGGTGACGCACCTTCTTCGACTCGGGCATGTCAGGGTCAGCTCGTCGAAACAGACGGATCATACCCTCTGCGTACATGGCGGCTGTTTCATTGGGTTTTTGCACACGTGCCTCAATCACTTGCTGTGCGCGATCCCGTCGGTCCGAGTTCAAAAATGTAGCGAGGAGCTTTCGACGGAAGTCTTCCCAAGATTGGAATGTAGCCTCGCGGTTCTCATACCACGTGCGAGCGCTATCTTCCAGTGCGAAATATGCACGGCCAAGTTTGTGCTGTTCGCTCCAGTGGTTGGATACAGCGACCCGTTCGAACTGTTCGAGCCAGTCCTCGACATCCTCGTACTCTTCCCCACGGAAAACTTCAGGAACGCGAGGATGTTCAAGCGTTACCTGCGAGGGAAGAGTGGTCTGCGATGGCGGGATAACCGTGGATGTCGTAGGAGCTGCCATGCTGGAAAGAGGCGGAACAGGTGCGGACTCTGGACTTAGGCCTAGTAGGCGCCGACTGAATCGATGCACTGGAGTCGTGACGAGGGGCTGAGTCTCTGGACTAGATGAACGGGTCCCAGCAAGACTGTCCTGCATCAGGTTGTAGGCTCCAGCACCTCCACCAGTGTCACGACGTCGAAACAGAGGTCTTGCGGCAGAAACTGAGACGCCAGAAGCAGGTAGGTTCTTTTAAAAGAACGCGCAAAAACGAGTTCTTCTTTTTCATCCATTTCGTTGTACTTCATGGCACATGCACAACTGTCATTGTCTTTCTTTTCGAAAAGCACGTGACAATATTACAGTAGCATTTGTTGCAACTTAATGCGCCAGTGTGGTTATTCGTGATGCCCTCACATACAAGAGCAGCATGCAAAAAAAACAGCCACTTGAGCATCCCCAGCATAGCAGAAAAGGAAACGTCAAGATGGCTTGCATGAGCACATAGTGTTGCAACATAAGGGTACAGTAGAAAATGAAACCATCTCTTGAAAGCACGTTGTACTCAATTTTTTAGACTGAACTTCAGTTTATTTTTAAAAAGGGAGCCTACTTGGGCTGGTTTGCATTTATATTTTAAAGGGAACATACTTCCTCTTTGTGCTAAACATTTAAAATTGCCCTCTTGATTGTAAATATATATAGTTTCAACATCCGAGCAATGAAAGGTTTGTAAGTGTGCACTCTGTCTTATCTAACCTCTTTTCCGGAACGTTCTTTGTCCAAAAAAAGTATATTCGTTTTACAAAGCTTATATTGAGGGCTTGGCCTTTTATACAATGCAAGAAAAAAGCAACAATGGAAACTTCTCCTACTCAAGGTACCACATGGGGGACACACATGTGTCCTGAACAATGGGCCAAGAGTGAAGACAGATGGAAGGGTGACTTACCAGCATATATTAGTTTTTGGCAGTGGGCGGGGTAGTCCTTGCCTTTCTTTTCTTCTATCCGTTCTTTGAATACTTTGACCTGCACCAGAGGAAGAGAAAAGCTTTTTTTTTTAGCCAACCATCGGCAGGTAACATCAATAGCTGTTCCATTAAATGAAACAAGAAAAGGGACAAGAGAGGTGCTTGAAGAAAGCCCCTAAAACATGAAAAATGGAAAAAACTGAGATGCAGAAAGATGTGTGGCGTGGAAACAAAACTTTGTTCATGTGCAGTAGGAAAAGGCCGTTGCAAAAAATGGCCCGTCAATTCATACCTCACCTATAATGGCACAGTGTATGTGAGGAAAAGTTTTGTAAAAAGAGATTTACTAAAACCTTCAAATGAAATCTCTGAAGCATCAACACACTTTTGACAACAGAATTACCGTTTAATTTTATTTGGGACCGCCATCTCAGGTTACCGGGACCGCCAGGGCGAGTGAAACGCGATCAGGTGAACCCACAAAATCAATTTGAGGATAGGCATTTTTTTTTTTCTTTATATATTGAATTTCTTTAAATCTGATAACTCGGGACTGTGTTCCATTATTACTGCCATTCTTCATCCATTCGTCTGTCCGAACTTGTCCACACCACCCACAAGAAAAAGAGGGGGTTGAATAGTGTTGGAGGGCGCTTTTAAAGGAGTACTGACACGATTTTAAGTCTCCGCAATGCATACATTTTCGATTTCCATGTTGTGCACTACCAACACTCTCCACACACAGGAGCCAGACAACATTTTATGTTGATTGTATACTTTTCGTCCCGAGGCATCTGCAAGTTAGCCTCATCGCAGAGGACATCGCCAGACAAGTCCACACAGTTCACTTCATTTCCAAGCTGTGCGTCTAGTATACAGCCTGTATCGCAGAAATTGCTTTCGGAGTCTTTGAGCAACGATTCACTCATCATTGTTTACGAGAACCACATGCGACTAACAATAAATGACGCAGACGATGCAAGTATTTTGAAATTTGCAATTTCCCCATGATGTCAGACTTAAGTTGACACGTCAGTGTGAAGCCTCCATTCTCCATATTGCAACCGAAACTGCCATTGTAAGGCACCAGTATTGAAAATATATTTAACTCGTAAAAATAATTAAAATTTGTATCAATTCTCCTTAAGCACAGAATCCCTAATTTGGAGCAGAATAACAAATACAACAGAAATTTTCTTATACTAAACAAAGATTTGCAAGCCATTCAATATCAGCTTACTCATGCATTAAAGCAGATGAGCTCTGCTGGTTCAACAACAAGAAAAAAAAAAGTCCACACGACCATTTCCAGCGCCTGTCAAATCATTAGACAGGCACTGAAAATGCTAATCTGAAGCTGCCTAAAAGTGTACTAGCACACACTTCAACTTCGTGTTTTCTAGGGCCGCTGAATCATGACAAACAGCTCTGAATGACTGCCAATAACTTTTTTGCATCAGAAATTGTACTAGTAATTTTAATTACTATAACAAGTGTGCATGTGTATTTAAGTGGCTAAGTATGTGTGATGTGGGTTCATCCTTGTGCACTCACAAATTAAGCCTGCAATAGCTTAGCACATTTGGTCGAGCCCTTATTTATAATTTTTTTATAAACACATATAATTTTTTCGATATTTTTTATAAACACACGAGTGGCCTGAGAGTTGGGTAACAGTGGCACACATGTGAGCCTAGATGTGGCAAGCAGCTAGCTAGGTGCATGTTAGCAGTGTGAGCATCTGCATTGCAGCAAATAATACTGTTCCGCCATTAGATTTCCAGGAGCTGAAAAAAGTTTTGGTAGAAGATAATGACTGCAGCTGGCTGCCCATGATGTCACAATCGGACCACAGCAAAATGGCTACGGGCGGGTTCTACAACCGGTGACTTCTAGGGCTGGCTTGTCTTACATCGAAACATTCTTTTGTAGCCCACTTTTCTGATCCGTGTAGGTGTGTCAGACCTTCCACTTCTTGTTTCTGTTGAAAATCACAAATTCTTGGGATACCAGGTCATGGCTCCTATATGGAACAAAATGTGCTGCATTCGTGATAGCTTCTCCTGGACGCTACATTCATACAAGCAAAAGTGGGAGTTACAGCCAGCCAGACCTCGCGCCCCAGTTTGCACTGAGCCCTCGGCGAGTAGGTGAGCCTCTCCCAGTCGCTATGAGAGATGGGCATTCCAGGCGCTCTACCACCACACTTGACGGGGAGCACTAAAGAAGCTGCCAGCTAAGTAAGAAGTCCGATCCTACATTAAAACATAACACTTGCAAACATAGAGTTTCTTATAAATACACTAGAAGGAACTCTGGCACTAGTGTCTGTGGGACTTAGAAGTGTGGCAGCTTGGGCTAGTTGGTATGGCATGACGATAGTTATAGCGCGAGAGCAAAACGACGACACAGAGACAAGAAGGACACAAAATGACGTTCGTCGTTTTGTTCTCGCGCTATAACTATCGTCATGTCTGTGGGAGCTGCACCGCATGGCGCTTTAGCGAGCATGGGAATGATGGGTAGTACATGAATTTGCCTAGTTTTCGTACTTCTGGCTCTATTCGGTTTCGCGTGGCTTGGAGCTGTTTTGTCACAAAATAAACAAATGTTCAGCAATTGCACTTGAAGCTCACCTGATTCAAATCAGGTTGCGAGAGTTCAAAATGGTTTGTTCTTTCATTGAAAATAAAACCAAAACAGCAATAAACAAAGGCACAAGTGCATTTGAAGTTTTCAAGTACGAAGACTAGGCAAATTTGTGTACTACCCATCATTTCCACAGTTGCTGAAAGTTCACAGCACCACAGTCCCCTCTAGTTAACTTTAGAAACGTCCCAAGACAGTCGAGACAAAATAGCCATTTTGAGCAAACAGCGAGGCAAGGAACTACCTCATTAATGGGTGCAGCTTGCTTTGATAGATCTGTGACACTGCTGTGGTAGCAACACGAGGAACACGCGTGTGATGATGTGTCCCGAGGACATTGTGAAGACAAAGAAGCAGCCGCAAAAACGCGCAAGCGCGTGCACCAGTACAAGAGCAATCCACCTGTCTCGAAGACACCTCCCTGCATGAGCCCACTTGAAACAAGAACAGGCCCCAATGACTCGACAGATGGAGCCAGAAGATGTGTCATTGCGAAGTCCTTTGTGGAGGTAGCACTGACAATGTCCAGCCTCATTGATGTCCAACCAGGCCAACGCATCACCCAGCTTCTGGCACCTTCTGCTCAACCAATGTGTTTTGTTCTTTATCTCGAGCCATGTGAGCACGTGCAGGGACGCATTGTTCAAAAGACGAAAACCCAAGTTTTATTCTATTGCTCATGCTTTCACATTTTCACCATCTTATCAGCGGCGTCAAGGAATTCGTTCACAACGTGTGAGAGGAGAGACCACTGGTTACGAGCACGCAAACATGGTGTATGCTGAGGACAGTCGACTGCCAAATTGAACCGACCACTTAATTTAGGCAGCGTTGCCCAGCCTGCGGTATTCCTCTCAGAGCGCACTTATTCCTTCCGTCTCAATTCATTGTGCAATAAACAAAGTTTGCAGAAGTTGTTTTGGTGTTTTATCAGGTAAGCTGCTTGAAGCTGTCATCATTTGCATGCCATATCACAATGCACGAAACGGTTTATGCCACTGAAATTGGTTAATTCATACTACTCCCCAATGGTCCAATGAGAAAGGAGAGGGCAACACTTAGTCCCACATTGGAGAAAGGGAAAAGCGACAGCAGGTGCGAGAAAGGCCCCAAAGCAACGGGAGGCCTATGCCAACGACAAGGCGCCCGTAATTCTAGATGAAGCGTGAATAGTTGGTCCCAACACAAGTTCCCATCTCTGGAATTTGGACGTGTGCCATGTCTGTGACTGTATGTAGATTAACTTGAACCGCTCTTCACTACGAGTCCATATAAAACCTAGCATCACCAAGCTAAGGCCTAGAAGCAACTGAAAAGCAGCCAGAGTAATCTTCACAGTTTCAAGGCCTGCCTGGCTTAGTGCAAGCTTTTAGTTTTTTTACTCAACAGCACACAAACCCAATGAAACTTTACAGGATGTCCCGACTAACTCGGGGCATTATTAAAAAAAATACCAAACAATGTGCTCAAGAAAAGACCTACATGTTGTATATAACTGGTAGTCGTGCGTACATCGAATTTGTGTTTTTTTCTTTAATGACTAAGCTTCACGATTAAGATAAAACAGTAAGCCGACTCCGCTCGTCTGAAAGCACAATGCCACTTCATACTTCGCAGTTTGATTGCCAGATGGCACTACGAATGGAGAAAAATGGCACAAAATGATGAAAACATTTTGTGTAAATTCAAGCACATAGGGAAGGTCCCTATTCCAGGACACCTAAGGTAACCTCTGCGACAGCCCAGGCCCTGAGAATGAGGGCCTGGTAGACCTCGGGGGCGCCGTTGCGAAGGGTTTCTTCCCACTGTTGTGAGGAACCGGTGGACCGAATGACTGAAGGGAGGGGAGGGAGACGCAGTACTCCAGCAGAGCCGCAGGCGAGGGCTTCGTATGTAGCTGCCATGGCGATGGCGCGGTCGGGCTTTTCAGCGTTCGTGGGTCTGCTAGCCTATCCATTTCGTCCCCTCCTTCACACATGCCATACATCTGCTACCAATGCCTTTTCGTTAAAGTCTAGCTATTGCCGTTTGTGAATTGATTTGTTCAGAAAAAGTAACCCTTTGTATAGTTTTATTTCATTTCTTTGAAACTGGCCAGATGCCCGACATTCTTAATGTGGACCGCGTAGAAGTATATTACACTACTGTAACGTGCAAGGCCTTATTAAACTTACTACACAAAGTGACATGGCAATAATATAGTACGCAAAAGTAATGTAGTAAACATTTCAGTGCTTTGAAAAAGAGAATGTCATTAGTAGATAAAATAATATCCAAAGAAAAACTAGGAACAGAGAACGCACAAGGAAAAGAAGCTTTCAATAAAAATGTGGCATTTGTCACTTTTCCTTGGCATTCATCAACTGCGAAGATGCTTCACTTGCTTTTTTTTTTTTCTCTCAATGGTTTCCGCATCGCTCTGTCCTCTGGCGAGCAAATTTCTGCATTACCATTAGAACATAGTATTGCAGAATTCCTACTAGAATCTCTGACTTGTGAGCTTCACAAAGAAGCCAATACTGTCTGTCCCAAGCTTATGCCCAATCGTCGCCTCGTAGACATCAGTTGATTTTGCATTGCAAGAAAAATAGCTGTCAGCGGTTTGCAACAGTCCGTACAAATCCATGTCTAGATACATTAAATGGTGACTTGTTTTGGTGGCAGTGAGACCGGAAATGTCTTCTTTTTTTAACGGTCTGCAAAGTGTAACCACATGCGTCCTGCATGTCTCACTCACAACCACACTTCTGTCGAAAGGTTCGCGCCCCATATTATGCGACAAAATGTACTGTGTAGTATATTATAGTGGGATCGTCCTATATCTGGGAGAAGATATTCTCACATTCCCAAAGCGAACAAAGCGTGTGTTGGGGGCAGACATGTTTTTGAAACTGCTCTAGGGACGAGACACACATCAAATACAAGGTGCCTTTGAAAGTGTAGAGCACAAATTTCGTCCTTGGATTTCATAGACCACTGATTCACAGGAACCTTTTGACGCCCCTGTCCCATCGATGCGGATCGGATGGGGACGCGAAGAGTAGAATCTTCTCCCGCCTTTTGCCATAACCAGATTTACAGCCGGCAACAAAACACTTCCTTGTCTCCTGTCCAGTTGCTCCTTGTTTTCACAAATCACTGCAAAGATACCTTGTCCCTTCGAGCATAAATAAGCACTCTGCAGACATGTTATACCAAGGGCGCACCGAGAGAATGTCCAATCAATACTACCACGGAGACGACCACCCAAGGAAAAACAACTGTACTTTTGCTCTGCCGTTCTTGTTCAGCAAAATTTTTTCGTCTGCTTTCTGTAATAGTATGTAATGTTTCACATATGTGTTGAAAAAAAACAGTACGAAGCTTTTATTTCTTATTTCATTAATTGTATGTACATATAGGTGTGTCTTGTCATATTGACACAGCCGACCAAACGGGTTTCTAGCAGACGACACACGCCACACATGCCACTCCCTGCAGCCGCAGCCTTTGCGCGTGCGCTCATGAGCCCAAGTGTCGAACGGTTTCTATGCGCCTCGACAGATGGCGCTATGCGTAGTGATACGTATCAAGATAGGGGGACGCATGCACAAAAGCCGGAAGAGGAGGAGACCAAAGGAACCAAAGGACCTCAGCGTCCGCCCCACAGTTTGTCTCGAATGAATGCATGGAGCAGCGGTAGAGTTGGTGCTTCTCTCCCATCTTACTTCGTATTAAGCGCTAACTATTTATCAACTTCAATTAGACAACCTTTTTACTTTTGAACTAATCAGTAAAATAATGACTATGTTTTACCTCATTTCAAACAACCCCATAATAAAGCTTTTTTGCTGAAATCTAACTGGTTGTATTTTCCCAAGAACAAAAACAAAAGCAATGCAAGACACGAAATATGAAATTTCACATAATGGCGATGCATGCTATGCCGACTTCTAGGACTTGCAAGAAATATCTCGAAAACACACAAACATCTCGAAAATTTAAAAAATTCAGCATCTACCAGTCCAGTTAATATTCAATAAATACAGGTGGACGGATTCCCCATCTCAACTGTCTGCACTAGCAGTTACCCACGATTGAGGCTAGAGCATAATCATTCTAGAATAGTTATGTTTTTATGTTTTTGTTTTTCACTCCTGTAAGAGCCCTGTGTAAGGGCTGACAGTGTCTGTAAATAAAAGAAAAAAATAAACAGTTGTGTAACCTTTTTGCAGAGATAAGATGGAGCTGATTTTTGTCGTGCCATCAGCATAAACACCAATGGGCAACGCCCTCTCTGTTTCACTAAGTGACTGACAGAGGTGTGCAAAACACGCTTTCTTTTTATGTTATCCCTCGCTTGTAAGGTCAGTGGAAGTTATTTTCAGCCATACTGGCAACTTCGCCAAGACATCAAAGCAACACCAAACGTCCTGGCCAAGCACACCGATAATCCCAGTTGTTTTATTGACTGGCACAACTCCACTTTAATAGCCAAGAAAGAAATTTCGACCACATGACTACTTCGGGACTCAGTGTGCACCCAGACCTCCAGGGGCCGCCCGCCCCGGCTGACGCGGTTTGCCGTACTCGAGCGGTCGTCGCCGGGAAACACGTTGCAAGATGCCGCTTTCGCGCGCCGATTCGCACTCGTCAGCTTCCCCGGAGCACCGCCCCTCGCCCCGCAGAGAACGGCGACGATCCGAGCAGCCGTTGCCGCTGTTTTGTCAAAGACCCGACACCCGCCCCGGGCAGACGCGGTTGCAGTACTCGTGCGACCGTCGCCGCGGACACGTCCAAAGACGCCCTACTCCTGCGCGACTGGGCACTCTTTGGCTTCCCCGCAGCGCCGCCGGACGACATGTCGAGAACGGTGACGAACTCTCGGCTTAATCAGATGACCGAGGACACTATCTAGAAGAGAGATGCAAACCTACCAGCAAGCTGCACTTCTTCCTTGACATCACATCTTGAGAATAAAAACAAGTAATGGTTCTTGCTGCCTGCCTAATGTGATGAAAGAACCCATATGTGTCCCGAAACATCTCTGCATTTTCACTATCATTTGGTCGGTGATTGCATATGCATCTTCACCTAGACAACAATCACTGCGGAACAAGTAAGGACTGCCATCACCATCACTGCTGGGCCCCTCCCATGTTTCCCCGATTAACCCAGACCTTCGTGTGACCAGCTAAACTGTTCCCACAACTTTAAGCCCATGTGCTTGCCGTGAGTTGACATTTACTTGGTCACTGCTAATGAACGGTCTCATACATGCATGACATTTCTCTTTGATGTAGACTAAAATGTCCTCATTGCAATTTCATATCCAATTTCATATCAGAAGTTTTCTCTTTGACCACCCCTATGATATGCAGGTGCATATGCCAGCCACCTCCCTACTTCTTTCTCTTGCATTCTCTATCTTCGATTTCTTGCTGCGTATTTCTCGCTTCCTCTTACTCTTTATTATATTGTAACCAACAAATACAGTGCCTTACGTTAAAACAACTGTTTATTAAGGGCAAACCTGTGCCCGTTCACTCAAGCTACTCAACTTGTGAAAAAGTCCCCCCAACCCTCACTCATCCAAACTTCCTCTTCAATCCTGTCTCGTGGCGGTTATTCTTCAAGCCACCAGTCTTCTTCAGCACATGGTACGCTGCTATGTGGTGGAATATACAAAAACAGGAACCGGCCTGTGAGTACAGAGGGTGCCAGACAACTTGTGGCCTTAGTCCCCTTCCTGAAAAGCATCAACCCGATGCGTATGAAGGATCAACTATTATGAAGAATAGGGCTCATGTAGAGCACATGTAGGAGCTCAGTATCATTTATTTGCACTACATGTACTACTTCTGGGCGATTCTTGCGTCGCGTTGCGCACACTTGACCCTCTGAGATTGCTTCATAATTTAAGGCGCTAAGCTGGCAAAGTACCTTGTAGGGGACAAAATAATGCTGCATCAACTTGATATGCATCAATGCCCTGCTGGTGAATGATGTACTGCCTAGCCAACTGTCGTGCCTTTTCTGCCCTTTCTATGTACTCCCCGATGTCCTGGTCACTCTCATTCAAATCATCGACAGGTAACATCGCGTCGAGTGTCGTTGTTACCGTCTGACCGTAGACAAGTTGGAATGGTGTCAAGTGGGTCGTCTCTTGCACTGCGGTGTTGTATGCAAAAGTAGCATAAGGAAAAATATTGTCCCATGTACGATGTTCGATGTCCACATACATGGCGATCATATCAGCGAGCTTTTCAGTTAATTCGTTTGTTTGCGGATAATAGGCTGTAGTCCTCCTGTGATCACTACGCGTGAGTTTTACTAGAGCCTTTATTAAACGGGCAGTGAACGCCGTTCCTGTCATTTACGACCACTTTCAGTGCGCCATGTCGTAGTACGATGTGAGTGACGAAAAACTGGGCTATTTCACTCGCCGTTCCTTTTGCGAGGTACGACGTCTCAGCATATCGGGTCATGTATTCTGTTGCTACAATGATCCAATGGTTTCCAGATGATGATACAGGAAACGGACCAAGTAAATCCATTCCCACCTGCTGAAATGGCCCTTTTAGTTACTATTGGCTTCAACAAACCCATTGGATTAAATGGTGGTATTTTGAGTCTTTGCCAATCTCGGCATGATTTGACATAGTGGTGCACAGAATCCATAATTTCGGCCAATAATATCTCTGACGGATTCTTGCCAAAGTCTGACTAGTACCCAAATGGCCAGCCGTCGAGTCATCATGACACGCTTCTAAGATTTCTGCTCGCAGTGGTGATGATACGAGAAGTAGGAACGTCTCACCGCTGTGCTCGAAGTTACGCTAGTAGAGTACGTCATTCCGGAGGACATATGAGGTCATTAATCCACGGACGAAAACTCTTAGTACCTCAATCTGCTGACCCTCCAAGTACGAATAAGCGGGAGCAACTCCGGGTCCATTCACTGAAAACGAGCCATCTCGGACACGTTCAGAGCTCCAAGAAAGGGGTAATCTAGTTCTTGATCAGACGATGAAGACTCTACGGGTTCACGTAATAGGCAATCTGAGCCGTCGTGCTTGTGGCCGAACTTGCAGATGACAGCGATATCATGCTCCTGCAGAGGCAAGCTCTATCTAGCTAGTCTTCCTGAAGGGTCCTTGATGTTCACTAGCCAACACAATGAATGATAATTGCTGATTGCTCGAAAAGGTCTCGTATGGGTGGAGCTTGCTGATGGCCCATATGACGGCAAAGCATTCTTTTTCAATCGCGGAGTAATTGGACTCAGCATTATATAGTGTGCGGCTCGCGTATGCGATAACTTCTTCTTGCCCATTTTGCCATTGAATAAGAATGGCGCCAAGCCCAACGTTTCTCGCATCAGTATGAATGTCTGTGTCGACGTCCTCATGATGATATGTGGGGTTTAACGTCCCAAAACCACTATATGATTATGAGAGACGCCGTAGTGGAGGGCTCCGGAAATTTAGTCGACGTCCTCATCAAAATGTGCAAGTACAGGGGGAGACTGCAAACGATGTCGCAACTCTGCGAAAGTTTCTTGTTCTTCCCGCCACACAAATGCTATACTTTCTTTTATTAGCCGGGTCAACGGTTCAGTGATCTTGGCCAAGTTTTCGACGAAACGTCCGTAATAGGCACAGAGTCCCAGGAATCGTTTGGCAGCTTTTTTATCTTGTGGCTTCGGAAAATTTTCAACTGCTGTAATCTTTTCCGTATCTGGGCGGTTGCCTTCACAACTAACAATGTGCCTGAGGAACCAAAGCTCGCGAAATCCAAAGTAGCATTTTTCTGGCTTGATAGTCAATGCTGCCACGCGGATGAAATTCAGTACTCTTCTCAGTCGGTGCACGTGCTCGAAGGTGGAAGAAAAAACTACTACATCATCATGATAGACGAGGCATGACTGCCATTTGAGGCAGGAGAGGACAGTGTCTTATCCTTTGGAAGGTAGCTCGAGCGGAGCATAAACCGAAAAGGAGCACTTTGATCTCAAAGAGTCCTTCGGGTGTTCCGAAAGCAGTCTTTTCGCAACATCAAGTGTCCACTTCGATTTGCCAGTATTCACTCTTCAAATCCAACAATGAAACGAAATTAGCATTGCGTAACCTATCCAAAGTATCGTCGATTCTTGGTAGGGAATAAACATCCCGCTTCGTGACAAGGTTCAGTTTTCTGTAGTCAACGCAGAATCGCAGGCTGTTGTCCTTTTTGACCAGTACCACAGGTGATGCCCACGGACTCTTGGATGGCTGTATTACGTCGTCCTTCAACATTTCCTGCACTAGTTTTTTTTTAATCGCTTCCCGTTCTTTAGGGGCTACTAGGTATAGACGCTGATGCACGGGTCTAACGGTTTCTTCAACTACAATACGGTGCTTCGCGATGAGAGTGCGTTTAACTTTCGATGAAGTGGAAAAGCACTGCGCGAATTCTTCGATCAGGTTCTCAAACTACTCTCGTGGTGTTGAAAGGTCTCCATCAATGTCTATTGATTGAAGGATGGTGTCGACTGTTGCAGACGCTGGCGGGACTTCATCAAGAGCACGAGCATCGGCTATTTGCACATATTCATGCAGGGATGCTATGGCTGTACCCTTCGCCACGTGTTGTACTTCACTGCCAAAGTTCGTCAATAGGACATCCGCACATTCACCACGAAGGTTCACCAGACCTCGCGCCACGCATATTCCCTTTTCGAATAGCAGTCCGATGTTTCCATCTACTAACCCATCATAATCACGGAAAAACGTTGCTTTTCACAAGGAGTGTCACACAGCGACATGGCGGTACGGTGGGTATGGACGCTGATGCACGGGTCTAACGTTTTCTTTAACTACCATTCGTCAACAATACACAGAAGTGAAACCACTGGTTGTTCCGCATGGAACGTTGCGACTGCATTTTCAGTAGAAAACGAAACTTTAGATTCTTGTAAGTGTACTATTGCACTGTTTTCTTGCAAGAAGTCCATGCCTATAATCAGTTCACGGGTACACTCCAGGACGACAACAAAACTGCCGGCGTACGAAAATCCTTTGATCCCTAATGTGGAAATATATGGGCGCATAAGGTAGAAGGAAAAGCACTTGACAGGAAAGATGCTCAACATACAACTGAACTTATATTAGAAAATATTCATTGCACGAGAACACAAACGCGCAGGCGCATCCAACTATCACTTCAAGGTGCCACACCCCCCTCCCCCAAAAGAAAAGAAGGTATACGTTTATCTACATCAACAGCTCAAAAAAGACACCTCTTTTTCACTTATTGCTACCGAAGGAACACTGATACACGTGCTTGCATTCGCCCTAATCTGTTCTGCTTCCATGATTTCTCTGGTCAATCTGTGTTTAGATTCGCCCAGAATTCCCGTGCTGCCAAACTGCGGATTGCACCCACAATCTCTGCAGTGCATTGACAAGTGCGTTCGACCTGCGAGAACCTTCAAGGACGTTGCATGTTCTCAGAGTCGATTATTAAAACAACGAACCCTCTGGCCGATGTACATTTCCCCGCATCTCAAGGGGATTATGTAAACAACCTCTGAAATACACAGTACGAACAGCGTGGCATGTTTTTTAGTGCAACCGCTCTTGTTCACCCTTTCACTATTTCCTATCATGGGACACAGTTTTGCCAGTTTGCAGGGCGCCGTGAGAACAATGCGTACTCGGTGCTTGCGCCCAATCTTTATCAAAGAGTGCGAAATCTTGTGCACATAGGGCATAGCTACAATTGCTCTTGTTGGGGGAGGGGGGGGGGGGTAACACAACAGCCTCGAGGTCCTCGATGGTGACCAACAGCTCGGAGGTAACGTCACCATTACTGTACTTATCCGTCCCTGCATAGCTGCTGTCGTCTGGTCTGGTTAGCGATGGAGAGTCTTCCGTCTCCCAAGTATCAGCGGCCTTGCCTCCATAGGTCGCTGGCTTTAGTTTTCCTTATGTGGGCTAGGTGAATGACATCTAGGGAGATCTGATGACGGACGAGGACTCTGGGACCGGTAGCGCATTGGTGCCGACTCCTGTTTCTGGGTATCCTGCAGTGTATGGCGCGAAGACAGCAACTTCGACCTCGTAAGAGCGCTCACCGTTCCACGGACAGGGTGCGTTGACTGGGAAGCCTCGCAGTCCCAATGGACGATACTGGCAAGCCCGATAAAGATGACCTGTCTCTCCACAGTGGTAACACAGGGGCCGTCGGTCTGCAGTGCGCCATACGTCACTCTTACGTGGTCGTGCTTCCGGAATTGGTGGTGGCGTACTTGGGAAAAATGTTCAGGGCATGACAGCGCTCACTGCTGTACGGTTCGTGCATCCTAGGTCCTGTCGTACAACTTGTGCTTACGATAACCGAGGCTGATGTTTGGTTGTGCGTGCTGCAGTACCTGGGGCTGCGGCTCAAGAATCACTTGCCGAACTTCTTCACATACGTCCGCAAGCGAGGGCATTGCTGGAGCGCCTTGTGTCAGTAGCATTTTCTGCAGCTCTTCCCATATGACAGCCCTAACCACCTCACGCAAGAAATCGATGTTGCTCGTGAGGCTTGCTGATGCTGTGCTAATTGATGAAACACCTACGTCTCTGTTGTACTTGCGCGCGTGCTGCTGCAGTGTCTTCTCTATCATAGTTGCCTCGGATCTGAATTCAGCCACAGAGCGGGGTGGATTGCGCACCCGGCCTGCAAAACGTTCCTCTTTTACTCCACGCAAGAGGTGTCGCAACTTTTCCTCAGTCATATTTGGGTCAGCTCGGCCAAAGAGTCGGGATATGTCTTCAATGTACATGGTGACGCTCTAGCTTCTTTGGTTTCTTGTTTGTAGAGCAGCCTCTGCCCTTTCTCTGCGGTCCGTGTTTGGGTAGGTAGCATGGAGCTCCCTCCCGAAGTCATCCCATGACAGGAAGAACGTTTCATGGTTCATAAACCACGTACGCGGGGAATCTTGCAGTGCTACGTAGACGTAACACAGTTTCCTAGCTTTGTCCCAACCATTCAGCCTCGCAAAGCGTTCGAAGCCCTTGAGCCAGTCCTCAGCATCTTCGAAGATGTCGCCGTGAAAGACCTCTGGTGTCCATGGTGGATCCATGACGACGCGAGATGGAGATGTCGCTGGGGCGGCCATTGTAATAGCTTCTCGACTTAGTCTCCACTGGTCTTGACAAATGGAAGAGAGGGCCAAACTCTGGTTGCTCACCACACAGATGGCTCAGGTGTTGGTGGACAGGTGTCAGTCCCACTGGCTCCAATCTCCGGGCTATGCTTCCTAGCTTGAGGTGGGCTTTGAATCATCGCCCAGCACCTCCACCAGCTTGTAGCCAACAGATACAGCGCCTTTCGTTAAAACAACTGTTTATTTAGGGCGAACCTGCGCCTGTTAACTCAAGCTACTTAACTTGCGAAAAAGTTCAATTCTCACTCATCCAAACTTTCGTCGACCTCTTCAACCCTCTTTGTCTCAAGCCGGTCATTCTTCAAGCCGCCAGTCTTTTTCAGCACGTGGTATGGCGACATGCGCAGTTTAGCGTACAAGTGCGCGCTTTGCTTGCCTGCTGTGTGATAAAATATACAAAAACAGGAACCGGCCTGTGAGTACAGAGCGGGCCAGACAACTTGTGGCAATATCTTTCTCTCTCTCCATCTTGCTGCCTTTCATTTTCCACTCCTATTTTTCTGTATGGCACATGCTTTACCCTCTCCTCTTCTCCCCCTCCCCTTTCCCACCATCTTTGCTGTACTGTACTACACGCACACCGCACTTCTTCGAACTCTGGGCACATGCATACACACCTCTAGGGGCAGTTGCAGCTTTGGGTGCACCAAGTCCCAGTAGTTTCTGACCAGCTTTCTTGCATCTATGCTGACTTTTTGCTCAACTAATGTATTTTTGTAATTTCTCGGTAGCTCCGAGTTATGGCAGCATGACATTTTGTGCTCTGGGCCACCACAATACTCACAGTAACTCGCCTAAAACTACTACTTTTTTACCCCTTCTCAAAAGCTTGTACAGAGAAGAGACATCAACACTGGATCCATCTGGCTCACCATGACAAATAAATACCTGCATTTGCTTGAAGGTGTTACTGTATGATCAGTTGGGCAGGGCATGAAGCACTGAGTCAGAGAAACCCTGCTTTCGACGCAATTGCAATCGTCGCAAGGAGGTTTCCAAATCACGGCGCATCTCACTGACAGACTGTCACGCGGTCATTTTCACACTGTTATTCTTATTTATGGTGCACAGCATTGACAACTGTCTAGAAGTCCATAAGAAAACCCTAAAACCTGTGTCAGGACATTTGTGGACAATGCAAAAACTACTGCTGACTAGCAACCACCAGGTTTTTGTTTTTCAACCTTTTTTTTTTTTCTTTTACAAACCCAGAACTGCTGCTAATCCAGGCAACACCTTCTTGGTTGACACCACTTTGCCAACCACTGAGCAGGAGGTGACTTGCACATTCAAACAGATCTTTGAAACAGCTCACACACAAAAAAAGCATTGCGGTTACAATGAATGCGCGAGACTTACATCATCAAGCCAAATTTACCAATCTGCTTTGACTGTACGATCTAGCTTAACAATAAAAGTAACTGGGCAAGCTGCTCATTTTTTTGTTTTTCCGCTTGGCTATCTTGGTGCTTGTATTCTTACCTTACTTTCGGTAAAGCAGTGCTCTTGAATGTCTTTTTTGCGGCTAACACTGCGGCTAACACTGCGGCACGTTTACACTTGCTGGCTCTGCACTCGTGGGTCCCGCCATCAAAGACGTACATCTGCCAAAAAGCTTCAACGCAGCGCAGCAGAATAGAACAAAAGATTTTCAGGAAGTACAAGCCTTTATTTATTATTATGGTATAGCTTTCAGTTCAAGCGCACGAATAAATAGAAAGAAAGAGAGGACAAGCACTCTCTTGCAACTAAACGATTTATTAGAAAGGAAAGAATATATAAACAGGCAATCAAAAAACAACGCATGCGTGTGCAGGCAAAAAGTACATCCGTGGTCCCTCGAGAACACAGAAAAAAAAAGAAAGATTATCTCGAAGCATAATCTAGAAAAACAAACTCTTTACGTGCAGCAAAAGTGAAGGCTGGCTGACGCATTGTTCTCCTCTTTTTCCTATTATTAGTTTTGATCATTTTCAGTGTTGAACCACGTTAGTAGGCAAGCCGAACTCGTTTGTCCTGCACATTGTAAATATATGGCCTGCTTCTTGCCAGCCTTTAATGTTGTTTGCATCCCTGAAGACAGTATTCATGCCTTTGACATTGTGAAGCCCTCCATTTTAAAATAGAGTCCATGGCCTCATGAGCAGCACAGGGAGGAGGGGGGGTGTCGCCCCAGAAACGCAGAAGCGGCAATGACCTCGCTGAAACTGCACGAATGCAGTGTTCCCTACACTTTTGAATTGTGAGTATGTGAACTCTAGTCGCACTTTACACACGAAATTTCTCCCTATAGCATTTATCTATCTTTGCTTATCTTTCGTTCTCCCTCTCTATAGTTGTCGTCTCGCCTGTCAATCATTAAACTGGGGAAATCACCACTCGTATTCTGGAAGATAGAGTATTCTGGAGATAGAGCACAGATAGAGTCGGTCAACCATGATGAATAGGGTACGTATCGGTTCACAATTCTGCCTTTTGTGCTGACCTCACACTAAGTATGAATTATAACGGCTCCACTGTTAGAAACTCCTCTGTTACAAAGGCCTGTACAGGCAAAGCACTGCAAGGTTTCAATGCACCCCAAAATTTTTCTGCTTTGCATAAACACTCCCAAATAAACACACTAAAGGTATGCGCAAATGAAGGAAAACAGGAGCTTGTTGAGAGTATATGTACGGCAACGTCCACTGTTAAAGGGAACACTACAATGAGTACCATTCACGTTGGCAGCCCTCTAATACCAAGACGATACAATGTTTATGGACATCGCTAGTGTGTCAGAAGGAGCCAGAATGGCCAAACAGAAGTCTCGTGTTATTTAAGCTGATTTGCTTTTTTGCGAGAGAGTGAAATACCAACATTGCCTTTAACAGGGGACCCGACTGTACATGGCGACTTGCGAACATGCTATAACAAATGGGACAGAGGCACAACATGCTTTTCAATCCGCCTTTTCCACAATGCCACGGTGCATCCACCCTTCTCTAGCAGAGGAGTCTTGAAACGCCTCCCGATTAGGGAGGCCTTTGTTCCTGCAATGCCACTTCTCCCGGCCGCTACCAAAACACCAGAGGGCAGAACGAGAAAATGAAAGAGGTGGACTGAGGAGCAGGCGCCTTTTTGCCACAACACACGTCTTCTGCGGCTTGCTGCAGTGTTCTGTGTGCAATTTAAATTAGTGTTTGCCTTCCTTTTTAGTTAACCAATGGTAGGTGGCGATGTTTGCACAATTTGAGAGGCACACCCGTGTTTTGCATACACACAGATGCAGCCCAGCATGTACAGCTTCACTATAGAAAGACACTGCAAAGGTCCAAGGAAAATGCTGGCACTCCTTCAAAATAGAACTGACACTGCTTGCAGCCCAGGAAACACATACACAAAATACGACACGAGGGTACTACTGCCAAGGCAAGTTTACCGAACATGTACTGTGCTCATCACAATCGCACCTGTGCCAGCTACTTTTTAAGAAAGCATGACTCCTGATCGGGCGCCGACACAAGTTGAACCCAATCCTCTATAATCTCGCGAGTGAGCCAGTCCCCACTTCTGCCGACAGCAGTGCCTTGAGCAAGAAAAGGTTCACAGCCACAAGACCCACAGTGCATTGCCAAATGAACGCCACCTCATGTTTTTCGTACACCTTGCCCATGTACAGGTGCGATCAAAAGTGTGCAGACCACGCGATCGCGTGGCAGAATGCATCGACGCGCCAGCTAGCGACGAGACACGACGAGACACCTGCTGCAGGGCGCATGCGCGTTCTCGTCTTATCACTCGGCTTCTCATGTCGCTCTGTTGGACGCGTTTGCGGCGCTCGTAGCCAAAACGACCACCAGGTGTCGCTTTCTTTGCTCCATCGAATCTGTGCCATTCTTTTACGTAGCAGCTGCGACGGGGTCGGTTCAAGCGCCGGCTCGCGTTGTGATTCACACCAGTTGATTAGGATAAGTAAGCCTAGCAAGCACCGCACAACCTGACGAAGCCGAACGCGCAAAATTAGGTTTTCTCAGGCCCGCTCGCCTGTGTAGCGCTAATCCAAGTTGCACTTAAATGAGCTTAGTTAAGACAAAGTTAATGCAGCCGAAATTAATGAAATGTAGTCGAGTACATTATGACCTAAATAAGTCAGGAATAAGTAGGTTAACTTAAGCCCAGTCCAGCTTGGCGTTTACAAGTTGAGCGAAGGTAAGCTTAAATGAGCCCATATGAATTGAAATAAGTAAAGCCAAATCTAATTAGGCAAAGTTGATCATGCTCATTTTTGACCTAGCCATGTAAAATAAGCCTATACAAGACAAACCTTAACGTGGCTAATTAATCTATGTCGACTTTTCCATGAGCCCACAGAAGTCAAGGCCAGGAAGATCAAGTACTCTTTACCGAATTCATACTGCTTAAGATAATAATGTCTAATTATTGCCAATTATTATGAATACTAATTATGACTGAATATTAGCATGAAATCCAACTAAAGTTTCCTTTATATTGGAATTTCACGTGTCATAACTAGGCTAAATATTACTAAGCTAATTACTAAGCTAATTACTAAGCATTACTAAGCTAATTAGGTAAGCACCAAAGTAAATATAAAAAACCTTGTTCAGCTTGGTTGGTCATACAATCATCAAATCAGTTGGATTATGATAAGTTTTAATTAAGCTAAATCTCAATAAAGCACAAACAATTAACGTAATTCAAGTCGAATTCTTAAGAGCTCAGAGAATTTAAGCTGAGCAAGATGCTGATTACTCCTGACCGAGTCGAGTCTCATTTACTTAAATATAAATCTAATTATCCTTAACAGTATTTACAAATATTACTGAATTTAGTTCTTAACGTCGTAGCCCACCCGAAGTACTCGAGTTTTGTGTCGCATAATTACGCAAATCACGCCTCGATCCGTCTAATAAAGACATCTGTTGCTGCATAGGACGCTTTTGAGAGTAAACTTGTTTAATGCAGTGTTCTTATTCACGTTTGATTAATTTCAGCTACATTAAGTTTGACCTAACTAAGCTCATTCAAGTGCAACTTGGGTAAGCCCGACAAAGGCGAGCTGGCCTGAGAAAACCTAATTCTGCGCGTTTGGCCTCGTCAGGTTGTGCGATGCTCGCTAGGCTTACTTATACTAATCAACCGGTGTGAATAACAACGCGAGCCGGCGCTTGAACCGGCCCCGTCACAGCCGCTATACGTAAAAAAAAAAAAAACTCCACAGATTCGATGGAGCAAGGAAAGCGACACCCGGTTGTCGTTTTGGCTACGAGCGCCGTAACTGCGTCCAACAGAGCGACATGAGAAGCCAAGTGATAAGACGGGACGCGCATGCGCTCTGCAGCAGGTGTCTCGTCGTGTCTCGTCGCTAGCTGGCGCGTCGGATGCATTCTGCCACGCGATCCCGTGGTCTGCACACTTTTGATCGCACCTGTACTTTGATATGTGGGGCTGAACGTCCCAAAACCACTATATGATTATGAGAGACGCCGTAGTGGAGGGCGTGCACCCAAATCTGAGCACACGGGCCTACAACATTTCCGCCTCTATCGAAAATACAGCCGCCGCAGCCGAGATTTGAACCCGCGACCTGCAGGTCAGCAGCCTTAGCCACTAGACCACCGCGGCGGGGCGCCCATGTACTTTGAACCGTTCATTCAGAGATCACCCGTCTGCTTTGTATATCGTCCAGAGTTGGGCTTTCTTAGAAAGTAGTGTACAAAAGTTAAACTGTGATGAGCACAGGTGCAGTGTTCATCAATAAGCCTTTGTTGGTGGACAGCGCTCCTATGTTCCTCTCATGTCTCTGTTTCCGGCGTTAGAAATCGTTTCAGATGTACAGCCAAGAAGCCCAGTTCGCTCCAATCCTCGAATAAAAGCTGGCCCCAGGGCGCAGCCTGTCATGCACATGGCAGTGGCGCCCAGTGGGGCACATAAATAAACCTCGCACGGTGGCCCTGCAAATTGTCGTCCCTGTCAACAACTGGAGCATCGACGCCAAGTTGTTTACACAGCGTCTACAAACTACATGTCGTCAATAAGCACTTAGCGACCAAAAGTACCGTTAGCTTTGGTGCCTGTGCAATGACAGAGGGCCTCCGTGCTCAGAGACAAAGGAGCGGTTTCCTGTTCATCATCACTATGTTCTTGAAAGCACATGTACCATGTCATCACTGTTGGTCAAATCAAGATTTCGCACTCGTTGGCAACGCGCTGTTGTTGCCACTTGTGCAAACACACAAAATGAAGTGAAATCACGACAGCAATGCAAGACAAGGAGGCAGCGCACGAGAAAATATGGGCCAATCGAGGGTAGCTAAACTACTGTTCATGCGCCGCCAAGTGCACCAGAAAGGCGAGAAACGCCGGGTGAGAATAACACGCTTTTTTTTTCTTGTATATTTCGAGGCTGGTGAAGGGCTTTTTTAAGGAACAACT
This sequence comes from Rhipicephalus annulatus, assembly GCA_013436015.1. Taxonomy (NCBI): domain Eukaryota; kingdom Metazoa; phylum Arthropoda; class Arachnida; order Ixodida; family Ixodidae; genus Rhipicephalus; species Rhipicephalus annulatus. The sequence continues at coordinate 270,773 of WOVY01016091.1, read as the reverse complement.
ACCAGCGTGACAAGCATCGTCACTATCGCAGCGCGTTTGAAGTTTATTCATCATCATTGAAGCATACATCTTTATCCAATGGTTTGATGGGAAGGGAGGGGTGAAAAGGCAACTAAATGCCTTACAATGCGCCAATCCCTGCCCAGACCAAAAAAAAAACATAATGCACAACACTCGGTATATCTTTAGAGCATGAACACAAATTCAATACAGCGAGAGAAAAAAAAATGGAGAAAAGAAGATACAGCAAAAATAAAGAGAGCAGTGGGAGAAGAGATAAGAGATTCCAAGACACTTATACATGAACGTTTTACACATACCAAAGAAACCTTTAATAATACAGTCGTAGCTTTGACCAGGTATTAACAAGTGACAGATCGCGAAGTGAGTAGGACCGTGGCTGGCTTGCACAAATTTAAGGCGCATTGCGTTTCCTAGAGAGTACACGAGATGCGCAATCGTATACAGAAGAACAAACCAGCCATGTCATGTTTGAAGCGAGAGTAGATAAGCGTGTATCTGTATCTCCAGCTGCTTATGCGGCGCCGCACAAGCAGCCGCCGTTTTAATAGGAGGAGGACACTAGCGGAAACAAGTATTTCCGAAAACCCTGCCGGGACTTCAAAGGCCCGATCTTTTTTCGGGGGCACCGAAGATTCGAAAGCGTTTTGTTTTCCCCTCGGAAAACTTCTGCTCAGCCACGTCTTAATGTAGACTACACATTTAGGCAAGTAAAACGGCCGCGCCGGTTGTCGAGCCGGCCCGAGAAGACGCCAGTCACGTTCCGCTTGCTCAATGCGACAACCCGATGTGCGGCGTGAGTCAGCCGATTTCGGGAAGCGTTGGTGGCTGCAATAGATGGGAATAGCAGCGCACACGGATTACACATAGGGGCACGTAAGTTCATCGTTAATATTTCGCAATGCAGCAGCGGTAGCAGCCTCGTGAGTGGCGAAGCGCGCCATCGGCGGACCGCGAAACGCGCCTTCACGGCGTGCCGGTCGGATACAGGCGCTCGATACGTCCGACACGAGGGCAGTGCAGTACGCTTCGCGAGCGTCGCTTGTGATTTAAACAGAAACGACGTCGGCCGCAAACCGTTTAGGCCTAGGCCACAGACTCTGTCAAGACACCAGAAAAAAAAAAAAAGCGCATCGTAACATATCACACTAGGGGGACCCTCGCTGATGCGGCGGCGCCGACAGAGCAGCAAGCGAATGGGGCTCACCGTTTCCGACGGGTCAACTTCAATTTTGAACGTCTGCTGCTGTAATGTCTTGAGGGTGACGATCATTGTCGCCAATCTTTCCGGCGGCCTCAGCGACGCGAAGACTTCAGTTGACGCGATTTTTAAACTCTACCCGTCGAAGACGAACTCTCGCCAAGAGAGTACAGGTGCAACCCAGACGCAGTGCCGTACTAGCGAATGCTGTGACAACGCCTCCTCTAGAAAGATGCCTGAAGAATGGCTCGCGCTCCCAGAGGAGTTGGCCTGCCTTCAGTTTTAAACAAGCTCTGCGCGGTGGCGCTCGCGACCGACACTATTATCACGGCTAGAGTGTACTAGAATGGGTACACTCTAATCACGGCGATGGGCGGTTACCAGTTAAGCGTTTTTCATCTGCGGCCCATAGGAGCGCGTCAGTCGAGAGTTGATCGAGACCTGCAACAGTGCACTACTGTTTCGGAGGCTATGCAAAGTGTCACGTTGTTGCACTGTCCGCCACAGGTGACGCTAGCAACCGGGACCGATTTCAAAATGAAGACGAGAGAGGACAAGGCAGGTGTTTTTTTTTTTTTCTCATGCGGCAGGCATCTTCCTAGAGGAGCCGTTGGCTGTGACAACGCCTCCTAGATTTCTTGTGCCTGCCGGAAGAGCACAAAACGCTGGTCATCTATGGCAACGCTGCCTACGTAGGAATAAGGGTTTGTACATGGCCTTTGACATTGGCAAATTTAGCGTTTGCTACTAATTTCAGAGGATGCCTTGTATTAGAAAAGTTGATTGTTGAATGACAGCGTCACTTACTTTATAATTTCTTATAAACGTTACAATAACTACGTTTACGTCTTTTCAAAAATTTTACGTTACTTTTGTTGCAAATAAGCTCCAAAAACGTAACAACCTATTTGAAGACATTCCTACTTGAGTAGCGCCAACCCGTAGTTCCGACGACCACCGCTTCCCAAGTGACTGCCAATAATCCGGCAGGCAAGGGATATCTAGGAGGCGTTGGCTGAGACCATTGCTGTGAAATCAACAGTTTCGCATTACCGCACACAGGAGCTTCAGTATTATGGAGTGTACAGCCAATGGTAAATGGTAGTATATATGTATTTTGTGGTAAATTGTACTAGACGGGACAGTGGAATTAATGAAGCGGCCGCGCTGCATTTCGGCTGATTCTCCGGTGGGTGATAGTAGCGGCGGCGCTGCATACAGGAAGAATACTAGACACTGGGTGAGGAAGATGGACTCACTAATCTTTTAAAGGAAATCTATAAAAGTAACAAGGTAGTTATAAAGTTGGAAAAACAGGTATCCAAGCCAACAGAGGTGAAACGGGCACTTAGGCAGGGGTGTCCACTGTTACCCTTGTTATCAATGATGTACCTACAAGGATTAGAGGCCAAATTAGAGGGAAGTGGACTTGGCTTCAACCTCTCTTTAGTCAAACAAGGAAAACTCAAAAACTCATTGATCAGGCACTACCAGCATTAATGTACGCAGATGATATAGTGCTAATGGCCGACAACAAGTAAGATTTGCAGAGATTGATGGACATCTGCGGTAATGAGGGAGATATGTTAGATTTTAGATTCAGTAAGGAAAAAATCAGCAGCCATGGTTTTTAATGACAATGTAGGTAGTGAGCTTAGTCACGCCAGAGATAACAGATAAATAAAATATCTGGGCGTATGGATAAGCAATGGGACCGAGTACCTAAGGGAACATGAACTATACGTGAGGACTAAAGGTAACAGAATGCAGGAGTGATCAAAAATAGGGCACTGTAGAATTACAATGGGTGTGATGTTGTGAGAGGAATATGGAAAGGGGTCACGGTTCCTGGTCTGACGTTCGGCAATGCAGTCTTGTGCATGAAATCAGAAGTTCAAGCAAGATTAGAAATTAAGCAACGTGGAATAGGTAGGCTTGCCTTAGGAGCTCACGGGAATACACCAAATCAGGGAGTACAAGGTGATATGGGATGGACCTCATTTGAGGGCAGGGAAGCTAGCAGTAAGATAAAATTTGAGAAGCAATTGAGAGAAATGAGGGAGGAGCGTTGGGCAAGGAGGATTTTCAGCTACTTGTACATAAAGAATGTCGATACAAAATGGAGGAAGCGAACCAGGAAATTGACTGGTAAATACTTAGAAAACAGCATGGGGCCAAACCAAAAAGAACTATCGGTTAAAAAGAAAGTGAAGGAAACGGAGACTGACATGTGGAGAATTGGCATGATTAAGAAGTCCGCACTACAGATCTATCGAACTTTTAAGCAGGAAATTGCCAAAGAAAGGATCTATGATAATACTCGGGGTAGTTCTCTACTGTTCGAGGCCAGGATGGGAGTATTGCGAACCAATACATATCGGGCCAAATACGAAGGGATAGTCACGGTATGCAGTGTGTGTTTGAGAGAAAGAAGAAACTGCCGAACACTTGATAATGTTCTGTAAAGGGCTTCACCCTATAGTTCAGGATGATGGCGCAGAGTTTTTCAAAGCACTGGGGTTTAGGGACAGGGAGTGCAAAATTTACTTTAGGCGGGTAGACTTAACTAGAAGGAGGTTATTTGATTGGTGGCCAAAGTCAAGGCACGAGTGAAAATTAAATCCTTCACTGCAAAGTACCCGTCCAACTTTACTACTTAAAGAAAGAAAAGATGAATTAATGAAAAAACTTTATTTCAGTCCTGCAGGACGCGCTTAGCGCGTAGCGGGCGTCTCCCACGTAGGGACCGACACGGAGTACCTGGCGGCCGCTTCGTGGGCCTGCTGGACGGCCCATTGCTGGTCGGCGAGAAGTGAGCTCCTGAGGGACCTCTCCCACTTGCTTGAAGTAGAGTCGGGAGGAGTTGTTCCACACTCCCAGAGCATGTGTGCGAGTGTCGCTGTGTGTCCACATGATGGGCATGTGTCGCTGGGATATGCATCGGGATAATAAACGTGAAGCGTGGCAAGGTTTGGGTACGTGTGTGTCTGTAATAGGCGTAGGGTTAATGCCTGCGGTCGGTTAAGTTTCGGATGTGGGGGTGGAAAAATGCGGCGTTCCAAGTAAAAGTGCTTTGTGATTAAAGAAAAGATAAATCTAGTGGTTAGTTCACTGAGTATTACGGCTAGGTGGCGTTTGCCGCCGCCCGATCTTAAGGTCCCTAGATGAAACAAGTTTCCAAGGTAGCGACACCTTTTCTTTCCTCTTTGCCTATGTTCCTGAAGCGCCCCCTAGAAGGTTTAAAACTTTCATCCAAAAGCGAATGTTTGGGTTCCGTTGCTATGGCGAATAGATGTAAATGAAACAAAATGGAACGAAATAAGACGTAGAATAAACGGTTACTTTTATGAACATAAACGGCACAACACAAGGGCAAGCGGGATGTGCGTTACTCAACCGGCAACGTTGTGCAGTTCTATACTTTACACCACTAGCCATGGCGTCTCGCGTAGTACATTTTAGTTCCACGGCCGCGGTATTTCGTCCAGTTCTAACTAGTCCACTTCTCCGATTATGTTTTGTTCGTGCTGTGACACAGTGAACGTGCTTCTTGCTGGATCCTGTAAGTGGCCACAGGGCGTGGCGTTGTGACGATTGATTACAACCGGCTTGTGCACACGCAAGAAAAAAAACTACGACCAGACTGGTACGAACACTCGTCCAGCAGCACTGCGATGACGTTTTTTTTTTTTAAATGTGACTATTTGGACAATCGTGATGCCAAGTGATTCTGATGCGGTGTTGGGAACTTTCTGAAAAGTGAGAGTTCTACTGGTGAGGTGTCTCGAAGCAGCGCGTTTCGGCTCAAGGGGAACTGGTCAAGAGTGAAATGTTTCTGAAGGTGCGTTGATTACAACCTACAGCTGCTCTGTATACGTGCATACCCACATGCATTTGTACCGACTGGCATGCACTAGACACGCATTAGACGCGCGCCTGGCGTTTCAATAAAAACGGACAAGTGAACTCGCTTCGCAGATCCGCGTCGACATACGTTGACGGAGTTGCACGAAAGCATTCGCGTGAAATAGTTTAAGTGCCAACCACTGGCACGCGTATGCTCGCGTCTACGCGTCAAAAGCGTCAAATGCGCCTCTCGGCGTCGGCTTCGGAGGAGCGTACGCGAGCAGGCGCGAGGGATCAAGCCGGGCTTGATATTTCGCCTCGCGTACGCTACGTCACCACGCGTACAGCGGCGCCAACCAACCAGAGGCCGCGTGCCAACCAACCAGAGGCCGCGATGGCTCCGAATGCTGTGCCTAATGGCCGCCGCTTCGAAGGCACAGCCGTGTGCTGAAAGCAAGCATGAAAACTACTCCAAACGTTCCTGAATGACCACTTCGTAATCTAGAACGACAACGAAACGACGAACGACTGCGAGTGCTGCCAGCGTGACGCGGTTTCGTGCCGAGTTCGAGCGACGCCGACAAATCCAGCGAATGCCGGCCGGCTATGCTAGCGCCGGTCCCGTGTGCGATCGTCGGCCGAGCGAAAGGAGCATGTCGGTGTTCTTGTGCTTTGATCTGTGACTTTCTGTGCTAAAAACGAGTGTAAACAGACATCGGAGGTAGTTCGCTGAAAGCGAACCTCACACTAGCCAACACATTTCCGTGATGTGAAAACGTACGTACTTATATAGGTGTATTCGCGAATTGTATGACGCGGAAACATTCGTTGGCTTCGGTTCTAATCGTTTTCGTGTGTTGCCAAGCTAATAACAAGCGTGCGCTGGTTGGTAGCAGTGAGATGTGACTTTGTGTCGGGTACCAGCGACGCTGACACATTGAGCTGTCAGCGGTCTCATTTCCATTCACGTACAAGACAGAAACTCGAGCGTGCGTTGCTGTGGTGATCGAAAAAGCAAGTTGCATGATTAAGTGCTGCTGGTATTGCCTGCTATTTCACTTCTCGCTTTTTCTGCTTCTCTGCCACGCTCAGTAGCACATACGTTGTTTGGAGGCATTCTAACACACACATTCTTAATTTATAGTTCATTCTGATACTCATAGCTATAGGCATACAATGGCGCTTCTCCGTCGTTTTACAGTTTACTATAACATAACGCGCGTTCTGTTTACAGCTGGACAGATAACTGAAAACCTTGTGAGAAGCACCTGATTTGAAATCAGCTGCACGATGACACGATTGTTGGAAGGGAAGATCACCACATGTATGCACAGAATGAATGAAGGTGCACTAGTATGGTACTGCACTTTGTATAGGAGAAATGCAAAAAGTACCTCATGTGACTTATGAGACATTTCAGAGCTGTGCATGTATTTATCTGTTCCTCCTGACTAATGAGCTGAAGATATTCGATGGTTCAGAACATTTAATATTTCTATGTGTTTTCAAGGAGTCCTTCATTTCTGTTCAGTTTTTTAGTATATGCATTAACTTGGATTATATATACGCATGCACTTAAGCATATTCAGTTTAGTTCTGTTGGAAAAGTTGCCAAAACTTCTGTACGGTGCTCTGGTGCAATCGTTTGATCGGTATCTGTCCCATCAAAAATTTTTGGCATGCTTTATTGCATTATAGGGTATTTTGACAATTGATGACATGTGAAAGCCACAGTGCTTGGCTGTAATCTCAAAACCAATGTCTGTCTCATCAAGAAGTGTCAGATGCATTTTGTAGATGTTAAAGGATATTTAAACTACCAGCAAAGTGCTGAAGTCTTCAACACAGCACTGATCCGCAATCACCACCCAGCTTAGAAGTCATTTGTAGAGCTCTCTAACACGTTCAAATAAAGTTATCAAACACTGGATTGATCTACTTGGTTTGATTCCTAATACCAGTGTGTCTGACTTTTTGGAGGCACTTGTATTATAATAATGTCCTATTTCTCTCATTTATTACAGGGGTGCACTCAAGGGTAGTGATATTTGTTTACCTTGGCACACTTAATGTGATATTACTGTTTAAATCCTTTCATTTTGTATATATGTATGCCACTTTTGCAGTAGCCTCACAGTGAGCAGCCGTATTTGAAAATAAATAAATGTACCATCCGAAAGTGTTCCACGCTGTGCTCGGTTCCAATCTGGTCACTGATATTTGTTGCGTCATGATGTGTCGGGTGTGTTTTATTGCATTGGAGAACATTTTGGCTGCCTTCCATGAAGGGTTCAGTTCCAGTATTATGACCGATATCTGTGACTTCATGAAGAGTTGGGCGTCATTTGTCGTTTTAGAGAATACTTTGACTAAAGACAACGTCCAGAAGTCATCCATACAGGGTTCAGTTCCAATATTTATGACCGCTATCTGTGACTTCACAAACAGTTGGTTGTCGCTTGTCGTTTTAGAGACTACTTTGACTGAAGACAACGACCAGAAATCTTGCATTATGGTTTCAGTACTAATATTATGGCCGATATCTGCTACTTCATAAACAGTTGGGTGTCGCTTGTCGTTTTAGAGAATACTTTGACTAAAGACAACGTCCAGAAGTCTTCCACTAAGGATTCAGTTCTAATATTATGACCGATATCTGTGACTTCATGAACAGTTGGGTGTCGTCTGTCGTTTTAGAGAATACTTTGACTGAAGACAACGTCCAGAAGTCTTGCATTAAGGTTTCAGTTCTAATATTATGACCGATATCTGTGACTTCATAAACAGCTGATTGTCGCTTCTCGTTTTAGAGAATACTTTGACTGAAGACAACATCCAGAAATATTGCATTAAGGTTTCAGTTCTAATATTATGACCGATATCTGCGACTTCATAAACAGTTGGGTGTCGCTTGTCGTTTTAGAGAATACTTTGACTAAAGACAACGTCCAGAAGTCTTCCACTAAGGATTCAGTTCTAATATTATGACCGATATCTGTGACTTCATGAACAGTTGTGTGTCGTCTGTCGTTTTAGAGAATACTTTGACTGAAGACAACCTCCAGAAGTCTTGCATTGAGGTTTCAGTTCTAATATTACGACTGATATCTGTAACTTCATAAACAGTTGATTGTCGCTTCTCGTTTTAGAGAATACTTTGACTGAAGACAACGACCAGAAATCTTGCATTAAGGTTTCAGTACTAATATTATGGCCGATATCTGCGACTTCATAAAAAGTTGGGTGTCGCTTGTCGTTTTAGAGAATACTTTGACTAAAGACAACGTCCAGAAGTCTTCCACTAAGGATTCAGTTCTAATATTATGACCGATATCTGTGACTTCATGAACAGTTGGGTGTCGTCTGTCGTTTTAGAGAATACTTTGACTGAAGACAACGTCCAGAAGTCTTGCATTAAGGTTTCAGTTCTAATATTATGACCGATATCTGTGACTTCATGAACAGTTGGGTGTCGTCTGTCGTTTTAGAGAATACTTTGACTGAAGACAACGTCCAGAAGTCTTGCATTAAGGTTTCAGTTCTAATATTATGACCGATATCTGTGACTTCATAAACAGCTGATTGTCGCTTCTCGTTTTAGAGAATACTTTGACTGAAGACAACGTCCAGAAATATTGCATTAAGGTTTCAGTTCTAATATTATGACCGATATCTGCGACTTCATAAACAGTTGGGTGTCGCTTGTCGTTTTAGAGAATACTTTGACTAAAGACAACGTCCAGAAGTCTTCCACTAAGGATTCAGTTCTAATATTATGACCGATATCTGTGACTTCATGAACAGTTGGGTGTCGTCTGTCGTTTTAGAGAATACTTTGACTGAAGACGGTTTCTCGTAGTACGTGAGGAGGAGACGCGCGCGGAGGTGAGCGGTCGTATGTGACTTTGGCTCCTGCAAATTTTCCTCTTGTGGCTAACTGATCACTCCAAACGCCCCGAATACTTGACTGGACCTATATGTGAGTGTTACCGACGCTTCCTGTGATACTTTTTCAATACTAAGACGTTTTTTACGCAAGCCGCAGCCCTTTTAGGGCTGTCGGCTAGCAGTATCGCTGCTAGGCCTACCTCTCCCTAGCATGAGCGCTGGAACAGGGCGCGACGCAGCCGGCGTCGATGGTGCGCGTTCCTGGCGCGCGATCCACGAGAGCCTCTCAAGACAACGCCAGCATCCTTCGTCACCACCAAGCCATGCAGTGGCTCAGGAGCGCCAATCAAGAGCAGCACCGAAGCCCCCACCACTGCCGCGCAGTGATTACAAAATCATATTAAGAGTCCGTGGAGGTTTAAACTGTGCTGTGATACATCCATGCGTCCTCAGACAAATAATCCTCAAGGCGGCGGGTCTCCCAATCTCTGACCGCACCAGTTCTGACCAAATACGCGTCAACTCCATCAACCATACCGTTCTGATTAGCACACCAGACCTGGATCGTGCCGACCTCTACCATGGCATACGGCTCTTGAACTTCAACGGCACCCCTCATGAAGTCGCCACCCATGTCGCTGATCCCGTCGATACCTGCAGAGGAACCGTTCTCCTGCCTTCCGATTACTCGGAAGACGAAATCATCTCGACCCTCCGCCGATGCAACCCAAAGCTGACTATCGGAGGTGCACGACGCCTGGGCAGCACTGAAACCATTCTAATCATATTCCAAGGCAAAATCGTTCCTTACTACGTCCACTACGAAGGCTGTGCACTTCGATGCCGTCCCTTCAGGCAAAAGGTTGAAGCCTGCACACGGTGCCGTCAGATTGGTCATCGCCAAGACGTCTGCACCAACACCAGTGACACACTTTGTCCCAAATGTGGACTAAAAGATGCACCTATGGACCACGAGTGTGACCATGTTTGTGTTGTGTGCAATGGAAACCATGAAACAGGTTCATCGCTGTGTAGACAACGATTTAAGCCGCGCCCTACACGGTCCATGGAAAAGCAAGACCCACCCATCCACCGATCTCCTAGTCGCGAACAAACTCACGGTTCAAGCCAGCGGAAAAGTCGAAGCAAAAGCAAGGAACGCGGGCGGAAAAGTCGAAGCAAAAGCAAGGAACGCGGGCGACGCTCCAGTGCCAGCAAAAGTAAAGATCGCGGTCGTCGCTCCGATTCAACGACGCAAGACGACGCCTGGCCAGCCCTATCACCAAGCCCTGCTCTCACCAACTCTTCGGTCAACTCACACCAGGTAGGCTGGGCTAAGTCAGCCTCTTCTAGCTGCTCCTCAAATCACACCAGTAACAACGACTCCACCCTCTTTAAAGAAAATGCAACCCTAAAAGCTGAAATTCAAAGGCTTAAATTACAACTTGAGTCTTTTCACTTATCCGCTACTACCACTCAAATTGATTCTCGTCCTCCTTCCGCATCAACCACCCAAGCCCCTCCCTCTCATTCCGCCTCTTCCATGTGCCATTCATCAGCCCCACCTGAACCCTCTGCACAGTTGCCCATGGACACTAGCCCCTGTGCTCAACGCGAACCACTTCTCCCTCCCCCCAGCAAACGTAAAACTCCGAGCACTCCACGATCAGAAGAGTCCCTGGAGGAGACAGTTTTAAATTATAATGACAGAATAACCGCATTAGAAACTAAATTTCATAATATACTCACCGCAGTTGAAAAACTCAGTGCAGATTACGCAGCCAAACATGAAGCACTCGACAAATTTATGGACCTTGTGCAAGCTCATATCCAACAAACTACAAGTTGGATAGCTGAAGTTAGTGCCCATAATCCTAGCATAGCACCACTTTCCACCTCAGCACCAGCTTCGCTTAACAATGGCCAATAACCCGACTCGCTCCGAGCTTCAGATTTGGCAATGGAACTGTAGGGGGTTCCGAAAAAAGAAAGCACATCTGCAACAGTTCCTTGCCTCCCGTTCTAATCTACCCGAAGTCATTGCCCTCCAAGAAACTCACGGGCCAGTCAGCTTCCCAGGATATAATGTCCACCAAACTAAAAAGCTGTCCCGGCCTGATACGGCAATTCTTACTCAAAAACACCTCACTGCAAATCACTCCCACTTCGACGGCGTCGATATAGAGCATGATTTTTTGGAGATTATCCCTCATAAGAATAACACATCTGCTCTTTACCTTCTGAATGTCTACAGCCGCCCTCGAGACAAACATCACCGCTTTGACTCCCTTTTTACTCAAGCCATTTCCGCTGCCAAAGACCATCCCCTTTTAATTCTTGGGGATTTCAATGCACCCAACCTGTTGTGGGGTCACACTGTTTCTACTCCTAAGGGCAGAGCCCTGTGGATACACATACAAGACCACAGACTCACGCTACATAATGACGTCGATGCACCAACCAGGCTAGGAAACAGCGTATCGAGAGATACCTCTCCCGATCTTACCCTTACACGCAGAATTCAGCACGTTACATGGAGCAACTTGCAAGTTAATCTCGGTAGTGATCACTACATCATTACTACTACAGTACATTTCAAGCACAAACCCTTCGCACCTAAGCCAATCAGTCACACTAATTGGGACAAATTTCGAGAGGCCCGCCAGATATCAGCTCCCAGAAACATCCAAGACATCTCAGAATGGGTGAAGCAACTTCACTCAGATGCTGGGGTGCACACTACAACTTTGCCCCCCGAAACCCCCCTCACCACGGTTGATGCCAAGCTTTTACATATGTGGGAAGCCAAACAGTCTCTCTTGAAGAGATGGAAAAAAGGACGGCACAACCGAAAGCTAAAACTCCGAATAGCCAAGCTTGACCTGCAGATCCAGGAGTACGCCACACAACTGGCCTGCCAGCAATGGGGCCAGGTGTGTGACAGCATGCAAGGAAACCTTGACAGCAAACGCACATGGCAACTACTGCGCCACCTCTTAGACCCTACCACATCACGCACACATCAAAACCAGAGCATAAAGAAACTTGTATATGCTCACAAAAACGATCTAAACGGACTCTTCGACGACCTCCGCGATAAACATCTGCCTCCTGCTCAGAAGTATAACACACCAAAGTACACTGGAAAGCCCAACGAGTTATTGAGCGTCGCTATCACGGAAGCAGAGGTTCGGCATGCTATGGCCACTCTGCGCACAACGTCAGCACCAGGCCCAGACCACATTACCAACAAAGTACTTCGCAATCTGGACGACAACTCCGTCACGGCAATCACAGATTATTTCAATCACTGCTTTGACACTGGCACCCTTCCAAGTTCCTGGAAGGATGCCAGGGTAATTTTCATTCCAAAGCAAAACAAACCAGTGACCACTTCCAATCTCAGGCCTATTTCACTAACCTCTTGTCTTGGTAAAACGCTTGAACACGTTATACTCAACCGTCTGAATAAATACATGGAAGACAACAATGTTTATCCACCAGAAATGGTGGGTTTTCGAAAATCTCTGTCATGTCAAGATGTCATGCTTCGACTGAAGCATGATATCATTACACCCAACAGCAGCCTAGATACGCAAGCAATCTTGAGTCTGGACATCCATGTAGCTTTCAACAACGTTGCTCATTCCGCCATCCTCCGCGAGCTTAATCTCATAGGGGTTGGCGCAAAGACATATAACTATATAGCTACTTTTTTAGCCAACCGTACCGCAACCATACACATAGGCGCAGATCAATCTCAGTCTTACGCTTTGGGAAGTTACGGCACGCCCCAAGGGTCTGTGCTGTCACCGTTTCTTTTTAATGTCTCTATGATGCCGTTGGCGCAAGCATTGAGATCTATCCCTGACCTCAAGTTTTCACTCTACGCCGACGACATCACTCTTTGGATGACTGGCGGCTCCGATGGAGAGATTCAAGACACCCTGCAAGCTGCGGCAAATACGGTTGTGGCACTTGCAGGGTCTATGAATCTTTCATGTTCCCCACAGAAATCTCAGCTACTTCTCCTACCATCTCACAGAGGGGGCGTAAAACACATATCCAATATACAGGTAATTCTAGATGACGTACCAGTTACTCGAGTGGATAGGATCCGCGTGCTCGGTTTACACATTCAAAGCAATCGGCTCAACACATACACACTAAAGACACTTCACACCACCGTTGATCATACCTTGCGACTTTTGGGTCGGGTCAGTAATAAACATGGCGGACTAAAGGAGGCCGAACTCCTCCGCTTGGTCCAAGCCTTCGTTATCAGTAAAATAACTTTTACAACGCCTTACCTACACTTTCTTAAATCAGAATCCGACCAGATAGACATCCTTTTACGCAAAGCGTATAAGTTCGCTTTAGGGGTGCCTATACGGACCTCCACTGAAAGGCTTATGCGTACTGGCACCTTCAACACCCTTGCTGAACTAGGAGAAGCCCATATTGCATCTCAGTATAACAGACTTTCTAACACCGTGACAGGCCGACACATTCTACAAACCCTTTCTGTCACTCCGGCATCCATCACTAAGGTCAAGTACACCATTCCACACCACATACACGAGAACCTATACATTCCACCACTTCCAAAAAACATGCACCCTGAGCACCAGAAACAGCGCAGGATGCAGCGCGCGAGGGCCCTCAAAAAACAATTCTCCTCCTCCAATGATGTGCTCTATGTTGACGCCGCCGATTACGGTAACAGGCATCATTATGCAATATCGGTAATCAACTCTCACGGCCAGGTCGCTGCGGCCGCCTCCGTTCTTGCTTCTTCTTCGGAGGAAGCGGAAGAGGCGGCCATAGCCCTGGCCCTGACAATACCTAGTTCATCCGTTATAATCAGTGACTCCAAAACAGCTATATATAATTTCGGAGCGGGCAGGGTTTCTAGGCCAGCCCTTTCCCTACTTTTGCATCATCCCCTTGATCGACTTGTAGCACTAATCTGGACTCCCGCGCATGCGGGCCTTGCCGGAAACGAGGCGGCTCATGCGAGTGCCCGAGGATTCACAGTCCGGGCACACGCATCCGATGTGTCGCAATTCGCTACGGATGAGGCGCCATTTACAGCGCGGGATCGCCTTATTTCATTCCACGATATTTGCACACACTACCGTTTAGAGCGATTAACCTTCCCGCCACTCACGCGCAAATCTTCACGCAGGTGCGAAATTCTGTGGCGACAGCTGCAGACTCGCACCTTTCTTTCGCCTTACCTCCTACACCGCATTCATCCATCCTGTTACCCTTCCCCCTCATGTAAATTTTGTGCCTCTTCCACAGCAGACTTGAACCACATCATGTGGCGCTGCCCTAAGCACCCTCTTCCCCCATTCCTGAAACGCCTAATTTCTAGTGAGGAGCAGTGGGAGGCTGCCTTGCGCAGCTCGAGGCCCGCTATCCAGGAGGCCATCCTGGAGTGGGCTGAGAGGGTAGAGGAGGACTACTTCAAGTAGTTCATCCCCACCACACCCTTTCCTGTTGCCCCCTTCCCTTTAACAAGGGATAAATAAAGTTGTTCATTCATTCATTTGACTGAAGACAACGTCCAGAAGTCTTGCATTGAGGTTTCAGTTCTAATATTACGACTGATATCTGTAACTTCATAAACAGTTGATTGTCGCTTCTTGTTTTAGAGAATACTTTGACTGAAGACAACGACCAGAAATCTTGCATTAAGGTTTCAGTACTAATATTATGGCCGATATCTGCGACTTCATAAAAAGTTGGGTGTCGCTTGTCGTTTTAGAGAATACTTTGACTAAAGACAACGTCCAGAAGTCTTCCACTAAGGATTCAGTTCTAATATTATGACCGATATCTGTGACTTCATGAACAGCTGGTTGTCACTTGTCGTTTTAAAGAATACTTTGACTAAAGACAACGTCCAGAAGTCTTTTATACAGGGTTCAGTCCCAATATTTATGACCGCTATCTGTGACTTCATGAACATTTGGGTGTCATTTGTCATTTTAGAGAATACTTTGACTAAATACAACCTCCAGAAGTCTTGCATTAAGGTTTCAGTTCTAATATTATGACTGATATCTGTGACTTCATGAACAGTTGGGTGTCGTCTGTCATTTTAGAGAATACTTTGACTAAAGACAACGTCCAGAAGGCTTGCATTAAGGTTTCAGTTCTATTATTATGACCAATATATGTGACTTCATGAACAGTTGGGTGTCCTTTTAGAGAAGACTTTGACTAAAGACAACGCCCAGAAGTTTTCGATACAGAGGTCAGTTGCAATATTACGACCGATATCTGTCACATCATGAAGTGTCAGGCACACTTAGTTGCATTAGAGCACATTTCGACTATGGAAAATGCCCGAAGGCATTCTACGCAGTATTTGGTTCCTATCTTATGGCCAATATCAGTTGTATCAATAAGAACCAGGTGTGCTTTGTTGCATTAGAGGATATTTCGAACAAACACATCAACCGAAAGCCTGCTACTCTGGCCTCAATTGTAGTCTTATGACTGACTATAATCTGTCAGATCATGAAGTTGCTGGCGTGATTATTAAGTTGACTGATATAAAATATGTTGTGTAAATATACTGAAAGTACCAGCATATGCAAGATATTATTAGTAACGTTGGTAGTGCAGGTAAAGAAAACCGGTGGTTTGTAAACCTGATCAGGAGGGCAGCCACGCCTCATTCACCGCAGAGAGGAGGGGGGGAGAGCTCAATGTCAACTCCATATATTAACATAATAGGTAGGGGGTGCTAAGTCAGCCCTCGGGAGGGGCACTGGGACAAACTTTTGCCTCCCCCTCCTCCTTAAGGAGAACCCTGCACACGCCTATGATAGACGTACAGTATGCTATACGCTAATGTTCATTCGCGGGAGCGGCGCACGCACCGATGTTGATTTCTGGTGCATACCGCTGTAGTTACTTTGGGCACTGGAATGTCAATTACTTTTAAAATAGTCTAAACTGTGGTGGGTGAAGCACTATCAATTTTTTGACGTGCTCTCATATCATCTAAAACATATAAACCCGCTCTAGTTAGGAACGTGTCGTTCATGCCGAACTTGGACAGTTCTAAGCCAAAAGGTCAAGCAACATTGTGCATCGGCCTTGGACGCGTGGGCGTTAACGCTATGGTGGCTAGAATTGGGAGGTGACGCCAACGGGAGCTCGGAGCCGCTCCTTCGTTTCGAGCAGCACGGCGGTGGCGCTGTCGGCGGAATGGTGATGCTAGTTACGCGCGCGCGCCTTGAGCGCGCGGACCTTTCAAAGATGCTGTTGCTGAAGCATGATTCAGATAAATTGGCGATTCAGATAACTCACTGTGACGATGGCTGATAGAACGCCATTTCAAGCATTAAAAGAAATTGGCTGCCGCTGCAAGACTTCTGTGACGTTGAATCTGCGCAAATTAAAGCTTTCGTTCGCATATCCCTGCAGTGTTTTGGAGTGCAAGGCGACGGCGTTTTTTTAAAGAAAAATATTACCAAAGTTCTGGGCGAGGAAAATAAAACAAATATTTATTGCACATCATATTATTAGGAAGATCTATTGCACATCATGGAATACAGGGTAAAATAAAATAAAATGAAAAAATACGCACATTTACATACGCTCGGGAGTAGTTAAAAACATTGAAACATTGCACACAGACAGCGCATCGCTTGGCACTAAGTAATGAGAGGCATACAATCACTTTCCACTCGGCAAAAAAAAATCAATAGAGCTTAAAGTTACAATATCAAACTCAGAGCACGCGTCTAAGCTTCAGCAATTTCATTCTTTCCTGCTTAGCGTTTCGTTTGCTGTTCTTGGGCTTTGACATGAAAGTGGAGCCTAGTAAGAACATAAAACTTGATAATTTTGTTTGTGAGGGACATACTGTGGTCAGGGCAGCCAACAAGTGTAAGCTTTCTTAACTGCAAGAAGGAAACCAAGTCCATGATGCTGTCAGGTTTGACTTCTGTAACACTGAAGCAGTGGGTAAAAGTGTTCTCGAGAGTGGTCACGAGTTCATTGAGCTTGACTGATGGGTACAGCAGGCCTCCTCGGTCAACAGCAGCCGTGAGGGATGCTGCAGCTGGAGATGGATCGTTCTCGCCTTGTAGGAGCTGCTGGCTGCACTCTGCACATTTGGTGCTTGCAACGCTTTTTCTTGCCACATATCCAGCCATGTAGAATATGAGTCTGGCATCGCTGCTTTGCACGACCATGTCTGCATGCTCGGTGCCGTGGCCGTATTCATTGAGCACTTCATGTGCTTCGGCAAGGTTTCCTACGTCAAGAAGCTCGTCTAATTTCCTCCGAGGAGTGAGGTCCTTTCCGTTGTCAGCTCCCAGCAGACTTCTCAGCAGTCCTGAGGACACATTGCTTCCTTTCGGTGGTTTTGCCAAATTCTGGAAGCTCAAAGTGTTGACCGAGATTAGGAACTGGGAGGCAGTCGGATGATCATTGCATCCAGACATTTGTCGGACGATTCCAAACAGCCTCTCCAGGGGGTCCTGACTCAAGCGGCATGTCATCATATAGCTGAAGTTCAACTTCATCGTCAGGTAGCGGAGAAGGTGTAGCGTGCTTGATAAGGTAACACGAAGCCCCTCGGCTGTACTGCGGCTTAGGAAACCTCCGGAGCCAGCAGCTGTTTCCCAATCGTCCAGGTAAGTCAAGAAGTTTTGAATGCACTTCTCGTGCATCCCTCCAGGCTTAAGTGCACCCGAACTGCACCTTGAAGTCATGGCCTCAATGAGCCTTCTCATTCTTTCCACAAAGCTGACTGTCGCCGCTGTGCTCCCATGCTTTTCTTCGATGGTTGCATTGTACAAGAAAAGGCCTCTGAGGACTTCATCACTGTAAAGCCGCACTGCATAATTTACCCTCATTTTCTCAAAGCCATTGGGATGCACAACCGATTTGCTAATATGAGGCATGGCTTTGAGAGTCGTGTCATGCTGTTCATCAAGCTTCCGGGCACAGTCAATAGGGTCAACACTGGCATGGCCTTCTGGCAGTTTCACGCCCGTTCGAACAAAGGTGTTCCTCACACATTTAAGAAGGTGTGGGAAGTCCGAGATGAAGTGCAGAAAACGTTCTGGGTCTGTAGGGTGCTGCCTTCTACATACTGTGTTTTCTTTCCTGCCGTGTATGCCGAATGAGTGCCACATGCTTCTGTTCCACGCAGCTCCATCAGTGGTGATAAAGTCTACGTGCAGACCGGCGTTTTCGCTCATGACTACTGCTTCGAGGATTCTTTTGCCTAACGTCTCGGACTTCACATTGCTGCGTGATGCGAACACACCAATAATCTGGTGCCACGTGCCTGTAAAAGGCACGAACAATACTACAAGGCCATGGTCACATGCTACGGAGCGCTCACTCTCTGGTGTGAACTTCCCAAGGTCCACAAAACCTTCGATGGTGCCATCGGTTCCCAAGCTCAAGTGTTCAGATAGCTTAATCTCATCAATTAACAGCCCACCATGGCGCTGGAACAAGTCCATAGATTTTGTTTTTTCCGCCACAGCAGCAAACACTTTTTCGCTCAGGCCGAATCCACTCCTGTAACGCTTGAGATATCGACGTAGTGATGTTCGAGAAGGCAACGCCATGATGTTGTTTTTGCATATATGCTCATAGAGGCGTGGGCTTTTCATGGACATAATAAGGCACTCTAGAGCCCATTCACTTTCATACTTCATCCCTTTCGTGGATTTTCTTTTAGCCGCAGCAAAGCACGCCTTGACTTGTTGCTGCTGCTTAATGGGTAGGGCCTTCACCGCTTCTTCAAATGCTGTAGAATCATTCCGTGCATTCTTTTCTTTCATTTGTTTGATGAGTGATTTAGCCTGCAGGACACTCAGGCGACTCCTTTTCGCTTGCGCTGTTCGCAGCTTAAGCCTGTATGAAAGCTTTTGGGACTGGGCCACATTTTTGCCTTTTCTTCGCCTGTAGGACTCACGATTCAGGAGTAGTCTTCTGAGGTGCTTGCATTGTGGGCAGGCTTTTTCTGGCGTTGGAGCAACCCCACGGCAAGATGGGCTGAAGGTTCTGCCATCAAAAGTCTTCTCCTTGTACTTTAAATTCACTCCAAATTCACCAGTTTTACCAAACCCTCTGCATGGTATCATGGAGTCGACGTCGCGAAGCAACTCTTCTGCCATTTCGATGTCGGTAATGTCAAGGGTCTTTATTTTTGTGGCTTGCACAAAAGCTGTCGCTTGAAGTTTGTTTTCATCTGATGTCATTAGCACATACTTGTCAATAGTCAACTTGTCACCATCTAGTGCGCAAACTGTAAACACCGTGGCGTTGTCGGCTCCAGCAATTAGATGTCGAGCCCAGTAAGCGCTGGGAAGACCACACTTGCGGACGTCGGGAATTGCGGGCACATTCGGAACAGGTATTTGGTTACTGTCGCTTTCTGTGCTGTACGAGCCAGCTGTCTCCTCGCAAGCAGACGTGCTTGGTTCCTGACGCCGAATTTTCGATGGTAGGCCGCAAGTGGATGTTCTTGACGTCCTTTTCTTCGGCACTTTCTTTGAAAGATACGCAGGAACATTTGGGAATATGGTTGGCACCGCGTCAGATTTCAGCACCGGTTTCCCTCGGGGAATCTGAACAGTTTCGCCGTTTATCACATGCGTGTAAAAACGCTCAATAAACTGCTCGTCGAAATGAAGCTCACATAGCGCCGACTTCACGTCCAACGACTTGTCGGCACGGGGTACGGCTCGTTGGCAGGCTTCGAAGAGGGCAGGGTCTTTGGGAACAGAGAAAAGAGAAGCACGCTGACCTTGCTCCCTCGATGACACATAGCCGCTCGTGCAGCCAGGAGCAAAGCAGTGGCGTTGCCTCGCTTTCGTAGTGCTGGAGTTCATCCTAAGGTCGGCACTCACACTGTCATGTCAGCAACTAAATACATTTTGCCATAAGCGAGACATCAACGCGGAAAACTGCACACACCCAGACACGCTTCCAGAGGCGAACCAGCGAACCCAGCGGCGAGTCGACGAGAGAGCGCGGAGCGCGCGCTTCGCCCGCATCACTATGCCGACAGGAGCGCCGTGGTGGCCGTCGCGGCGGCGCTTGAAAACGAGGATCGCGCGCGCTCGGCGAATATGCGGGCGCTGGCGTCACCTCCCAATTCTAGCCACCATAGTTAACGCGGTTGACGCGTGCCAGTGGTTGCGCGCCCTTTTCCTCCACAGGCGCGACTAGACGCTTTTGACGCGTAGGCGCGTGCATACGCGTGCCAGTGGTTGGCACTTTATAGTTGCACTTCATGGTGCGCTTCATCTCGGAAAGCACGAGGTAAGTTGAAGAGAGCGAAGTCATTTTCTGTTGTTCACGACAACGCAGCATTGCTGAAAAACGCAGATGTTGCATTGAACGAGCATGGCGAAACAATCTTGGTCAACTTAGCGCACACCGAAACGCTCCTCCTCTTCAGTTTATGTTCTGGCTACGATTTTGTCTTTGGTCACGGCGAGAGTCCGGCTGGAGCCATATGCGCATGCGTACTCATTTTGAACCTTTTGCATAATAATAAATAACACCACCAGCCATTTGCAAGATCACGTGCAAGTAATGCACCAATTACAGACGCGGATGGCAGAGAAAAAGAGGAGTAATCGAGAGAGTGAGGAGGATGGCTCGAGAACAATGAGTGACGCTACCTTGGAAACTTGTTTCATCTATGGACCTTACCCGATCTAAAGGGTGCAGCCACATACATCCATTCATCTGTCCATCCACTGCATGTAGTCGGCCGCATCTGCGGCCCACTACAGCGTTGCCGTAGTACAGTTACAGTGTACTAGAAGGGAGCGGTGGAGTGATAGAGGTGTGCGCCGAGGCGATTTCGACCGGCGGCGACGTGGGGGTCGTTCAGAGTCGGCGGCGGCGGCGTTGTGGGCGCACGCCGGTTTTTTCATCGGCGGCGGCGCGCGGCCAATTTTCGTTGGCGGCGCCGGCGGCGCAGAAACTGAAACTGAAAATTCAAAAGGCTCTTCTGCCACAGGTTACTGAATTAGTTTAAATTCAGGAATTTTAATTCAAATAGCATAAATGACACTACACAGATGTGTCGACATCCCGATTAATGCAAAGCGTTTCGTAAAATAGTTTTTATTTCGCTTTCATGAAAAAATAAGCGTATTTCAATCTATGTGCATGTTGTACGGTAAATGTGCAGCACTTTGCTTTTTTTAATTTAAGATGCATCAGTTTGTTGTTGCTGTTGGCAACGTCATACTTCGTGAAACCTTCTTTCATTCAGCAATGAGCAAGCAGTGACGCACGTCACTCATTTCGCTTTTTCCGGATCTGATCTTACTTTTACATTGTATGCTGCACAAAAGAAGAAGCACCTCTGCTTCGAGTTTTCTTATTACGATTGCATGAAACCACTTTTTGGAGTATCTGTCATGCTTTGAATGTAACTTTCCTTCAAACGAATAAAAATACCTACTTTTCACAATGTGAGAATCTTTTATGCAGCGGTATAGGATGCGGAAAAAAACAAATCTGCGCACTTATTCAACTAGTTCTCAGTGCGGCGTTCAATGAATGAAGTGTAGACATGGGCGTGGGCGAGGCGGGTGGTGCAAAAAGGACACTTGAACCCTTCAAGCTCCACCAGCACTTGCTATTCACTCTAGCGACACCAACACGACCTACTCCCTCAGTCGTGATGCAAGTTGAAAGAAGGGTTTGCATCCCCCCAAGACAAAAACCTGTCGATGGTGCATATGTGCAGATGGCAGCAAATGCAATATTTGTTCAGATACACAGCCCATGCTGGTCATGAGCTGGGCGTCCGTTGACCACGCCTGAAGAGAACGTTGACTCCCCGACCACTTTGTGCTTGGTCAGGGCAGGGGGACGCCCTTTGCAAGTGGGCCTCATCAAAATTTCTCTTAAAAACGTCACAAATAAGAATGCTTGATAAGTATGTATAAAACATTCAACTTTTCAATGCTTTTTTGCAGCGTGTTCACGTGCTCAATAACCATTAGATGTGTGAGAAATCGAAATAGCAACTGCCACTCTCGACTTGTTCCGGAAAAGACACAATAGAACAATGCAATTCCGAGTGCTGGAACCTTTGTTCTTTTGTATATTTGATTTCTGGGCATAATTTGAATTCTTATATAAACAAAAATAAAACCTCCAACATGTTAAAAAAAGGCTGCTATTGCAAGATGTGTGTTGCAAGACGTGATTTTTCTAGACTTACGTCTCTGCAAGGCACATCTGGTGTCACAAACTTGTAAGTGTCCCCCCTTTTCCCCACGACATCTCCCGATCCCCCCCCTCTCTAATAAAAAGGCACCAATGTAGGCCTCCGTAGGCCTCCGTGATTGGAGACGAAAAGGGATAGTTATTCACCTAAAGTTTGATTTGTCATTCCACTATCTCAGGTGTATTCGAAAAATGTCGGCGCTGATTTACTCTATTGAAAGCAGTCTATTGCGAAAATGTTTTGCAGAAAAGAATATTTTTATATGTGACCGAAATTCCGGCAATAGGATGGGCCCTATATCGAGTCCTAAGATAAAAGCACATTTACTGAGTGAGTCTATGTGGGCTCCATTCATTTTGCCGACCTATTGTTCTGAATATTTAAAACCTCCCACGATGGCGTGCCTTGTTGTCGTATTGACGCTCCGGCTTGTAAAGCCGAAAATTTTATTTTTCGAATTACAAGACTGTTACTATCTCCCCCCTCCCCGGAACTCGCTCTAGGGTTGGTCCTTTGATAAAAACCAGTCATATATCTTTAAAAATGCTTGGACATTAACTATTCATAATTCTAATTTAAGGATGTGGAAATGAAATGACCATCACTAAATGACTGATGAGGTGAAATATTAACATTAAAAAGCATATTTAACGTGACTAAAAAGTTGATAATACAAAAACAATGTAACCTGAACTAATGAAGTCACCACACATCTAAAACCTCATGCAATGTATGTTGCATACCTGCAAGGTGCAGTTATTCAAGCGCTTTTTGCACTGAAATTTGGTCACGGAGTTAATCCCGTTCACGGTGGTGCTATTTTTAACTATAACGATTGAATATCTAACGAAGCATTAGGAAATTCTTTGCATGAAACACGTATTTTTTTGCGATGTAATTGAGCATTGTATACATTGCGCTGACACGAAGTTTAATGCAGGTGATGTGTTTATAGAGTACACCGTTCGGCGACTGTGGTAAAATAGAAACAGCAATTTATGTTAATTCATGCTACAAAACTCACGTGACCTGCTCCCAGAGAACAGAAGAATGCATAACGAAGTGCGTTACTAATGAACGGAAGAATTAAATAATTCTCGGTCTTTAATGTTGTTTCTGTAGTCCAATCTACAAACGTTCGTATTCAACGAGCATGACGGTACGAAGGCATGGAATTGGGTTCTGCAGCATGTTGTGACGCATGTGGCACTGCAGGTCACATTGATTACGTGACATCGGAATCCACACTGAGCTTGATCTATGATTATGTACCTAATCAACGGAGTATGAGTGCTAAGCTCCGGTTTCATTATTAATGTGGCTTCAAGGACGAGAAAGCAGCACGATTCGCGAGCAATCGAGCACCCATTCTGTCTTTCTACTGCGTTGAACTGCTTGTGCCATCAGATGCCACTTCAGTTTTTTCTTGAATAATTGTGGCGATTGGGAAAGTTGTGAGCGCCAAACAAGACGTTAACAAGAACGAGAGAGACAGGACAGATGCTTGTGAACGTCGTGTGGAAACATTAGTTTGCGCTCAAAATTTCCTGATAGCAATGCGCCATCTGGCTGAATTTCAAGTTTTGTTAAAATGTAGCAATGGCACAGACCACGGGCTTTTGTCATGTCATTTGCTACCAGTTAAACAGCGGCGGCGTATTTTAAAGTGCCATGAAAATTGTCGCGGTGATAGTTCAAGAAGGAAGGAGGCAGAATCGCACCGTTCATGTCGTACGTGATCCTTTATCACTCGCGGGAATGAATTTATTGGTCGAAGAATTCTGTTACCCGGTCGAAGAATTCTGTTACCTCTCGGCAATCTGAGAGGCTTTTAATTCTCGAGTCTCTTTATGAGATATTGCTGCCATCTTTTTCCAACAGGCTTGCAATTCTGTTGTACTGACACAAAATAGCAATGACCGTGTTTCTGTATTTTTTTTTCGTTCCCATTTAGACACTTTTTCATTCATAGACATCTTTGAAGCGCGTAAGAACTTCCCGTCGCCCCTCACACGTCGTTGCATTCGTCCAGTCCACGTTGCAAAAGGCTTGATGGCAAAGTTGTTTCCACGCTCAGGTTTCTCGTACCGAAGCTTTCGTGCTCTTTGTGCACTTCAAGGAATGCAGAAAGACTACAAAACAACGCAACGAGCTCTACACCGTGCCATCTGGACTGGTATGGGGCAAACTTGTTGCGAGTGGTCTTGCAGTGTTCTGCCATTGTGCTTCGTTCCCTGTTCCGTGAGCTCAAGTTTGGTCAACACGCGGCGTCGTTGCGGCGCCATTGGTGTCGTGTTTCCCGTGTCTTTTCTTATACACAGTGTTCTGCGAATAAATTCCTCTGTGTAGCCGCTGGTGCCGAGGTCGCGGATTACGTTTTTCCTTCTTTCCTTCCGCAGCTGTGGTGACAATTGGTGGTTAGATTATCGGTTATTTCTTTACTTATTTTAGTTTTCTCGTTTAGCTAGTTTTCTGTATTCTTGCTCAATAAAGGTGATCCATAATTTTTTTCTCGTGGGAATGACTATAAGTATCTGCGTACATGGTTGCAGCTCCACATTTTCAAGTTGTACGACTCGGACTGCCCTGCCGACGGCTTCTATTCTCTTTCTGCTCTAGCAGCCATGACCGTCATGTTCTTCCAAACCTTCTCGTCCTACCTACTTCTAAACTATTTTCTCCACTCTCCTCTTTTCCTTCAAGGGACTGAGCCGTGGTCTCGCAAGGAAAGATAGTGTGTTTTTCTTTTTCTTCAACCACACATTCATCCATTCAGGGGAAGCTTGCAAGCAGTAACTGGTTTGGAAAGCAGGTAAGGTTCGCGGAAAGTCATCTCACCTACCCTGATTTGTTTCGGGTTAACGCTCTCGAGGTGCGCCAAAAGAGGCGACAACACGAAAGTCATACTTCGAATTCTTTAGGGCTGTTGGCTCCCCTCGTCAAAAACTCTTTGGACACGCCTGACTGACTGACGGCCTAGGAAGAGCTGTCGGAAATTGAGGCAGCTTGATTTTTTCGACGTGCCACGAGACGCGCTTGGGTTCCGTCGTCAGGTAAGTTTCCCACACTCTGTGGTGCTTTCAAGTCTTCCACTCCCCCAGGCCCTAGCCTGCCTAGCGCTGCGGACCCTATTCTGCACGTGCGATGCAACGTTATTGCACTGTGCTGTGTTGTGCGTATTATTGCATTATGACCTACGTTGTGTTTCTTTCTCGCCTTGTGACGAACTGAACATGCATCCTTTCTATTTCCTGGGTAGAAAAGAAGGCAGTGTTTGACTTTCTCTCTCTTTCTCCTTCTCGTTTTTTATCTTTATTCGCTGCGCCGTGCTCCCTGCTGGGCTGCAGAAATTAGGTGCCTTCTTCTAACCACTACCCCCACCATTTGGGGGACGGAGATGAAGACGACAATTTCTTTGGACTGCCCTGGACTGAATGGACATGCAGCCTGTCCATTTACAGTGATCTGCAAGGCGGCTTTCCTGTGGGTTTATTTTCTAGCCAAAAACTATCGTTCACAAACTGCTTTTCTCCCTCATTGTGTCTTTACCTCTTCGAATTCCAGCGAATGCATGCGAGCACAACAATATCTCAAAAAGAAGAATGGCAAAAACATAATGACCGAGAAAAGCAGTCTGTGAACGAGAGTTTATGGTTGGAAAACTAACCTTACAGAAAAGCTGCCTTGCAGATAATTGCAAACTGTCAATTGTTTTCTCCTGCAGAGAATTTTAGGAAGACCACGGCTTAAAACGTGAGCACCGAGACGCTCTGAACCAGCTCTCAGAAGCTCTCATCAAGCTTCCATGATGCTACCTTTAGTGTGTAAATAGTGAACATAAACGTTGCTTTATCAGCCCCGGCTACTCTGCTTGACTTCTACCTGAGACTTGGCTAGCTCCTTCGAACACATCACGAGCAAGCAAAAGGGCACGGAGTTGTAAAGATGAAAATGTACAACATCACATCGCTTTTATTACGTGACATATTCGTTCTCCGCCGCATTCGCCCGATCGTGTCCACATATATCTTTCCAGTTTTTTAGCGACGACACACCGTTGATTGCGGTCACGTCATTGAATGTCATTTAAACAGCGGTTGCATTATTTATTTGCAAATTACTTCTTCATAAAGTATGGTAAAGTAATTTATTATTTGGCCACCTGAGGAGCTTTCTAACTTGACTTATTTTTTTATCGACACTTGAATATAATGTTAAGTTTTATTTGGTTGACTCTGAGCATTACCTTCGCAACAGAAGTACATCTGTCGGCGACAATCATTCTTAACCTCTCCCAGTGCCAGTAGGTCCGTTCAAGTTACGTGATGAAAACAAGTTTGCTGAACTATGTCATATATGACATGTCGCTCAAATGTCGGTCTCTGCACTTTTGATGATTCCAGCCGTCTTTTGTCAATTGTCTACTGGCAAGTTTTTTTAAAAATTTTGTTTTGTTCTTATTAAAACTGGTGGTCTCAGACAAGCTTATTACGCCTCTTCTCACCACTGGATAGCCGTTGTTACGCGCGGCGCCTGGGCCGACGGGGAAGAGCCGCGTTCTTTGTTCATCACACAAGTCACCGAAGGGCTGCCAGCCTGCTGTCCGCCGTGTACTGTCCATCTTAGCCGGGAAGTGAGGTGGCATTCCGACACCATAAGACGTTCGACGAGACGACCACAATGGTTTCTTGGTGTCACAGGTGCAATGTGGTGGCCACGCACCAATCAAAGGCCTTGACTTGAGCGAGTGTGAGCGGCACCGTCCGAAATGGTGTGTGTGTCTTGTGATTCAACAGCGCATTCTGGACCCATTCCCTGATTAAGTCAAAACGTACACTTTATAGTGAGCCACCCAGCTCATTCGCAAGAGACCTCTCGCCCTGTCTGTACAGAATGTAATAAATCCTCTGTTAAGTTTGCCATCTTAATCCTGAGTGCACATGCGTTTTCTTTTCTGTCTCTCTACACGCCCTTTCTTGCCCCTATTCTCAACCCCCCGTGCTAGGCAGCAAACCGGATGCGAAGATATGGTTAATCCCCCAGCCTTCCTTTCTCTCTCTTGCCATCTTACTGCCTTGGCATCTTCATCCCGGGTATCCAATGTCTTAAAAGGCCGGTACAAACAGATAAGTAAAGAATAAAACAGATGGTGAATATTTTCTGCAGCATGTTAAGACGCTGCATATAAGTGGTCATCCTCGAAAATTATCAACTTTAACACCGCGGACAGATGCTGATATACCCTGAGTAGGTTCGAGCATGTATTATGCCGCGACGCTTTTAATCTTCATTAAACGTCTCCCTTTCGATTTCATCCTTCGGGGTTTTGTGTAGTTCTTCATCTAACGCCTATGCTCCTTGTCCTTCCTCATTTATTCCTCCTCCTCCCTTCATCTAACGCGCTGCATTCGTGCTGCACTGCTTCCACTTCATTTCTTCTTTATGTACGCCCTGTTTCGGGCACAATTATAGGCTGCCATCTTGGAGTGATAATGATTCCGTTTTCCATCCGTATGAATATTCGAATTGTGCTATGGTGAACTCGCACGCATCAAAATGCTGGGCCATTACATTCAACGTCGTATCACCATATTCATAGCTAATTACGACACAAAAAAGCAAAAAATTGCTTTTAAGCCTAAGATGGCAGTGTCTATGCTTTACTGTAACTGTTACCATTATTTTTTGTCAATTTGTCCAATATGTCATTTCATGCAGCGGCCACCGAACTCGTTCCGCTGTTCATAGTGGTACTCTCGGTTTCTGAAGCTGGATGAAGATAACTAAGAAGCCTGGTTTTTACTGGATACACAAAATGTGAAACCAAGCTATAAATCAAGATGAATAAGAAGACAAATCTGTGAAAAGTCAGTACTGGCGCATAAATGGCGCGCCGATTGCGCCGATGAAAAACGTCGGCGGCGGCGGCGGCGGCGCGCCGATCAGTTCGCGTCGGCGGCGCGACGAAAACTATTGGTGGCGGCGCGCCGACCAGTCGGCGTACACCTCTCAACGAGGCGACCACGCCACATCTCGGCTGATTCACCACCGGGTGACAGTAGCGGCGGCGCTGTTGTCTTATGGTACTTCAGATCTCCGGAGCGTCTGCTTTGGGAGCATGGGCGCCGTAGCCTGCAGAAGCGTCTAATTGCTCGTTTTTCGCGCGTTTAATGCGTTTCTGAGCCTTGATCAGTGAACGCACCTGCTACGCGTCATAGTGCACGAGTGAATATGCAGGCACACTGAGATTGCGTCGATACATTCATTGTTTAAAGAGCCTGCTGACCCACAAAAAAAAAAGAGAAATGTCAATCAGAATTCGCACGGATCCACCTAGCTTCTCACTCAAGCAGCGCTTTGAGCTGCGTTACATCATAAGTGGCTACTGGCGAACTACAAAGAAAGGAGAAGTATCAATACTGCCATTAAATGATACGCACATTTTGTCGGCACTCTGGGATATGCTGAGCACAGTGTCTCTTAAAAGAGCCTACATGAGCTCGATCGTTTCACGAGAAACACGAGTATAAGTAACGCTGTTACGACATTTATATCGGAGGCAACTCAATTTTATCATGCCAGTTTTGCAGAAGATAATAATTATTGCTTTGTGTAAGGCTTATTACATATTGAACATATTAAAAACATACATGCATATCAAAAAGTGCCAATTGTATATATAGCCTGTCTGCTAACCTGCATAAATTCATTGTAACCTGTTCAACCTGTTCTCATTTTGTATCGACAGCTTGAATTGTGCTGCTTTCCAAATAGTCTATTGGCGTAACGCCTTTGCAAGCCAGCAAATTTATGACGATGTTTTGCATTATAAGCATAGTTCTATTGTAAAGTGCCAAAGTGTAGGCAGGCATTGGTGCATCTTGTTTTGAGAAATTTAATTTCTATATGTACCCTCTAAACACACACACACTATATATATATATATATATATATATATATATATATATATATATTGTAAGGAACTGGTTTATTCAGCGAGGCTCGAGCTAAATCACGCTGGTGATGATATTTTCAGATGAAGAAGATGTACAGGTGCTGATGATGATATCAACGAGAATAAAGAGTCATTCGCTTGTCGTGCTCACACTAATTCCCCCGCGCGGGGAAAGTGGCCGCCTGGTCGCTTGACAGTATTATGAAATGCATCGCGCATAAGGCTTCAAACGAGATACGTGCACTATCTCTGTTCCTCGGCAACGATGATCAGGACTAGCGTTAAGAGGAGAAACGCGGTAATTGACAGGAGATGTCTGTTCGACCACCGTGTACGGCGCAATGAAGCGGACTGATGAATTTGTCGCATAGGCCGAGGACGCGTAGTGGAGTCCATAGAAGAACTTCGTCACCAGGGGAAAAACTCACAACACGGCGAGACGAGTCGCAGCGAGATTTTCGAGTGTCTTGAGTGAGGCCGGCGTTAACACGGGCCTGGTGACGGCAGTGTGCGAGACGAGATAAAAATTCTTCAGAGAAAGGAGCCGTCGAGGGTGCAGGGGCCGAAAGGAAAGAGACATCCAGAGGGAAACTCGGCGAGCGACCATGGACGAGAAAAAAAGGAGAAAAGCCGGTAGTGCGTTGAGCAGCCGTATTATAGGCGAATGTCACGAAGGGTAGAATTGCATCCCAGTTCGTGTGGTTGGGGTGAATGTACATGGCGATCATGTCCGATAGGGTCCGATGAAACCGTTCAGTCAATCCGTTGGTCTGCGGGTGGTAGCTAGAAGTGGTCTTGTGAACAGTGTTCGAGGCAGGCAAAACTTCCTCGACAATGGAAGATAGAAAGACTTTGCCACGATCACTGAGGAGAATGCGTGGAGCTCTATGACGCAAAAAGATGTGGCGAAGAAAGAAATCGGCGATCTTAGTGGCAGTCCCAGATGGTATAGAAGCTGTTTCTGCGTAGCTGGTAAGGTGGTCGACGGCCGTGACAATCCAGCGATTCCCATTGGATGATATAGGAAGAGGGCCATACAAGTCGATTCCAACGACTTCAAAAGGCGAGGCGGGACAAGGAAGAGGTTGCATTAAGCCAGCCGGAGCAGTTGTCGGTCATTTTCGCCGTTGGCAATGGACACAGGAGGCGACGTACTTAGCGACGGCTGAAGAGAGGCCAGGCCAAAAACAACGACTTCGTGTTTTGTCGTAAGTCTTGTGATAGCCTAGATGAGCGGCGGTTGGATCATCATGAAAGGCTTCCAGAACTTCACGTTGCAGAGAACGTGGGATGACGGGTACCCACTTGTTGCCATCGATGTGATAAATGTAGCGACATAAAGCATCACCAGCATGCTCAAATTGTTTAAGTTGTCAACGGAGTCTGGCGTTTGGAGGAGTAGAAGAGCCGGTCAAGCGGTCAGCAATGGTGCGGCGGTATGGGTCGACACGTTGTTGGGAAACAAGGACGAATAGAGTGGCAGGTGATCAACTTAGCGATGCGATTGGAGAGGTGCTGTCGTTTTGGAGTATCGATAGTGAGTGGCTTCCGCTGGGCAAAGAACAGCGAGATAGAGC
Source organism: Rhipicephalus annulatus (assembly GCA_013436015.1). Classification (NCBI taxonomy): domain Eukaryota; kingdom Metazoa; phylum Arthropoda; class Arachnida; order Ixodida; family Ixodidae; genus Rhipicephalus; species Rhipicephalus annulatus. The sequence continues at coordinate 240,039 of WOVY01016091.1, read as the reverse complement.
ATCAGCATCTTTATGCTTCTTCCCAGATCTGTAGGCGGCATCGAAATCATACTCCTGAAAGCGAAGCGCCCAGCGACCGAGGCGACCCGATAAGTTTTTCAGTGATGAAAGCCAGCATAGGGCGTTATGGTCGGTCACGACGGTAAAATGACGGCCGTGAAGATATGGTCGGAATCTTTGCACTGCCCAAACAACAGCAAGACACTCCTGCTCAGTGATAGTGTAGTTCTTTTCTGGAGCGGTAAGAGCACGACTTGCGTAAGCAACGACGCGTTCGCATGAGTTTTTGTCACGCTGCAAGAGTACCGTACCAAGACCATGACTACTTGCGTCGGTGTGAAGGATGGTGGGTGCGGTGGAATCGAAGTGGCACAGTACCGGATCCGACGTGAGGGCTTGCTTCAATGCCGTGAAAGCGCTTTCGCAGTCTTTGGACCAAATGAAGGGGACGTTCCTTGCGAGGAGTTGATGGAGCGGAGACGCAAATTCCGCGAAGCCACGTATGAAGCGCCGGAAGTATGAAGATAACCCAAGAAAGCTGCGCAGGTCCTTTTGACGTAGCGGACGAGGAAAATTGAGGACAGTGGCAAGCTTCTCGGGGTCGGGCCGAATTGCTTTTTTGCTGACAAGGTGGCCGAGAACCTCGATTGTCTTGCTAGCAAAGGTACATTTCTTGGTGTTAAGCTGTAGACCAGCTTTTGCAAGGCATGTGAGGACTTCGTCAAGACGTTGTAGATGCTGCGAGAACGTTGATGAAAACACTACTATGTCATCGAGATAGCACAGACATGTTTTCCATTTCAAACCACGCAATACGCCGTCTATCATGCGTTCGAATGTGGCGGGCGCAATACAGAGTCCAAAAGGCATCACATTGAACTCGTACAACCCATGTGGCGTTGAAAAGGTGGTCTTCTCTTTATCAGACTCCGACATTGGTATCTGCCAGTAGCCTGACCTAAGGTTGAGGCTAGAAAAATACTCTGTGCCCTGTAATGAATCCAGTGCATCGTCGACCCGAAAGAGGGGATAAACATCCTTGCGCGTTATTTTGTTTAGCGCACGGTAATCGACGCTGAAACGCACTGTTCCATCTTTCTGTTGTGTTTTGGGTTTTTAGTTTCGGTTTCGGATTGACATGTGAGGATGCCAGGAGGCGCCGCTCTGGCACCTAAGATTTCAAGGCGACTGTAAAATAAAGGCAGTGTGTGTTAGGTAGCCGTGGAGTGCGGTTGTTGTGCTTTCTTTCGGCGCGTCGCGCCAACCCGCGTGTTCGGGCTGGTCGGTGTCCCCGCCGGCCGCGTACGTCTCCGTCGGCCGTCTTCTTCTTCTTCTGCTTCGTTGGGACCTGCCAGCCCGCAACATAGCAATGGCGACGAGGACTTGTAAGAACACATTTCGTTCTCCGTGTTCGTCTTTTTCTTGCTTCTATTGGACCTACCCGGCTAACCCTAGACGCTCCTTGTTCCCAGCGAGGTGGCTACTGCGTGCTGCGTCGCTTCATTCCTTCTTCATTCAAGTACGCCGCCTCTGCCTTCGTCTTCAAACAGTATACAGGCGTAATTTTCTTCTCGTCTGCACCTCTCCATTCTTCTTGTTTGAAATGGCGTCTCCTATTCCACGTCCCCTATTTCTTCATTCGCCTGGAGACCCGCCACTTCCGTGGGCGGACTGGAAATTGGTGTTTCAGGCTTACGCAGACGCGGTTGGGTAGGACGCCAGCAAGCCCGAGTGTCGCAGGGCCCTGCTGCTCAGCGCGTTGGGCCCTGCCGGGTTAAAGCTCTTCTATACTTTGGAAGCCACCAACGCGTCACCGACGCCAGCGTCGGGCGATGCCTTCAAGGAAGCTGTTGCTCTTTTCGATGAGCATTTTAAAGATGTTTCGTGCGATTATCTCGCACGCGTGAAATTCCAAGAAAGGCGACAATTGCCTGGTGAGCCAGTCGCCGAGTTCATTACTTGTCTTCGAACGCTCGCCGCGTCGTGTGGCTTCGGCGCGCTCGAGGACGATATGATCCGCCATCAGCTTTTCACCGGGGTAACCTCGCAAAACGTCCGTTGCCGCATGCTTCAAAAGGGCTCTTCGATTTCATTATCCGAAGCCCTCTCGATTGCGCGAGAGGACGAGCTTATTCGCTCCCAGTTAGAGCAATTCGCTCCGCTGTCAGTGCAGCAACTTTCTGCTGCGGGGGGGCCAAGGCGGCGGCTCTTCGTTTCGCGGGACGCGTCAACATGGCGGCCCTTCATCATCGTCTCGACGCGGCGGCCAACATGGCGGCCCCTCTGCGTCACTGGGGCGAGGAAGCCGACAATGCGGCGACCCTATTCCGCCAAACTCTGGTTTTCAGGAACAGCACCGAGCTCCTAACTCGCGTTCGCAAATTTCTTCCCCAAGCGCAAAAGCGCGTTGCCTTCGTTGTTGATCGGCTCGGCATTTAGCCAATTTTGCGCAGTGTCCCGCGAGAAACCGCACTTGTCTTGCGTGCGGAAAAATCGGACATTTTCAGTCCGTATGCAATTCCCGACCAGCAAATATTCCGGAACCAGTTTCTTCGTCCGCTCCTTCGAGCACTGCACACACCAATACGGTCACTGTTTTAAATGTGGATGGCCTCCACACTACGTCCGAGCCCACCATCGTAGTTTCAGTGGGCCATGTGTCCTTGTCATTTCTCGTGGACACTGGTGCCTCAGTCTCTTTAATCAGTGCCGCTGATTTTCATAGTCATTTTTCCAACATTCGGCTTTTGCCTTCACACGTCGTTCTACAAACATATTCCAAAGGAACGATTGATAACTTAGGTCAATTTACAGCTCAAGTCTCCTATTGCAGTCGCACTGCTTCCATTACTTTTTATGTAACAGCCAATGGCAGCTCACTTTTGGGCCGCGATGCCATCAGCGCTTTGTCCATCAACATCGTCGGTGCGTCTATGACGTGTGCTCAAGTCGACGTCCAAGATGATCTTCCGGCCAACGCGCCTTCTGAATTCCACCACCTGTTCACCCGTGAACTGGGTTGTGTGCGTGGTTTTGTGCATAAAGTGATGCGTCGACCAGGTGTGTGCCCTGTGCGTGCCAAGCTGCGTTGCATTCCTCTTCTTCTCCGTGAGCAAGTCTCTGCGGAACTGTCTCGCCTTCAAGCCAGCGGAATCATCGAGCCTGTCTCTGCTTCCGACTGGGTTTATCCACTGGTCGTCATCAAGAAAAAAAAAATGGATCCCTTCGACTATGCGTCGACTTACGAGAACCGAACAAGGCGATCGTCGTAGACGGGTTTCCACTTCCTCACATTGAAGAACTGCTTCATCAGCTCTCCGGAGCGGTATGTTTCTCCAAGCTGGACCTCGCGTCCGCTTATCACCAAGTTGAACTTTCTGAGTGCAGTAGAGACTTGACCACATTTGTATCGCACGAAGGCTTGTTTCGGTTTCGCCGCGTGTGTTTCGGGCTTGCATCTGCCCCTGCAGTGTTTCAGAAAATGATGCCAATTATTCTTAAGGGTTGTAATGGCGCCCTTTGTTACTTGGATGATATTTTGGTGTGGGGACGTACTCGCGAAGAGCATGATGCTAACTTGCATACTGTTCTCAACCGCATCAGTGAATGTGGTATGAACCTAATAACAAGTGCATTTTTTCTGTGAATGAGTTACAATTTCTAGGACATAATGTCAGTTCCCGCGGCTTAACACCTGTTGAATCTAAAGTTCAGGCCATTGTCAATGCCCCACGGCCTACTGATGTTAAAGCCTTGCAATCTTTTTTAGGTCTTGTTGGTTATTATGCCAAGTTTGTTCCTCACTATGCTGATGTTGTTGAACTACTGCGTACTCTACTTCGTCAAGCACAGCCTTTTAATTGGTCAGCTGAAGCTGAGCAGAGCTTCATTCAAGTTAAGTCAATACTGGCCTCAAAGCCAGCTGTTAGTATTTTCAATGAGAAGCTTCCCATCGTCATCACGACGGATGCGTCCGATGCTGGACTGGGAGCAGTGTTTCAACAACTCAGAGATGATCAGCTGATCACTATTGCTTTTGCATCTCGTACATTGACCCCTGCTGAACGCAGATATTCAGTAGGAGAGCGTGAAGCTCTCGCTTGTCTTTTTGCCTGTGAGAAATGGCATGTTTACTTGTAGGGCCGGCACTTCACATTACGTACAGATCACCAAGCACTAGTTGCTCTTCTTTCTGCAGGATCCGAAGGCCGCCGCCCCATTCGCATTTCCCGTTGGTGTGCTAAACTCATGTATTATGATTTCAGTGTTCAATATTGTAAGGGTTCTAATAACGTGGTTGCTGATGCACTGCCGCGCCTTCCTCTTCAGATACCGGTTACTGAAGAGCGGGATGAGGAAGTTGTTTCATTATATACTTTCTGCATTACTAAAGCTGAGCTTCAGGCAGCTACAGCTGCAGATTCCACTTTGTCTCAAGTTCTCAAATATTTATGTGAAGTGTAGTGGAGCATACGCACTAACGTGTATGCGCCTTCCAAAGAGAAGGAAAAACCCCGTGCTCTGATTGCACGAGAACCTGGGCCGCCTTTGCGAGACTTGTCGTACGACCATTTCTCGTTGAGACATCGTTGCGACTTCTCCGGTTCCATAAACGTCATCACATTTGGTGGAGGCTGCTGAGATCCCCAAGCAGACCTGGAGCTCCGCTCTCGCAAGTTGCCCGAGAGACCACTGCAAAACATGACTGACGCAGTCGCCAATCAGCCCATCCCAGCCCAGCCAGCACCACCGGCTGTCCCGTCTACCTGCCCCAGCGCTACTCGCCAACGGGACCCACCAATCTTCAGCGGCAGTGGTGAGCAAGACGTCGAAGACTGGCTCTCCTTGTACGAACGCGTAAGCGCCAGTAACAAGTGGGACAACGATTCTAAACTCGCCTACGTTATCTTTTACTTGGCAGACGTAGCTAAACTTTGGTTTACGAACCGCGAAACCGCCATCACCAACTGGTCCTCCTTTAAGACACTCGTCACTGAAGCGTTCGGCCGACTAGAGGTCCGCAAGCTCCGCGCTGACCAGCGCCTGCGCCACCGAGCCCAGCAGCCTGGCGAGACATTTACCAGTTACATAGAGGACGTGCTCGACCTCTGCAGGCGTGTGAATCCATCTATGCCCGAAGAAGAGAAAATTCGGCAGATTCTCAAGGGCATCGAGGATGGCGCATTCCAGATGCTGCTAGCGAAAAGCCCGAGCACGGTGGCCATCCTCGTAAGCCTCTGCCAGAGCTTTGATGAATTGCGCCGTCAGCGTTCCATCGCCCGACAGAGTGTGCCACCGCCGGATTCGATCTCGGCTGTCGCACTCACAAATGCCAACGGTTGCCAAGAAAGTTTGTCACACCAGATCAAAAACTTCATCAGGGAGGAAGTCGCCCGACAGCTCTCCCTGCTGCCGCATAGCGACGCGCCCACCGCAAGCCTGCCTTCGACACTGCAGCAGGCCATACGCACTGAAATTTGTGATGTCCTCCCTACAGTGCAGGCCCCTTACGCATGCACTTCAGCAGCACCTAATCTCTCAGCTGTTGGCTACGCACCACCTGCACCACCTTCACCTCTCAGCTACGCAGCTGTGGTCGCGCGGCCCCCACCGCATCCAGTCGCCTTATCAGCTCCACCTCCTCCGGCCTCGCCTCCAGTTTACAGGCCCTCACCTCGCTTTTTCCGTCGATCTAATGAGTGGCGCACCCATGACAACCGTCCTATCTGCTTCGCCTGTGGCATCGCTGGCCACATTGCACGCTTCTGCCGCCGTCGCCCCACACCTGCAAACGCATACTTCGGAACTGCTACCTACGCGCCGCAGCAGGCCACCGCATCTGCATATGAACAGAGGCACTCAGACTCGGATCGCCGCCCATCGACTGCTCGTTTCCCATCCCCTCGTCGCCGATCGCCATCGCCTATGCGTCGTCGACCACCTCCTGAAGAGGGAAACTAATCAGTGCAGTTCCGGAGGCAAGAACTGCAACTTGTGCGCAATTCCCAAGGCCTCCGTTTTCGCCACAAAATGTTGTTGATGTCGATGTTGAGGGAGTCGCCACATTAGCGCTAATTGATACCGGGGCCACCGTTTCTGTGATGGACACCAAATTTTGTCGGAAACTGAAGAAAGTGACCACATCTCTCTGTGGCATGGTGCTGTCCACGGCTAGCGCGCAACGCATTCATCCCTCGGCTCTGTGTACGGCGCGTGTCGTCATCCAAGATGTTTTGTACGTCGTACAGTTTTTTGTTCTGCCATCTTGCTCTCATGACCTTATCCTCGGTTGGGATTTCTTATCACGTCATGAAGCTATCATCAATTGTTCCCGTGCCGAAGTGTCCCTTCTGCCAACATATGAATTTCCACCACCCGAGCGGTCGCCTCGGCTCTGCAAACTCATCGCTGACGACGACATCACCTTGCCCCCGGAAGCTTCGGTCCCTATAAGCCTTTCATGTGTGGCGCAACCTGACGCCACGGTGGTGTTTACGCCATCTCCTGTTTTTACTGAACGCAAGGGCATCGTTCTCCCATTTGCCGTTCTTACAATTGCGTCTGGTTTAACCGTAATGCTGGTTACCAACCACTGCAACTACCCCATTGGCTTACTTCGTGGTGAAACGTTGGGTTATGTGCAACCTGTCGACCATATCGATGATATTATTCTTCCCGACGAAACGCCATGTCACATTGCCGCAATAACTGATGCGTCTGAGCCATCATGTTTGTCACCCTTCGACAATGCTATTGACGCAGACCTTCCCCTCTCGCATCGCCGCCAACTTGTTGCTCTCCTTAACAAGTTTCGCTCTTCTTTCGACTTTCAAGAACCTGCTTTGGGCCGCACCACGACTATCACTCATACTATTGACACCGGCTCACATTCGCCTCTGCGACAGCGTCCTTACCGCGTTTCCGCCGAAGAGCGCCGCGTCATTACGGAGCAAGTAGACGACATGCTTAAACGTGGAGTGATACAGCCTTCTCAAAGCGCTTGGTCATCACCTGTGGTTCTCGTAAAGAAAAAAGATGGCACCGTTCGATTTTGCGTGGACTATCGCCGCTTAAACAAGATTACGAAGAAAGATGTCTACCCGCTACCACGAATAGACGATGCTCTTGACTGTTTACAAGGCGCCGAGTACTTTACATCCTTGGATCTGCGTTCTGGGTATTGGCAGGTGCCAATGGCTGAATGTGATCGCCCTAAAACAGCCTTTGTAACGCCAGATGGCCTATATGAGTTCAAAGTGATGCCATTTGGGCTCTGCAACGCACCTGCCACATTTGAGCGCATGATCGATACCATCTTGCGTGCCCATAAGTGGAAAACTTGCTTGTGTTACCTGGACGACATCGTAGTCTTTTCGTCTGATTTCCCGACACATATTGGTCGCCTCCACGAGATTCTGACGTGTCTAACTTCTGCGGGCCTACAACATAACTCCAAGAAGTGCCATTTCGCAGCACGAAAACTAACCATCTTGGGACATGTCATCACAAGAGACGGTGTTCTTCCGGATCCCGAAAAGCTTCGGGCTGTCGCTGACTTCCCGTTGCCCACATCACTGAAAGCCCTAAGAAGTTTCGTCGGTCTCTGCTCCTACTTTCGTCGCTTCGTGCGTAACTTCGCGTCCATCATCGCACCTCTCACGAGTCTGCTTTCCAACAGCAAAGGTATATCTGCATGGTCACCTGCATGTGACGATGCATTTCGCCAGCTGCGCCGCCTGCTGACCTCACCACCCATTCTTCGTCACTACGACCCCGCTGCTGCCACAGAAATCCACACCGATGCAAGTGGCATCGGTCTTGGTGCAGTTTTGGCACAACGGAAAGGCACCCAAGCCGAATACGTAGTCGCCTATGCAAGTCGCGCTCTCAAGAAGGCTGAATTGAATTACTCCGTGACAGAGAAGGAGTGTTTGGCCATAATCTGGGCCTTGACGAAGTTTCGCCCGTACCTTTATGGCCGCCCTTTCGACGTGGTCACAGACCACCACGCGCTATGTTGGCTGTCCACATTGAAAGACCCGTCCGGACGCCTGGGACGTTGGGCACTTCGATTGCAAGAATACGACATCCGTGTAGTATATCGTTCCGGTCGCAAGCATGCGGATGCCGATGCACTTTCGCGATCACCATTAACCCCAGATGTGGCTTCTCTGTCACCACTTTTTACCACCTTGTCACCAATAGACACCACTGACATGCTTTCGGAGCAGCGTAAAGATCCATACCTTGCATTGTTACTCGACTACCTTACCGATCCGTCTGCTGTCCCTTCCACGAGAGCGCTACGCCGACAAGCAGCCCACTTTTCCGTGCGAGACAGCATTCTGTACCGCCGCAACTACATGCCTGGCGGTCGGAAGTGGCTCCTTGCTGTCCCAACTCATATGCGCTCTGACATCTGCATGAATTTCCATGCAGACCCTCAAAGTGCTCACGCAGGTGTCCTGAAAACCTATGAAAGGCTGCGCCAACGATATTACTGGCGAGGAATGTATCGCTTTGTGCAAAAATACGTTCAGTCTTGCATCACTTGCCAACAGAACAAGACACCTCCGCGGCAACTTACTGGCATGTTACAGCCGCTCCCATGCCCGGCTCGCCCATTCGACCGCGTGGGTATCGATCTCTATGGCCCCCTCCCATATAGTCGCTCTGGAAACCGGTGGATTATTGTCGGCGTCGATCATCTGACACGCTACGCTGAGACTGCAGCTCTACCGGCAGCGACCGCCCACGAAGTTGCACTCTTCATTCTGCGCAGCTTCATTCTCCGTCATGGGGCTCCACGGGAATTACTCAGTGATAGGGGTCGAGTGTTCCTGTCGGAGGTCATCCAAGCTATTCTCGCTGAATGCAACATCATCCACCGGAAATCTACCGCATACCATCCACAGACGAATGGTCTCACTGAACGGTTCAACCGCACACTTGGCGACATGCTGAGGATGTACACCTCCTCCGACCACACTAACTGGGACGCTGTCTTGCCTTTTGTTACCTTCGCTTACAACACCGCGACGCAAGCGACTACCGGTTTTCCCCGTTCTTTCTGTTGTACGGCCGCGAACCATCCCACCCACTCGACACCATACTCCCGTACCGCCCTGATGCATCGGAGTGCTCCCCGCTTTCGGAAGTCGCCAGATACGCTGAAGACTGCCGTCAGTTGGCTCGGTCAATGACAAGTGAGGCTCAAGGTCTACAAAAAACCCGACATGATGACGCTCATCACATAGCGCCTACGTTTCGTACTGGCTCCCTCGTGTGGCTTTGGGTGCCCCCGCACGTTCCTGGCCTGTCTTCTAAACTTCTGGCCCGGTACCATAGTCCATACCGTGTCATTGACGCAACCTCGCCGGTGAATTACATCATCGAGCCCCTAACACAATCGCCAGATTTGCGCCGTCGAGGACGCGAGACCGTACACGTCGACCGTCTCAAGCCCTACTACGACCCCCTCATTGTGCCTACTCCCTGAGTCGCCAGGATGGCTACTCTTCAACCCGGGGGGTATTGTAGTGGAGCATACGCACTAACGTGTATGCGCCTTCCAAAGAGAAGGAAAAACCCCGTGCTCTGATTGCACGAGAACCTGGGCCGCCTTTGCGAGACTTGTCGTACGACCATTTCTCGTTGAGACATCGTTGCGACTTCTCCGGTTCCATAAACGTCATCACAGAAGGATGGCCTTCCAAATGTGCTCTTGCTTCTGAATTCTTGCCTTAATTTGCAGTCCGACAGGAACTGTCTTGTGTCGAGGACTTGCTTTTCCGCGATGAACGCGTGATTCCCCCTGCTTCTTTCCGTAACAAGCTAATTCAGCTTGCCCATGAGACCCATCCAGGCATTGTCCGCACCAAACAGAATCTCCGAGACAGGTACTGGTGGCCAGCCTTAGACAAGCAGGTCGAGCATGCAGTTTACAACTGCCATATATGTCAGGCAGCTGACAAGTCTGCCAAACCTGCATTTTCTCCGTTGCAGCCAGTCCAGTGGCCTGATCAGCCTTGGCAGAAACTCGGCATGGACATCATCGGTCCTTTGCATAATGTTCCGCATAATGCCCGGTTCATTGTTTCTCTTATCGACTGCCATTCCAAATGGCCAGAAATTCGTTTCACACATACGGTTACTTCTGAGGTCATCATTGAGTTTCTGTCTTCAATCTTCAGCCGGGAAGGTTTTCCTGATGTCATAGTTACGGACAATGGTCCACAGTTTCAATCCCAACATTTCGAGGCTTTTCTTTCACAACGAGGAATTTAGCACTTGAGGTCATCAGTTTTCTATCCCCAATCAAATGGCCAAATCGAGCGCTTTAATCGCGTTCTGAAGGAACATATCCAGATCGCCCAATTAGAGCACCGTCCCCTCAAGCAAGTCTTGACGGAATGTTTAGCTTCGTGCAGGTTCACACCACAAGGCACCACTGGAGTGTCTTCTGCTCGACTTCTCCACGGTAGGCAACCGCGAGTTGCTCTCGACATAGTCTCCTTGCCTCGTAACATAGCAGTGTCTTCTCCTGATCAAATCCGCACCAGGATTTTTTCTCGTCAACAAGCAATGAAAAAGTATGTCGACACCCGTCGAGGTGCAAAGCAGTCCAAAGTTCGCACTGGCGATCTAGTCAAGGTTCGTGTGCCAGGCAAGCGCCCCAAGTATTGGGGTCCTTACAAAGTCTTGGGCCAGGTTAGCCCCACTTCTTTTCGCTTAAGTGATACTAACATCTGGAATGCTTCGCGCCTTGTTATTTTTCATACGGATTCGCCTTCAACACCTAAAAGTCTTCCTCATCACGTTCCGTCCACGCCTTTCAACTACGCATCAGACTGTTACATGTGGCCTCCATGTACAGGCATTTCTTCTTCAAGGGGGGAGGAGTTACCAGGCGGTGTCGCTGGTTCAAGTACACCAAGTCATACGGTTCACTTCGAACCTTCAAATACGGCTGAGACCGTTGAACCAGACTCCGGTCCGCAAAATTCTTCCAAAGCTCATGCTGCGAGCTCTGATGAGACCCCAAATTTTAACGCTCGTTCAGAGCCTTCACAATCTTCCACTCAAGGTGTAGAGACACCTGATTCTACACCCAAAAGGGCCTGCCCTAAGCGGAAGCGGCAGAAGCCGCGTCGGTTCGAAGACTACGTGTTGTAGAACTCTTGTTCCGAACAGTTGTGTACATTTTTTTGTTTGTCATTGCATTTTCAGGACTTGTAGTGTGTGAGTTCGGTGTGCCGTGTTCTGAATTTTCATATGTTCTTATGGACATACCTTGTAAAATATGTTGGTATCGAGCATGTATAATTATAAACAGTGTATAGGTGTGCTTTTTCGAGGAGGGGATGATTGTTGTGTTTTGGGTTTTCAGTTTCGGTTTCGGATTGACATGTGAGGATGCCAGGCGGTGCCGCTCTGGCACCTAGGATTTCAAGGCGACTGTAAAATAAAGGCAGTGGGTGTTAGGTAGCCGTGGAGTGCGATTGTTGTGCTTTCTTTCGGCGCGTCGCGCCAACCCGCGTGTTCGGGCTGGTCGGTGTCCCCGCCGGCCACGTACGTCTCCGTCGGCCGTCTTCTTCTTCTGCTTCGTTGGGACCTGCCAGCCCGCAACACAGCACTTTCTTTTGAACGAGAACGACTGGGGATGACCAGGGACTCGAGGAAGGACGTATGATGTTGCGTCGTAGCTTGTCTGAGACGTTTTCCTCGATGACCTGGCGTTCTGCCCGAGACACGCGATATGGACGCCGATGTACAGTACGAGAGCCGTCTGTCTAGATGCTGTGAGCAGCGGTGGTAGTCATGCTGAGGGCGGGCGAGTTCACGTCAAATAGAGAACAATGTCTATTTAACAGGGTGAGCAAATCTTCAGTTTTATCAGGTGTTAAGTCATTGCTTATTCTTGCCGACACAGGTGTGGCAGAGGCATTGAATGGCAGTGATTGTGACTTCGGAACATCGTTGTGGTTGTTGTTGGGGAGAGTAACAATCGCAACAGGCTCACTGTCGACCGCGCAAGATACTGTTGAGCCACAGGGGAGCAGTACACACTCGGGCGTTTGATTTATGGCGGTTAGGTACGTAGACCCATCGAAGAAGCGAATAAGCCCAGATGTGATCACAATGCCCCTACGTAGGGTATGACCGTAAGAGAGAATTAGTACGTCACCATCCACAATGTCGGTGCAATTAACACTTATAATTTCTTAGATGTATGGCCAAAGTACATAATCTGACTTTGTGACAAGGCGAATGCGTCCATCGTGTTCAAACGGAGAAGAGTCAGTGGCATTTAGATGCAGGAGGCGCTTATGACATATGAAAGTGGACGCAGAATACAAGAAATCCCACCCAAGAATGAGAGCGTGGGTGCGCTCACGAAATACCGCGAAAACAATGTGATGACGAATGCCTTCTATGTAGACACGAACGGTACACTGTGCAAGTGGACGAATGAGAGCGTTGGCCACCGCACGTATTGGTGGGCCGCCATAAAGTGTGGTGACTTTTCGAAGGTGGGAACAAAAATGAGTACGAATAATCGAAACGGCAGCGCCAGTGTCTACAAGAGCCTGAACGCGTACACCTTCTACAAGCACTACTATCAAATTCGATGGCCGCTCTGAAGGAATTGTTAGCTGTCCAAGGGATGCAGTTTAACCTCCTAAAACTTCATTGGGGAGTTTTCCGCGTGGGCGTTCGTGGAATGGGAGGCGGGCCGCAGAGGCGACACTGAACGGCGACCTGGCGAAGGCGACCTGCGGCGAGATGTATAGGAATTGCCAGGCATGTCCCTATAGTAAGTAGGAGACGGTGAACGGTAATAGGACGATCGGGAGGGTGGTCGTAGGTAGTTCATGGTCGGACGGAAGCTTCGATGTTCTTTGGGAGCGTAGCCGCGTTGCTCGTCTTGTTGGCGCCTTCGACAAAACCGAGCGATATGTCCTCGATAGCCGCAGTAGTAACAGATTGGTCGAGGTGGGCGCTGAGGTGCGTAGTAAGATGGTGCACGCACTGGCGGTGATAACGAAGCCACAGGCATATGGTCTGCTGTTGTAGGCACAGAAACGGTGGGTGCGGCCGAGAGCGCGCCAACTTCGGCGTACGTGCGCGTCTGGTGCACGCAGGGACTGTTGGAACACGTCGGACGCGATGCGGAGGCGATCTCTTGTTTAATCAGGTCTCGCAAGCTATCTTTTTCAGAAGGAAAAGTAACTTCCGCCGCACAAGAAGAGCAGCACCCGTGCAGCTCTTCACGAATGAGGTCGCGAATAAGCGCACGCAAGTCGAGGGGTGCAGGCAAACGAACGTCGGTGGCATTGTAGCAAAGGCGAAGAGACTGAAGCTCGTCAAGTCGCTGACAGATGGTTATCACGTCCTGGATGGTGGCAGGATTTTGCATGGCGAGGGCGTTAAAGGCGACAGTGTTAATGACTTTAATAATGTGGCGTGTTTGGTCGTTCTAAGACATGCCGGTGTTAACGCACTTGCACAGTGCAAGGATATAAGAGGTGTAAGATTCACTCGGCAGCTGCGTGCGTTCAGCGAGTTTCTTCCTTGCTGCCTCAGTGCGAACTGCAGGGGCACCAAATATCTGACGAATTTGCTGCTCGAAAGTGTCCCAGTCGGGAAGATCCGGGTCGTGGTTCCAGAACGAAGTTTTCGCTACATCGTACAAGTAAAATGGGACGCTGCGCAACTTCTGTGGATTGTCCCACCTGTTCAAATCGCTGACGAGGTCGTAGTTCTTGATCCAGTCTTCGACATCATCGCCTCGGAGACCGGAAAACACAGGTGGATCACGCAGGCGAATGTTGTTGGGCGGAGTGGGTGGTGGTGGCTGCAGTAGGACGGCGACGTTGGATGAGCCAGGGTTTTCTTGGGCCGCCATGGCAGGGGGTTGTATGCGACGACCCGAGCGTAGCTCCAGCGAGAACGGGCGAGAGGACTTGAGGGAACGAAAAGCACAGTCCACCACTTGTGAGGAACCAGTTTATGCAGCCAGGCTCGAGCTAAATCACGCTGGTGATGATATTTTCAGATATATATATATATATATATATATATATATATATATATATATATATATATATATATATATATATATATATGTGTGTGTGTGTGTTGTGTGTGTGTGTGTGTGTGTGTGTGTGTGTGTGTGTCCACAAGTACACGCATTTAAGCCACACGTCACCGCCCCAATAAAATATCCATGCAATGCCCCTTAGCACAGCTGCTATTTTTAGGCGGTGCATTTCTCGTCCGACTACGTTAGACTTGAACTAGTTTTAGGACGTCATACTGTCAAAAAGGTAAAATTGACAGTGCGCATTTGTACAGAGACACGCTATATTCAGCTTCACCAACTTAAACCTTCAGCACAAAGCTAGCATCCAGAATTTTTTGAGGGGGGGGGGGTGCAGCAGAACCACTAACTTTTGCAATTGGTGGTTGCTTTGAATGCGTGTAAATAGTTTAGTATAATCTAAAAAGTTAAATTATGAAAAAATTTTATGGTACATGTAGGGGGTCAGGTTCCCTCCCTCTCCCCTGTCTACTAACTGCCTCCTGGTTCTGCGTGCGTTTGAAACGGCATTTTTTAAAATCTCACAGCTTTCTGAGCGCAGCTAACTTCCAATATATTGGCTTAGTTATTCTGTATATTGTAGACGCCTAACCAACGAAGAAATAGTTAAGACAGAAGAAATCAACAGACACCCTCTTTGTGAATTATTTTCAATCTCTACAAGGGCTCTTATGGTGCTCAATTTCAGTAGATTGGCCTGTCATACTTCAAGCACTATGGCATATGATAAGAAGTGCAGTATCAAAACGTGTTCAAAGTCATCCACTTGTGTTACGTCATAGGCAAGCCACCTATATATATACTTATTTGTCTGGAAAATAAAAGGCATTTTGCGTTGGTTCTCAGTCCGGCTTGGTCACTCTGGACTAGTTACTACAGCATATGTGCTACACTTGAATGATGGGCAGGTACGAAGAAATCTGAATTGAGAAAACACGACAGAGGCGCCGAAATGCATAGCAGTTTCTGCACGCAGCGCGCGGCTGTTTTAGTACTATTCGACTGCAGCGCCGCCGCTACGTGCAACGCGGAAGGGAACAGGCGGCGAGGCGTGGTCTTGCCACTCAACACTTCTAGAACGCTCTACCCATGGTCGCTGAATGGATGAATGGATGGATGTGGCTGTACCCTTCAGATCGGGCGGCGGCTATCGCCAACTAACCGTAATACTTAGTGAACTAACCACTAGATTTATCTTTTTTTCCTTTAAATAGTAAAGTTCGACGGGTACTTTGCAGTGAAGGGTTTAATTTTCACTCGTGCCTTGACTTTAGCCACCAATCAGATAACCTCCTTCTAGTCAGGTCTACCCGCTTAAAGTCAACTTTGCACTCCCTGTCCCTAAACCCCAGTGCTTTGAAAAACTCTGCGCCATCATCCTGAACTGTAGGGTGAAGCCCTTTACAGAACATTATCAAGTGTTCGGCAGTTTCTTCTTTCTCTCAAACACACACTGCATACCGTGTCTACCCCTTCGTATTTGGCCCGATATGTCTTGGTTCGCAATACTCCCATCCTGGCCTCAAACAGTAGAGAACTACCCCGAGTATTATGATAGATCCTTTCCTTGGCAATTTCCTGCTTAAAAGTTCGATAGATATCTTGTGCGGACTTCTTAATCATGCCAATTCTCCACATGTCAGTCTAAGCTTCTTTCACCTCCTTCCTAACCGATAATTCTTTTTGGTTTGGCCCCCTGCTGTTTTTCAAGTATTTACCAGTCAACTTTCTGGTTCGCTTCCTCTATTTTGCATCGACATTCTTCATGTACAAGTAGCTGAAAATCTTCCTTGCCCAACGCTCCTCCCCCATTTCTCTCAATCGCTTCTCAAAGTTTATCTTACTGCTAGCTTCCCTGCCCTCATATGATGTCCATCCCATATGACCTTGTACTCCCTGATTTGGTGTATTCCCGTGAGCTCCTAAGACAAGCTTACCTATTCCACGTTGCTTAATTCCTAATCTTGCTTGAACTTCTTATCTCATGCACAAGACCGAATTGCCGAACGTCAGACCAGGAACCATGACCAATTTCCATATTCCTCTCACAACATCATACCTATTGTAATTCCACAGTGCCCTGTTTTTCATTACCGCTGCATTCCTGTTACCTTTAGTCGTCACGTATATTTTGTGTTCCCTTAGGTACTCGGTCTCATTGCTTATTCATACGCCCAGATATTTGTGTTTATGTCATCTCTAGCGTGACCTCCTGTATTCTAAGCTCAATACGTTCGTTATTATTAAAAATCATGACTGCTGATTTTTCCTTACCTAATCTAAAATCTAACCTATCTCCCTCATTACCGCAGATGTCCATCAATCTCTGCAAATCTTCCTTGTTGTCGGCCATTAGCACTATATCATCTGCGTACATTAATGCTGGTAGTGCCTGATCAATGAGTTTTCCTTGTTTGACGAAAGAGAGGTGGAAGCCAAGTCCACTTCTTTCTAATTTGGCCTCTAATCCTTGTAGGTACATCATGAATAACAAGGGTGACAGTGGACACCCCTGCCAAAGTCCCCGTTTCACCTCTGTGGGCTTGGATACCTGTTTTTCCAACTTTATAACTGCCTTGTTGCTTTTATAGATTTTCTTTAAAAGATTAGTGACTCCATCTTCCACATCCAGTGTGTCTAGTATTCCCCACAAGTCCTGTTGAACAACGCTATCATACGCTCCCTTGATATCTAAATGTGCTAGCCACAGGGGCCTGGGTTCCTTTTCTGCTATTTCGATGCATTGCGTCAGTGAGAACAGATTGTCTTCCAACCTCCTGTGTTTCCGAAACCCATTTTGCAGTTAACCCAGCACCCCCTTATCCTCTATCCATGCCTGCAGCCTTTCCTTTATAATCTGCATCGCCAGACTGTAGACCACTGATGCCACTGTTATAGGACGGTACTTGTTTATGTCAGCTTTGTCCCCCTTTCCTTTATAGATCATGCTCATCCTAAGTTTTCATTCATTGGGGACTTCTCCATCGATTATTATTTTGCTCACTGGCTCTCTCAGAGCCTGCCTAGACATCGGACTTCATTTTCTTTTCAGAATCATTGGAATGCCATCTGGGCCTGTTGATGTACTACTATGAACCCTTTTCTCAGCCCTTTCTCACTCTCATCGTGAAAACGAAGCCATTGCGCCACTTGATTCATCCTTGTCTATTGTGGTGTGTAAAGCACTTCTTTGTTGAAAATTTTCTGTCACCCTTGTTCTTATATATTCAATAGCTTCGTCCCCTTCTTGCCTAGCACCTTGAGCTGTAGCTATAAACCTCTGCTCTAGGCTCATCCCATTTCTTAGGGAGTTTAGATGGTTCCAAAAAGTTCGCAGCTGCCTTTCTATTTTTTATGTACTTCTGCCAGCCACTGAGCTCCCCTTCTTCTAATCTTTTTATTGATCAGAAGGGATGCCTTCTGATCTACAGCTCTTCTACAGCTTAGAAAGATTTCCCATTTTCTTTCAACATCATCTGTCGGTCCACCCCGTTGCTTAGCATATCTGTGTTCCCTAGAGGCTTCCTGATGTTTTGCTATGGCTCTCTTAACTTCGTCTTCCCACCAACTCTTGGGCTTGTGTCTTCCTTTCCAAGTTGACTTGTCACGTGCCTTAGCAAGCTCTAGCCCAAACAGTCTAGT
Source organism: Rhipicephalus annulatus (assembly GCA_013436015.1). Taxonomy (NCBI): domain Eukaryota; kingdom Metazoa; phylum Arthropoda; class Arachnida; order Ixodida; family Ixodidae; genus Rhipicephalus; species Rhipicephalus annulatus. The sequence continues at coordinate 222,293 of WOVY01016091.1, read as the reverse complement.
TAGATTCGTGTAGGTCCACACATTTTTATTATCCTCAGTGATTACTTTCTCAATTTGTTTAGTAGCCATTTCTATTTGCCTATCTGAATGAAAATTTTTCTGTAGTTCCTCATCTTGTCTCCTTCCCACTTTCGCTGCTCTTCCAAAACTTAGCTTGATACGTTTGTGATCACTACCCAGACTTCTGGAGCCGCCTTCATCTATGTGATTTCCCCTGAGCTTATCATACATCCTATGTGACATCAGTGCGTAATCTATTGTTGACTGCAGCCTTCCTACCTCCCATGTTATTTTCCCTTCACACGTCTCGGTACTGTTGCAAATGATCAAATCATGTCTTTCACACATATCCGTGAGCAGTTTGCCTGTTGAGTCAGTATACCCATCTATATCTTCTATGTGTGCACTCGTATGTCCTAGTATAATTATCTCGCACTCTCCTCCTAACTCTTGAATGGCATTTGATATACACTCTAACATTACCTGGTTTTCCTCTCTGGCCTTTCCTCCCGTCCACAAGTACACGAAACCAACGAGTGTCATTTGCACTGCCACTTTCCCTTTTAGCCATAAATGTTCCTTGCATCCCTGCTTGACTCTTTGCCAACCCATGCTCTTATGTATAAATGCATCAATTCCACCCCCTTTTCGCTGCCTTCTGTTCTATTGCAATATTCCCGTACGCATTCCGGATTGCAGGGTGGTTGCTCCAGGTCCCGAAGATGTGTCTCAACAACCCCATATAGCATCAGTTCCTCCTGCCTCAACTGCTCTTCTATCTCTTCCCACTTTAACCTATTCCTGACACCCTGCATGTTAATATAGCCTACGTCTGACTTAGCTCGGCCCTTGTGCTTACGTCGATTTCTTCTCCCTCGGACTTCGTGTGGCTTGAATATTCGTGCCCCTTTAGGTCCGTCGTTCGCTACACTGTTGGCCTCAGGGCTCTAGGTATCCCTAAAAAAGCTTTGGCTTGGCGACCCATTCTGTTACCGACCCTCCTGCCCGTCTCACCACTGTAGTGAATGCCATCCTGTGCAAAGGGGCGAGCGCCAGGCTCGTACACGTCTTGGTTAACTTCCATTACGCTGTATCCGAGTTGCCGGCTCACACCATTGATCACACAATCGGCCTCCACTACCCTCCTTTCAATCCCACGAGGCTGCCCCCAGACCTCTGGGCCTGTGCATATGGTCACATGCACACCCCCAGAGTCTTTTCGGAGCTTATGCATCCCATCCTCTAGCTTTCTTTGAAGGTTCCGATCCTTGCCCTTCAACACATCATTGAGCCCAGCATGAATAATGACTAGATTTTTGCCCTCCATGCTGTTTTCTACAACCTCCTGAGCTTTGGCCAGTGCATCCACCATGCTCTTCCCTGAGTGTGCCTCCACCCCGACTCTGCCATCTTCCTTCATTGTCTTTAAGACGCCATCCCTAACTCTGGCCACGTTAGAGTCCCCCACCACTAGGACCCTTCTACGCTACAATCGCTGGCTTCTTGTTTGTGATAGCGCCCCTGTTTGCTTCACCTGTTTCTCTCTCTGTCGTCTGTCCTGTGTTTCTGCTCTGCTTGAAGACTGCTGCGCCACCGAGCTGTATGTTCTCGGAGCCTCCGTGCTGTGGCAAGACACTGCGGCCCCCTGACCTCCCTTCTCGCCTGTTCCTTCCCGCCTGTCGCCTTCTGCGCTATCCACGCCTTCCGTTTCACACCGCTTGGGGCCGGGGCAAAGCACCGTTAGCTCCTTTACCCGCTGTTCTAGCTCGGTCCGCCCTTCCCGTTCTTTTCGAAGATCGCCCGTCATTTGCTCTAATAGGCTGGCGGTAGCCTCCTCCCGCTGACGCGACGCTCCGAGCTCTTTTTGGAGTTCTAATCTCTGCTGCCGTTTCGCCCTAAGCTCCCCCTGAAGCCCTTTGATGCTAGCCTCCATGCGCTGCACGGCCGCCTCCAGTGCCTCGCACAGCCTGCACACGAAGTTCGCCTTCTGTGCGTCGGCGAAACTCGTGAATGCTGTCTCATTTAGGTAGCACCAGCGCTTGCATTCTTCGCACTGCACCAGCTCGCTCTCGCTCGTGGTTTTCCTAGCTTCCTTAGCCATCGCCCACCCGACCATCGGACCAAGTGCCCGACAGGCCTTCGTTCAACCCTAATCCCGCTCGCTATCCCGCCGCCTCCGTTAGCTCTCCTACCTCAACAACTGCTTGAAGCTGCCACCTACACCGCACACATATGTGTTCAATTTCTCTAGTAGCCTCTCATTAGGTCCCCTTCGTTTTTGGCTCTAGCTCTTTAACAACTAACCACGCACCCCGACCTTCTTCAAAACAGCCGCCTGCTCGTTCACGTGGTCAACGTCACTACTACGTTGCCCGTGTCCCACACCTACAGTACTCGCAACGCTATTTATTGATTAGTAGCGAAAAAAAGAATAGTGGTGTTCACAAACACAAAAAATGAAGAGAAACTTGTCTCTCATTTTGCGCTGCTTCTGCACCAACCGACCTTGCACAACCTTGCACGACCTTGAATCCGCCGAACAGGTGGAGCGCGCGATAACACGTCCGCACAGCTCGGAAATAGGGCCATAGAGTTTCCCAAAATTAACTAGAGGGCACTCTGGCGCTGCGATCGTTCAGTGACTATGGGAATGATAGGTAGTACACACATTTGCCTAGTCTTCGTACTTGGGGGCGCCGAATCGTACTTGCGGCTTTGTTTATTACTGGTTATGGTTTTGTTTTGAGAGAAAGAACAAACCCTTTTGAACTTAGGTACTTGATTCTAAATAGTAAGCATAAAAGAATAAGGTTTTGAAGCGCAAACAGTGAACATTTGCTAATTTATGTATTCGTAAAAAAACAGCTCCGAGCCACACGAACACACACGGAGCCAGAAGCAGGGCAGAAGTACGAAAATTAGACAAGTGTGTGTACTGCCCATCATTCCCATGCTCGCTGAAGCACCGTGTGTTGCAACTCCCATAGATACTAGCGCCAGAGTTCCCTCTAGTAAGTATTGTGAGAAACTCTGTGAGTAGGGCGAGAAGTCGATCGCAGCGCTAGAGTCTGAACGATCGCAGCGCCAGAGTCCTCTCTAGTTAATTTTGAGGAACTCTATGGGCTACATTGTCTAGAAATATATTGCCTAGCATGCTGAGCGCCCGCATTCCGAATGAGAGAGGCTGGCCGCGCATCTGATGACTGCACTCAGATGCCACAAAGGGCGCTGCGTGTCAAGAGTGTGCGTGTCGAGAGGGGATCTGGTTCGGACTGTCGCGGTAGATGGACGTGTTTTTTGAGCGCTCCCGATCGACTGCGCAGATAAGTTGTTTTGCATGTTTTGAGCTTGTCTTTATAAGTATAAGGCAGCACTTAAAATCCCTATAGCACTTATATTATTGTACGGGTTTTTCGGGGGTCAGTCACCAGATATTTATTAGTTTGTGCGTGTGTGTGTTTCATTTTTTTGTTTTTTTTTCATCTTTTTTCCCACCCTGCGGGAGAGGTGCACGTGAACTGAACACGCAAATTTTAGTAGGAGAGCTTAGACTTTCTCTTTTTTGTAGGGCAAGGCTCGAGTTTTGTAATTGTCGAGTGAGACAAGTCATAAGGACAATTGGTGTCGGAAAGACATGGTTATTTTATTTATTTTTTATTTATTGCATACTGCCAGCCACCTCTTGGTGGCCAAGGCAGGAGTGATACAAACTTTCATACTTGCAGCCACTTATAACACTATTCTTCACGGCGCAGAAATAAAATCACCACATAACAGGTTTGCGTGGAACATGAATACTCGGGTTACAGGAGCAACACAAGAGCGGTATCAAAAATACAATCCAAATTTTTGTTCCTAACACGAAGTGAAAAAACATCATAAAAAGAATTGAAATCTGCACATACGACCAGACAGCTTTTACTACAGACAGGCAGTGGCAGCTGATAAGAATGCGTCGGGCGCTGCGATGCTGGTGACGTCATGAGGTAGTTCATTCCAGTCGGAAATTGTTCGTGGAAAGAAGAAATATCGCCGAGAATTTGTTTTTGTAAGTGGCACCACTATGGTGTTATCATGCTTGTTCCGAGTTTTCCGCGATGTATTGTACTGCATGTAAGTGTTAAAGGCGAGTCCTGAGTGTCCGTTGACTATGTTATAAAGGAATTTTAAGCGATGTAGCTTTCTACGCGACTCCAATGTGGGAAGGGCGGATCTATTACGGAGTTCAGTGACTGAACAGTGTCTACTATACGCGTGGTAAATAAACCGAAGGGATTTATTTTGGACTCGTTCTAGTAAGTATATTTCAGTTTGTGTGTGTGGATCCCATACAACGTCAGCATATTCCAACAATGGGCGTACCAATGTAGTGTAAGCAACTAGTTTTGTTTTGCTGGTGCAGTGCCTCATGCGATGCTTTAAGAACCACAATCGCCGCAGTGCTGCTGATGTTATACCTTCAATATGAGTTTTCCAGCTCAAATTAGAAGTGATTGTCAGACCAAGGTATTTGTACTGGTTAACGGTTGTTATAGCAGTGTTGTTTAACATGTAAGTGAATTCCGAGGGATTTTTTTTACGTGTTATGGTCATCTTGACGCACTTTGCTATGTTGAGGCTCATTTTCAAGGAGTTACACCATGCTGTAACAACCGATAAGTATTCATTTAGGGTGGCGTGATCTGTTATTGATTGAATGGGCAGGTACGCAACGCAGTCGTCCGCGAAAAAACGACACTGCACAGTAGATTCGGATGACATGTCATTTAGATAAACTAAAAATAAAAGTGGTCCTAGGACAGAGCCCTGTGGTACCCCAGAATGCACGGGAGCGGAAGAAGAATTTTTATCTGCTATCCGAACGTATTGGTGTCGATGGGATAGATAACAATCAAGCCATCGAAGAATTCTTTCGTTGGTTAGGATTCGGCGAATTTTAAACATCAAATGGGAATGGGAAACTCGGTCGAAAGCTTTTTCAAAGTCTAAAAAAATCGCATCTATTTGTCCGCCTTTGTCAAGTGTTTTTAGAAAGTCATCAGTAGTGTGAATTAACTGTGTGGTGGTTGAAAAGCCTTGCCGGAAACCGTGTTGATTTGGGGAAAAAAATGGTTACTCTCCAGAAATGAACTTAAGTGTTTGAAAAGGAAGTGTTCCATAACCTTGCCGGCTGTACATAACAACGAAATAGGGCGGTAGTTTTTCACGTCATATTTATCACCTGATTTATGAATGGGTACCAATTTACCCTTCTTCCAATCTACTGGAACTTCGCCTTGTAACAGGCTTTCCCTAAATATTAAGCCTAAGTATTTGGAACACCACTCGGCGTACCGATAAAGAAAAGCATTAGGTATTTCATCTGGCCCAGCTGATTTTTTTGTGTCTAGGTGAAGTAGAGCTGACAAGATGCCTTCATCTGTTATAATCAAGTCTGGCAGTTCGAGATTGTTTGCGTGGAAATCAGGAGGGGTGTCACCCGTTCGCAAAAAAACAGAAGAGAAGTAGTCGTTAAATGCTGTTGCTATGCAGCTGGCATCAGTCACGTCCGCGTCCTTGATTTTAATTTTTGTCACTTTCACTTTTTTGTCGGAGAGGTGCATCCAAAATTTTCTTGGATTGGTTGTGAGAAAGTTGTGCATTTTTACGTTGAAGAAATGAAATTTGGAGCTTTTAATCTTGTTGCGCAGTTCGGCGCGGAGGCTCGTCAGAGCAGCACTACGTGGTTGTGTTTTTGAGCATGACAGGCGTTTTATCTTGCGTTTTAGATGGAGTATGTCGCGCGTAATCCAAGGACTACGGCCATGTATTTTTTTCACTTTCTCCGGAACGAACGAACTTATACATTTGTGAACGGTTGTCTTAAAGTGCGACCATAGCTGGTTAACGTCACAGCGATTATGAAAATGTTTGTTAGTAATTTTGTCGTACTCCTCCTCTAGGAGGTCCAAAATACTTTCGTCCGAGGCAGTATTAAAATTGAGGAATCTAGATACTTGGGTGGCCGAGGGAGTACACAACATGTTGGTTTTAAATAATACTAGTTCGTGGTCCGATATACCTGGTACAACTTCAATTGTGTTGTTAAACTTGCAAATAGACTCGGAAACAAAAATAAGGTCCAGAATCGAACTTGTGCCTGCAGTGACACGCGTAGGAGTCTTTACAAGTTGCGTCATGCTACAGGAAAACGCTATATCAAGTAGCAATTCGGAGTGCTGGCAGGGTGTTGTAACGCAAAAGTTATCCCAGTTTATTTTTGGCAGATTTAAATCACCTCCTACAAGAATGTGGGTATAACGTTTGCTTTGTTCGAGCAAAAAATCTTACAAATCTTCGAGTACCGCTATATCGGAATTGGGCGGCCTGTAGACAGCGCCAATGAGCATGCTCAAATTTTTATGCCGAAGAACTATCCAAGTCATTTCGACGCACGTCCCGTGCGACAAAACCTTAAAATCCATGCCCTTTTTCAGTACTATCGCTACACCACCCCCCTTTGAACCTCGGTCGTGACGAACGATTTCATGAGAGCTAGGAATTACTGCCGAGTCGGGAATGTCATTTTGAAGCCATGTTTCAGTAAGAATTGTGACGTCGGGATCATAAGCAATGAGGACGCTTTCTAGATCGACCGATTTGTTGACGACACTTCGAGCGTTTATGTTTATTACAGAAAATGTTGACGGGACCGCGTGAGAAAGTGGAGCCGGTAGCGCTCGTTGAGGCTCCCGATTGCTGCTGTGTCACTGCACAGCTACCGGAACCCTTGAGTTCAGCGAGTCATCCCACCGATAAAGCTTACCGTTGACTTTGATCTTGTCAAAGATCAAAGCAACTTTTGCTCCACTACTCTGTTCTTCTCGTGCGCTCGCCCATAGCTTTTTTCGTATTTGTTGCACTCGAGGCGAAAAATCCTCCGAAATGCTGTACCCTGTGCCTTTTAGATTACCGCAGTTCTTTAGAATCCTAGTTTTGTCTCTTCCGTCAACTAGCTTCAGAATGACTGGCCGGCACTTGTTTGCCACTGGCTTGCCAATCCTATGAATGCGCTCGATGGCGACATTTGGCACCTGAATTATGTCTTCCAAGATGCCCTTTGCCACTTGTTCACCAAGAGGCTGATCAGCATCATTCTTTTCTGTCACGCCAAAAATAAGCAAGTTATTTCGTCGACTGCGGTTTTCAAGGTCGTCAATTTTTTTTTGTCAGCCCGTCTACTTGTTTTTGTAGGTCAGCTACCTTGGTTGTGTTAGAAGCGACAGTTCGAGAAAGGTCATCCAGTTTTTTTTTCGATACTGGTCAGCCTATCAACCGTTTTACTTAATTGTTGGTTGACCGCGCTCGAACTGTCTTTCAGCTCGCGAATATCATTGATAATAGTTTTCAGCATTGCTTCTGTTGTGGGGCCCGGATTAGGCTCAACATCACCACACGACGACAATAGGTCAACCAGGCATTCATAAACGGCACAGTACGCAAGAAGCAATGACCGTGGGCACGGCAGAAGCACAAGGCAAACATTGTCGTCTCGATAACATGAAAGATTGCGATCGTCTCTCACCTGTACGAAAAACAGGAGCGGATTTCTGAGCAACATATTCGCAGAGCTTCCGCCGTGCCCACTGGTGAAGATGGCCCGGTCCAAGCGATTTATACTCTCTTCCATCGCTGACGTAATCGACGTCGTGCTGAGCTGCGCAGCTGGTTGGGGTGGCCAAGAGCGCATGCCCAGGAGTTCGTCGCTGAAGCAGCATTTTGAAGAATCTATGTTCCAGCTGCCACGGTGCCAATCCTCGCTGATGTCCGGGAGAGCGCTGCACTCCGCCTGCCCGTGACCGGTGGATGAAGCGAAGACCACGGCCTGTACGAAAAACAGGAGCGGATTTCTGAGCAACATATTCGCAGAGCTTCCGCCGTGCCCACTGGTGAAGATGGCCCGGTCCAAGCGATTTATACTCTCTTCCATCGCTGACGTAATCGACGTCGTGCTGAGCTGCGCAGCTGGTTGGGGTGGCCAAGAGCGCATGCCCAGGAGTTCGTCGCTGAAGCAGCATTTTGAAGAATCCATGTTCCAGCTGCCACGGTGCCAATCCTCGCTGATGTCCGGGAGAGCGCTGCACTCCGCCTGCCCGTGACCGGTGGATGAAGCGAAGACCACGGCCTGTACGAAAAACAGGAGCGGATTTCTGAGCAACGTATTCGCAGAGCTTCCGCCGTGCCCACTGGTGAAGATGGCCCGGTCCAAGCGATTTATACTCTCTTCCATCGCTGACGTAATCGACGTCGTGCTGAGCTGCGCAGCTGGTTGGGGTGGCCAAGAGTGCATGCCCAGGAGTTCGTAGCTGAAGCAGCATTTTGAAGAATCCATGTTCCAGCTGCCACGGTGCCAATCCTCGCTGATGTCCGGGAGAGCGCTGCACTCCGCCTGCCCGTGACCGGTGGATGAAGCGAAGACCACGGCCTGTACGAAAAACAGGAGCGGATTTCTGAGCAACATATTCGCAGAGCTTCCGCCGTGCCTTGATTGTAGAGAGATTGTAGAGTGTTCAGGATTTGGGGTGGCCTTGAAAGTGGAACCAAGTGTAGAAGCGGAAGAAGAAGAGGCTGACATGAAGTGTAGGCAGTGTGAGGTCGAGGAAAAAATGGACAAAATCATGGTTGCCCAGAGTGACCCGCTGATGAGAATCACTGAACACGAGATTGCGTTGGCGACAGAGCAAGGGAAAACGAGAGCTATGGGAGAAAGGCTGCCGAGAAAGCACTAGCCATGGGAACAGAGGAGCGGCCTACCAAGAGAACAGTAGGAAACCGGCAACCGGAACTGCGGAGAAGAAAGGGCAAGCAAGATCGGAAAAAACTGGTTCAGCCGGTTCAGTTGTCGCAAAGCCAAGCTTCAGCGAAGTAGTGGTGGGGCTGGGAGGGGACAAATCAGCGGGCGTCGTAAGTGCAAGAAACCACCAGGTGCAGGACGCTCTAGCTGAAAAGCCACAACATGTGATAATCGCCAGGGACTCGAATTTGAATCGACGCGCAGAAGCCATCAAGGCGAGGGCAAGAGGTGACAAGAGGGTTGCAGTAGGGGCGTTCCCAGGACGCAAGCTGGAAGCAGTCATGAGGCAAGCGAGCGCAAAGCTCAAAACTACAGCTGATAAACGAAACCTCTTGATAATTTCAGGCGGTTTAAACGATGTCTTAAATGAAGATGCAGCAGAACTAGCAGCCACACTGGCGAAAAGCGTCGATGACATGCGCGCCACTTCTCCTCAGGTACAGGTAGTGATATGCACGATATCAGAGGTACCGGTGCGGGATAGCAACCTGCAAAGAGCGGTTGTCAATGAAAACCAAGAGATATGGCGGATGAGCCGAGAAAAAGGCTTTGAAGTGGTGGAAACAAACAGAGAGGTGCATAGGTGGGGTGATTTTCAACGACACAGAATTCACTTCGATGGGCGGCTAGGTCATGAGGTGGGCTGGCGACTTGCAGGACGCGCGGTAGCTTTTTTGGGGGCAAGCGGGCCCTTCGGGGTGCAGGATAGCTGGTAACGAGGAAAACAACCAGGGAGACTCTTTGACAGGTGGTATGGACAGGTACTATTCCAAAGTGGCGCCAGTATCTAAGATAGGTAGAGTCCGGGCCAGAAATAGACGTAGCCATGAGCGCCGAGCCAATTCGGACATAGGGTATATTAACATGCTGGGTGGTAGAAACAGGCTGCATTGGGAAGAGATAGAACAACAGCTAAGGGAGAGAGGCTGATGGTATACGGTTTTGTAGAAACACATCTCAGGGACACGGAACAACCTCCTAACAATGCAGACTACGCGTGGGTATATTGTAATAGAACAGAAGGCAGCAGAAAGGGGGGTGGTATTGGGGCATTCCTTCATAAAAGTACAGACGGGCAAAGGGTCAAGCAGGAGTGCAAAAAAAAACATTTATGGCTGAAAGGGAAAGTGGCAGGGCAAATGACACTCCTTGGTTTTGTGTACTTGTCGACGGGAGCAACGGCCAGAGAGGAAAAACAGGCAATGTTAGAGTGAATATCAAATGCCATTTAGGAGTTAGGAGGAGAGTGCGATATAGTTATACTGAGAGATATGAATGCGCACATAGAAGATATAGAAGGGTATACCGACCCGATAGGCAGGCTGATCATGGATATGTGTGAAAGGCTTGATTTGATGATTTGCAACAGTACCGAGAAGTGTGACATGGGAGGTAGGAAAGCTGCAGTCGAAGATATATTACGCACTGATGTCACATAGGATGTATGATAAGTTCAGGGTAATGCACATAGATAAAGGTGGCTCCAAAAGTCTGGGTAGTGATCACAAACAGTATCAAGCTAACTTTTGAAAGGGCAGTGAAAGTGGGAAGGAGACAAGATGAGCAACTACAGGAAAATTTTTATTCAGGAAGGCAAATTGAAATAGCCACTAAACAAATTGATAAAGTAATCACTGAGGATAATAAAACAGTGTGGACATACACGAATCTAATTAGACTGTTTGAGCTAGAGCTTGCTAAGGCACGTGACAAGTCACCCCGGAAAAGAAGACACAAACCCGAAAGTTCGTGGGATGAGGAAGTTAAAAGAGCCATAGCAAAACGTCAGGAAGCCTCTAGGGAACACAGAAATGCTAAGCAGCAGGGTGAACCGACAGATGATGTTGATAGAAAATGGGAAATCTTTCTAGCTGTAAAGGGATGCATTCCTTCTGCTAAATGAAAAGATTAGAAGAAAGGGAGCTCAGTGGCTGGCAGAAGTACATAAAAAAGATAGAAAGGCAGCTGCGAAATTTTTGAACCATCTAAACTCCCTAAGATATGAGATGAGCCTAGAACAGAGGTTTTAATTACAGCTAGAGGTGCTAGGCTAGAAGGGGAAAGGGCTGAGGAAAGGGTTCCAGTAGTACATCAACAGGCCCAGATGGCATTCCAATTATGCTGATAAAGACATTAGGTCCGAAGTCTAAGCAGGCTTTGAGAGAGGCAGTGAACAAATAATAATCAATGGAGAAGTTCCCGATGGATGGAAACTTAGCAGGATGAGCATGATTTATAAAAGAAAGGGGGACAAAGTTGACATAAACAGCTACCGTCCTATAACAGTGACATCACTGATCTACAGGCTGGTGATGCAGATTATAAAGGAAAGACTGCAGGAATGGGTAGAGGATGAGGGGGTGCTGGGGGAACTGCAGAATTGGTTTTGGAAACACAGGAGGTTGGAAGATAATCTGTTCTCACTGACGCAGTGCATCGAAATAGCAGAAAAAGAACACAGGCCCTTGTGGCTAACATTTTTGGATATCAAGGGAGTGTACGATAGCGTGGTGCAAGAGGAAACGTGGGGAATACTGGACACACAAGGCATGGATGATGTAGTGGCTAATCTTTTAAAAGATAACTATAAAGGTAACAAGGTAGTTATAAAGTGGAAAAAACAGGTATCCCAGTCTGCAGAGATAAAACGGAGGCTTAAACAGGGGTGTCCTCTGTCACCCTTATTATCCACGATGTACGTACAAGAATTAGAGGCCAAATTAGAGAAAAATGACTAGGCTTCAACCTCTCTTTCGTCAAACAAGGACAACTCATTGAACAGGCACTACCAGCATTGATGTACGCAAATGATGTAGTGCTAGTGGCCGACAACAAGGAGGATTTGTAGAGATTGGTGGACATCTGCGGCAATGAGGGGTATAGGTTAAATTTCAGATTCAGTAAGGAAAAATCAGCAGCCATGGTTTTAGTGACAATGTAGGTAGTGAGCTTAGTCACGCTAGAGATAACAGATAAGTAAAATTATATGGGCGTATGGATAAGCAATAGGGCCGAGTACCTAAGGCAACACGAAACATACGTGACGACTAAAGGTAACAGGAATGCAGGGGTAATGAAAAACAAGGCACTGTGTAATTACAATAGGTATGATGTTGTGAGAGGAATATGAAAAGGGGTCATGGTTCCCGGTCTGACGTTCTGCAATGCAGTCTTGTGCACGAGATCAGAAGTTCAAGCAAGACTTGAAATAAAGCAACGTGGAATAGGTAGGCTTGCCTTAGGAGCTCACGGGAATACACCAAATCAGGGAGTACAAGGTGATATGGGATGGACATCATTTGAGGGCAGGGAAGCTAGCAGCAAGATGAAATTTTGAGAAGCGATAGAGACAAATGGGGGAGGAGCGTTGGGCAAGGAAGATTTTCAGCTACTTGTACATGAAGAATGTCGATACAAAATGGAGGAAGCGAACCAGAAAATTGACTGGTAAATACTTAGAAAACAGCAGGGGGCCAAACCAAAAAAAAAGAATTATCGGTTAACAAGAAGGTGAAGGAAGCTGAGACCGACATGTGGAGAATTGGTATGATTAAGAAGTCCGCACTAGAGATATATCGAACTTTTAACCTGGAAATTGCCAAGGAAAGGATCTATGATAATACTCGGAGTAGTTCTCTAGTGTTTGAGGCCAGGACGGGAGTATTGCGAACCAAGACATATTGGGCCAAATACGAAGGGGTAGACACGGTATGCAGTGCGTGTGGAGAAGAAGAAGAAACTGCCGAACACTTGATAATGTTCTGTAAAGATATTCACCCTATAGCTCAGGATGATGGCGCAGAGTTCTTCAAAACACTGGGGTTTAGAGACAGGGAGGGCAAAATAGACTTTAAGCGGGTAGAATTAACCAGACGGAGGTTATCTGATTGTTGGCAAAAGTCAAGGCACGAGTGAAATGAAACCTTTCAGTGCAAAGTACGAATCGTCAACCTCACTATTTAAAGGGGAAAATAAATCTAGTTTTTCGTTCATTAAATATTACGGCTTGGTGGCGCTAGCCACCACCCAATCTAAAGGGTACAGCCATATCCATTCATCCATCTGTGCACGAACGCGCGATATATTTCACTGTTAGCTGCCGCCCACAAAATACACACTACACACACAGACACGCACACACTACACGCACACACACAAACACGCACGCACACACACACTACACACACACACGCACACCCCGTATCGCCATCGTCGACTACTGAAGCCGACTCAGGGAACGTCAACTCAACATTTCGCTTCCGTTTTTTAGGTGCCGGTCCTTGATCACAGAGGTTTTGAACGTTCCTTTTGATCGTATTCTTAGGTAGAAGATGGGCTGGGTGTTTGCGAAAACTGTCGGGACAGCATCAGGCTTCAGGCGCGGCTTCTATCGGGCGATTTCATTCACGACACCGTTCACCGTAATCGGAAAAGATCGTTCGATGCAGTCACTCTCAAAATGTCTATCGCAAACGACAGCCTTCAGCGTCAGCCTTCTGTCTGCCCTCTCCCGTTCTGCAAGCCGTGCTGGGTTCGTCAGTGCGGTGAACAAAGATGTCCTCTTCTCGTTCGACCGATAACCGCTTCGACACAGAGGCACAAAACATCTCCTTTCTTTGCGTTGCCCCTTAGCCTTTAACATCTCAGTATGTTGCTGCTCACAATTGGTAAAATACGACAGATAACAGCTGTCAAACACTTATCTTACTCGTAGCGAGGCCACAGAACACCTACCAGTTTACAGAACAGAAACTGTACCTTTGGGCTGTTGTACCAAAATAACATGCCAATACGTAGCGGCGGCGTACTGAACTGCAATACCGCGAGACGAGCTGGCCCTAGTAGTACTATCATCATCAATAAACAGACGCATTTTTTTTTGCTGCAGGTGGGGAGGCCCGCGGCTGGTTCACCCTGCTCACTTCCTCTGGTTTTTTTTCTTTCGTTGCCCAATCGCGTTTCGTGTCTGTAGTTATCGCCAGGGGACCTATCTGGCCTCAACAGGCACGAACAACGTCAATCAAGTAAGGTTTGCATCGTTTATTGCGAGTGTCCAAGCCGGTACAATCAAAGTATAAGGTCGGGTCCGAACAAAACAAGTCACTCATACATATCGAAAGCTTTCAACCCATGTGTAAAGACTCTTGAAAGCTAACAAGCATATGCATATAACTGAACATCGAAATCGCTGAATGAACGTCGCTCTCATTGTGTTGTGGCGCTCGAGTTTAATAGCGTGGCTTCAGGGCAAGGGTCTGATTCTGCCGTCAGATGTGGCGCTTGCCCCGTAGTGTTGATCTCGAAGTGAATGCACGATGGGGAATCGGGAAGGAAGCTTGCACATCGCCGATAGATAGCTCGCACAGTTAGAGCAATGTAGTTTTGCCCAATTTGTTAAATAAGCAATTGCGGATGCGTGCATTTCTGAATCTTTCTCGCTCTGCAATGCTACATTGAGTACTTCACAATTCTGCAATGTCGTGTCGTGTCGAGAGGGTAAGCACTAGTTTTAATACTCAGCCGTGAGCCCATATCATAGGTATTATGTATTTAGAGGATGGGCCTAAAAATATTTCAGGCTTTCTACATTTGTTGTTAGAGTTAAGTTACACAGTTACCACCGCTAGAATTTCTCGTCACAGGTAATGACCAGTCTGCTGAGTATGCAGCGAACATGTACGCTGAAGGGACACTTATGAGGTGTGTACTTACAGATCGAAAAAGGCCCAATTTTAGGAAAATAAGCTTCAGGTATGCATTGTACAATTTTGTTGTCTGTACATCTTTGTTGGTACTCTTACATCACACTATCTGCTCAGCCTTGAGCACAATCTCTTTTTTGCATAGACATATCCTTAGAACTTGAGTACTTTCTTGCAAGCAAGCACTCCTGAAATCAATTCGTGGTACATGATGTGAATCTGTCCGAATACTGGGTCAATAAAGGTCACATTTATTACACACATGTTATTGTGCTTACTTTTTCAGTATACTTGTGCTTGAAGATGAATTTGTTTTCTCCCTGCTACTTTTAGAGGTTAGGACTTGAAATACGTACTATCTTGCAGTGTGGCTGTAGATAAGTGAAGATCACACTACCTGTGCGATTTAATAGATTTTTTATGACCGTAGTTTACAGAATTTCACTTCATAGTGGTAGACATTATAGTTGTGACAACTTAATTTAAACAGAAGCAGATGTGCACAAAGAAATCTGGAACGTTTTTCTGCCAAAGAAAAAAAAAACAGTACCACATGCAATGAACACAATCTTGCTCTTCATGACAGCACTCACGTCTTTGAGGAAGCTGTGCTGCAACTGCTCATCACCTGTATGATTTATTATTTTAGGAGCCCATTGAACATATATGAAAGGCTAAAGCGATTGAGTGCAGTCTTATGAGCTTTGGTGCATCTTTTTGTAAACTTATATGAGCTAAACAGGGTTAGTTAAGACAAAACAGTTCTGGGTGTTCTTCGTAAACTGTCACAAGGCACTACTAAATGTCGGAAAGCCTATTAATGCCCCTCACTGTGGGGGTGTTCATTATGTAGTGCCATTAATAATTTCTGACGATTCCCATGCCAGCTATGAAGTGATCGTTAGTCGTACAGTAGTGGGTACATTTAGATTGATTCTGGCTTCCAGGGGTTCAGACAATTGACACTGTAGCCTCACAGGAGACAAGACTGCTTGTCGAAACATTTGCGTTGACACCTTATGTTAACAGATTTTTCATATTGTCAAGCTTCAATCTTTTAAGGGTCAGTTTAGTTCACCTGCATCAATTCGAACTGGTTCACAGCTGTGCACGAGAAGTTCAGAGCTTGCGCGGCAAAAGTTCAGCAGTGCGACATGACAAGTGAATGACAAGGTATTAACAAGGTGGAATCCTTATTTTTGTTTGCTTAACTTAATGAGGTGCAAACATCTTGGCAAAACCCGCCGCACTTCTAGAGGTGGGTACAGCACCTACGTCTAATGCTATGTTGTTTGTTAAGCTGTGCGAGCAGCTGCACCAAACCAGCGCCGTCAGAGAAGAAGGTACAGGAAAGTCATGAAATAGTTTTGGTGCTGTACCTCTCCTGCGCTTTTTGAAATGAATGGCAAGATTTAGATCATTGCTGCGTCACTGAAACGAATGGCGAGATGCAGCACTTTGTAAAATGGATCATGTGGTGCAGGCGAATCGAACAAACCATTAAGCACACAAGCATCTTAGCGTTGCACCCCCATCGAAATATGGCTACAGTGGCTGGGATCAAACAGTGTGTTGTTGAGCTCAGCAGCGCCACACAATCTCACTAATAGTGTTACAGTTTCAACATTATTGAAGTGTAGATTTCATGCCATGGTAGGTAGGCAATACTTGTAGCCAATCTAAAGCACCTCTCCACGATATGCGCGGGAAAACATTCACAAATACAGCATTACATGTGTGAGGTTAGAGATGACCTGTTGTAGTGGACATTCAGATGTTTCAACGTGCTTGCAGAGTTGACATTCAGGGGTAGTCGTCCTGTCATTGCATGGCAGTCTGGCAAAACAAGTAACATCACCAGATATCAATGCACGAAATCAATGCATATTCAATGCATAAAATTTTCCAAAGTAAACAAATAAACTCAGTTAATCAGCAAACAGCAGTATTTTATACATATATGTAGTGGTACCTCATAACACGTATATCTCTCAGGGCTGCTTCTTCACAAGGCATGTCATGTAGTAGGTTCCTTGCCCATTGTACACATTTGCTTCCATGTCAGGTGGGCCAGGAGGCTGTGGCAGAAAAATAAGTATGTCTCATTTATGTGACACTTCCTTTGTCACACTATAGCAAAACCAGACCCATAATTATGTGATGTTTCTCAAACGCGACTGCAGTAAACTATTAACTAGTAGGTTTTTTGCACTCATATATGGGCTAGCTAAGAAGACACAAGCGAGGCGACAGTGATTTATTTGCCTTCATTTATCGCAACGGCCAGGTTGGTGTTACCTGGTGATAGAATTTAAGAAATAACTATTGAGTCAGTGACTCGTTCCCACGTGAAGCCATGCACGCCGCAAGTAACGCACGCTTTTCCGGTAACAGATTGAGACGTTCAACAATTTCAAATTTTATACTGCAACGCGCTGCCACCGTGTGACGCCTACGCAGTCATTGGCAAAAAAACCTACATATGTTGAAATGAATCAACTAGCACCGCAAGCAACCATCCTTAAATTACTGAAGTGGTTTCTACTCACCGGCCCGGACTTCCAACGGGTTTTCATCCGATGAAAGCTTCAACGGTCGCTTCATTCCCCGAAAGTCACACGAATTCCCTTCGCGAAAGCATTTGAACGAGCCAAAATAAACAGAATGAGAAAGAATGTGTCGGTCGGATGAGGCACGAAATATTTACAGCGAAACGAAACAGTCCGAGACACATCCGAACGTGCCGCGAGCAGTTACCTGCCGTCGCAACCGTTGGCCTGCCGCAATCTTTGAAATGAGGATAATGATGTCGATAGGCTGCTACTGACATCGAGTCAGCTGGAGCGAAAACTATTACAAAAAGTTGATGACGCAGCACATGTTTAAGAAAAACTACTTGCTAGAAGAACAAAATGTTTTTTATTTGTAGCGGTACGCAAACATGTAGTATTTGATCATTTTAAAATAAAATTTGGCCCCGACGAAGGCGCCTCTACAATAAAGTGCAATAGCGCGAGTGGTGAGAGAGTTTAGTATATCCACTCTGGGTGTTTGAAGCAGAAACACGCCGCGGTTGATTTTTTCGCACACTACAGGTGGGCACTTGAACTTGAGAGTTTCCGGGGTCTGGCGAGGCTCAAGCAGCAAATGGACGAGAAAACTTCTTGGCACATTCAGGCATGGATGGATGGATGGATATGACTGTACATTTTAGATCGGGTGGTGGCTAGCGCCACCAAGCCATAATACTTAATGAACCAAAAACTAGATTTATTCATTTTTTTCCTTTAAATGGTGAGGTTGAGGATTCGTACTTTGCAGTGAAGGGTTAAATTTTCACTCGTACCTTGACTTCAGCCACCAATCAGATAACATGCTTCTAGTTTATTCTACCCGCTTAAAGTCTATTTTGCCCTCCTTGTCCCTAAACCCCAGTGCTTTGAAAAACTCTGTGCCATCATCCTGAACTATAGGGTCAAGCCCTTTACAGAATATTATCAAGTGTTCGGCAGCTTCTTCTTCTTCTCCACACGCACTGCATACCGTGTCTACCCCTTCGTATTTGGCCCAATATGTCTTCGTTCGTAATACTCCCATCCTGGCCTCAAACAGTAGAGAACTACCCCGAGTATTATCATAGATCCTTTCCTTGGCAATTTACTGCTTAAAATTTTGATAGATCTCTAGTGCAGACTTCGTAATCATGCCTATTCTCCACATATCGGTCTCAGCTTCCTTCACCACCTTCTTAACCGATAATTCTTTTTTTTTTGGTTTGGCCCCCTGCTGTTTTCTAAGTATTTACCAGTCAATTTTCTGGTTCGCTTCCTCCATTTTGTATCGACATTCTTCATGTACAAGTAGCTGAAAATCTTCCTTGCCCAACGCTCCTCCCCCATTTCTCTCAATTGCTTCTCAAATTTTATCTTACTGCTAGCTTCTCTGCCCTCAAATGATGTCCATCCCATATCACCTTGTACTCCCTGATTTGGTGTATTCCCGTGAGCTCCTAAGGCAAGCCTACCTATTCCACGTTGCTTAATTTCTAATATTGCTTGAACTTCTGATCTCATGCACAAGACTGCATTGCCGAACGTCAGACCAGGAACCGTGACCCCTTTCCATATTCCTCTCACAACATCACACCCATTGTAATTCTACAGTGCCCTATTTTTGATCACTCCTGCATTCTGTTACCTTTAGTCCTCACGTATAGTTCATGTTCCCTTAGGTACTTGGTCCGATTGCTTATCCATATGCCCAGATATTTTATTTATCTGTTATCTCTGGCGTGACTTCCTGTATCCTAAGCTCACAACATTCATTATCATTAAAAATCATGACTGCTGATTTTTCTTTACTGTATCTGAAACCTAACTTATCTCCCTCATTACCGCAGATGTCCATCAATCTCTGCAAATCTTTCTTGTTGACGGACATTAGCACTATATCACCCTCGTACATTAATGCTGGTGGTACCTGATCAATGAGTTTTCCTTGTTCGACAAATTAGGGGTTGAAGCCAACTCAACTTACCTCTAATTTGGCCTTTAATCCTTGTAGGTACGTCATGCATAACAAGGGTGACAAAGGGCACACCTGCCTAAGCCCCTGCTTCACCTCTGTGGCCTTGGATACCTGTTTTTCCCACTTTATAACAACCTTGTTACTTTTATATATTCTTTAAAAAATATCAGTGACTTCATCTTCCACACCTAGTGTGTCCACTAATCCCCACAAGTTCTCTTGAACCACGCTATCGTACGCTCCCTTGATATCCAAAAATGCTAGACACAGGGCCTTAGCTCCTTTTCTGCTATATCGATGCAATGCGCCAGTGAGAACAGATTGTTTGCCAACCTCCTGTGTTTCCGAAACCTATTCTGCAGTTCTCCCAGCACGCCCTCATCCTCTATCCATGCCTGCAGTCTTTCCTTTATAATCTGCATCTCCAACCTGTAGACCACTGATGTCACTGTTATAGGACGGCAGTTGTTTATGTCAGCTTTGTCCCCCTTTCCTTGAGCTTGTCCTAAGGTGGCGCCATCTCGCGGCTGTTGATACCAACTGCGCCAGCCATGGTCAATGGCTCTTCTCTGAACACACTACCCATATTTTAGTACAACATAGCTGTAGCATATACAGTAACTCAATGATGATAGGCCTACCAGCGCCGTCTCTAGATCGGATAAGTTAGGAAACAGCACGTAGACAGTCTACGAAGACTGCTTAGAAGACAGCATTGAGTGCATGCTGTCCGAGAAATAGGATGGTAGTTCCTTAACATCTTTGTGCCGCTTTCCTTTATAGATCACGCTCATCCTGCTAAGCTTCCATCCATCGGGGACTTCACCATCGATTATTGTTCTGCTAACTGCTTCTCTCAAAATCTGTTTAGACTTCGGACCCAATGTCTTTATCAGCATAATTGGAATGTCATCTGGGCCTGCTGATGTACTACTTGGAACCATCTTCTCAGCCCTTTCCCACTCTCGTTGTGAAAACGAAGCCATTGGGCCACTTGATCCATCCTTTTCTATTCTGGTGCATAAGGCACTTCTTTGCTGAAATTTTTCTGTCACCCTTGTTGTTATATATTCAATAGCTTCGTCCCCTTCTTGCCTAGGACCTCCAGCTGTAGCTATAAACCTCTGATCTAGGCTTGTTTCATTTCTTAGGGACTTTGGAGGGTTCCAAAATTTCGCAGCTGCTTTTCTGTCCTTTTTATGTACTTCTGTCAGCCACTGAGAACCGTTTCTTCTGATGTTTTCATTGATCAGGCGGGATGCTTCCCTTCTAGTACTTAGAAAGATGTCCCATTTTCTTTCAACAACGTCTGTCGGTTCAGCCCGCTGCTTATGATGTCTGTTTTTTTCTAGTGGCTCCCCGACGTTTTGCTAAAGCTCTCTTAACTTCGTGATCCCACCAACTCTTGGGCTTGTGTCTTCTTTTCCGAGTTGACTTGTCACGTGCCTTAGCAAGCTCTAGCTCAAACAGTCTAATTATATTTGTCTATGTTCACACTGTTTTATTATCCTCAGTGATTACTTTCTCAATTTGTTCGGTAGCAATTGCTATTTGCCTTTCTGAATGAAAACTTTTCTGTAGTTGCTCATCTTGTCTCCTTCCCACTTTCACTGCTCTTCCAAAACTTAGTTTGATACGTTTGTGATCACTACCCAGACTTCTTGAGCCACCTTCATCTATGTACATAGATGAGCTTATCATACATCCTATGTGACATCAGTGCGGTAATCGATCGCCGACTGCAGCCTTTCTACCTCTCATGTCATTTGCCCTTCACACTTCTCAGTACTGTTGGAAATGATCAAATCATGCCTTTCACACATATCTTTCATGATTTTGCCTGTTGAGTCGGTATATCAATCTATATCTTCTATGTGTGCATTCATATCTCCTAGTATATTTATCTCGCACTCTCCTCCTGACTCCTGAATGTCATTTGATATGCACTCTACCATTGCCTGGTTTTCCTCTATGACCTTTCCCCTCCAAAACTACACAAAACCAAGGAGTGTCATTTGCCCTGCCACTTTCCCTTTTAGCCATAAATGTTCTTTGCACTCCTGCCTGACCCTTTGCCAGTCTGTAATTTTATGAATGAATGCCTCAATATGGCCCCCTTTCTGCTGCCTTCTGTTCTATTACAATATTTCCATACGTAGGCGGGATTGCAAGGTGAATGCTCCATGTCTCGAAAATATGTCTCGACAACCCCTTATACCATCAGTTCCTCCTGCCTCAACTGCTCTTCTATCTCTTCCCACTTTAACCTATTCCTGACACCCTGCATGTTAATATAGCCTACGTCTGACTTAGCTCGGCCCTTGTGCTTACGTCGATTTCTTCTCCCTCGGACTTCGTGTGGCTTGAATATTCGTGCCCCTTTAGGTCCGTCTCTCGCTACACTGTTGGCCTCAGGGCTCTAGGTATCCCTAAAAAAGCTGTGGCTTGGCGACCCATTCTGTTACCGACCCTCCTGCCCGTCTCACCACTGTAGTGAATGCCATCCTGTGCAAAGGGGCGAGCGCCAGGCTCGTACACGTCTTGGTTAACTTCCATTACGCTGTATCCGAGTTGCCGGCTCACACCATTGATCACACAATCGGCCTCCACTACCCTCCTTTCAATCCCACGAGGCTGCCCCCAGACCTCTGGGACTGTGAATATGGTCACATGCACACTTCCAGAGGCTTCTCGGAGCTTACGCATCCCATCCTCTAACTTTTTCTGAAGGTTCTGATCCTTGCCCTTCAACACATCATTGAGCCCAGCATGAATATTGACGAGATTTTCGCCTTCCATGCTGTTCTCTACAACCTCCTGAACTTTGGCCAATGCATCCACCACGCTCTTCCCTGACTGGGCCTCCCCCCTGACTCTCCCATCTTCCTTCACTGTCTTTAAGACGCCATCCCTAACCCCGGCCACGTTAGAGTCCCCCACCACCAGGACCCTTCTACGCTCCAATTGCTGGCTTCCTGTTTGTGATGGCGCCCCTGTTTGCTTCACCTGTTTCTCTCTCTGCCGCCTGTCCTGCGTTTCTGCCCTGCTCGAAGACTGCCATGCCACCGATCTGTATGTTCTCGGGGCCTCCTTGCTGTGGCCAGACACTGCGGCCCCCTGACCTCCCTTCTCACCTGTTCCTTTCCATCTGTCACCTTCCCCGCTGCCCATTCCTTCCGTCTCACTTCGCTCGGGGCCGGGGCAAAGCGCCGTCAGCTCCTTTACCCGCTGCTCAAGCTCGGTCCGCCCTTCCCGTTCTTTTCTAAGGTCGCCCTTCATTTGCTCCAATAGGCTTGCGGTAGCCTCCTCCCGCTCACGCAACGCTTCAAGCTGTTTTTGGAGTTATATCCTCTGCTCCCGTTCCGCCCTGAGCTCCCCCTGAAGCCCCTCGGAGCTAGCCTCCGTGCACTGCACGACCGCCTTCAGTGCCTCGCGCAGCCTGCACACGAAGATCGCCTTCTGCGCGTCGGCCAAACACGAGAATTCAGTCTCATCCGAAAAGCACCAGCGCTCGCATTCTTCGCACTGCACCAGCTTACTCCCGCTCGTCGTTTTCCTAGCCTCCTTAGCCACCGCCCGCCCGACCATCGGACCGAGCGCCCGACAGCCCTACGTTCAACCCTAATCCCGCTATCCAGCCGCCTTCGTTATACCACCTACCTCAACAACTGTTTGAAGCTGCCGCCTACACCGCACACATACGTGTTTAATTTCGCTAGTAGCGTCTCACTAGGTCCCCTTCGTGTTCGGTTCTAGCTGTTTAACGACTAACCGGGCGGCGTGTTTGACAATCGTATGCTGGAGAACGCGCGCGAGAGAGGGGAGACGCCCATGTCTTCTGCTACGGCGCTCATTGGCAGCGGCAAACACGAACGTCATTTCCGCGTTCAGTTAAAATTTTTTTCTGTTTTTCGCGGTTGCCGCGCCAGCAGCCAAGGCCACCGCGGACTCGCCAGTAGCGCTGGTACTGAGAGCAGCTGTGTGTGTGGTGTGTTTTTTTGAATCGGATTGCTTTTGGGCTGTTTCCGAACTACTGATACCTTAAGTAAACAGCATCGGACAAACCGCGTCGGGGGTGTACTGAGAGCAGCTGTGTAGTGTGTTTTGCGAATGAGATTGCTTCTGGGTTGTTTCCGAACTACTGATACCGTAAGTAAACAGTCTCGGGCAAATTGCGTAGACAGACTGCCCACAAGACGTATTTGTTGGCCGCAGCGTTGCTAGCATCAGGGCTCGCTTTTTCCCTTCGATCCCGCAGCATCTTTGTCACGTCCCTTAAACGAATGTCAAGTTTTAATACGGTTGGCTTATTACGCTGTTGCAGGTACGGCCGTACGTCATCGTTCATGTCTTGACCAATTTCGAGGCTACCGATGGTATTGCCTACACCATCGATGCATATCGATAGTAATTGTGAGTTTAAACTATTATGTGCTCATAATACGCTCCAGTCGGTTTTTTACCTGCAGCGAGAGTGGCGCAAAAACGTAAAACAGTTGTTCACTCACTGAATAGGTCATGTTTTAAAATAAACTGCCTAGCTACTTGGCATTGCAGTGTCAGTTCGTGATACCTGCCGCAGATTTGCGGACTTTGTGCAGCAGTCATTCTCCAACATACTGCACATGTATAACTTGCAGCAGACCGTGGGTTATGTTTGAAGCAAAATCAGAGAGATATGAGGCAGTTGCAGTGCAAAACAAAAATCAGATTTGACAACATAAGCGTGGCTCCCAACTGTATCACTGTGATGGTACTGAGCAGCTTAATACAATGGCGAAAAAAAAAGACACATCACAGGCACATGGTGCAAAAGGAAACTGAATGACGGTTAAGGGTGGCTTTAGTTTTCAATACATTTCTGCAACAGTATGTTCGTTTATGCCAGGTGTTCTATTTGTATTACTTCCAAGGCACGAGGGCGCTGCAGGAGGGAGTACAAAGTTCAATGCACACAAATAAAGTAAGCATTAGTAGTTTCTTACTTTACAGTGTTACCTATATGGTTGCATGCTTCAGGGAGGATCAGGTGTTTATTATAAGTAAGGAGGAACTAATGGACAGAGAAAGTGAAAATTCTGTGAATAGTGTCATCAGGTTCTTCCTGTCTCAGCAATTTTTTTTTTATTTTCCATGGCACCCATCTAAATTATTATTTCTACGCTTCCACATTAAGTCTTCGCTGCGAGTCACTCTTCCTGCCTTCATGGGGATGGCTTCATATAGGCAACATTCACAATAGGCTCCTAATATTCACAGTAGGCTCCCAGCAGTTATTCTGAACTCCGGGACCTTCTAATGTGATATTTTTGCACTAGAGCTCTTCCACAACTGTTCTGATAAACTTGACATCTGTTGACTTGAACCCGCTGCGCTCAAGTGTAAACAGTGTTTTTCGAAGCAGAATGAAGAAAGTTCACCGACATTAGCAAACTGAACTGGGCCGGTTGGTATGTACATTAAAAAATGTTGGATTTAGACAAGTCGTACCGATCTGTTTAAAACTCGCAAGTAAAAGCAAGCACTGGAAACTGCTCAAAACATGAACGGTAGCGTACGGCCGTTAGATGCGGCCGTCAGAATAGGGATTCAAACTACAACGCTGGGTGGTTAAAACTTAGGCATGAGCTAAACACGCCTGTCGAAAAACGAGCTCCCCACGCTATAGAACCCCGCGGCCACGGCCGTACGTCTCGCTACAACGCGTAAATCTTATCCGTCTACTACTCGTCGTAATGCCACGAGTGTGCAGATGCCGCTTGTCCACACAGTCAGCCCCGACACTGTTTACTTATGGCTTCAGTAGTTCGTAAACAACCCCAAAGGCAAAGTATAAACTCTCGGCGAGTGTTTGATGTAGCTTCAAACACTCGCCGCCTCTCGTAATCGCCTCATCTCGCAAAGCGAAACAGCCTTTAGAAGATAACGCCACGCCTAATGACAAGCGAAGGCGCAGACCTCAAGCACCCACAATACAATCCATCAAGTCCTCACAAAGATGGCACCACGCGCATCGTACCTTTTCGGCGTAGAGTACCTCGATGCGCGCGCCCCCGCTTAGGAAAAGGCCCCGCACCTGAAGTAGAGGTACTTTAGCTTAGAGTGGAGTCAGCTTTTGAAAGGGCAGATGCCGCCTTCTCGGCCTTCGCGGCAGCGTGGCCGCCATTCTGGATTCCCCGCCCGGTCACTTGTGCGTGGCGTGCGTGTTGTTTTTTGGTCGGTGCTCGTGTTTCTGCGTTCGCTCGTGTTTCTGCGCTCGTTTTCATGTGCTCGCTTGCGTCACCATGCCCGGGTGCTGCGTGCCGCAGTGCAGCAATCATTCTAGGAACGGCTGGAAGCTGTACCGATTTCCAAGAGACCCAAAAACACGGCTTTTTTTGACGGTACAAGTCAAGCATGAGAAGTGGCGTCCGACGAATGCATCACACATTTGCAGCGTAAGTAAATATTTATTTTTGATTGCGCGGTAATTTGATTATCCAGCATTACTTGGCGCACCATTATTTCTTTGTTGAGAGCGTAGGCAACGTCAAGTAGTGAAACGTCCTACAGCATATTGTCCGCGGCATTTGGACAGTACACGAGCCATTCCGGGTAGCGACCCCGCTGTAAGAAAATGCGTGAAGTAGAAGGCTGGTGTATTATATCAAATATAAACGCACAACTATGAGCAAAACCGAGTGGATGGTTGGAAAAAGCTGAAACCAAATGCAGTCCAAACTTTGCTCTCCTTCAAACGTATGTTTTTAATTTTACTCTGGCATTACATAATGAAGTATCGATTACAGGCATTGTGTGCGCGCAGCTGCAACTTCAATACGGTTAAAACCAAAGAGGAACGTTTATGCTGTGTCCAAATTAATTCATACATTGTAAACGTCTGAGTGTATTTCACTGTCTCTAGGCACTGACCAGCCACACTGGCAGCAGCTTTTCACTATCGGGCACGACGCTGTGCACTTGTTATAATCTCACGTGTAGTGACTATTTTACTCAAACAAAAACACTCATGTACGCGGGACCACAATGTACGTGATAAGATACCTGGTGGCCTACTTTATTTTAAGCCCTCCACTAACGCCCTCTCATAGCCCACATCTAGATTGTGGCACATCAAGTTCCAATTCGAATTAGAGGTTTTTTGTAGGGACGAATTTTTAATACGATTTGGTTATGATACTGTGGAAACTCCGTAAGATATGCATTAGGCAAAAATTAGTCAGTCAGTAAAGCGCAAAATGAAGTCCACGGTTCAATGAATCTTAATAGGGTGAAACAAGTTTTCCCCTATACCAGTGAAAAAGGTTGGGAGAACAACCTTCCTAGCTTTAAGAATGACCTTCCTAGGTTTAATGACCATTCAGATACCAGCAGCATTCGTTACGTTATGAAACTAACCACAGGCTTGACATAAATTGGCATTACATGAAAACATTTATAAAAACACACGTTTCTGCTTGCAGTGCTGCCCAAGGAACGAAGACCGCCAAAGGAAAGAACTGTGCCCGCACCCTCCGGTCTAGAGACCAGCAAGTCTGCTCCGAGGCTGCGTCAATCTCCAGCTACAGTTGAGATACCGCGAGAGGCTCCACTAAGCCATGCAGTTCATGAGTCTTCACTGGAAGGAATGTCGCGTTACGGAAACGACGCCATAACATTCAGCGACGCCATAACATTCACTAGAGCAAACTCTAGTGATTCACATTCAGGAGAAGCCAATGATGCCGCTATTGAAATATCAAATGGTACTGGTGAAACCTCAAATGCTACGGCAGAATTAGCAGAACTGAAGAAGAAGCTTGCTGACCTTACAAGAAAGTATACTGAGGTTCAGCAGCATCATGCTACTGCCAAGAACACAATCCAAAGTCTCAAGAAAAAAGTACAAAAACTCGAGAGTGACGCAACAAATATTTAGCAAAATTTGAAATTTATGAATGATGATCAAGTTCGCCCTCTCTCAAGAAGCAGCAGCTTGGAAAACTCTTGGTCTCCGCACACCATCTAGACAGGCCTTCAAATTAAATTTGCTTGTGGTACAACAAGATATGAAACGCTAAGAAAAATGGCATATCTTCTACCCATCCAACAGAACACTCACGCGAAGGATTCAAGATTTAAAGTTCCTCCCAGGCATTCTTCACTAAGTGATCGATGTTATGAAATGCAAAGCTGAGACTATGGAGAATGTCGAAAAGGACTGCGTCCTTTTTTTGGATTAAATAGAGATAGTGCCATGGCGAAATAGAGCTAGACCATGCTGAAGACACATTTCTTGGAGGAGTAACGCTTCCTCCGAAGCCTCAAGAGCCTGCGAACCACGCTCTTGTATTTATGTTAGGCAGCCTTAATCAAAGATGGAAGCAAATTATCGCTTATGAATTGACTATAGGAGAACCGTCGATGGTTGTTTGCTGAAAGACTATGTATTGGAGCTTGTACAGGTGTGCAGTCAAATATCTCTGAATGTTCGCGTAGTCACATCTGACATGGGCTCGGCGAACCGCACAATGTGGAGGGAATTTGGCTTTTCAAGTCACAGAGATTCTTCGACAGTATGTTCCATACGTCATCCGTGCATGGATGGCAAGGAACTTTTTTTCGTGGCTCATCTGGCTCACGTGCTGAAAAACCTCATGGTCCAACTCTTGAACTGTTAAGTTTTCACGCCGAGTGAGCCCACAGTGGCCAAAAATAGCCTGCCTTCTGCAGAGGTTATTGCCACGTTCCATTTCCCAAGAAGTAGTCGTCATCCGGGTCGTCGGGTAGCGGTTGGTCGACAGGCGCACGAGAGAGACAGTCTGCGTCAGAGTGTTTTTTGCCGGACTTGTAAATGACAGCAATGTCATATTATTGAAGTCTCAGGCTCCATCGTGCGAGGCGACCTGAAGGGTCCTTCAAGGTGGCTAGCCAACACAAGGCGTGGTGGTCGCTCACAACATTGAAGGGCCTGCCGTAGAGGAAGGGGCGAAATTTCGACGTAGCCCAGATGATGGCGAGGTACTCCTTTTTTGTTGTGGAATAATTTGCTTCTGCTTTGGATAGCGATCGGCTGGCGTAACTAACAACCCTTTCAAGTCCGTCAGCCCTCTGCACAAGAACGGTGCAAAGACCTACGCTGCTTGCGTCAGTATGTATTTTTGTCTCGGTGAATTCGTCGAAATGGGCAAGTAATGGAGGCGCCTGGAGGCGATGTTTAAGCTCCTGGAAAGCGTGTTCCTGTGGCGTTTCCCACTTGAACTCCACGTCGGCCTTGGTAAGGTTAGTGAGAGGATCAGCTCTGCGACCAGAATTCCTGCAGGCCCGGCACGACGATCCGACGGCAGGGCACCTCGGTGTTTCTCGCATGCTCGCAAGGATACAAGAAAGGTACTACTGGCCACGTCTTACCACCGACGTCACTCGTTATGTGAGGACATGCCGGGACTGTCAGCGACGCAAAACACCGCCGACAAGGCCAGCGGGACTTCTGCAGCCAATTGATCCACCTTGCCGACCTTTCCAGCAGATTGGTATGGACCTACTGGGGCCGTTCCCGACGTCGACTTTCAGAAACAAGTGGATCGTGGTAGCTACCGACTACCTCACCCGCTACGCCGAGACAAAAGCCCCGCCAAAAGACAGTGCATCCGAGGTAGCTAAGTTCTTCGTCAAAAATATCGTCCTATGTCATGGCGCCCCGGAGGTCCTTATCACCGACAGAGGAACGGCATTCACTGCCGACTTAACTCAAGTGATCTTGGCATGCAGCCAAACAAACCACCGCCGGACGACAGCGTACCACCCAC
This sequence comes from Rhipicephalus annulatus, assembly GCA_013436015.1. Taxonomy (NCBI): domain Eukaryota; kingdom Metazoa; phylum Arthropoda; class Arachnida; order Ixodida; family Ixodidae; genus Rhipicephalus; species Rhipicephalus annulatus. Next base: position 193,443 of record WOVY01016091.1, on the reverse strand, counting down.
AGACCAACGGCCTCACCAAGCGGCTTAACAAGACGATCGCCGACATGCTGTCAATGTACGTCGATGTCGAACACAAGACGTGGGATGCCATTCTTCCGTATGTGACCGTCGCATACAACATGGCGGTGCAGGAGACGACGCAGATATCTCCATACAAATTGGTCTACGGAAGGAGCCCGGCAACGACGCTCGATGCCGTGTTACCCAACGTCACCGACGAAGAAAACCTCGATGTGAGCGAGTACCTTCAACGCGCCGAAGAAGCCCGACAACTTGAGCGTCTCCGTATCAAGAATCAACAGACGACCGACAGCCACCGTTACAACCTTCGACGACGTTTCGTGGAATACCAGCCCGGTGAACGTGTTTGGGTGTGGACGCCGATACGCCGACGTGGACTAAGTGAAAAGCTTCTGCGACGGTACTTCAGACCGTACAGGGTGGTTCGACGTCTTGGCCCACTTAATTACGAGGTTGTGCCCGACGGCATCACGAACTCTCAACGACGCCGATCGCGACTTGAAGTCGTCCATGTCGCGCGCCTCAAGCTGTTTCATGCGCGTTGACAAACTGAAGCAGTGTTTTTTTTGTATTATTGTTGTATCGTAACTTATTCATTGTGCTTTCTTGCATTATTATTGTACCTTCATCTTTAGTTAAAGCATCGGGATGATGCCTTCTTTCAGAGGGGGGCAATGCCACGTTCCATTTTTCAAGTTTTTGTTATCATCGCAAAACACCACACGATTCTCAGCGCAAACCGCGCCTGCAGTTTTCGAGAAGGTTCCGGACTGTAGTAGATCATTTCTATAAGATCACGCCCACTGTGCGAACGTTACAGATTTTTCTGGAACCTACGACACCGCCAGCGATAACGCTAGATCATTCGACGGCAAGAGTATAAATGCCGACGCGCTTCGCCGCTTGTCAGTGGTTGATCGAAGGCCGACGCGCTGTTCGCCGCTATCAGTCCGAGACTGCTATCTGTGCAAGACTGCTGCTGTAATTGGACTTTCCGTTTACCGGGCACAGGTTCGCCCAAATAAACAGTTAAATCCCAACACGAAGTCTCCTGTCTTCGGCCACGTCACGACCCCGTGACAATATGCATGCACTTAAGCATATTCAGTTCAGCTCTCTTGGAAAACTTGCCAAAAATTCTGTACGGTGCTCTGGTGCAATCCTATGATCAGTAACTGTCCCATCAAAAATTTTGGGCATGCTTTATTGCATTATAGGGTATTTTGACAATTGACATGTGAAAGCCACAGTGCTTGGCTGTAATCTCAAAACCAATGTTCGTCTCATCAAGAAGTGTCAGATGCATTTTGTAGATGTTAAAGGATACTTAAACTACCAGCAAAGTGCTGAAGCCTTCAACACAGCACTGATCCGCAATCACCATTCGGCTTAGAAGTCATTTGTAGTGCTCTCTAACATGTTAAAATAAATTTATCAAACACTGGATTGATCTACTTGGTTTGATTCCTAATACCAGTGTGTATGACTTTCTGGAGGCACTTGTATTATAATAATGTTCCATTTTTCTAATTTTTTAACGGGGTGCACTCAAGGGCAGTGATATTTGTTTACCTTGGCACACTTATTGATATATTACTGTTTGAATCCCTTTATATTGCCCCGCCACGGTGGTCTAGTGGCTAAGGTACAAGGCTGCTGACCCGCAGGTCGCGGGTTCGAATCCCGGCTGTGGCGGCTGCATTTCCGATGGAGGCGGAAATGTTGTAGGCCCGTGTACTCAGATTTGGGTGCACGTTAAAGAACCCCAGGTGGTCAAAATTTCCGGAGCCCTCCACTACAGCGTCTCTCTTAATCAAATGGTGGTTTTGGGACGTTAAACCCCAGATATCAAATCCTTTCATATTGTATATATGTACGCCACTTTTGCAGGAGCCTCACATTGGGCTGCCGTATTTGAAAATAAATAAATATACCATCCTAAAGTGTTCCACGCTGTGCTCGGTTCCAATCTGAACACTAATATCTGTTGCATCATGATGTGCCGGGTGTGTTTTATTGCATTGGAGGATATTTTGGCTGCCTTGCATGAAGGGTTCAGTTCCAGTATTACGACCGATATCTGTGACTTCATGAAGAGTTATGCGCGGTTTGTCGTTTTAGAAAACACTTCAACTACAGACAACGTCCAGACGTTTCCCATACAGGGTTCAGTTGCAGTCCTGTGACCAATATCTGTCTTGTCATGAAAGTTTCAAGTAGAGTTAGTTGCATTAGAGCATATTTTGACTACAAAAAAATGCCCAGAGGCATTCAACGTACTGCTTGGTTCCATTCATATGACCAGTATCTGTTGTATAATTAAGAGCCAGATGCGGTTTCTTGCATTAGAGGACATTTTCCATACGTTTATCATTCAAAAGCCGACAGGGCACAATTACCGCCTCATGAGCTAAATCCGTCACATCTTGAAGAGTAGGGTGTGGGTTGTTGCATTGGAGAACATTTCGGCTCCAGACAACGTTCAAAAGCCTTCTTTTCAAGCTTCAGTTCCAATATTATGACCGATATCTATAACTTCATGAACAGTTGGGTGTCCTTTGTCGTTTTAGAGAATACTTTGACTAAAGACAACGTCCAGAAGTCTTCCATACAGGGTTCACTTCAAATATTATGACCGATATCTGTGACTTCATAAACTGTTAGGTGCCGTTTGTCGTTTTAGAGAATACTTTACTGAAGACAACGTCCAGAAGTCTTGCATTAAGGTTTCAGTTCTAATATTATGACCGATATATGTGACTTCATGAACAGTTGGGTGTCGTATGTCGTTGTAGAGAATACTTTGACTAAGGACAACGACCAGAAGTCTTGCATTAGGTTTCAGTTCTAATATTATGTCCGATATCTGTGACTTCATGAACAGTTGGGTGTCGTCTGATGTTTTTAGAGAATACTTTGACTAAAGACAACGTCCAGAAGTCTTACATTAAGGTTTGAGTTCTAATATTATGACTGATATCTGTGACTTCATGAACAGTTGGGTGTCATTTGTCGTTTTAGAGAATACTTTGACTAAAGACAACGTCCAGAAGTCTTCCATACAGGGTTCAGTTCCAATATTATGACCGATATATGTGACTTCACGAACAGTTGGGTGTCGTTTGTCGTTTTAGAGAATACTTTGACTAAAGATAACGTCCAAAAGTCTGGCATTAAGGTTTCAGTTCTAATACTACGACCGATATCTGAGACTTCATGAACAGTTGGGTGTCGTCTGTCACTTTAGAGAATACTTTGACTATAGACAATGTCAAGAAGTCTTGCATTAAGGTTTCAGTTCTAATATTATGACCAATATCTGTCACATCATGAAGTGTCAGGCACAGTTAGTGGCATTAGAGCACATTTCGACTATGCGAAATGCTCGAAGGCATTCTACGCAGTATTTGGTTCCTATCTTATGACCAATATTTGTTGTATCAATAAGAACCAGGTGTGCTTTGTTGCATTAGTGGATATTTCGAACACACACATCAGCCGAAAGCCTGCTACTCTGGCCTCAATTGTAGTCGTATCACTGACTTAAATCTGTCAGATTATGAAGTCTCAGGCGTGATTATTAAGTTGAGTGCTATAAAATATGATGTGTAAGTATACTGAAGGTACCAGCATATTCAAGATATTGTTAATAAGTTTGGTAGTGCAGGTATAGAAACCCGGTGGTTTGTAAACATGATCAGGAGGGCAGCCGCCGCCTCATTCTCTAAAGAGAGGAAGGGGGAGCTCAATGTCAACTCCATATATTAACATAATAGTGAGGGGGCGTTACATTCAGCCTACAGCCTCAGTAAGCCTACATGGAGGGGGGCACTGCGACAAACTTTTGCCCCGCCTCCTCCTTAAGGAGAACTCTGCAGGCGCCTATAATAGACGTACAGTTTGCTAGACGCGAAAGCTCATTCGCGGGAGCGGAACACGCACCGATATTGATTTGTGGTGCATACCACTATAGTTACTTTGGGCACTGGAATGTCAATTACTTCTAAAATAGTCTAAACTGTGGTGGGTGAAGCACTATCAATTTTTTAACGTGTTCTCATATCCTCTAAAACACATAAACCCACTCCAGTTAGGAACGTGCCGTTCTGTACTGAACTTGGACAGTTCTAAGCCAAAAGGTCAAGCAACATTGTGCATTGGCCTTAGACGCGTGGGCGTCAACGCGGTTGACGCGTGCCAGTGGTTGCGCGCCCTTTTCCTCCACAGAGGCGACTAGACGCTTTTGACGCGTAGGCACGTGCATACGCGTGCCAGTGGTTGGCACTTTACTGCGCAGCCACTTCGGCGCATTGACCTATCAAGTCAGCTGACACGGAGTGAGTGACGGTGAACATTATAAAAGATTGCGGAATCCCGCGGCTCGCTTATTTCCGGAGCAGTGCACATAGAAAGCGTAGCTCTCGTGCTCATTCTACTGCTTTTGCAGATTTCCTTGCTAAACCTGCCTACCGAGCCTCGTGGAACTACCCCCGTTTTTTAGAGTGAACAAGCAAGACACGCTGGCTCTAGGTTATTGCTTCGGTGTTGCTGCGCAGCCGTTTCGGCGCATTATATCAAGTCAGCCTACACGGAGGGAGTGATGGCGAATAGTATGAAATATAATGCGGAATCCTGCGGCTCGCTTAGTTCGGGAGCAGTGCACATAGAAAGCGTAGCTCTCGTGCTCAACCTACTGCTATTACAGATTTCCTTGCAAAGCCTGCTTATCGAGCCCCGTGGAAATACTGCCGTTTCCTCAAGTGAACAAGTAAGACACGCTGGCTCCCGGTTATCGTTTCGGTGTTTCTGCGCCGCCATTTCGTCACATTACCCTATCAATTCAGCTGACACGGAGGGAGTGATGGCGAACAGTAGAAAAGAATGTGGAATCCTGCGGCTCTCTTAGTTCGGCAGGAGTGCATATAGAAAGCGTAGTTCTCGCACTCAACTGCTGTTTTTGGAGATTTCCCTGCCAAGCCTGCATGCCTACTGAGCCTCGTGGAAATACTCCCGTTTCCTAGAGTGAACAACCAAGACACGCAAGGTCCCGTTTATCGCATCGGTGTTTTCTACGCAGCCACTTCGCCGCATTAGCCGATCAAGTGAGCTGACACGGAGGTAGTGATGGCGAACGGTGTGAAAGAATGCGGACTCCTGCGGCTCACTTTGTTGGGCAGCAGTCTAACTGGAAAGAGTAGTTCTCGTGCTCGACCTACTGCGTTTGCGGATTTCCCTGCCAAGACTGTCTACCGAGCCTCGTGGAAATACTGCCGTTTCTTCAAGTGAAAAAGCAAGACACGCTGGCTCCCGGTTATCGCTTCGGTGTTTCTGCGCAGCCATTTCGGTGCAGTAGCGTATCAAGTCAGCTGACACGAAGAAAGTGACGGCAAACAGTAGAAAAAAATGCGGAATCCCGAGGCTCGCTTAGTTCGGCAGCAGTGCCCATAGAAAGTGTAGTTCTCGTGCTCAACCTACTGCTTTTGCAGATTTCCTTGCCAAGCCTGCCTACCGAGCACCGCGAATTTATTCCGTTTCCATAAGTGAACAGGCAAGACACGCTGGTTCCCGATGATCGCTTTGGTGTTACTGCGCAGCCATTTCAGCGCATTAGCCCATCAAGTCAGCTGAGAGGGAGTGAGTGACGGCGAATAATATAAATAATTTTTTTTTCATTTATTTTACCCTCAATCGCACATAGCTTTACAGAGGGGAGTGGGGTACAGAAAAAAAAACTATAACCAAGAGCAAACATAGTAACATCAAAATAATAAAAATTACAAAACATGAAAATTCGATGTTAGGCAGTACAATGAATGTACGTGTAAGTATCATCAGAATGGGGCAAACACAGTACAAAAATATATATGTACAATACACACTTCACGTATCATCACGTAAGTAATTCTGTACTGTAGATGAGAACAAGTCGTGACTTGAAATGGAAACCATGTCTGAGGGAAGGTGGTTCCAGTCGTTGGATGTGCGTGGGACGAAGGAATGATGAAAAGTGTTAGTGCGGCAGCTAATGACGTGTACCTTATGTTGATGATCTAAACGAGCGGAGTAATAGGCAGGAGTGGTAATGAACTGAGCTTTCAAAAGTGGATGATTGAATATCTTGTGAAAAAGTATGAGACGGGATGCTTTGCGACGTGATTCAAGTGAATGTAGTGAAAGGCTCTGTTTCATTGACGTAATACTGCTAGTGCGATGGTAGTTAGATAGAATGAAGCGTGCTGCGTTATTCTGTACCATTTCAAGCGAGTGAGTCAAGTTGAGTTGAAAAGGATCCCAAATGGAGCATGCATATTCAAGTTTTGGACGAACTAGTGTTTTATACATGGTTAGTTTCACGGCTTGAGGGGCACGGCTAAAGTTGCGTCGTAGGTACCCTAGCGTACGGTTGCTATTGTTAATAACATAGGTAATATGATGTTTCCAGTTAGGTCAGATGTTATATGAATCCCGAAGTATTTATACGAAGTTACAGACTCTAGATCAATGTCATTAAAGATGTAGTTAACAGGGGGTCCGGTAGTTTGTGAGATACGTAAAACTTTACATTTGTTAGTATTGAGGTCCATGTGCCAAGTTCTACACCAGCTGGCAATATTATTAATGTCACTTTGCAAAGAAGTAGCGTCAGAGTTAGATGAGATTTCTCGGTAAACAACGCAGTCATCGGCGAGAAGGCGAATCGAAGAAGTTACAACATCGGGTAAATCGTTAATATAAATAAGGAATAGTAAAGGGCCCAACACAGAACCCTGGGGCACACCAGAAGTAACGGGAGAAGAGGGTGAGCTGTAGTTGTTAGCAACAACGAATTGTGAGCGATTAATTAAGAAAAACTCGATCCAAGCAAGAATGCCGCCATAAATATTAAGGGTCCTAAGCTTATATAGTAGTAGGTGATGATTAATCTTGTCAAAAGCCTTCAAAAAGTCTAAAAAAATGCAGTCGACCAGTGAACTCCGATCTAGAATGATATGTAACGAATGGGTAAAACAAAGCAACCGTGTTTCACATGAGAATGACTTCCTAAATCCATGCTGTGACGTGCTAAAGAACGATTTTGATTCTAGAACGTTGACCAAGTAAGAGAAAATTATGTGCTCCAAAAGTTTGCATGGTATAGAATTAAGTGAAATAGGTCGGTAATCAGTAACAGAATGCTTGTTTCCTGATTTGTGTAGCGGAACCACCTTTGCCTCTTTCCAAACGCGTGGCACCACACCTTCATTCAAAGACTGTTGGAATATTTTACACAGGAACATAGATGAGGCATGCTTAGTTTCTTTAAGGATTCTTGCATTTATGTTGTCAACACCACAAGCAGAGGATATTCTGAGTGATTCAATTAGTTTTACAATTCCATGGGCCTCAGTCACTATAACAGAGGTTGATGGATAGTTGCGCGCTGATAAAAAGACGGTAGCAGAAGTGGACGACCCTGAAAAGTTCCGGACAAAATTTTCGTTCAGGCGTGCTGCACACATCTCGGAAGATACGGGAAGGCCGTTCGAGTCAACAAGTACGATTTCACTGTCGTTGGTATTTGTAATAGTTTTCCAAAACTTTCTAGGGTTGCTTACAAGCATTGATGGCAGAGTGTTAGATAGAAAGTTAGCCTTAGCATCCGAAACTGCTGACGAGTAAACTCGCGCAGCACTCTCGTAGGAGCGCTAGCGTTTCTCCGTACTCTGTAGTTTCGCAGCACGAAACAAGCGTTTCTTTTTGTTAGAAAGTCGCTTTAGGTATGTTTTGTACCAGGGTGAGCAAGAGCTTACAGGTATAGACTTTAAGGGAACGAAGGTACGAGTAAGTTCGTAGATTTTGTTAACAAACAGATCCCAGTTTTCCTGCACGGTTCTATTATGAAAGTCATGTAAATAAGTGTCGTAAAATAGAGAGAGTTCGTTGTTGATTGCCTCAAAGTTTGCAGCATTGTAGTTATAGATAACCTTGCGTTTCTTAGTAGCAGTTGGCATGCTGTTGCGTATGTAAAAATGTAGCAGATAGTGATCGTTGAGACCAGGAAGTGAGTTTAGTGCATGAATGTTGTCGGGCATTGTTGTAAGATTCAAGTCAAGAATGTGCGATGAAGAATTGGTGACGCGAGTTGGGTTATTCACCATCTGCGTAATATTAAACAGGTTGCAAGTATCGAGAAAACATTAGCCATTTGAAGAAAATGGTACGACTTCTGGTAACGATGACGCCCACATTATGGTAGGATAGTTGAAGTCACCGAGAATAGTTATCGAAGAAGATGGGTACCGCATTATAATTTCATTAATGTTATCGTGAAACTCCTGAACAAAGCTGATGTCTGTATCTGGAGGGCGGTAACAGACGCCAAGAACAAGCGTTTTATTATTCACAACCAACCCGCAGCATATCACTTCCAATGTAGACGTCACGTTTATAAGAAAGGACTTGAAACGCTTCGAAATGGCAAGCAAAGTACCACCACCTTGTCTTCCATCTCTATCGCGGCGGTAAATGTTCAACGATTTGGAAGTAGTAAAAATTTCGTTATCGCAAACATGAGCATTCAACCAAGTCTCGGTCACGGCAATCACGTCGGCTTCACAAGAATCGATAAAAGCGTCAAAAGCGTCCCGCTTTCCCATTATACTACGGATGTTCGTGTAGAGCACCGAAATAGGACTTGATACGATACTGCTACTTCCCCTTGCTGATTGTTATGAGGAGGCATTAGATGCCCGCGCACATGACAAAAGTGCGGCATCAGGCTATAAACGTGCGTGAAGGTCATGGCTGTGATCGGAAGTTGAGTGCGCCCCATTTTCGATGCGGGATTCACTGCCATTACTGTGAGAATGCGCAGTAGTCTCGCGAACAATGCCCGCGGAGGCATCGTAACAATAGTTTCTGTGGTTAACAACGAGCTTGTCGTAACGAAGCTGAAAAGCGGGTCGGCCAGGCAATGATTTTGCATAATTGTGCAGCATCTTGCGCGCTGTTCTTGTAACCTGACAGTAGTTCTCCGATACAGAGTTTTTATGGCTTCTCAACTTCGATCGACGTGCCAGCACAAGTTCTTTTGCTTTAAGGCTTGCAAATTTTACTATCACTGGTCGAGGTTTCTCGCGTATATATGGACCACCTGAACGATGGGCCTTTTCTACTGCATTCGGGTCGAACTCGGCGCCTAGGCTACTAGAGAGCAAGTTGGTAAGTGCCTCTTCAGTAGCTTGCCAGGTCTCATTTTTATCGGGCATACCGAAAAGCACTAAGTTGCACCTTCGGGCTCTGTCCTCGAGGTCGTTTAGACGGGACACCAATGCGTCATTTGTTTGAGTGATGCTGCCGATAGCTTCATTCGCGACCTGCAATTCCTTCTCAATGTCCGCAACCAAGTTCAACCAAGTTCAACCGTCGAAAGCCGCCTTTCAATCTCGCATAATTTGCTCGCCACAAGTTGCTGGTTCGCTTTAACCTCGTCGATCGCCTTTGCCAAATTGGACTGCTCAACGGCAGATGAATCACAGCGGGCGCTTATCTTAGAAAGCATTGCCATAACTTCTTTATGACGCGCATCAAAAGAAGCTGTGTTGTTCTCGACATCATCTAGTGGCCCAGGGGTCTTTTTTGGAGGCCCTGGGTTTGCTTCAACGTCACCGCAACACAAGAGTAGCGAGCAAAGGGCGTTAGTACACTCTCGCGACAAGACATAACACCTGTGGGCGTGGAAGCAGCAGTAAACAACGGTTACTTGTCTTCTTAGCATATAATGAATCGGTTTCACCAACCTGTATAACGTGAAAGCGAAGCTCGTAAGCCATTGCCACAGTTGTGCTGCCTCCACGCCCACTAAACCACTGACGTTCGCTGTTGCCGCTTCTGTTGCTTGATAAGAACAATGTCTCTGACGATGACGATGTCCCGAATGGCCTGGAAAGCTCAGGTGTGTCAGCGCAGGCACTCGGATCCGTAGAAAAGCCACAGTCTTCTGGAAACTCCGGCTGTTTGGCAGGGGTGTCAACCGGCCTTCTGGAGTGAACCACGAGCGGCAGCCAGACCAAGACGACCTGTATAACGTGAAAGCGAAGCTTGTCAGCCATTGCCACAGTTGTGCTGCCTCCACGCCCAAAAAACCTATAAGAAAAAAAAACTATGAGGAATCACACTGCTCGCTTACTTCGGCAGCAATGCACACAGCAAGCGTAGTTCTCGTGCTCAACCTACTCCTTTGCAGATTTACTTGCTAAGCCTGCCTACCGAGCCTCGTGGAAATACTGCCATTTCCTCAAGTGAACAAGCAAGACACGCTCGCTCCCGATTATCGGTTCGGTGTTACCGTGCGGCCATTTTGGCGCATTAGCCTATCGACTCAGCTGACGTGGAGGGAGCGACGGCAAACAGTAAGAAAGAATGCGGAATCCTGCGGCTCGATTAGTTCTGCAGCAGTGCACAAAGAAAGCGTAGTTCTCGCGCTCAACTGCTGCTTTTGCAGATTTCCCTGCCAAGCCTGCCTACAGAGCTTCGTGGAAATACTCCGTTTCCTAGAGTGAACAAGCAAGACACGCTGGCTCCCGGTAATTGCTTCAGTGTTTCTGCGCCGCCATTTCGTCACATTACCCTATATATTCAGCTGACACGGAGGTTGCGACGGGAAACAGTAATAAACAATACGGAATCCTGCGGCTCGCTCATTTCGGCAGCAGTGAACATAGAAAGAGTAGTTCTCGCACTCAGCCTACTGCTTTTGGACATTTCCCTGCCAAGCTCTCTCACCGAGTCTCGTGGAAATACTGCGTTTCCTCATGTGAACAAGCAATACACGCTGGCTCCCGGTTATCGCTTCAGTGTTTCTGCACAGCCATTTCGGCGAATTAGCCTTTCAAGTCAGTTGACATGGAAGGAATGTGTGTGAACAGTAGAAAAGAATGCGGATTCCTGCGGCTCGATCAGTTCGGCAGCAGTGCACACAGTAAGCGTAGTTTTCGCGCTCAACTATCGCTTTTGGGGATTTCCCTGCCAAGCCTGCCTACTGATCCTCGTGGAACTACTCCCGTTTTCTAGAGTAAACAAGCAAGACATGCTGGCTCCCGGTTATCACTTTGGTTTTTCTGCGAAGCCATTTCACCGCATTAGCGTATCAAGTCAGCTTACATGGATGGAGTGACGGTGAAGAGTAGAAAAGATTGTGGAATCCGGCGGCTCGCTTAGTTCTGCAGCAGTGCACATAGAAAGCGTAGTTTTCGCGCTCAACTACTGCTTTTGGAGGTTTCCCTGCCAAGCCTGCCTACTGAGCTTCGTGGAAATACTCCCGTTTCCTGGAGTGAACAAGCAAGACACGCTGACTCCCTGTTATCACTTCGGTGTTACTGCGAAGCCATTTCGGCGCATTAGCCTATAAAGTCAGCTGACGTTGAGGGAGTGACGGCGAAAAGTAAGAAAGAATGCGGAATCCTGCGGCTCGCTTAGTTTGGCAGCAGTGCACAAACCAAGAGTAGTTCTCGTGCTCAGCCTACTGCTTTTGCAGATTTCCTCTCCAAGCCGGCCAACAAAGCCTCGTGAAACTCTGCCGTTTCCTCAAGTGAACAGGAGAGACACGCTGGCTCCCGAAGATCGCTTTGGTGTTACTGCGAAGCCATTGCAGCGCATGAGCCTATCAAGTCAGCTGACACGGAGGGAGTGACGGCGAACAGTATAAAATATAATGCGGAATCCTGCCGCTCGCTTAGTTCGGGTAGCAGTGTACATAGAAAGCGTAGCTATCGCACTCAACTTACTGCTTTTACAGATTTCTCTGCAAAGCCTGCCTACTAAGCTTCGTGGAAATATTACCGTTTTCTAGAGTGAGCAAGCAAGACACGCTCGCTCCCGAAAATCGCATCGGTGTTACTGCGCAGCCATTTCGGCGCATTAGCCTATCAAGTCAGCTGACACGGAGGGAGGGACGGCGAACAGTATAAAATATAATGCGGAATCCTGCCGCTCGCTTAGTTCGGGTAGCAGTGTACATAGAAAGCGTAGTTTTCGGGCTCAACTATCGCTTTTTGAGATTTCCCTGCCAAGCCTGCTTACTGAGCCCCGAGAAATTTTGCCGTTTCCTCAAGTGAACCTGCAAGACACGCTGGCTCCCGAAGATCGCTTTGGTGTTACTGCGGAGCCAATTGCAGCGCATTAGCCTATAGAGTCAGCTGACACGGAGGGAGTGACGGCGAACATTATAAAATATAAAGAGGAATCACACTGCTCGCTTATTTCGGCAGCAGTGCACATAGCAAGCGTAGTTCTCGTGCTCAACCTACTCCTTTGCAGATTTACTTGCTAAGCCTGCCTACCGAGCATTGTGCAAATACTGCCGTTTCCTCAAGTGAACAAGCAAGACACGCTCGCTCCCAATTATCGCTTCGGTGTTACTGTGCAGCCATTTCGGCGCATTAGCCTATCAAGTAAGCTGACTTGGAGGGAGTTACGGCGAACAGTAAAAAAAAATAGCCCGCAGCTTCCCTCGGGGGAACACTGAGGAGGATGCGGAGCATATAATTGGTTAACGGGGTGTTAAAGTGCGACTTACTTGGGTCGATGACTAAATTGGTTAACGTGGTTGTGAAATGGGGTGTTAAATTGCGACTTACTTGGGTCGATGGCTAAATTGGTTAATGTGGTTGTAGGAGGGGGTGTTAAATGAGTGAACACGTACACACGTATGCGAAAGGGCGGCGCTGGTCGAAGGGACGTCGATCATTCTGTTTGTGGATTCGTTGGCATTCATTTCACGGTGACTTCGGACGTCGACGCGCCGTACAAACCAACGGACGAGCGGCAACTGAGCGAGCGAGCGCCGACCTTGAGTATATATACAGCGCGACGGCGCATGCGCTGTCAGCTGTCGAATGTTCTCGAAGGAGAAGCGCGCGCGCGGCACAGATGGCGACGGCGCGACGGCGCATGCGCTGTCAGCTGTCGAATGTTCTCGAAGGAGAAGCGCGCGCGGCACAGATGGTGGGCGACGGCGCGACGGCGCATGCGCGCGCGTCAGCTGTCGAATGTTCGAGAAGCGGTGCGGACGGCGCGGACGGCGCACTACAAGGCGCGAGTATAAGATGCTTCCGCATCTAAAATAATGCGGAATCCTGCGGCTCGCTTAGTTCGGGAGCAATGTACATAGAAAGCGTAGCGCTCGGGCTGAACTATCGCTTTTTGAGATTTCCCTGCCAAGCCTGCCTACTGAGTCTTGTGTAACTACTTCCGTTTCCTAGAGTGAACAAGCAAGACACGCTGGCTCCCGGTTATCGCTTTGGTTTTTCTGCGGAGCCATTTCGGCGCATTAGCCTATCGAGTCAGCTTACATGGAGGGAGTGACGGTGAACAGTAGAAAAGAATGTGGAATCCTGCGGCTCGCTTAGTTCTGCAGCAGTGCACAAACCAAGCGTAGTTCTCGTGCTCAGCCTACAGCTTTTGCAGCTTTCCTTGCCAAGCCTGCCTACCGAGCCCCGTGAAATTCTGCCGTTTCCTCAAGTGAACAGGCAAGACACGCTGGCTCCCTGTTATCGCTTCGGTGTTACTGCGAAGCCATTTCGGCGCATTAGCCTATCAAGTCAGCTGACACGGAGGTAGTGATGGCGAACAGTAGAAAAGTACGTGCAAACCTACGGCTCGCTTAGTTCGGCAGGAATGCATATAGAAAGCATAGATCTCGCGCTCAACTACTGCTTTCGAGATTTCCCTGGCAAGCCTGCATGCCTACTGAGCCTCGTGGAAATACTTCCGTTTTCTAGAGTAAACAACCAAGACACACTGTGTCCCGGTTATCGCTTCGGTGTTTTCAACGCAGCCATTTCGGCGCATTAGCCAATTAAGTCAGCTGACGCGGAGGTAGTGACGGCAAACAGTATTATACAACGTGGAATCCTGCGGCTCACTTAGTTAAGCAGCAGTGCACATAGAAAGCGTAGTGCTCGCGCTCAACTACTGCTTTTGGAGATTTCCCTGCCAAGCCTGCCTACTGCGCTTCGTGGAAACACTCCCGTTTCCTGGAGTGAACAAGCAAGACACGCTGGATCCCGGTTATCGCTTCGATTTTTCTGCACAGCCACTTCGTCGCATTACCATATCAAGTCAGCTGACACGGAGGTAGTGATGGTGAACAGGAGAAAAGAATGTGGAATCCTGCGGCTCCTTAGTTCTGCAGCAGTGCACATAGAAAGCGTAGTTGTTGCGTTCAACTACTGTATTTGGAGATTTCCCTGCCAAGCCTGCCTACTGAGCTTCGTGGAAATACTCCCGTTTTCTAGAGTGAACAAGCAAGACACGCTGGCTCCCTGTTATCGCTTCGGTGTTTGGCGCAGCCACTTTATCGCATTACCCTATCAAGTCAGCTGACACGGAGGTAGAGATGGCGAACAGGAGAAGAGAATGTGGAAACCTACGGCTCGCTTAGTTTGGCAGGAGTGCATATAGAAATCGTAGTTATCGCGCTAAACTATCGCTTTTGGAGATTTCCCTGCCAAGCCTGCCTACTGAGCCTCGTGGAACTACGCCCCGCCACGATGGTCTAGTGGCTAAGGTACTCGGCTGCTGATCCGTAGGTCGCGGGTTCGATTCCCGGCGGCGGCGGCTGCATTTTCGATGGAGGCGGAAATTTTGTAGGCCCGTATACTCAGATTTGGGTGCATGTTAAAGATTGATTGATCTGTGGGGTTTAACGTCCCAAAACCACCATATGATTATGAGAGACGCTGTAGTGGAGGGCTCCGGAAATTTCGACCACCTGGGGTTCTTTAACGTGCACCCAAATCTGAGCACACGGGCCTACAACATTTCCGCCTCCATCGGAAATGCAGCCGCCGCACCCGGGATTCGAACCCGCGACCTGCGGGTCAGCAGCCGAGTACCTTAGCCACTAGACCACCGCGGCGGGGCAAGTGCACGTTAAAGAACCCCAGGTAGTCAAAATTTACAGAGCCCTCCACTACAGCGTCTCTCATAATCAAATGGTGGTTTTGGGACGTTAAACACCACAAATCAATCAATCAATCAATCGTGGAAATACTCCCGTTTCCTAGAGTGGAGAACCAAGATACGCTGGGTCCCGTTCATCACTTCGGTGTTTCTACGCAGCCATTTTGGTGCATTAGCCGATCAAATCAGCTGACACGGAAGTAGTGACGGAGAACAACATAAAAGAATGTCTAATCCTGCGGCTCTCTTAGTTCTGCAGCAGTGTAATAGAAAGCGTAGTTCTCGTGGTCAACCTACTGCTTTTGCTAACTTCCCTGCCAAGCCTGTCTACCGAGCCTCGTGGAAATTCTTCCGTTTCTTAGAGTGAACAAGCAAGACACGCTGCCTCCCGGTTGTCGCTTCGGTGTTACTGCAAGCCATTTGGGCGCATTTGCCTATCAAGTCGGCTGACATGGAGGGAGTGACGGCAAACAGTATGAAAGAATGCGGAATCCTGCGGCTCGCTTATTTCGGCAGCAGTGCACTTACAAAAGGTAGTTCTCGCGCTCCACTATCGCTTTTGGAGATTTCCCTGCCAAGCCTACATGCCTACTGAGCCTCGTAGAACTACTCCCGTTTCCTATAGTAACAACCAAGAAACGCTGGGTCCCGGTTATCGCTTCGGTGGTTCTACGCAGCCATTTCGGCGCATCAGCCGATCAAGTCAGCCGACACGGAGGTAGTGATGGCGAACAGTGTTATACAATGCGGAATCCTGCGGCTCGCTTATTTCGGCAGCAGTGCACTTACAAAAGGTAGTTCTCGCGCTCCACTATCGCTTTTGGAGATTTCCCTGCCAAGCCTGCATGCCTACTGAGCCTCGTAGAACTACTCCCGTTTCCAAGAGTAACAACCAAGAAACGCTGGGTCCCGGTTATCGCTTCGGTGGTTCTACGCAGCCATTTCGGCGCATCAGCCGATCAAGTCAGGTGACACGGAGGTAGTGATGGCGAACAGTGTTATACAAAGCGGAATCCGGCGGCTCGCTTATTTCGGCAGCAGTGCACTTACAAAAGGTAGTTCTCGCACTCCACTATCGCTTTTGGAGAATTCCCTGCCAAGCCTGCATGCCTACTGAGCCTCGTAGAACTACTCCCGTTTCCAAGAGTAACAATCAAGAAACGCTGGGTCCCGGTTATCGCTTCGGTGGTTCTACGCAGCCATTTCGGCGCATCAGCCGATCAAGTCAGCTGACACGGAGGTAGTGATGGCGAACAGTGTTATACAATGCGGAATCCTGCGGCTCGCTTATTTCGGCAGCAGTGCACTTACAAAAGGTAGTTCTCGCGCTCCACTATCGCTTTTGGAGATTTCCCTGCCAAGCCTGCATGCCTACTGAGCCTCGTAGAACTACTCCAGTTTCCTATAGTAACAACCAAGAAACGCTGGGTCTCGGTTATCGCTTCGGTGGTTCTACGCAGCCATTTCGGCGCATCAGCCGATCAAGTCAGCTGACACGGAGGTAGTGATGGCGAACAGTGTTATACAATGCGGAATCCTGCGGCTCGCTTATTTCGGCAGCAGTGCACTTACAAAAGGTAGTTCTCGCGCTCCACTATCGCTTTTGGAGATTTCCCTGCCAAGCCTGCATGCCTATTGGGCCTCGTATAACTACTCCCGTTACCTAGAGTAACAACGAAGAAACGCTGGGTCCCGGTTATCGCTTCGGTGGTTCTACGCAGCCATTTCGGCGCATCAGCCGATCAAGTCAGCTGACACGGAGGTAGTGATGGCGAACAGTGTTATACAATGCGGAATCCTGCGGCTCGCTTATTTCGGCAGCAGTGCACTTACAAAAGGTAGTTCTCGCGCTCCACTATCGCTTTTGGAGATTTCCCTGCCAAGCCTGCATGCCTACTGAGCCTCGTAGAACTACTCCCGTTACCTAGAGTAACAACCAAGAAACGCTGGGTCCCGGTTATCGCTTCGGTGGTTCTACGCAGCCATTTTGGCGCATTAGCCGATCAAGTCAGCTGACACGGAGGTAGTGACGGCGAACAATATAAAAGAATGCGGAATCCTCGGCTCACTTTGTTGGGCAGCAGTGCAACTAGAAACAGTAGTTCCCGTGCTCAACCTACTGCTTTTGCATATTTCCCTGCCAAGCCTGTCTACCGAGCCTCGTGGAAATACTGCTGTTTCTTCAAGTGAACATGCAAGACACGCTGGCTCCCGGTTTTCGCTTCGGTGTTTCTGCGCAGCCATTTCGGCACATTAGCCTAAAAGTCAGCTGTCAAGGAGGGAATGTTGGCGAACAGTAGAAAAGAATGTGGAATCCTGCGGCTCACTTAGTTCTGCAGCAGTGCACATAGAAAGCGTAGTGCTCGCGCTCAACTACTGCTTTTGGAGATTTCTGCATATTTCCTTGCCAAGCCTGGCTACCGAGCCTCGTGGAAATACTGCCGTTTCTTCAAGTGAACATGCAAGACACGCTGGCTCCCGGTTTTCGCTTCGGTGTTTCTGCGCAGCCATTTCGGCACATTAGCCTTAAAGTCAGCTGACACGGAGGGAATGTTGGCGAACAGTAGAAAAGATTGTGGAATCCTGTGGCTCACTTAGTTCTGCAGCAGTGCACATAGAAAGCGTAGTGCTCGCGCTCAACTACTGCTTTTGGAGATTTCTGCATATTTCCTTGCCAAGCCTGGCTACTGAGCCTCGTGGAAATACTGCCGGTTCTTCAATTGAACATGCAAGACACGCTGGCTCCCAGTTATCCCTTCGGTGTTTCTGCGCAGCCATTTCGGCACATTAGCCTAAAAGTCAGCTGTCACGGAGGGAATGTTGGCGAACAGTAGAAAAGAATGTGGAATCCTGCGGCTCACTTAGTTCTGCAGCAGTGCACATAGAAAGCGTAGTGCTCGCGCACAACTACTGCTTTTAGAGATTTCTGCATATTTCTTTGCCAAGCCTGGCTACCGAGCCTCGTGGAAATACTGCCGTTTCTTCAAGTGAACATGCAAGACACGCTGGCTCCCGGTTAGAGCTTAGGTTTTTCTGCGAAGCCATATCGGCGCATTAGCCTGTCGAGTCAGCTTACATGGAGGGAGTTAGGGTGAACAGTAGAAAAGGATGTGGAATCCTGCGGCTTGCTTAGTTCTGCAACAGTGCACATAGAAAGCGTAGTGCTCGCGCTCAACTACTGCTTTTGGAGATTTCTGCATATTTCCTTGCCAAGCCTGACTACCGAGCCTCGTGGAAATACTGCCGTTTCTTCAAGTGAACATGCAAGACACGCTGGCTCCCGGATATCGCTTTGGTTTTTCTGTGAAGCCTTATCGGCGCATTAGCCTGTCGAGTCAGCTTACATTGAGGGAGTGATGGTGAACAGGAGAAAAGAATGTGGAATCCTGCGGCTCCTTAGTTCTGCAGCAGTGCATATAGAAAGCGTAGTTGTTGCGTTCAACTACTGTATTTGGAGATTTCCCTGCCAAGCCTGCCTACTGAGCTTCGTGGAAATACTCCCGTTTTCTAGAGTGAACAAGCAAGACACGCTGGCTCCCTGTTATCGCTTCGATTTTTCTGCACAGCCACTTTGTCGCATTACCATATCAAGTCAGCTGACACGGAGGTAGTGATGGTGAACAGGAGAAAAGAATGTGGAATCCTGCGGCTCCTTAGTTCTGCAGCAGTGCACATAGAAAGCGTAGTTGTTGCGTTCAACTACTGTATTTGGAGATTTCCCTGCCAAGCCTGCCTACTGAGCTTCGTGGAAATACTCCCGTTTTCTAGAGTGAACAAGCAAGACACGCTGGCTCCCTGTTATCGCTTCGGTGTTTGGCGCAGCCACTTTATCGCATTACCCTATCAAGTCAGCTGACACGGAGGTAGAGATGGCGAACAGGAGAAGAGAATGTGGAAACCTACGGCTCGCTTAGTTTGGCAGGAGTGCATATAGAAATCGTAGTTATCGCGCTAAACTATCGCTTTTGGAGATTTCCCTGCCAAGCCTGCCTACTGAGCCTCGTGGAACTACGCCCCGCCACGATGGTCTAGTGGCTAAGGTACTCGGCTGCTGATCCGTAGGTCGCGGGTTCGATTCCCGGCGGCGGCGGCTGCATTTTCGATGGAGGCGGAAATTTTGTAGGCCCGTATACTCAGATTTGGGTGCATGTTAAAGATTGATTGATCTGTGGGGTTTAACGTCCCAAAACCACCATATGATTATGAGAGACGCTGTAGTGGAGGGCTCCGGAAATTTCGACCACCTGGGGTTCTTTAACGTGCACCCAAATCTGAGCACACGGGCCTACAACATTTCCGCCTCCATCGGAAATGCAGCCGCCGCACCCGGGATTCGAACCCGCGACCTGCGGGTCAGCAGCCGAGTACCTTAGCCACTAGACCACCGCGGCGGGGCAAGTGCACGTTAAAGAACCCCAGGTAGTCAAAATTTCCAGAGCCCTCCACTACAGCGTCTCTCATAATCAAATGGTGGTTTTGGGACGTTAAACACCACAAATCAATCAATCAATCAATCGTGGAAATACTCCCGTTTCCTAGAGTGGACAACCAAGATACGCTGGTTCCCGTTCATCACTTCGGTGTTTCTACGCAGCCATTTCGGTGCATTAGCCGATCAAATCAGCTGACACGGAAGTAGTGACGGAGAACAACATAAAAGAATGTCTAATCCTGCGGCTCTCTTAGTTCTGCAGCAGTGTAATAGAAAGCGTAGTTCTCGTGGTCAACCTACTGCTTTTGCTAATTTCCCTGCCAAGCCTGTCTACCGAGCCTCGTGGAAATTCTTCCGTTTCTTAGAGTGAACAAGCAAGACACGCTGCCTCCCGGTTGTCGCTTCGGTGTTACTGCAAGCCATTTGGGCGCATTTGCCTATCAAGTCGGCTGTTATGGAGGGAGTGACGGCAAACAGTACGAAAGAATGCGGAATCCTGCGGCTCGCTTATTTCGGCAGCAGTGCACTTACAAAAGGTAGTTCTCGCGCTCCACTATCGCTTTTGGAGATTTCCCTGCCAAGCCTACATGCCTACTGAGCCTCGTAGAACTACTCCCGTTTCCTATAGTAACAACCAAGAAACGCTGGGTCCCGGTTATCGCTTCGGTGGTTCTACGCAGCCATTTCGGCGCATCAGCCGATCAAGTCAGCCGACACGGAGGTAGTGATGGCGAACAGTGTTATACAATGCGGAATCCTGCGGCTCGCTTATTTCGGCAGCAGTGCACTTACAAAAGGTAGTTCTCGCGCTCCACTATCGCTTTTGGAGATTCCCTGCCAAGCCTGCATGCCTACTGAGCCTCGTAGAACTACTTCCCGTTTCCAAGAGTAACAATCAAGAAACGCTGGGTCCCGGTTATCGCTTCGGTGGTTCTACGCAGCCATTTCGGCGCATCAGCCGATCAAGTCAGCTGACACGGAGGTAGTGATGGCGAACAGTGTTATACAATGCGGAATCCTGCGGCTCGCTTATTTCGGCAGCAGTGCACTTACAAAAGGTAGTTCTCGCGCTCCACTATCGCTTTTGGAGATTTCCCTGCCAAGCCTGCATGCCTACTGAGCCTCGTAGAACTACTCCAGTTTCCTATAGTAACAACCAAGAAACGCTGGGTCTCGGTTATCGCTTCGGTGTTCTACGCAGCCATTTCGGCGCATCAGCCGATCAAGTCAGCTGACACGGAGGTAGTGATGGCGAACAGTGTTATACAATGCGGAATCCTGCGGCTCGCTTATTTCGGCAGCAGTGCACTTACAAAAGGTAGTTCTCGCGCTTCCACTATCGCTTTTGGAGATTTCCCTGCCAAGCCTGCATGCCTATTGAGCCTCGTATAACTACTCCGTTACCTAGAGTAACAACGAAGAAACGCTGGGTCCCGGTTATCGCTTCGGGTGGTTCTACGCAGCCATTTCGGCGCATCAGCCGATCAAGTCAGCTGACACGGAGGTAGTGATGGTGAACAGTGTTATACAATGCGGAATCCTGCGGCTCGCTTATTTCGGCAGCAGTTGCACTTACAAAAGGTAGTTCTCGCGCTCCACTATCGCTTTTGGAGATTTCCCTGCTAAGCCTGCATGCCTACTGAGCCTCGTAGAACTACTCCCGTTACCTAGAGTAACAACCAAGAAACGCTGGGTCCCTCGTTATCGCTTCGGTGGTTCTACGCAGCCATTTTGGCGCATTAGCCGATCAAGTCAGCTGACACGGAGGTAGTGACGGCGAACAATATAAAAGAATGCGGAATCCTCGGCTCACTTTGTTGGGCACAGTGCAACTAGAAACATTAGTTCCCGTGCTCAACCTACTGCTTTTTGCATATTCCCTGCCAAGCCTGTCTACCGAGCCTCGTGGAAATACTGCTGTTTCCTTCAAGTGAACATGCAAGACACGCTGGCTCCCGGTTTTCGCTTCGGTGTTTCTGCGCAGCCATTTCGGCACATTAGCCTAAAAGTCAGCTGTCAAGGAGGGAATGTTGGCGAACAGTAGAAAAGAATGTGGAATCCTGCGGCTCACTTAGTTCTGCAGCGTGCACATAGAAAGCGTAGTGCTCGCGCTCAACTACTGCTTTTGGAGATTTCTGCATATTTCCTTGCAAAACCTGGCTACCGACCTCGTGGAAATACTGCCGGTTCTTCAGTGACATGCAAGACACGCTGGCTCCCAGTTATCGCTTCGGTGTTTCTGCGCAGCCATTTCGGCACATTAGCATAAAAGTCAGCTGTCCACGGAGGGAATGTTGGCGAACAGTAGAAAAGAATGTGGATCCTGCGGCTCACTTAGTTCTGCAGCAGTGCACAGAGAAAGCGTAGTGCTCGCGCTCAACCTACTGCTTTTGGAGATTCTGCATATTTCCTTGCCAAGCCTGGCTACCGAGCCTCGTGGAAATACTGCCGGTTCTTCAAGTGAACATGCAAGACACGCTGGCTCCCGGTTTTTGGCTTCGGTGTTTCTGGCGCAGCCATGTCGGCACATTAGCCTTAAAGTCAGCTGACACGGAGGTAGTGATGGCGAACAGTGAATACAATGCGGAATCCGGCGGCTCGCTTATTTCGGCAGCAGTGCACTTACAAAAGGTAGTTCTCGCGCTCCACTATCGCTTTTGGAGAATTCCCTGCCAAGCTGCATGCCTACTGAGCCTCGTAGAACTACTCCCGTTTCCAAGAGTAACAATCAAGAAACGCTGGGTCCCGGTTATCGCTTCGGTGGTTCTACGCAGCCATTTCGGCGCATCAGCCGATCAAGTCAGCTGACACGGAGGTAGTGATGGCGAACAGTGTTATACAATGCGGAATCCTGCGGCTCGCTTATTTCGGCAGCAGTGCACTTACAAAAGGTAGTTCTCGCGCTCCACTATCGCTTTTGGAGATTTCCCTGCCAAGCCTGCATGCCTACTGAGCCTCGTAGAACTACTCCAGTTTCCTATAGTAACAACCAAGAAACGCTGGGTCTCGGTTATCGCTTCGGTGGTTCTACGCAGCCATTTCGGCGCATCAGCCGATCAAGTCAGCTGACACGGAGGTAGTGATGGCGAACAGTGTTATACAATGCGGAATCCTGCGGCTCGCTTATTTCGGCAGCAGTGCACTTACAAAAGGTAGTTCTCGCGCTCCACTATCGCTTTTGGAGATTTCCCTGCCAAGCCTGCATGCCTATTGAGCCTCGTATAACTACTCCCGTTACCTAGAGTAACAACGAAGAAACGCTGGGTCCCGGTTATCGCTTCGGTGGTTCTACGCAGCCATTTCGGCGCATCAGCCGATCAAGTCAGCTGACACGGAGGTAGTGATGGTGAACAGTGTTATACAATGCGGAATCCTGCGGCTCGCTTATTTCGGCAGCAGTGCACTTACAAAAGGTAGTTCTCGCGCTCCACTATCGCTTTTGGAGATTTCCCTGCCAAGCCTGCATGCCTACTGAGCCTCGTAGAAACTACTCCCGTTACCTAGAGTAACAACCAAGAAACGCTGGGTCCCGGTTATCGCTTCGGTGGTTCTACGCAGCCATTTTGGCGCATTAGCCGATCAAGTCAGCTGACACGGAGGTAGTGACGGCGAACAATATAAAAGAATGCGGAATCCTCGGCTCACTTTGTTGGGCAGCAGTGCAACTAGAAACAGTAGTTCCCGTGCTCAACCTACTGCTTTTGCATATTTCCCTGCCAAGCCTGTCTACCGAGCCTCGTGGAAATACTGCTGTTTCTTCAAGTGAACATGCAAGACACGCTGGCTCCCGGTTTTCGCTTCGGTGTTTCTGCGCAGCCATTTCGGCACATTAGCCTAAAAGTCAGCTGTCAAGGAGGGAATGTTGGCGAACAGTAGAAAAGAATGTGGAATCCTGCGGCTCACTTAGTTCTGCAGCAGTGCACATAGAAAGCGTAGTGCTCGCGCTCAACTACTGCTTTTGGAGATTTCTGCATATTTCCTTGCAAAACCTGGCTACCGAGCCTCGTGGAAATACTGCCGGTTCTTCAAGTGAACATGCAAGACACGCTGGCTCCCAGTTATCGCTTCGGTGTTTCTGCGCAGCCATTTCGGCACATTAGCCTAAAAGTCAGCTGTCACGGAGGGAATGTTGGCGAACAGTAGAAAAGAATGTGGAATCCTGCGGCTCACTTAGTTCTGCAGCAGTGCACAGAGAAAGCGTAGTGCTCGCGCTCAACTACTGCTTTTGGAGATTTCTGCATATTTCCTTGCCAAGCCTGGCTACCGAGCCTCGTGGAAATACTGCCGGTTCTTCAAGTGAACATGCAAGACACGCTGGCTCCCGGTTTTTGGCTTCGGTGTTTCTGCGCAGCCATTTCGGCACATTAGCCTTAAAGTCAGCTGACACGGAGGGAATGTTGGCGAACAGTAGAAAAGAATGTGGAATCCTGCGGCTCACTTAGTTCTGCAGCAGTGCACATAGAAAGCGTAGTGCTCGCGCTCAACTACTGCTTTTGGAGATTTCTGCATATTTCCTTGCCAAGCCTGGCTACCGAGCCTCGTGGAAATACTGCCGTTTCTTCAAGTGAACATGCAAGACACGCTGGCTCCCGGGTTTCGCTTCGGTGTTTCTGCGCAGCCATTTCGGCACATTAGCCTTAAAGTCAGCTGACACGGAGGGAATGTTGGCGAACAGTAGAAAAGATTGTGGAATCCTGTGGCTCACTTAGTTCTGCAGCAGTGCACATAGAAAGCGTAGTGCTCGCGCTCAACTACTGCTTTTGGAGATTTCTGCATATTTCCTTGCCAAGTCTGGCTACCGAGCCTCGTGGAAATACTGCCGGTTCTTCAATTGAACATGCAAGACACGCTGGCTCCCAGTTATCGCTTCGGTGTTTCTGCGCAGCCATTTCGGCACATTAGCCTAAAAGTCAGCTGTCACGGAGGGAATGTTGGCGAACAGTAGAAAAGAATGTGGAATCCTGCGGCTCACTTAGTTCTGCAGCAGTGCACATAGAAAGCGTAGTGCTCGCGCTCAACTACTGCTTTTGGAGATTTCTGCATATTTCCTTGCCAAGCCTGGCTACCGAGCCTCGTGGAAATACTGCCGGTTCTTCAAGTGAACATGCAAGACACGCTGGCTCCCGGTTTTCGCTTCGGTGTTTCTGCGCAGCCATTTCGGCACATTAGCCTTAAAGTCAGCTGACACGGAGGGAATGTTGGCGAACAGTAGAAAAGAATGTGGAATCCTGCGGCTCACTTAGTTCTGCAGCAGTGCACATAGAAAGCGTAGTGCTCGCGCACAACTACTGCTTTTAGAGATTTCTGCATATTTCTTTGCCAAGCCTGGCTACCGAGCCTCGTGGAAATACTGCCGTTTCTTCAAGTGAACATGCAAGACACGCTGGCTCCCGGTTAGAGCTTAGGTTTTTCTGCGAAGCCATATCGGCGCATTAGCCTGTCGAGTCAGCTTACATGGAGGGAGTTAGGGTGAACAGTAGAAAAGGATGTGGAATCCTGCGGCTTGCTTAGTTCTGCAACAGTGCACATAGAAAGCGTAGTGCTCGCGCTCAACTACTGCTTTTGGAGATTTCTGCATATTTCCTTGCCAAGCCTGGCTACCGAGCCTCGTGGAAATACTGCCGTTTCTTCAAGTGAACATGCAAGACACGCTGGCTCCCGGATATCGCTTTGGTTTTTCTGCGAAGCCTTATCGGCGCATTAGCCTGTCGAGTCAGCTTACATTGAGGGAGTGAGGGTGAACAGTAGAAAAGAATGTGGAATCCTGCGGCTCACTTAGTTCTGCAGCAGTGCACATAGAAAGCGTAGTGCTTGCGCTCAACTACTGCTTTTGGAGATTTCTGCATATTTCCTTGCCAAGCCTGGCTACCGAGCCTCGTGGAAATACTGCCGTTTCTTCAAGTGAACATGCAAGACACGCTGGCTCCCGGTTATCGCTTTGATTTTTCTGCACAGCCACTTCGTCACATTATCCTATCAAGTTAGCTGACACGGAGGTAGTGATGGTGAACAGGAGAAAAGAATGTGGAATCCTGCGGCTCCTTAGTTCTGCAGCAGTGCATATAGAAAGCGTAGTTGTTGCGTTCAACTACTGTATTTGGAGATTTCCCTGCCAAGCCTGCCTACTGAGCTTCGTGGAAATACTCCCGTTTTCTAGAGTGAACAAGCAAGACACGCTGGCTCCCTGTTATCGCTTCGGTGTTTGGCGCAGCCACTTCGTCGCATTACCCTATCAAGTCAGCTGACGCGGAGGTAGTGATGGCGAACAGGAGAAGAGAATGTCGAAACCTACGGCTCACTTAGTTTGGCAGGAGTGCATATAGAAAGCGTAGTTATCGCGCTAAACTATCGCTTTTGGAGATTTCCCTGCCAAGCCTGCCTACTGATCCTCGTGGAACTACGCCCCGCCACGATGGTCTAGTGGCTAAAGTACTCGGCTGCTGATCCGTAGGTCGCGGGTTCGATTCCCGGTGGCGGCGGCTGCATTTTTCGATGGATGCGGAACTTTTGTAGGCCCGTGTACTCAGATTTGGGTGCATGTTAAAGATTGATTGATTTGTGGGGTTTAACGTCCTAAAACCACCATATGATTATGAGGGACGCCGTAGTAGAGGGCTCCGGAAATTTCGACCACCTGGGGTTCTTTAACGTGCACCCAAATCTGAGCACACGGGCCTACAACATTTCCGCCTCCATCGGAAGTGCAGCCGCCGCACCCGGGATTCGAACCCGCGACCTGCGGGTCAGCAGCCGAGTACCTTAGCCACTAGACCACCGCGGCGGGGCAAGTGCACGTTAAAGAACCCCAGGTAGTAAAAATTTCCAGAGCACTCCACTACGGCGTCCCTCATAATCAAATGGTGGTTTTGGGACGTTAAATACCACAAATCAATCAATCAATCGTGGGAAATACTCCCGTTTCCTAGAGTGGACAACCAAGACACGCTGGGTCCCGTTCATCACTTCGGTGTTTCTACGCAGCCATTTCGATGCATTAGCCGATCAAATCAGCTGACACGGAAGTAGTGACGGCGAACAACATAAAAGAATGTCTAATCCTGCGGCTCTCTTGGTTCTGCAGCAGTGTACATATAAAGCGTAGTTCTCGTGGTCAACCTACTGCTTTTGCTAATTTCAGTGTCAAGCCTGTCGACCGAGCCTCGTGGAAATACTTCCGTTTCTTAGAGTGAACAAGCAAGACACGCTGCCTCCCGGTTGTCGCTTCGGTGTTACTGCAAGCCATTAGGGCGCATTTGCCAATCAAGTCGGCTGACATGGAGGGAGTGACGGCGAAAAGTATGAAAGAATGCGGAATCCAGCGGCTCGCTTATTTCGGCAGCAGTGCACTTACAAAAGGTAGTTCTCGCGCTCCACTATCGCTTTTGGAGATTTCCCTGCCAAGCCTGCATGCCTACTGAGCCTCGTAGAACTACTCCCGTTTCCTAGAGTAACAACAAAGAAACGCTGGGTCCCGGTTATCGCTCCGGTGGTTCTACGCAGCGATTTCGGCGCATCAGCCGATCAAGTCAGCTGACACGGAGGTAGTGATGGCGAGCAGTATTATACAATGCGGAATCCTGCGGCTCGCTTATTTCGGCAGCAGTGCACTTACAAAAGGTAGTTCTCGCGCTCCACTATCGCTTTTGGAGATTTCCCTGCCAAGCCTGCATGCCTACTGAGCCTCGTAGAACTACTCCCGTTACCTAGAGTAACAACCAAGAAACGCTGGGTCCCGGTTATCGCTTCGGTGGTTCTACGCAGCCATTTTGGCGCATTAGCCGATCAAGTCAGCTGACACGGAGGTAGTTACGGCGAACAATATAAAAGAATGCGGAATCCTCAGCTCGCTTTGTTGGGCAGCAGTGCAACTAGAAACAGTAGTTCTCGTGCTCAACCTACTGCTTTTGCATATTTCCCTGCCAAGCCTGTCTACCGAGCCTCGTTGAAATACTGCTGTTTCTTCAAGTGAACATGCAAGACACCCTGGCTCCCAGTTATCGCTTCGGTGTTTCTGCGCAGCCATTTCGGCACATTAGCCTAAAAGTCAGCTGTCACGGAGGGTATGTTGGCGAACAGTAGAAAAGAATGTGGAATCCTGCGGCTCACTTAGTTCTGCAGCAGTGCACATAGAAAGCGTAGTGCTCGCGCTCAACTACTGCTTTTGGAGATTTCTGCATATTTTCTTGCCAAGCCTGGCTACCGAGCCTCGTGGAAATACTGCCGGTTCTTCAAGTGAACATGCAAGACACGCTGGCTCCCAGTTATCGCTTCGGTGTTTCTGCGCAGCCATTTCGGCACATTAGCCTAAAAGTCAGCTGTCACGGAGGGAATGTTGGCGAACAGTAGAAAAGAATGTGGAATCCTGCGGCTCACTTAGTTCTGCAGCAGTGCACATAGAAAGCGTAGTGCTCGCGCACAACTACTACTGCTTTTGGAGATTTCTGCATATTTTCTTGCCAAGTCTGGCTACCGAGCCTCGTGGAAATACTGCCGTTTCTTCAAGTGAACATGCAAGACACGCTGGCTCCCGGTTTTCGCTTCGGTGTTTCTGCGCAGCCATTTCGGCACATTAGCCTCAAAGTCAGCTGTCACGGAGGGAATGTTGGCGAACATTAGAAAAGAATGTGGAATCCTGCGGCTCACTTAGTTCTGCAGCAGTGCACATAGAAAGCGTAGTGCTCGCGCTCAACTACTGCTTTTGGAGATTTCTGCATATTTCCTTGCCAAGCCTGGCTACCGAGCCCCGTTGAAGTACTGCCGTTTCTTCAAGTGAACATGCAAGACACGCTGGCTCCCGGTTTTCGCTTCGGTGTTTCTGCGCAGCCACTTCGTCGCATTACCCTATCAAGTCAGCTGACACGGAGGTAGTGGTGGCGAACAGGAGAAGAGAATGTGGAAACCTACGGCTCGCTTTGTTTGGCAGGAGTGCATATAGAAAGCGTAGTTATCGCGCTAAACTATCGCTTTTGGAGATCTCCCTGCCAAGCCTGCCTACTGAGCCTCGTGGAACTACGCCCCGCCACGATGGTCTAGTGGCTAAGGTACTCGGCTGCTGATCCGTAGGTCGCGGGTTCGATTCCCGGCGGCGGCGGCTGCATTTTCGATGGAGGCGGAACTTTTGTAGGCCCGTGTACTCAGATTTGGGTGCATGTTAAAGATTGATTGATTTGTGGGGTTTAACGTCCAAAACCACCATATGATTATGAGGGACTGCCGTATTGGAGGGCTCCGGAAATTTCGACCACCTGGGGTTCTTTAACGTGCACCCAAATCTGAGCACACGGGCCTACAACATTTCCGCCTCCATCGAAAATGCAGCCGCCGCAGCCGGGATTCGAAACCGCGACCTGCGGGTCAGCAGCCGAGTACCTTAGCCACTAGACCACCGCGGCGGGGCAAGTGCACGTTAAAGAACCCCAGGTAGTCAAAATTTCCCGAGCCCTCCACTACAGCGTCTCTCATAATCAAATGGTGGTTTTGGGACGTTAAATACCACAAATCAATCAATCAATCAATCAATCAATCGTGGAAATACTCCCGTTTCCTAGAGTGGACAACAAAGACACGCTGGGTCCCGTTCATCACTTCGGTGTTTCTACGCAGCCATTTCGGTGCATTAGCCGATCAAATCAGCTGACACGGAAGTAGTGACGGCGAACAACATAAAAGAATGTCTAATCCTGCGGCTCTCTTAGTTCTGCAGCAGTGTACATAGAAAGCGTAGTTCTCGTCGTCAACCTACTGCTTTTGCTAATTTCCCTGCCAAGCCTGTCTACCGAGCCTCGTGGAAATACTTCCGTTTCTTAGAGTTAACAAGCAAGACACGCTGCCTCCCGGTTGTCGCTTCGGTGTTACTGCAAGCCATTTGGGCGCATTTGCCTATCAAGTCGGCTGACATGGAGGGAGTGACGGCGAACAGTATGAAAGAATGCGGAATCCTGCGGCTCGCTTATTTCGGCAGCAGTGCACTTACAAAAGGTAGTTTTCGCGCTCCACGTTCGCTTTTGGAGATTTCCCTGCCAAGCCTGCATGCCTACTGAGCCTCGTAGAACTACTCCCGTTTCCTAGAGTAACAACCAAGAAACGCTGGGTCCCGGTTATCGCTTCGGTGGTTCTACGCAGCCATTTCGGCGCATCAGCCGATGAAGTCAGCCGACACGGAGGTAGTGATGGCGAACAGTGTTATACAATGCGGAATCCTGTGGCTCGCTTATTTCGGGAGCAGTGCACTTACAAAAGGTAGTTCTCGCGCTCCACTATCGCTTTTGGAGATTTCCCTGCCAAGCCTGCATGCCTACTGAGCCTCGTAGAACTACTCCCGTTTCCTAGAGTAACAACCAAGAAACGCTGGGTCCCGGTTATCGCTTCGGTGTTTCTGCGCAGCCATTTCGGCGCATCAGCCGATCCAGTCAGCTGACACGGAGGTAGTGATGGCGAGCAGTATTATACAATGCGGAATCCTGCGGCTCGCTTATTTCGGCAGCAGTGCACTTACAAAAGGTAGTTCTCGCGCTTCACTATCGCTTTTGGAGATTTCCCTGCCAAGCCTGCATGCCTACTGAGCCTCGTAGAACTACTCCCGTTACCTAGAGTAACAACCAAGAAACGCTGGGTCCCGGTTATCGCTTCGGTGGTTCTACGCAGCCATTTTGGCGCATTAGCCGATCAAGTCAACTGTAACGGAGGGAATGTTGGCGAACAATAGAAAAGAATGTAGAATCCTGCGGCACACTTAGTTCTGCAGCAGTGCACACAGAAAGCGTAGTGCTCGCGCTCAACTACTGCTTTTATAGATTTCTGCATATTTCCTTGCCAAGCCTGGCTACCGAGCCTCGTGGAAATACTGCCGTTTCTTCAAGTGAACATGCAAGACACGCTGGCTCCCAGTTTTCGCTTCGGTGTTTCTGCGCAGCCATTTCGGCACATTAGCCTAAAAGTCAGCTGTCACGGAGGGAATGTTGGCGAACAGCAGAAAAGAATGTGGAATCCTGCGGCTCACTTAGTTCTGCAGCAGTGCACACAGAAAGCGTAGTGCTCGCGCTCAACTACTGCTTTTATAGATTTCTGCATATTTCCTTGCCAAGCCTGGCTACCGAGCCTCGTGGAAATACTGCCGTTTCTTCAAGTGAACATGCAAGACACGCTGGCTCCCGGTTTTCGCTTCGGTGTTTCTGCGCAGCCATTTCGGCACATTAGCCTAAAAGTCAGCTGTCACGGAGGGAATGTTGCCGAACAGTAGAAAAGAATGTGGAATCCTGCGGCTCACTTAGTTCTGCAGCAGTGCACACAGAAAGCGTAGCGCTCGCGCTCAACTACTGCTTTTATAGATTTCTGCATATTTCCTTGCCAAGCCTGGCTACCGAGCCTCGTGGAAATACTGCCGTTTCTTCAAGTGAACATGCAAGACACGCTGGCTCCCGGTTTTCGCTTCGGTGTTTCTGCGCAGCCATTTCGGCACATTAGCCTAAAAGTCAGCTGTCACGGAGGGAATGTTGGCGAACAGTAGAAAAGAATATGGAATCCTGCGGCACACTTAGTTCTGCAGCAGTGCACTTAGAAAGCGTAGTGCTCGCGCTCAACTACTGCTTTTGGAGATTTCTGCATATTTCCTTGCCAAGCCAGGCTACCGAGCCTCGTGGAAATACTGCCGTTTCTTCAAGTGAACATGCAAGACACGCTGGCTCCCGGTTTTCGCTTCGGTGTTTCTGCGCAGCCATTTCGGCATATTAGCCTAAAAGTCAGCTGTCACGGAGGGAATGTTGGCGAACAGTAGAAAAGAATGTGGAATCCTGCGGCTCAGTTAGTTCTGCAGCCGTGCACCTGGAAAGCGTAGTGCTCGCGCTCAAATACTGCTTTTGGAGATTTCTGCATATTTCCTCGCCAAGACTGGCTACCGAGCCTCGTGAAAATACTGCCGTTTCTTCAAGTGAACATGCAAGACACGCTGGGTCGCGGTTATCGCTTCGGTGGTTCTACGCAGCTATTTTGGCGCATTAGCCAATCAAGTCAGCTGACACGGAGGTAGTGACGGCGAACAATATAAAAGAATGCGGAATCCTCGGCTCGCTTTGTCGGGCAGCAGTGCAACTAGAAACAGTAGTTCCCGTGCTCAACCTACTGCTTTTGCATATTTCCCTGCCAAGCCTGGCTACCGAGCCTCGTGGAAATACTGCCGGTTCTTCAAGTGAACATGCAAGACACGCTGGCTCCCAGTTATCGCTTCGGTGTTTCTGCGCAGCCATTTCGGCACATTAGCCTAAAAGTCAGCTGTCACAGAGGGAATGTTGGCGAACAGTAGAAAAGAATGTGGAATCCTGCGGCTCACTTAGTTCTGCAGCAGTGCACATAGAAAGCGTAGTGCTCGCGCTCAACTATTGCTTTTGGAGATTTCTGCATATTTCCTTGCCAAGCCTGGCTACCGAGCCTCGTGGAAATACTGCCGTTTCTTCAAGTGAACATGCAAGACACGCTGGCTCCCGGTTATCGCTTCGGTGTTTTTGCGCAGCCATTTCGGCACATTAGCCTAAAAGTCAGCTGTCATGGAGGGAATGTTGGCGAACAGTAGAAAAGAATGTGGAATCCTGCGGCTCAGTTAGTTCTGCAGCCGTGCACCTGGAAAGCGTAGTGCTCGCGCTCAAATACTGCTTTTGGAGATTTCTGCATATTTCCTCGCCAAGACTGGCTACCGAGCCTCGTGAAAATACTGCCGTTTCTTCAAGTGAACAAGCAAGACACGCTGGCTCCCGGTTATCGCTTCGGTGTTTCGGCGCAGCCATGTCGGCGCATTAGCTTAAAGTCAGCTGACACGGAGGGAATGTTGGC
This sequence comes from Rhipicephalus annulatus, assembly GCA_013436015.1. Lineage (NCBI taxonomy): Eukaryota > Metazoa > Arthropoda > Arachnida > Ixodida > Ixodidae > Rhipicephalus > Rhipicephalus annulatus. The sequence goes on along the minus strand of WOVY01016091.1, from coordinate 161,225 downwards.
GAACAGTAGAAAAGAATGTTGAATCCTGCGGCTCAATTAGTTCTGCAGCAGTGCATATAGAAAGCATAGTTCTCGCGCTCAACTACTGCTTTTCAGATTTCTGCCTATTTCCTCGCAAAGCCTGGCTACCAAGCCTCGTGAAAATACTGCCGTTTCTCAAGTGAACATGCAAGACACGCTGGCTCCCGGTTATTGCTTTGGTTTTTCTGCGAAGCCATATCGGCGCATTAGCCTGTCGAGTCATCTTACTTGGAGGGAGTGAGGGTGAACAGTAGAAAAGAATGTGGAATCCTGCGGCTCGCTTAGTTCTTCAGCAGTGCACATAGAAAGCGTAATTCTCGCACTCAACTACTGCTTTTGGAGATTTCCCTGCCAAGCCTGCATACTGGGCTTCGTGGAAACACTCCCGTTTCCTGGAGTGAACAAGCAAGACACGCTGGCTCCCGGTTATCGCTTCGGTTTTTCTGCACAGTCACTTCGTCGCATTACTCTATCAAGTCAGCTGACACGGAGGTAGTGATGGCGAACAGTAGAAAAGAATGTGGAATCCTGCGGCTCGCTGAGTTCTGCAGCAGAGCACATAGAAAGCGTAGTGCTCGCGCTCAACTACTACTTTTGGAGATTTCTGCATATTTCCTTGCCAAGCCTGGCTACCGAGCCTCGTGAAAATACTGCCGTTTCTTCAAGTGAACAACCAAGACACGCTAGGTCCCGGTTATCACTTCGGTGTTTCTACGCAGCCATTTTGGCGCATTAGGTGATCAAGTTAGCTGACACGGAGGTAGTGACTGGGAACAACATAAAAGAATGCGGAATCCTCGGCTCGCTTTGTTGGGCAGCAGTGCAACTAAAAACAGTAGTCCTCGCGCTCAACCTACTGCTTTTGCATATTTCCCTGCCAAGCCTGTCTACAGAGCCTCGTAGAAATACTGCCCTTTTTTAAAGTGAACAACAAAGACACGCTGGTTCCCGGTTATCGCTTCGGTGTTTATGCGTGGCCACTTCAGCGTATTAGCCTATCAAGTCAGCTGACGCGGAGGGAGTGACGGTGAACATTATAAAAGAATGCGGAATCCTGCGGCTCGCTTAGTTTGGCAGCAATGACAATAGAAAGCGTAGTTCACGCGCTGAACCTACTGCTTTCGCAGAGTTCCCTGCGAAGCCTGCCTACCGAGCCTCGTGCAAATACTGCCGTTTCCTTGAATGAACAAGCAAGACACGTTTGTTCCCTGTTATCGCTTCGGTGTTTCTGCGTAGCCATTTCGCCACATTAGCTAATCAAGTCAGCTGACACTGAGGAAGTGATGGCGAACAGTAGAAAAGAATGTGGAATCCTGCGGCTAGCTTATTTCGGCAGTAGTGCACATAGAAAGCGTAGTTCTCGCGCCCAACCAGCTTCTTGGAGATTTCCCTGCAGAGCCTGTCTACCGAGCATCTTGGAAATACTGCTGTTTCTTCAAGTGAACAAGCAAGACAAGCTGACTCCCATTTTTTGCTTCGGTGTTTCTTCGCGGCCATTTTGGCGCATTAGCCTATCAAGTCAGCTGACACGGAGGGAGTGACGGCGAACAACAGAAAAGAATGCGGAATCCTGCGGCTCGCCTAATTCGGCAGCAGTGCACATAGAACCTTAGCGTAGATACAATGAATGATAATCTGACGAGTTCCGTAACGGAGTGTGCAGTGGAAGTTGGAGGCAGGGTAGTTAGACAGGACACTGGCAAGCTTTCCCAGGAAACGAAGAACCTAATTAAGAAGCGTCAAATCATGAAAGTGTCAAGTACAACAGACAAAATAGAACTGGCAGAGCTTTCGAAGTTGAATAATAGACGTAAGGTATGCGATGTAAGAAGGTATAACATTGAGAGAATCGAACACGCTCTGAAAAACGGAGGAAGTGTCAAAGCATTGAAGAGGAAACTTGGGATAGGCAAAAGTCGGATGTATGCACTAAGGGACAAAAAAGGCAAATTAACTACCAATATGGATAGGATAGTTGAAATAGCGGAGGAGTTTTACAGAGATCTGTACAGTAGCCGAGACAACTACGACCTTAATACTATAAGAACTAGCAGTAACCCAGACGACACCCCACCGGTAATGATAGAAGTCAGAAAAGCTTTGGAGAGCATGCAAAGGGGCAAAGCTGCTGGTGAGGATCAGGTAACATCAGATCTGCTGAAAGATGGAGGACAGATTGTGTTAGAAAAACTAGCCACTCTGTTTACAAAGTGTCTCCTGACGGGAAGAGTACCAGAGTCTTGGAAGAACGCTAACATCATCTTAATACATAAGAAAGGAGATGACAAGGACTTGAAGAACTACAGGCCGATCAGCTTGCTCTCTGTAGTATACAAGCTATTTACAAAGGTAATTGCTAACAGAGTAAAGAAAACATTAGAATTCACTCAACCAAAGGAACAAGCAGGATTTCGAACAGGCTACTCAACAATTGACCACATTCATACTATCAATCAGGTAATAGAGAAATGCTCAGAGTATAACCAACCACTATACATAGCCTTCATAGATTACAAGAAGGCGTTTGATTCAGTAGAAATATCAGCCGTCATTCAAACACTGCGGAATCAGGGCGTAGATGAAGTATATATAAACATTCTGGAAGAAATCTACAAGGGATCAACTGCTACCATATTGCTTCATAAAGAAAGCGACAGAATACCAATCAAGAAGGGTGTAAGGCAGGGGGACACAATTTCCCCAATGTCCCCAATGCTATTTACCGCGTGCTTACAGGAGGTTTTCAGAAGCCTAGAATGGGAACAGTTAGGGATAAGAGTCAATGGAGAATACCTTAGTAACCTGCGCTTCGCTGATGACATTGCATTGCTGAGTAACTCGGGGGACGAATTGCAACTAATGATTATACGGAGTTAGACAAGGACAGCAGAAAGGTGGGTCTTAAAATTAATCTGCAGAAAACGAAAGTAATGTACAACAAGCTCGGCAAGGAGCAGCGCTTCGAGATAGGTAATAGTGCACTTGAAGTTGTAAAAGACTATGTTTACTTAGGGCAGGTAATAACCGCAGAGCCGAACCACGAGATTGAAGTAACTAGAAGAATAAGAATGGGGTGGAGCACATTCGGCAAGCACTCTCAAATTATGACAGGTAGATTGCCACTATCCCTCAAGAGGAAGGTATATAACAGCTGTATCTTGCCGGTACTTAGCTACGGAGCAGAAACCTGGAGACTTACAAAGAGGGTTCAGCTTAAATTGAGGACGACGCAGCGAGCAATGGAAAGAAAAATGGTAGGTGTACGCTTAAGAGACAAGAAGAGAGCAGAGTGGATCAGGGAACAAACGGGGGTTAAGGATATCATAGCTGAAATCAAGAAGAAGAAATGGACATGGGCAGGGCATGTAGCGCGTAGACAGGATAACCGCTGGTCATTGAGGGTAACTGACGGGATTCCCAGAGAAGGGAAGCGGCTTAGGGGGAGACAGAAGGTTAGGTGGGCAGATGAGATTAAGAAGTTTGCGGGTATAAATTGGCAGCAGCAAGCACAGGACCGGGTTAACTGGCGGAACATGGGAGAGGCCTTTGTCCTGCAGTGGACGTAGACAGGCTGATGATGATGATGATGCACATAGAAAACGTAGTTCTCGCACTCAACTATCGGTGACCACCCTTCTCACCTGTCCTTTCCCGCCTGTCACCTTCTCCGCTTCCCTTGCCTTCCGTGTCACATTGCTCTGGGCCGGGGCAAAGCGCCATCAGCTCCTTTACCCGCTGCTCTTGCTCGGTCCACGCTTCCCGTTCTTTTCGAAGGTCGCCCTTCATTTGCTCTAATAGGCTGGCGGTAGCCTCCTCCCGTTCACGCGACGCTTCGAGCTGTTTTTGGAGTTCTATCCTAAGCTCCCGTTCCGACCTAAGCACCCCCTGAACCCCCTCATTGCTAGCCTGCATGTGCTGCACAGCCGCATTCAGTGCCTCGCACAGCCTGTACACGAAGCTCGCCTTCTGCGCGTCGGCCAAACTCGAGAATTCTGTCTCATCTAAGTAGCACCAGCGCTTGCATTCTTCGCACTGCACCAGCTCACTCTCGATCGTGGCTTTCCTAGCCTCCTTCGCCATCGCCCGCCCGACCATCGCACCGAGCGTCTGACAGCCCTACGTTTAACCCTAATCCCGCTATCCAGCCGCCTCCATTAACTCTCCTACCTCAACAACTGTTTGAAGCTGCCGCCTACACCGCACACATACGTGTTCCATTTCGCTAGTAGCCTCTCACTAGGTCCCCTTCGCATTCGGCTCTAGCTGTTTAACAACTAACAGAGTGCCCCGAACTTCTTCAAAACAGCCGAATACCCCGTTCATGTGGTCAACGTCACTACAACGTTGCCCGTGTCCCACACCTACAATACTCGCAACGATAAGCATTGATTAGGAGAGAAAAAATCATAATGGTGCTCACAAACACAATGAAATGAAGAAAAACATATCTCGTTGCGCGCTGCTTCTGCACCAACCGACCTTGCACAACCTTGCACGACCTTGAATCTGCCAAACAGGCGGAGCGTGCGAAACCACGTCCACACAACTTGGAAGTAGGGCAGATATGTGACTGCATGGATGGATGGATGGATTGATAGATGGATATGGCTGTATCCTTTAGATCGCGCGGTGGCTAGCGCCACCAAGCCGTAATACTTAATGAATCCAAAACTTTTTTTCCGTCAAATAGTGACGTTGAGGATTCATACTTTGCAGTGAAGGGTTAAATTTTCACTCGTGCCTTGACTTTAGCCGAAGGATCAAAATGTGGGCCAGTTGGTAATTCATTTTCTTCGTTCAGCGAACTGGGAGCGCAGAGAAAAACACAAAGGACGAAGCGAGGAACCACACAACACGAGCGCTCACGGGTATGGGAGCGTGTTGTGAACCACACAACACGAGCGCTCACGGGAGCGCTCGTGTTGTGTGGTTCCTCGCTTCGTCCTTTGTGTTTTTCTCTGCGCTCCCAGTTCGCTGAACGAAGAAAATTGACTTTAGCCACCAATCAGACAACCTCCTTCTAGTTAATTCTACCCCTTTAAAGTCTATTTTGCCCTCCCAGTGCTTTGAAAAACTCTGCACCATCATACTGAACTATAGGATGAAGCCCTTTGCAGAACATTATCAAGTGTTCGGCAGTTTCTTCTTCTTCTCCACACGCACTGCATATCGTGTCTACCCCTTCGTATTTGGCCCGATATGTCTTGGTTCGCAATACTCCCATCCTGGCCTCAAACAGTATAGAACTACCCCTAGTATTATTCTAGATCCTTTCCTTGGCAATTTCCTGCTTATAGTTTCGAAAGATCTCTAGTGCGGACTTCTTAATCATGTCAATTCTCCACATATCGGTCTCAGCTTCCTTCACCTTCTTAACCGATAATTTTTTTTGGTTTGGCCCCCTGCTGTTTTCCAAGTATTTACCAGTCAATTTTCTGGTTCGCTTCCTCCATTTTGTATCGACATTCTTCATGTACAAGTAGCTGAATACCTTCCTAGCCCAACGCTCCCCCCCCCCCCCATTTCTCTCAATGGCTTCTCAAATTTTATCTTGCTGCTAGCTTCCCTGCCCTCAAATGACGTCCATCCCATATCACCTTGTACTCCCTGATTTGGTGTATTCCCGTGAGCTCCTAAGGCAAGCCTACCTATTCCACACTGCTTAATTTATAATCTTGCTTGAACTTCTGATCTCATGCACAAGATCGCATTGCCGAACGTCAGACCAGGAACTATGAGCCCTTTCCATATTACTCTCGCTACAGCATACCTATTGTAATTCTACAGTGCCCTGTTTTTCATTACTGCTGCATTCCTGTTACATTCAGTCGTCACGTATATTCCGTCTTCCCTTAGGTACTCGGCCCCATTGCTTATCCATACACCCCGATATTTGTCATCATCATCATCAGCCTGACTACGTCCACTGCAGGACAAAGGCCTCTACCATGTTCCGACAGTTAACCTGGTCCTGTGCTTGCTGCTGCCAATTTTTACCCGCTGCCACGTAGTTTATTTTTGTATAGACCTACTGGAAGGCCGAGAAACGCCAGAAGAGCGAGGAACGTCAACAGGCCGAAAATACAAAACAAGCGCAAGCTCGGGTCACGCGTGTGCACCACCGCTGTGGCTTGCCGTTTCTTGCTGCTTCGTCGTGGTTCGCATAGTTCCCTACACCGCTTAATCTCATCTGCCCACCTAACCTTCTGTCTCCCCTAACCCGCTTGCCTTCTCTGGGAATCCAGTTAGTTACCCTTAATGACCAGCGGTTATCCTGTCTACGCGCTGCATGTCCGGCCCATGTCCATTTCTTCTTCTTGATTTCAGCTATGATATCCTAAACCCCCGTTTGTTGTCTAATACCTGTTCCCCCACATACTTGTATTTATCTGTTATCTCTAGCGTCACCTCCTGTATTCTAAACTGAATACCTTCATTGTCATTAAAAATCATGACTGCTGATTGTTCCTTGCTGAATCTGAAATCTAAGCTATCTCCCTCATTACCGCAGATGTCCACCAATTTCTGCAATTCTTCCTTGTTGTCGGCCATTAGCACTATTTCGTCTGCGTACATTAATGCTGGTAGTGTCTGTTCAATAAGTTTTCCTTGTTTGACGAAAGAGAAGTTGAAGCCCAGTCCACTTTCCTCTAATTTATCCTCAATTCCTTCTACGTACATTGGCCACCCTGGTGCAGTATCTGGCCACCCCCTCCCGTAGGCATTCGTCAATTAACTCACGGCCCTCAGTCCCCACCAGCTGCCACGGCGGCGGTCAGATCTGCAAAGCAGCAGAGGGTGCTAGGAATCTCTGGATACGGACAGGCCACCATTGGAACTTGAACTTAGCAACGTTTAACGTTAGAACGTTATCTAGTGAGGGAAGTCTAGCTGTATTATTCGAGGAGCTAGAAGGCATTAAATGGGATATAATAGGGCTGAGTGAGGTTAGGAGGACAGATGAGGCCTATACTGTGCTACAGAATGGGCACGTCATTTGCTATCGGGGCTTGGCAGACAGAAGAGAACTGGGAGTAGGGTTCCTAATTCACAGAAACATAGCTGGCAACATAGAGGATTACTATAGCATTAATGAAAGGGTGGTAGGCATTGTAATTAAACTGAATAAAAGATACAAAATGAAGGTAGTACAGGCTTACGCGCCTACATCCAGCCATGATGACGCTTCAGTTGAAAGCTTCTATGAAGACGTGGAATCGGCAATGAGTAAGGTGAAAACACAGTATACTATAGTAATGGGCGACTTTAATGCAAAGGTAGGGAAGAAGCAGGCTGGAGACCAGGCAGTAGGAGATTATGGCATTGGCACTAGAAACGCCAGAGGAGAGCTACTAGTAGAATTCGCAGAACGCAATAATCTGCGTATTTTGAATACCTTCTACCGAAAACGAGAAAACCGCAAGTGGACATGGAGGAGCCCTAATGGTGTAAATAAGAACGAAATAGACTTTATAATGACTGCACACCCAGGAGTCGTGCAGGATGTGGAAGTGGTTGGCAAGGTAAGATGCAGTTACCATAGAATTGTACGGGCTCGAATCCGCCTAGACTTGAAGAAGGAACGACAGAAACTGATACGCAAGAAGCAAATCAATGAGCTAGCACTGAGAGGGAAAGTGCAGGAATTCAGAGTGTCACTGCAGAACAGGTACTCTGCTCTTAGAGAGGAAACCAACCTTAGCGTAGATACAATGAATGATAATCTGACGAGTATCATCACGGAGTGTGCAGTGGAAGTTGGAGGCAGGGTAGTTAGTCAGGACACCGGCAAGCTTTCCCAGGAAACGAAGAACCTAATTAAGAAGCGTCAAATCATGAAAGTGTCAAGTACAACAGACAAAATAGAACTGGCAGAGCTTTCAAAGCTGATTAATAGACGTAAAGTGTGCGATGTAAGAAGGTATAACATGGAGAGAATTGAGCACGCTCTGAAAAAACGGAGGAAGCGTCAAAGCAGTGAAGAGGAAACTTGGGATAGGCAAAAGGCGGATGTATGCACTAAGGGACAAAGAAGGCAAATTAACTACCAATATGGATAGGATAGTTAAAATAGCAGAGGAGTTTTACAGAGATCTGTAGAGTAGCCGAGACAACCACGACCTTAATACTATAAGAACTAGCAGTAACCCAGACGACACCCCACCGGTAATGATAGAAGAAGTCAGAAAAGCTTTGGAGAGCATGCACAGAGGCAAAGCTGCTGGTGAGGATCAAGTAACATCAGATCTGCTGAAAGATGGAGGACAGATTGTGTTAGAAAAACTAGCCACTCTATTTACGAGGTGTCTCCTGACGGGAAAAGTACCAGAGTCTTGGAAGAACGCTAACATCATCTTAATACATAAGAAAGGAGATGACAAGGACTTGAAGAATTACAGGCCGATCAGCTTGCTATCTGTAGTATACAAGCTATTTACAAAGGTAATTGCTAGCAGAGTAAAGAAAACATTAGAATTCAATCAACCAAAGGAACAAGCAGGATTTAGAACAGGCTACTCAACAATTGACCACATTCATACTATCAATCAGGTAATAGAGAAATGCTCAGAGTATAACCAACCACTATACATAGCCTTCATAGATTACGAGAAGGCGTTTGATTCAGTAGAAATATCAGCCGTCATGCAGACACTGCGGAATCAGGGCGTAGATGAAATATATATAAACATTCTGGAAGAAATCTACAGGGGATCAACTGCTACCATAGTGCTTCATAAAAAAAGCAACAGAATACCAATCAAGAAGGGTGTAAGGCAGGGGGACACAATTTCCCCAATGTCCCCAATGCTATTTACCGCGTGCTTACAGGAGGTTTTCAGAAGCCTAGAATGGGAACAGTTAGGGATAAGAGTTAATGGAGAGTACCTCAGTAACCTGCGCTTCGCCGATGACATTGCATTGCTGAGTAACTCAGGGGACGAATTGCAACTCATGATTACGGAGTTAGACAAGGAGAGCAGAAAGGTGGGTCTTAAAATTAATCTGCAGAAAACGAAAGTAATTTGCAACGACATCGGAAAGGAGCAGCGCTTTGCGATAGGTAATAGTGCACTTGAAGTTGTAAAAGACTATGTCTACTTAGGGCAGCTAATAACCGCAGAGCCTAACCACGAGATTGAAGTAACTAGAAGAATAAGAATGGGGTGGAGCACATTCGGCAGGCACTCTCAAATTATGACAAGTAGATTGCCACTGTCCCTCAAGAGGAAGGTATATAACAGCTGTATCTTGCCGGTACTTAGCTACGGAGCAGAAACCTGGAGACTCACAAAGAGGGTTCAACTTAAATTGAGGACGACGCAGCGAGCAATGGAAAGAAAAAATGGTAGGTGTAACCTTAAGAGACAAGAAGAGAGCAGAGTGGATTAGGGGACAAACGGGAGTTAAGGATATCATAGCTGCAATAAAGAAGAGGAAATGGACATGGGCCGGGCATGTAGCACGTAGACAGGATAACCGCTGGTCATTAAGGGTCACCAACTGGATTCCCAGAGAAGGGAAGCGGGGTAGGGGGAGACAGAAGGTTAGGTGGGCAGATGAGATTAAGAAGTTTGCGGGTATAAATTGGCAACAGCAAGCACAGGACCGGGTTAACTGGCGGAACATGGGAGAGGCCTTTGTCCTGCAGTGGACGTAGACAGGCTGATGATGATGATGATGACATAATGAATAATAAGGGTGACGAAGGACACCCCTACCTAAGCCCTCGTTTCACCTCTGTGGGTTTGGATACCTGTTTTTCCCTTTTTATAACTACCTTATTACTTTTGTAAATTTCCTTCAAAAGATTAGCGACTCCATTTTCCACACCTAGTGTGTCCAGTATTCCCCACAAATCCTCTTGAACCAGGCTATCGTACGCTCTCTTGATATTCAAAAATGCTAGCCACAGGGGCCAGTGTTCCTTTTTGTTATTTCGATGCAGTGCGTCAGTGAGAACAGATTGTCTTCCAACCTCCTGTGTTTCGGAAACCCATTCTGCAGTTCCCCCAGCACCCCCTCATCCTCTATCGATGCCCGCAGTCTTTGCTTTATAATCTGCATCGCCAGCCTGTAGACCACTGATGTCACTGTTATATGACGGTAGTTGTTTATGTCAGCTTTCTCCCCTTTTCCTTTACAGATCGTGTCCATCCTGCTAAGTTTCCATCCATCGGGAACTTCACCATCGATTATTATTTTGCTCACTGCCTCTCTCAAAGCCTGCTTAGACTTCGGACCTAATGTCTTTATCAGCATAATTGGAATGCCATCTGGGCCTGTTGATGTACTACTAGGAACCCTTTTGTCAGCCCTTTCCCACTCTCGGTGTGAAAATGGAGCCATTGCACTACTTGATTCGTCCTTGTCTATTGTGGTGCATAAAGTACTTCTTTGTTGAAAATTTTCTGTCACCCTTGTTCTTATATATTCAATAGCTTCGTCCCCTTCTAGCCTAGCACCTTGGGCTGCAGTTATAAAACTCTGCTCTAGGCTCGTCTCATTTCTTAGGGAGTTTAGATGGTTCCAAAATTTCGCAGCTGCCTTTCTATCTTTTTTTTGTACTTCTGCCAGCCACTGAGCTCTATTTCTTCTAATCTTTTCATTGATCAGAAGGGATGCATCCCTTCAACAGCTTAGAAAGGTTTCCCATTTTCTTTCAACATCATCTGTCGGTTCACCCCGCTGCTTAGCATGTCTGTGTTCCCTAGAGACTTCCTGACGTTTTGCTATGGCTCTCCTAACTTCCTCATCCCACCAACTTTTAGGTTTGTGTCTTCTTTTCCGGGGTGACTTGTCACGCATCTTAGCAAGCTCTAGCTCAAAAAGTCTAATTAGATTCGTGTATGTCCACACTGTCTTATAATCCTCCGTGATTACTTTCTCAATTTGTTTAGTGGTTATTTCAATTTGCCTTTCTGGATAAAAATTTTCCTGTAGTTGCTCATCTTGTCTCCTTCCCACTATACTTATACCTACAGCGCCCTCTGGGGGCATTGTTGTAGCGAGGTTTACAAATTTGAAGTACATTTAAATCAGTTGGGACATGTTGAATTGCACGGCACTCAAAAAATAAAAACAAATAAAAGATACCTAAATCACAGCATACAATATTGTGTGACCACATACTCATTTAAAAGGGAAGGAAACGCTGTGGAAGGAGTGGTCAGAATGTTTTTTTGCAAGACTGTTTCATTCGTGAATAGTTAGGAAAAAAAGTATTTGCATACGTTGATGTTCGGCACATATATTCACACATTTTCAAAGCATGGTCCTGTCGCGATGAGATGTATGTTGGTGGTCTGATGTATTTGTTTTTATGGATCCCAATTTTGTCGTTTATTAGGTTGTACAAAAGACATAGCCTGATATATTTACGCCTTGAGGAGAGTAACGGCCAACCAAGTGAACTAACAATTTCGCTAGACCTTCTGGCGAAGTCGTAATCACCCGTCACAAACCGGGCGGCACGTTTGTGAATGCGCTCCAATGCATAAATATTTAACTTTGTGGCCAGGTCCCGGGCAGTGCAAGCATATTCTAAAATTGGGCGTACATTTGACACGTAAATAACTTGTTTAAGAACAGAGTGGGTGGTTCTGAAATTGCGGCGTAGGAAGTTCAGCACGCGACTGGCTTTAACTGATACCATCTGAACATGATCATTCCACGATAGTGTGCTGTTGATGACAACGCCAAGATACTTGTATTTATTTGCCATAAATAATGGTATCCTTTCCAAGAAGTAATTTGTGATAAAAGGCTGCTTTTTCTTGGTAAACCTAACGACACAGCACTTTGACACGCTAAGCTGCATTTTCCACAAACTGCACCATGCTATTACTGAGTCAAGGTCTTTCTGCAGTTGTTCGGAATCTTGAGTGCACTTAATTTCACGATATATGCAGCAGTCATCTGCGCACAACCTCACTTGACTGTCCACGCATTCAGCAAGATCATTGATATAAATCAAAAAGAGAAGCGGCCCCAAAATGGAGCCTTGTGACACTCCTGAAATGACGTCTACATGTGACGACGACGCGCTATCGATGATGGTGCATTGTTTCCTGCCATTGTTTCCTGCATGAGAGATAAGCTTGTAGCCATGCCAGTGTGTTAGCAGATATATTGATACACGATAATTTCAGTGAAAGGAGCGAGTGTGTAACAGTGTCAAAAGCCTTGCTAAAGTCTAAAAATATGCAATCAATTTGGCTATCGGAATTTAACGTTACGGCGATGTCATGTGTCAATTCTACGAGTTGCGTATTGCAGGAAAACCCTTTCCGGAAACCGTGCTGTGTTGGACAGAAAAAATTGTTAGCTTGAAGATGCTTTGCCAAGTTCGAGTATATAATATGCTCAAGTGTCTTACAGGACACACACGTTATCGAAATGGGCCGATAGTTGCAAGTACTTGACTTGTCACCGCTCTTGAAAATAGGAATTACATTTGCTCGTTTCTAGTCAAGTAATGCACCCTACAATAAAGAATTTCTGAATACAGCTGTAAGAAATGGGCTAACTGAAAGGGCACAGTTCTTTAAAATGAAGTTTGAGATTTGATATGGCGCTGATTCCGAGTTTGCACTAAGGTTTTTTAAAAGAGATGCAACACCTTGTTCTGAAATTTCAAACTCCGCCTTTTCCGATAACGTTTTTGTGTTGCACATTGTAGTTTGAACCGCTGACGAAACCGAAAACACAGACTGAAAGTACCGGTTAAAGCATTCAGCTTTACTTGTACTCTCCGACAAGTATTTAGTACCATCGTTTATATCACGAATATCACCAGGAACCTTTGTCTTTCTTTTAACGTATTTACAGACGAGTTTCGGGTTAGTTTTCACCTTAATACTCAAATCACTCAAGTATGCTCTCTCTGCTTTTCTAAGATCTTTGGTTATCTTCTAACCAAGTTTCATCTGTGTGTATGTTTCAAGGTCTGACGTGTTACAATATTTGCGATAGAGACGATCTCTTCTGTTTATGAGCACTCGGAGTTCTTTATTTAGCCATGGTTTATCATTTCGTTGTTTGGCTGATATGACCCGCGATGGTACAAAAGTTTGAGTTAGAGATAACAGTTTTGTTTTTAGCTCCTTCCACAAGCCATTCACGTCAGAACACGAGCATATTTCTTGAAACTCAGGTAAATAAGCGTCTAGTTTTGTTCAAATAGAAGCGTAGTCTTCTTTTCCATATAAGAACACCTTTCTGGGCCCCGAAGCTCGTTGTTAAGCTACAGCTAAGCACATTTTAACGAGGACAACTTCGTGATCACTAATACCTGGTACACTGTAACAACAGAGGAAGCAAGCGTTTGATCATTGCAAAAAAAAACATGTCTAATACGTTTGCACTAGTACTGCACACCCTCGTGGGGGCTGTCACAAGCTGATATGACTGATGGGCATTCACGATTTTTTGAATAGCTTTATGCAGCAGTGACTCACTGTGAATTATCGGTTTGAATGAAGACCATGCAACATCGGGTAGGTTAAAATCACCGGCAACCATTATGTATGTTGTATTTAGGGTTGACAAAATATTGCTTAAAGTAAATAAAGGCTCCGGTGCCGTATTACTAGGGGGCCTGTAGAAGGAACCAACAGCCACAGTTGAGCCACCACTCAGCATAACCTTACACCACGCATATTCACACAAGTCACTAACACCATGAATACGAACACTACTGATACCGTTATGGGTCATTAGGAATACACCACCTCCGTGCGCCGTGCGGTCTCTTCGGTATAGTGCATAGGTCGATGGAAAGAATTCATGATCTGCCATGATGGTATCGAGCCAAGATTACATGCCAAAAACTATGTGTGGTTTAGTCATGTCTAATAACGAAAGAAATTCTCACAAGAGTGGCAACTTGGGCTAGTTGGTGCGTAGTCATATTGCAAGATGTTTCAGCGCGCGAACAAAGGAAAAAGGACAGGGTAGACAGAAAGAGCGCTGATCTTCCAACTAACATTATTTGACAGAGTGCCAAGAATATATACTGCTAAAAAGGATGATAACAGAGCATGAAGGTAAAGGCACGCCTAATCTACACATCAGTAACAAACACGTGTGACAGGTCCTCTATTGCCTCTTTCTGTCTACCCTGTCCTTTTTCCTTTGTTCGCGCGCTGAAACATCTTGCAATATGAAAAAAATTCTGTTCTTTTGTTTTTCAAGCTGCGACAGTTAACTACGAAGCACGTTAGTTCACTTTTTTTCAATTCTTTTGTCAGTAAAACGGCATTTTGAGGTGATTGCTTCTACGACTAGGCACAACTCTATCTTCAGCACTGTTATACAAGAATATTTGGTCATTCATGAATCACTTATTGAAACGTAGCCTAAAATCACCACTCTTTCCTTTAGCGTATTGTATCAATTTTCGCCTCTCTAGCCTGACTTTCGGTGAATAGTCTTCACTGATTCCAAAGTTGGTTCCCTTTAGCTTACCAGAAGACTTCAGAACACGTTATTTTTCTTTAAAAGTTAGAAACTCTACTATGACGGGCCTTTTCCTTGCCGCCGAATATCGGTCTAATCTGTGACTTCGTTCAATTGCGTCAGGGGCAATTTTGAGCTGTAAGTCACTAAAACAAGAAGAAATAACTTTTTCCCCTGATTGTGCCCACGTTTCATTCTCGTTATCTGGGAAACCATAAAATACCAGGTTATTTCGACGATCCCTACTTTCGAGGTCGTCCAGACAATCTTTCATAGCCTGACATGCACGCGAACACACCCCACATTGTGCTGCAAGTTGCTCAAGTTCTTTTTTGCCCGTGTTACCTAGGGGGGTGTTATTTTCTATACGTGTTAATCTATCATTTACATCTGCCACTCGCTGCTCAAGAGCCTGTTGCTCTTTTCGCACTGAATGTATTTCTTCTGTTATTTTTTATTGAAAAGCTTCGTGATTAGCTCGGATTGAGCAAAGTTTATCAAGAATGGCAGACTAAGAGATCTGCATTGAAGGTAGTGTCATGATGGTGTCGACCATCTGCTTCTCCTGTTGCGGTGTTAGAGGGCCTGGGTTTTGCTCTATATCCCCAGATAACAGCAAAATCCTTTTCATCATATGACCACACGTGACAGCATTGCGTGCAGGGCCGACAGGTATAAAAGCACCGAACAAAGAACAGCAGTGGGATCTGGCGCCGATTTCTTAAATGGCCTACCGTATGCAGAGAGGTAAAAGTAACGAACCTGAAGAAATACATGACGTAAGTTTCCGGTAGCCATGTCGGCGCCAGATCCCAAAGTGTTTGAGAGGGGGGGGGGATGTGCTTTTGTAGTGCTTCGCTGTCACGCTGCTTCCATCGTTGCCACAGTTGCATATCCGCTTGCAACCGAACGTTGATACCGCTGGGAGCGCCGTCATGTCGAGTGGCATTCGGACCGCAGGAAAGCAAGGAAGTTCAATGAAGAAGTCTTGCGTCACAGAAATGTCCGGCAGAGCCGGACACACCGCTGATGCTGTGGCGTCCCGGTCAATCGCTGTCATCTGCATCAACTGAAGAAATACACGACGTAAGTTTCCCGCAGCAATGTCGGCGCCAGATCCCCTCGGGATCTGGCGCCGGAGAAGAAGACACAAGAGGTCACCCCAGAAAAGAAGACACAAACCCAAAAGTTGGTGGGATGATGAAGTTAAGAGAGCCATAGCTAAACGCCGGGAAGCCTCTAGGGATCACAGACAAGCTAAGCAGCGTGATGAACCGACAGATGATGTTGAAAGAAAGCGGGAAATCTTTCTAAGCTGTAGAACAGATGCATACCTTCAGATCAATGAAAAGAATAGAAGAAAGGGAGCTCAGTGGCTGGCAGAAGTACATAAAAAAGATAGAAAGGCAGCTGCGAAATTTCGGAACATTCTAAGCTCCCTAAGAAATGAGACGAGCCTAGAGCAGAGGTTTATAACTACAGCTCAAGGTGCTAGGCTAGAAGGGGACGGAGCTATTGAATATATACGAACAAGGATGACAGAAAAGTTTAAACAAAGAAGTTCTTTATACACCAGAATAGACAAGAATGAATCAAGTGGCGCAATGGCTCCATTTTCACAACGAGAGTGGGAAAGGGCTGAGAAAAGGGTTCCAAGTAGTACATCAACAGGCCCAGATGGCATTCCAATTATGCTGATTCAATTCAATTCAATTCTTTATTTGCAAACTGTGAAACATACAGAAACATCACGACTGGTTGGACCCATAGCCGAAGGCTAGTTGGGGGTCCAAAAAAATAAATAACTAAGGATTCCATGTACAAAAAAGATATATCACACGCATACAGATAATTATCGTGCATCCTTAATTTGCACAAGTGAACAAAGGGAGAGCGAAAATGTCGGTAAATGCACGATTGTTTTTAACTGTTCTAACTTGCGAAAATACAAGTAAACAAAGCAGATTGTTGCATTATTATGAAGGTTTAAATATGCATGGCTAGTACCGAAAACAAAAACCTAATCATTGGGTGACAATGACATTTTTAAACGATTTCACAAGTTTCTGGTGCACACACACACACACACACACACACACACACACACACACACACACACACACACGCACGCACGCACACACACACTCACACACACACACACACACAAATGACATCATAATTGTTTTCATTGATAAACATTGTTCTGTGTAAGTCAGTATTTCTTGAGAACTGATGAAAAATTATTCAACTGTTTTATCTCTGCTGGTAGTTTATTCCAAATTTTTTGGTCCTGAAAACTGCAGCAAACGTTGTCCGTAAGTATTCTTCCTTGGAGGAAGATTGAAACTTCCATATATTTGATTTCTCGTTACACGAGAGGATGTGCAAAATAAAGAAACATGAAAAGGCAGGTTGTTTTTGACAACATTGAAAACACACGTGGCAATTGTTAATTCGTGTACCTCATCATTTACATAAAAAAGGCATACTCGGCTCATTGTAGCAAGATTGGGTGATTATTCTCAGGGCTCGTTTTTGAAGTTTGCGAACAGGTTCCAGAAACGTTTTATATGTCGTACCCCATGATTCATTGCAGTATGAAATGTGGCTGTGAATGAGTGAAAAATATAAAGTTCGCAGAGTATTGGTATCAAGATGATGACGTGCTTGTGAAAGTGCGTAGCATCCCGAGGAGAGCTTTGTACAAACTGCGTGCATTTGCTCTTACCAGTGCATATTTTTATCAAATATCACGCCAAGATATTTAAATGAGCTGGATTCGTCAAGTTAAAATTCGTTTATTCGCAAATCTACTGATATAGGAGGCATGATATTGTTGCGTGATCGAAACAAACATATTCAGTTTTTTTTACGTTTATAGTTAGTTTGTTCTTCACGAACAATTCACTTGCTTTTTTTCACTCTTTGTTTGCTTTAGTTTGCAGATCTTGAATGTTGTCCGCTGTTATAACAATAGAAGTGTCATCGGCGTACATAATAACTTCACTAGTGTCTAAAATTTGCGGGAGGTCATTAATATATAATGAAAATACAAGTGGCCCAAGGACGGATCCTTGAGGGACGCCAGTGCGCATATACTTTGGTAATGACGTAATATCGTTCATTTTAGTTACCTGCACTCACTCATAAAGGTAGCTAGTGAGAAGATCTAATGGACTACCGCGATATCCATAATGCTTTAGCTTATGTAAAAGTATGTTGTGATCAACCGAATCGAAGGCTTTATTCAGGTCCAAAATTATGACACACACAAGTATATTACTTTGCAAAGATACATTAGTTTTTTGAGTTAGCGTTAACACTGCTGATGAAGAAGAGTGATTTGGGCGGAAACCATGTTGCTGCGGGCAAATAACCTGATATTTTTGAATGAATTTGTGGAACCGGCTGATCCGAATTTTTTCAAATATAATATTGTTACGCACAAGGAGGACCAGGACGTATACGGCTGAAGGGGACCGTTTATTTTGTGCGTAACAATATTATTAGTACTGAGAAAGAATATTGGCCTGTAATTAGAAGGGTCATTGCGGTCTCCGTTTTTGTAGATAGGGACAACCTTAGCAATCTTCAGCTGTGATGGATATCTGAAGCAGCGGACGAAGTGATTGAATAAGTGGCATAATACTGCTCCTAATACATCTATATTTTCTTTGGTCATACGAATAGGAATGCCGTCTAGTCCAGAAGCTTTACAGGTAGACATTTTATTATTAGCTGATATCACGTCTTCAGGCTCGATGTTATACATAACGAAGGTGTTGGTCAGATGGCTCTGTGAAATGTTGTCCGAGTCAATAAATTTTTTGACCCGCGATGGACCAATACCTCTGAATTATGCGTTGAAATTTTCTACAACGTCTTCATCAATGGTTTTGGGAAGCACAGTTTGCTTACGTTGTTCACCTAGATTTCGTTTATAATTTCCCACAGGTTTTTCGTGTTGCCAGCGGTCTGTCTAATTAGTTGAGTATACTACTGCTTTTTGCGCGATCCAATCATAGCGACAGACTTATTCCGCTGAGCTTTAAATTGCTGTAAGTATGTAGCATCATCATCGTCATTTTTCTAGCCACCGCGCTGCGCCTCTCGTGCAGCTCATGCGACAGCTCGTGGCGCGAGCGGTGGAGAACGAGCACCAGGCCTGGCGGTTCGGACGTGGCTCCCGCCGCCGCTCCTGGTGCGCTCTCGAGTGATCCCGCCAAGTCATCGTGGGACGCTCGTGTTTATGGCCACAGCGACCCAGCGCTGCCAGCTTTGCCCGCTGCGTTCCTCCCAGTGCCGCCCGCCAGAGACCCACTGGTTGCCAATTGTCCCTTCCCGTTGACGACCTGGACTGCTCATGGACCCCGTTTTGTTTTGCGAACCTAACTCGCTTTTATATACGCTCTCATTATTTTCATTCCGGCTTCATTTCTGCGGGGGGGGGGGGGAGTAATCTGTAGCATCATCATCGTCATTTTTCTAGCCACCGCGCTGCGCCTCTCGTGCAGCTCATGCGACAGCTCGTGGCGCGAGCGGTGGAGAACGAGCAACCAGGCCTGGCGGTTCGGAAACATGGCAGCTGCTGCCGCTCCGCTTCGGCAATCGCCTTTGATAACAAAGTGGCGAGAGAACGACACGACCACGTTGGCCGCCGTCCCGTCTTCCTCTCTTGCTTCAAGTAGTAGGGATCGTCTTTGTTATGGCGCCATTTGTCGTGCCAGTATTTTTTGGCTTTGAGTGTTTGAAGTATCTTTTCAGTCATCCAAGGGCACATAGTTTTTTCATGGCGGCTTTTCTTTACCTAGCGATTACTCCTTTCTATAGCGTTTTGTAGGTATTTGATTAGGTTATCAGTTTCGATGTCTACGTCCTCACTTTGTATTTCGTTGTATTTAATGCCACGAATTTCTTGGCGTAATATCTTGTAATCTATTTTGGTTACGATGTTACTTTTTCTTGTCATGGTGCCCGTGGGGGAATTTAAAACAGCAAATATAGGTAGGTGATAGGGAATTGGCTCTAAGTAAACTCGTCCGGTGACCCCCGTGTCCAGATTTGTCAGTGCGTGGTGGATTAAAGACGTCGATACCTCAGTTATACGCGTTGGTGTCGTAATTAAGCTATGGTAGTTGTAAGACTGCAACAAATAGCCATAATCGCTGTCTGTCACGTTGTATGTGTTGATGTTCATGTCACCTACTATAATCACTGTTGTATTTTGCTGCCCCAACAAAACAAAGAAAATTGCTTCCAATTTATCAAGAAATCCTGTGATACTACTGCTCGGAGAGTGATAAATTACGCCAATAATGACGTCATACTCAACGCGAATAAAAAGGGATTCAATGTCATTGCAACTATATGTGGCCGTTTCAATTGTGCGATAGGCTATGTTATCTTTAACGAACAAAGCAACGCCTCCCCCACGTGAACGTGAAACCCGCGCATTTGATTCTGTTCTGTAACCTAGAAAACAGAAAGTTTCACCTTTTCGCAACCACCTCTCAGCTGTTGCCCTGACATTAAACGAATGCTCATGCTGCGCAGAATGCAGAAAGCAAACCCTCGTTTTTATAATACTCCGGATGTTGCAATGAAAAACTGTTGTAGTCTTTGCTCTACAGTGATTATCAACCACTTTTGTTGTATAAGCCATTATGAAGGAATGTGGTATAGGTTATGGAAAAAAATACTCATACTATTAGCGATAAATCTTCTTCACCTGTTAGATGCACTACTCTCGAATTCTCGGATTTCCGTAGAAGTATTTTTCCGTCAGAGACCCATGCAAATTTCTATTCTTTTTCCCGCTTCTGTTGGATTGCTTTTCCAAGGAGAATTTTTCTTTCATGGCACAAGTGTTCATTTATGTAGACTGGGTCACTATTTTGGAAACCTAGCATGACAGTGTTCAGTCTTTTTTTTAGCTTCCCTCAGTATTTTGTCCCGAACTGATCTGGATGTGAACTTCACTATTACGTTTAGGGGCGTATTGCCCTTTGAAGGGACGCAGTGAGCGACGTCAATGTCACCGTCAGAAAGTTGGACGCACAAGCAAGATGAGACTTTTTCAACTGTTTTGAGGACATCCTCATTTTCTGTCTTAGGTATACGTCTTAATTCGAGGTTGTTACGCCTACTGTACTGATTCAGTTCAATAGGCTGCTTTTTTTTCCTGCAGCTCTTTGTTTAGTTTTAGATTCTCTTTCTTGCATTCAAGGCCCTGGTGTTTTACATCACCAAGCTCAAATCTAAGGCTCTTCATTTCATCTTGCTAGGAAGCGCAGCCACTATTATAACGAACACACAACACAAGCGCTTACGCGCTTGTGTTGTGTGTTCGTTATAATAGTGGCTGCGCTTCCTAGCAAGATGGATCCTTACCAACTGGCCCGATACAATTGTTTATTGATCTTCATTTCAGTTCGGTATTCTTCATAGCTTTCGTTCATGTACACGACAGATTGACTGATGGAAGTGAGCTCAGCTTTCATTGAGTTATTCGTCGCATTCATTTTGTTCATCTCCATTTTCAGTTCATTGATAGCTTCAACAAATTCAGAGATCATCTCAATAAGTACCTTTGATATCTCCTTAATGATAGCTGGTTCCTTTTCAGCCATGGCTTTAGAAATATCCAAGAGAGCGTCAGGTTTGCCAGAAGCCATTTCAGTGGTTACCTAGACACATTTGCGAAAATTCACAACAGAAATGAGCATATGCTACACAACACACTATGGTACACTGTGGCAGCAGTGACAGCGAAAACTTCTGAGAAGATCATGAGTGTAAAAGAATAGTTGGCCAACCTGTAATATGAAGCAGGAACCGTTTAGCGGATGTGCAGTCGATGCTGTCACCACTGCCTAAGACATTAGTTGCGAAGTCTAGCAGTCTTTGAGAGAGACAGTGAACAAAATAATAATCGATAATGAAGTCCCCGATGAATGGAAGCTTAGCAGAATGAGCATGATCCATAAAGGAAAGTGAGACAAAGCTGACATAAGCAACTACCACCCAATAACAGTAACATCAGTGGTCTACAGGTTGGCGATGCAGATTATAAAGGAAAGACTGCAGGCATGAATAGAGGATGAGGGGGTGCTGGGAGAACTGCAGAATGAGTTTCGGAAACACAGGAGGTTGGAAGAAAATCTGTTCTCACTGACGCAGTGCATTGAAATAGCAGAAAAGGAATTAAGGTCCCTGTGGCTAGCATCTTTGGATATGAAGGGAGCGTACGATAGCGTGGTTCAAGAGGGCTTGTGGGGAATACTGGACACACTAGGTGTGGAAAATGGAGTCACTGATCTTTTAAAGGAAATTTACAAAAGTAATAAGGTAGTTATAAAAAAGGAAAAACAGGTATCCAAACCCACAGAGGTGAAACGGGGGCTTAGGCAGGGGTGTCCTTCGTCACCCTTGTTATTCGTAGACTTGGCTTCAACCTCTTTTTCGTCAAACAAGGAAAACTCATTGAACAGGTACAACAAGCATTGGTGTATGCAGTTTATATAGTGCTGATGGCTGACAACAACGAAGATTTGCAGAGATTGATGGACATCTGCGGTAATGAGGGAGATAGGTTAGATTTCAAATTCAGTAAGGAAAAATCAGCTGTCAAGATTTTTAAAGATAATGAAGGTTGTGAGCTTAGGATACAGGAAGTAACGCTAAAGATAACAGATAAATACAAATACTTGGGCGTATGGATAAGCAACGGGACCGACTACCTAAGGGAACACGAAGTATATTTGAACACTAACGGTACCAGAAATGCAGCAGTGATGAAAAATAGGACACTGTAGAATTACAATAGGTATGATGTTGTGAGAGGAATATGGAAAGGGGTCATGGTTCCCGGTCTAATGTTGCAGCAATGCGGTCTTGTGCATGATATCAGAAGTTCGAGCAAGATTCGAAATTAAGCAACGTGGAATAGGTATTCTTGCCTTAGGAGATCACGGGAATACACCAAATCAGGGAATACAAGGTGATATAGGATGGATATCTTTTGAAAGCAGGGAAGCTAGCAGCAAGATAAAAATTGAGAAGCGATTGAGAGAAATGGGGCAGGAGCGTTGGGCTAGGAAGGTTTTCAGCTACTTGTACATGAAGAATGTTGATACAAAATGGAGGCAGCGAACTACGAATCTGACTGGTAAATACTTAGAAAACGGCAGAGGCCAAACCAAAAGAACTATCGATTAAGAAGAAAGTGAAGGAAACGGAGACTGACAAGTGGAGAATTGGCATGATTAAGAAGTCTACACTAGAGATAGATAGAACTTTCAAGCAGGATATTGCCAAGGAAAGGATCTATTATAATACTCGGGGTAGTTCTCTACTGTTTGAGGCCAGGACTGGAGTATTGCAAACCAAGACATATCGGGCCGAATACGAAAGGGTAGACACGGTATGCAGTGCGTGTGGAGAGGCAAAAGAAACTGCCGAACACTTGATAATGTTCTGTAAAGGGCTTCACCCTATAGTTCAGGATGATGACGCAGAGTTTTTCAAAGCGCTGGGGTTTAGGGACAGAGAGGGCCAAATAGACATTAAGAATTAACTAGAAGAAGGTTATCTCATTGGTGGCTAAAGTCAAGGCACGAGTGAAAATTGAAACCTTCGCTGCAAAGTACCAGTCCTCAACTACACTATTTGAAAAGGAAAAAAAGATAAAACTAGTGGTTAGTTCATTAAATATTACGGCTAGGTAGTGTTAGCCACCGCTCGATCCAAAGGGTACAATCACATCAATCCATTCATCCACCCATGGATCATCGCCCAGGATGGCAGTGGTGCGACGGGCAGGAGGGTCGGTAATAGAATGAATGGGTCGTCAAGCCACAGCTTTTTTACGGGGACCCAGAGCCCTGAGGCACACAGTGTAGCCAAAGACGGTTCTGAAGGGGCACAAATATTCAAGCCACATGGAGTTCGTGAGAGAAGAAATCGACGTAAGCACAAGGGCCGAGCTAAGTCAGACGTAGCCTATATTAACATGCAAGGTGGCAGAAATAGGTTAAAGTGGGAAGAGATAGAAGAGCAGTTGAGGCAGGAGGAGCTGATGGTATATGGGGTTGAGGAGACACATCTTCGGGACATGGAGCAAAGACCTTGCAATGCGGTCTACGTATGGGAATATTGCAATAGAACAGAAGGCAGCAAAAAAAAGGGGGGGGGGTGGAATTGGAGCATTTATACATAAGAGCATGGGTTGGCAGAGAGTCAAGCAGGGACGCATGGAACACTTATGGTTAAGAATGAAAGTAGCTGGGCAGATGACACTCCCTGTCTTTGTGTACTTGTGGACAGGAGCAAAGGTCATAGAGGAAAACCAGGCAATGGTGGAGTGTATATCAAAGGAAATTTAGAAATTAGGAGGAGAGTGCGAGATAATTACACTAGGTGATATGAATGCGCACATAGATATAGATGGGTATACCGACCCGACAGGCAGAATGATCATGGATATGAGTGAAAGGCTTGATTTGATCACTTGCAACAGTACCGAGAAATGTGAAGGGCAAATAACATGGGAGGTAGGAAGGCTGCAGTCGACGATAGATTACGCACAGATGTCACATAGGATGTATGATATGCTCAGCGGAATGCACATAGATGAAGGTGGCTCCAGACGTCTGGGTAGTAATGACAAACGTATCAAGCTAAATTTTGGAAGAGCAGCGAAAGTGAAAAGGAGACAAGATGAGCAACTACAGGAAAATTTTCATTCAGAAAGGCAAATAAAAATTGCTACTAACAAATTGAGAAAGTTATCACTGAGGATAATAGAACAGTGTGTACATACACAAATCAAATTAGACTGTTTGGGCTAGAGCTTGCTAAGGCACGTGACAGGTCACTCGGGAAAAGAAGACACAAGCCCAAAAGTTGGTGGGATGAGGAAGTTAAGAAAGCCATAGCGAAACGTCAAGAAGCCTCTAGGGAACAAGGACATGCTAAGCAGCGGTGTAAACAGACAGATGATGTTGAAAAAAATGGGACATCTTTCTAAGCTGTAGAAAAGAAGCATCCCTTCTAATCAATGAAAAGATTAGAAGAAAGGGGGCTCAGTGGCTGGCAGAAGTACATAAGAAGGATAAAAAGGCAGCTGCGAAATTTCGGAACCATCTAAACTCCCTAAGAAATGAAACAAGCCTAGAGTACAGGTTTATAACTACAGCTCAAGGTGCTAGGCTAAAAGGGGATGAAGCTATTTATATATAACAACAAGGGCGGCAGGAAAATTTCAAAAAAGAAGTGCCTTATGCACCATAATAAACAAGGATGGATCAAGTGGTGCAATGGCTCCATTTTCACAACGAGAGTGGGAAAGGGCTGAGAAGATAGCTCCAAGTAGTGCATCAACAGGCCCAGGCGGCATTCCAATTATGCTGATAAAGACATTGGGTTCGAAATCTAAACAGACTTGGATAGAGGCAGCTAGCAGAGCAATAATCGATAGTGAAGGCCCGGATGAATGAAAACTTAGCAGGATGAGCATGATCTATGAAGGAAAGGGGGAGGACAAAGCTGACATAAACAACTACCGTCCTGTAACAGTGACATCAGTGGTCTACAGGCTGGCGATGCAGATTACAAAGGAAAGACTGCAGGCATGGATAGAGAATGAGGGGGTGCTGGGGGAACTGCAGAATGGTTTTTGGAAAAAGAGGTTGGAAGACAATTTGTTCTCACTGACGCAGTGCATCGAAATAGCAGAAAAGGAACTCAGGCCCCTGTGGCAAGCATTTTTGGATGCCAAGGGAGCGTACGATAGCATGGTTCAAGAGGACTTGTGGGGAATACAGGACACATTAGTGTGGAAGAAGGAGTCACTAATGTTTTAAAGGAAATCTACAAAAGTAACAGGGTAGATGTAAAGTGGGAAAAACAGGTATCCGAGCCCACAGAGGTGAAACGGGGCTTAGGCAGGGGTGCCCTCTGTCACCCTTGTTATTTAAAACGTACCTACAAGGATTAGGGGCCAAATTAGAGGGAAGTGGACTTGGCTTTATTCTCTCTTTCGTCAAACAAGAAAAACTCATTGAACAGGCACTACCAGCATTGATAATGGCCGACAACATAGTGCTAATGGCCGAAAACAAGGAAGATTTGTAAGGATTGATTGACATCTGCAGTAATGAGAGAGATATGTTATATTTCAGATTCAGTAAAGAAAAACCTACAATCGTGATTTTGAATGATAATTAAGGTTTTGAGCTTAAGATACGAGAGGTCACGCTAGAGATAATAGATAAATACAAATATCTGGGCGTATGGATAAGCAATGGGACCAATTACCTAAGGGAACACGAAATATACGTGACTACTAAAGGTAACAGGAATGCAGCAGTGATTGAAAAATAGGGCACTGTGGAATGGATCTTTTGGGCCCATTTCCCACGTCATCGGCAGGTCACTGATGGATTATAGTAGCCACTGACTACCTCACTCGTTACGCCGAAACCAAGGCTCTGGAGAGGGGCACGGCAAGTGAAGCAGCCCGATTTTTCGTGAAGAATGTGGTGCTGAGGCATGGCGCTCCGTCAGTGGTAATAACTGACAGGGGAACTGCATTCATAGCCCAGATACGAATGCGTAGCCGAGCTACGAAGCGAATGGTCTTACGGAGCGTCTCAACAAGACATATGCGGATATGCTCTGCATGTACGTCGATGTGAAGCACAAAAAGTGGGAGGAGATCTTGCCGTATGTCACGTTCGCCTATAACACGGCTCATCAAGAAACAAGAACGCCATTTCGTCTTCTTCATGGTCGTGAAGTCACCACTATGCTCGATGCTATGCTGCCACACGAGTACGAAAACGTCGAGACGGATGCTGATTATATCACCCAGCTTGCCGAAGATGCCCGACAACTTGCACGCCTATACGTATTAGTCGTCAGCAGGACTACGATTCAAGACGGTACAACCTTCGTCACCGACTAGTCTTATACAAGCCAGGAGAGAAAGTTTGGATATGGACTCCTATTCGACACCGTGGCCTCTCAGAAAAACTCCTAAGACGGTACTTCGGGCCCTATAAAGTTCTACGACGTCTCAGTGACATTAATTACGAGGTTGTTCCTGATACTGCGCACTCATCAAGGCGTCGAAGGTGTGCTCCAGAAGTTGTACGCGTTGTTCGGATGAAACCTTATTTCTCCGAATGAACTCGTGCGTTTCCAGCGAGTACGAACCACTTTGACTATAAAGCATTGGGACGATGATTTCTTGAAAGGGAGGCTAATGTCACGGCTAAAGGCCGGGCAAGAGGACGACGAAGTGATGAGCGTGGGTAGCACCCACGGTGGCTCCGAGAAAGACGACGTCGAAGCGGCTGCTCTTTTGTTCTGTCAATGCAGACCTTGTTTTTCCTGGTCGCACCCGCGTCCTGTATCCTGTTCTTTTCACGTCGCCACAATATATAAGAACAAAGGTTACAGAAAATTTTCAAGAAAGAAGTGCCTTATGCACAAGAATAGACAAAGATGGATCAAGTGGTGCAATGGCTCCATTTTCACAACGAGAGTGGGAAAGGACTGTGAAAAGGGTTCCATGTAGTACATCAACAAGACCAGATGGCATTCCAATTATGCTGATAAAGACATTGGGTCCGAAGTCTAAACAGACTTTGAGAGAGGCAGTGAGCAAAATAATAATCGATGGAGAAGGTCCCGATGGATGGAAACTTAGCAGGATGAGCATGATTTATAAAGGAAAAGGCGACAAAGTAGACATAAACAACTACCGTCCTATAACAGTGACATCAGTGATTTACAGGCTGGCGATGCAGATTATAAAGGAAAGACTGCAGGCATGAATAGAGGATGAGGGGGTGCTGGGGGAACTGCAGAATGGGTTTCAAAAACACAGGAGGTTGGAAAACAATTTGTTCTCGCTGACGCAGTGCATCGAAATAGCAGAAAAGGAACTCAGGACCCTGTGGCTAGCATTTTTGGATATCAAGGGAGCGTAGGATAGTGTAGTTCAAGAGGACTTGTGGGGAATACTGGACACACTAGGTGTGGAAAATGGAGTCACCAATCTTTTGAAGGAAATCTATAGAAGTAACAAGGCAGTTATAAAGTGGGAAAACAGGTATCCAAGCCCACAGAGGTGAAACGGGGGCTTAGGCAGGGGTGTCCTTTTTCATCCTTGTTATTCATGACGTGCCTACAAGGATTAGAGGCCAAATTAGAGGGCAGTGGACTTGGCTTCAACTTCTCTTTCGTCAAACAAGGAAAACTTGGATTCCGGAAAAGGATTTTCGGCAGCAGTGACAGTGCTGTGCGTTCGTCTTTTCACAAGTATCTACTGGCTTTTCCTGATCTTGACTCCGTTGGATGTCGAGCACTTCTGGACACTGTTAAACGGCTGCGTGCGGGAACTACCATCTTATTGACGCCTGCGAGCGAGCACGACGATTGACTGCAAGGGACGACTGGTGTACGAGGCTTCAACCAGCCACCTTATATATCCGAAACCGCCCCCCGAACCGGCATTTCGGCAGCAGTGACAGTGGTGTGCGTTCGTCTTTTCACAAGCATCTACTGCCTTTTCCAGGTTGGTGCACAGGTTCTTGCATTGATCTATGATAGGTTTGTGCAATATTTCTAGCCGCTGTCGCTGCTGCCCTGTGATTTATTTTTTTGTGTGTTTGCTGTGAGTCTCTGTACTTATCATGTGAAAAGAAATCGCCAAACTATTGCAAGATTTTAAAGAGAAAGTGAGAACCGAGGGGAAAAGCACGGAAGAGGCTTTTGAACGAGGCATGCGCACAGACTGGCGCAAGATGATTTGATATGTGGGGTTTAACGTCCCAAAACCACCATTTGATTATGAGAGACGCCGTAGTGGAGGGCTCCGGAAATTTAGACCACCTGGGGTTCTTTAACGTGCACCCAAATCTGAGCACACGGGCCTACAACATTTCCACCTCCATCGGAAATGCAGCCGCCGCAGCCGGGATTCGAACCCGCGCCCTGCGGGTCAGCAGCCGAGTACCTTAGCCACTAGACCACCGCGGCGGGGCTTTACGAAAGCGTGAACATGGTTTGAAGTTTGTTTGGACAAGAAACGGAAACATTTTTGCCCGTCGCACGGAGACGTCACCGAACATGGCAATCTGTCGAGAAAGTGATTTTGAAAAAATTAGCGCCACTTAATAAGTCAAGCTTTTGAAGTATTGTGTGATGGATCTTTTTACCATGTTGTCGGCTAGTTATATTCTCGCTGAAGACATTCAGCGCATTTTGATATCTGAAAAAAAAAAACGCCCGAAGTCTGTTCAAAGTGATGCATTCAAACGCCCGCTTACTTCAACCAAAAAAAAGGATGATGTCACTTCGCTGTTGGAATCGTGTGACACAAACTTTGACCTTTTAATGTTCACAGAAACGTGGTATACTGATGAGCCAGAACATTTTATGCTACCAGGGTACAATCACTTCTTTTTAAATCGCATGGAGAGTAGAGGGGGAGGCATTGCCATTCTAACAACACTTGAGTCTTGTGAAGTAATCGAAGAATGTAGTCTTATC
Source organism: Rhipicephalus annulatus (assembly GCA_013436015.1). NCBI lineage: Eukaryota > Metazoa > Arthropoda > Arachnida > Ixodida > Ixodidae > Rhipicephalus > Rhipicephalus annulatus. The sequence continues at coordinate 132,188 of WOVY01016091.1, read as the reverse complement.
ACAAAAAAACTACAAATCACTATGTGTAAAGAAGGGCACAAATGCATTTGCTGTTGTCTATTGCCCTCCTAGTGGTTCTACGGCTGATTTCCTAACATTTATTGATCGTCTTTTGTCATACGCAAGTGTCATGAATACCGTAGGTGGCAATTTCAACATAGAGGTCTTGAAGAACTCAGCCACAAGTACTGAATTTTTATCCGTGCTTGAGTGCAACTCTTTTAAAAATGTTATTACCATGCCTACACGTATTACTGAATTTACAGTGTCATTGCTAGACAAGTTTGTTACAAATTCTACTGCAGAAGGAACAATTTCCGGGGTGATCAGTTCTGACATAAGTGATCACTTGCCTATATTCATTTTCTTTAAAATGCATACAAATTTGCCTTATGTAAAACCGGAAAAATTCATGTACCATTCAATAACACAAAATACATTGGAGCACTTTAGGTGCCGCATCATACAGACACATTGGGATGATATAATGGCTGATGAAGATGCAAAAAACGCATATAACAACTTTGTTGCAACATTCAAGGAACTTTACTTTGAGTCATTTCCTCTCAAGGCACATCACAGGTCGAGAAAATTGCGGAAGCCCTGGATAACAAACTACCTTAAGCGTCAGATAAACCATAAAAATAAACTTTACCAGCAGTGTCAAAACACGTAATGCGGACCTATGGGTTGAATACAAGGCTCTTAAAAATCGATTGAATAAAGAAAAAGAAAGGGCGAAAAGAGACTACTACAGTCGTATTTTTGACCTGGAACGTCCAGAGCAACGTAAATCCATGTGGAAAAAGTTTAATGATGTATTGAACAGAGGAGCCCCTGCCACAAAAATCGATAATCTTGAAATAGATGGAAGGATATTAAATGGCAACGACCTTGCTGAAAAATTTAACGACTTCTTTGTGAAAATAAGAAATGCCAGCCAGAGCGTGCAAACAGCAACTGACATTTCTCAATTATCAAACACACTTTTTCTTAAACCGACTTCCACATCTGAAGTAATTACGCTTTTTGGTAAAATAAAAAATAGTCGGAGCTGTGTTCCTGACGGCATACAAATGCATAGAAATGACCGTCCCAAGTTTACCACAGGCGGAGTTGTCTCGTACTTCAAGGAGCATGAACTTTCCCTTCTTGAAACAGACAAAGAAGGTGGATTTGTGGTGATGTCTACTTCCAGCTTCCAGGACAAAGTCAGTTCTGCTATTTTGAAGAATTTTGAGTCTACAACTGTAAAAGCGTCAAAGGTAAAACGTCGTGCTGTTGAGTTGTGCAAGAGCTTTAATTTAGCCAATCTGGCTAAACAGTTTTTGAATGCCAGAAAACTTCCTTGGAAGTGTTTTTTTAATGTAAAAACGCACAAAGTTGGCATGCCACTTAGGTCAATTGTGACAGAAAATGGTACTTGGCAGCTGCAAGTGAGTCGCTATCTGTTGAAATATTTAAATAGGTTAGAGTTTGTAGATCCTTTTAGCACAAATAGCTCCTAGACGTCATAGATTTCTTGAAAAGCAGAAGTGACATCAGTTATCTTTTTTCAATTGACGTTGAGGATCTTTTTTATTCAGTGCCTCATAATGAACTTTTATCTTGTGTAAGGGACTGTATCGAGGAACATGGGTGCACAACTTTTATCAATACCTCTGGCGTATCTGTTTCCAGCTTCATGTAACTTTTAGAATTTTACCTTCGTAGCACATTTGTCTCTTTTAATAATGGGTTGTTTATTCAACTAAAGGGCATTTGTATTGGCTCCTGCGTTGCACCTGTCCTTTGTAGCATTTTTTGGTGTCTATTGATCGTGCTTTAGAAAATGCCGTTGATCCAGGAAAAGCCCCTAAGATTTTTAGATATGTGGACGAATTCCTCGTGGTGTTAACTTCTACTAACCCTGTAACGCACTCTAGCGAGGTAGATTTGGTTTCGAACCTGTTCCGACAACATGGAAAAGGCTTGATTTTTACGTATGAACTGCCCATTGACGAAAGACTGCAGTTTTTAGATATTAACCTGACTCTGGGCGAGGATCATGTCTGTTGGAAGTTCAGCCCTAGAACGAGAAAAGGACTTCTTTCTTATGATTCTGCACATTCTAAGGTGGTGAAGAGGTCTATAGCTGCTATGTGTTTTCGTTCTGCGCTGTTCAAGTCATGCCAGTACACAGTGTTTGATAGTTTTTCCATTCCGGTATCGCGGCTCACTGCAGCCGGGTTTCCTTATTCGGTCTTAGTCATTGTGTCTGAAACATTGCTGCAGAGGCTGAAGGAGGAACGCAGGAGGCCAGAGCCATTACAAGGACAGAGGAAAAGACCGCATGTTGTACCATACATGCACGAAATCTCCCACAACCTGAAAAAAGGTTGCAAATCGGCTCCATGTGCCGGTGGTTTTCTCTGCTCCAAAAGAGCTTTCAAGGCTCTCTGCCAGCATTTCTTCAAGAGGTGCCAAGGTGGTGTGCGATAAGAAGCACGTAAAGCTGTTCCTGCGCTGTGCTGGGGGCACTGTTTATGAAATTCCCCTGAGCTGTGGCAAGGTCTATATAGGCCAGACAGGGTGCTGTACAAATGACCGTCTAAGGTAGCATGCCTTATCAATTAGGAATGGAACAGGGTCTCATTTGCCCTTTCACTGTGCTTCGTGTGGCTGCACGCCGCAGTTCGATCGCACGCGAGTACTTGGAAGGAGCCGGGATGCGCTGGCGCGGGAGTTACTCGAAGCCTTTCACATAATTAAGAAAGGTGACGCGTGCGTCAGCGTGCCTTCAGTTGTGTTGCATAACAGTGAATTCCAACTGTTGGTTCTAGATGAACTTTAGTTGGGTGCTACGAAGTGCCTGTCAGTCCTTTTTTGCTGGTTTTTCCTCGCATTTTTTGCGCAGGCTTGGGTGTTTTTGGTTTTTTTCGACGTCTTTACATTAGGCATATCTGTTTGTTGGTGGTTATTGCAATAATCAGTTATTACATCATAAAAATGTTCATGTCTGCACGTGCGGTGAATGAAATGGTCTGCGCATGTCCCCCAAGAGCCTATATATTGCGAATGCTTCATGAAAATAAACTTAGTTGTGAGTTGTCGCTCTTTCTGTCTCTTCTTTTTTTTTAGATGCGGAGCATCTAATACTCGAGGCTTGTAGTGCGGCGCCGTCCGCAAGCTTCCTCCTCCTTCTTCCACCATCTGTGCATCCCTTCCTCCTCTACACACCGCGCGCGCTTCACTCCTCCACCATCTGTGCACCCTTCCTCCTCTACACACCGCGTGCGCTTCTCCTCTTCACGAACATTCGCTAGCTGTATAATGTAGCGCGCATGCGCCGTCACGCTTCGAGAACATCGGCAGCTGACGCGCGCGCATGCGCCGTCCAAATGGACGGCGCATGCGCGCGGCTGACCTGTGTACCTTCTCCCCCTTCTCGAACATTGTGTACCTTCTCCCCCTTCTCGAACATTCGACAGCTAACGCGCGCATGCACCGTCACCCACCATCTGTGCCGCGCGTGCTTCTCCCCTTCGAGAACATTCTACAATTCTCCTGATTCTCTAGTGGACGCGCATGCGCCGTCGCGCTTCGAGAACATTCAACAGCTGACAGTGCATGCGCCGTCGCGCTGTATATATACTCTAGGTCGGCGCTCGCTCGCTCAGTTGCCGCTCGTCGGTTGGTTTGTACGGCGCGTCGACGTCCAAGGTCGCGGTGAAATGAATTCCAACGAATCCACAAACACAATGATCGACGTGCCTTCGACCAGCGCCGCCCTTTCGCATACGTGTGTACGTGTTCACTCATTTAACACCCCCTCCTACAACCACGTTAACCAATTTAGCCATCGACCCAAGTAAGTCGCAATTTAACACCCCATTTCACAACCACGTTAACCAATTTAGCCATCGACCCAAGTAAGTCGCACTTTAACACCCCGTTAACCAATTATATGCTCCGCATCCTCCTCAGTGTTCCCCCGAGGGAAGCTGCGGGCAATTTTTCTCTTTGTCAACCTTGCGCCACGTATTTCAGCGACCAATAAGCCCCGCCGCGGTGGTCTAGTGGCTAAGGTACTCGGCTGCTGACCCGCAGGTCGCGGGTTGTAGGCCCGTGTTGTAGGCCCGTGTGCTCAGATTTGGGTGCACGTTAAAGAACCCCAGGTGGTCGAAATTTCCGGAGCCCTCCACTACGGCGTCTCTCATAATCATATGGTGGTTTTGGGACGTTAAACCCCACATATCAATCAATCAATCAGCGACCAATAAAGTATGTAATAGACCTCATAGCGGAAGTGCTAGCACATATGTACAACTTAGTGTTATCAACAGGTATTTTTCCAACCAACATGCAACTAGCGAAATTTACTGGAATATAGAAGTCCGGAGATAAAAACAACTTAAGCAATTATCGCCCAATATCTATACTACCAGTTTTCACGAAATGCCTTGAAACAACCATAAATGATAAAATTGATTGTTTCTCGGGGAAGCACAATTTAATAACCGAATGCCAATATGGTTTCAGGAAGAAACTTTCAACAGAAAGTGCTTTATTAGCACAAAAAAATTATACTTTGCAATATCAAAAAGAGACTTCTGATAATTGCATTGTACTTGGACTTTAGTAAAGCCTTTGATCGTGTATCTCATGAACTGTTACTACATAAATTAGAATGCTGTGGATTTAGGGGAATACCACTCAAACTTATGCAGTCATATCTGTGTGCGCGGTCTCAGTATGTTGAAATAAATGGCTTCAAATCGTGCACACAACCAATTAAAACCGGAGTACCACAAGGTAGTATCCTGGGGCCTGTATTGTTTTTATACTACATAAATGATAAAGTCAGAATTTGTGAAAATTATAACTTCATAATATACGTTGATGACTGCACATTATTTTTTACTGGAAAAGATTTCAGTAATCTCGAGGCTTTAGCGGCCAACACATGTTACAAGCTTCGTGAATGGTCTACCAAGAACAATTTAATGTTAAATGAAACAAAAACAAAATGTGCCCTTTTCCGAGCTCACGGCATATCCCTGCATGTACCAAATTATGTTACCCTAGGCCCCTACAAAATTGCAGTGACCAAATCCATTAAGACGCTTGGAGTAGTTTTTAATTAACATATGTCCTGAAATGAGCATACAGACCACATTAGTTTAAAGTTGAGACGCATGGTTGGCACTCTAAATCGTTGTCGACGTCTTTCGCCCGTTACTGTAAAGCGACTCTTATGTCCGGCTCTTTTCCATGCCCACTTGAACTACTGCACTTTGGTATGGGCAAACACTACGTCAACAAATTTAAATAGGCTAAAAATACTTCAAAAAAGGGCGATCAGGGCAATATAAAACATATCATACCTTGAACACACAGGACAACTCTTTGTTAAACATAAAATTGTTAAGGCAAATGACGTATACAAATTCAGGTTGTTTCGATCCTATATTAGCGCAAACAGAGGGAAACTCGACGCATTCCTGACACTTGCAAATCTTGAACATACACAAACCATTTACTTCCATCGATATAAACCCCCATGGAAAATTCCGTTATCTCGCACCAATGACGGCATCCAAAGACTTAGCCACATGCTACCTACTATATTGAACTCATACGAGCAGCAAGACATAAAAGACACATTAAACAATATCGATGTGCAAACACTATCTTTGTAGATTTGTACTGTTTACATAGGTCACTCTGTATTGCTTTGCATCATTTATTGTGTACCTTCATATATTTTTTACTTATTATTTCTCTTGTGTAACCTCATTGTGTACCTTGCTTATGAACGAAAGTGATGATACATACTTTTTGAATTACTGTGCTCATGTGTTTATGAAATATTTCTTTTTGTTTGTATACCTTGGCCTGTCATTTACTTTGTCTTCTGCTTGAATTGTTTCCTGCTCTATAATATTTGTTTTTTTTTATTTTATTGTATTTCGTTTTCACCCTGTCATTGCTGACATAGGGTGGACGGTGCTTAGTCAAGCTGCAATAACTGCAGCTTTTTTGCCGTCTCCCCATTTTTCGCCATTGTATCTGTTTTGGTGAAAATAAAAATAAAACTTCGGAATTCGGAACTCATTGATCAGGCACTACCAGCATTAATGTACCCAGATTATATAGTGCTAATAGCCAACAACAAGGAAGATTTGCAGAAATTGATGGACATCTGCGGTAATGAGGAAGATAGGTCAGGTTTCAGATTCAGTAAAGAAAAATCAGCAGTCATGATATTTAATGATAATGAAGGTTGCGAGCTTAGGATACAGGAAGTCACGCTAGAGATAACAGATAAATACAAATAACTGGGCGTATGAATAAGCAATGGGATCGAGTGCCTAAGGGAACACGAAATATACGTGAACACTAAAGGTAACAGAAATGCAGCATTGATGAAAAATAGGGCACTGTGGAATTACAATAGGTATCATGTTGTGAGAGGAATATGGAAAGGGGTCATGGTTCCTGGTCTGACATTCGGCAATGCGGTCTTGTGCATGAGATAAGAAGTTCAAACAAGATTAGAAATTAAGCAGCGTGGAATAAGTACGCTTGTTTTAGAAGCTCACGGGAATACACCAAACCAGGGAGTAAAGGTGATATGGGATGGACATCATTTGAAGGCAGGAAAGCTAGCAGCAAGATAAAATTTGAGAAGCGATTGAGAGAAATGGGGGAGGAGCGTTGGGCTCGGAAGGTTTTCAGCTACTTGTACTTGAAGAATGCCGATACAAAATGGTGGACGCGAACTAGGAAATTGACTGGTAAATACTTAGAAAACAGCAGGTGGCCAAACCAAAAAGAACTATCAGTTAAGAAGAAAGTGAAGGAAACGGAGACTGGCATGTGGAAAGTTAGCATGATTAAGATGTCTGCACTAGAGATAGATAGAACTTTCAAGCAGGATATTGCCAAGGAAAGGATCTATGATAATACTCGAGGTAGCTTTCTACTGTTTGAGGCCAGGACGAGAGTATTGCGAACCAAGACTTATCGGGCCAACTACGAAGGGGTAGACACGGTATGCAGTGCATGTGGAGAGGAAAAAGAAACTGGCGAACACTTGATAATGTTCTGTAAAGAGCTTCACTCTATAGTTCAGTATGATGGTGCAGAGTTTTTCAAAACGCTGGGGTTTAGGGACAGGGAGGGCAAAATTGACTTTAAGGGGGTAGAATTAACTAGGAGGAGGTTATCTGATTGGTGGCTAAAGTCAATGCACGAGTGAAAATTAAATCTTTCACTTCAAAGTACGAGTCCTCAACTTTACTATTCAAAGAAAGAAAAAAGATAAATCTAGTGGTTAGTTAACGAAGTATTACGGCTAGATGGCATCAGCCGCCGCCCGATCTAAAGGGTAAAGTCATATCCATCCATCCATCATCCATCCATCCATCCATCCATCCATCCATCCATCCATCCATCCATCCATCCATCCATCCATCCATCCATCCATCCATCCATCCATCCATCCATCCATCCATCCATTCATCCATCCATCCATCCATCCATCCATCCATTCATCCATCCGTCAATCTGTCAATCCATTCGTCCGTCCGTCCATCCATCCATCCGTCCATCCATCCATCCATCCATCCATCCATCCATCGATGCTGTAATTACAGTGTCTAGAAAAACACTGCCTAGTGTGCTGAACGCGGGCGAGGAGATGGCTCCGTCTCTGATGTCTGCCGATGGCGACCGCTTGGTGCGCTGCGGCGCGAGTGGGTGCTGCAGCGCAAGTGGGTGCATCTGCGTTCATTCCGCGCGCTCCACAAGAGCTTTTCCGTCTTTAAGGAGAGTTCTTTACAAAACGCTTTATTGTACAATACCTACGCGACTGCTTTCACAGTACTCGTATTTAGCAATATTAAATGAAGATAATTTCGTAACATACACGTCAGTCGAACAAGGAAAAGGTGTCTTGTTCCCCGCACTAACGGATCCAGCACGCTTTCCTGAATGAAAAAAATAGGATTAAGAGGGCGGACAAATAGCTGAATTCCAAGGCTGTCGTGTGAGAAAAGCATTCGGAGAGTGACTTCATCGAACTATCTTTTCGGATTGGGGTGAATGGTGTCAGCAATGAAATCGCCATTTAGGCAAAGTTTCAAATATTGACATTTATCTAAAAAAATGAAAATACCCTTTCGAATTCCATTCACACAGGTTTTTTCCCATGTCAACATCGGACTCCCTTTCCAACAACGTTTTGAGGATCATATGCGGTGAGTGTCAGATTATTCATTGGTATGTTATCATTCTTTGTTTTCACTCGAACCCTAATGGAATGTAGGCTAAGAGGAAAAGGTTTTAGAGTCTGCCGTGATAAGGAGATTGGCCGCTAGGGGGCCACGGTGTGTGGACGCGCGTCGCATCGGCTCCGCAGATTTTCTATGGTTTTCGGCGATTTCTTTCCAGCCATTCAGTTCAGAGTATTCCCAAGTGACTGCGAAAGTCCTGCGGTCTCTCCCGATACCATTTGTGCAGGTGAGCCCGTGTTTCCGTCACTTTTCGAAGATTGCCCGTACCGCCACGCTGGCACGACAGTCAAGCCAGTAGACAAGGCACGGTAGGCCTGACAAGTCGTCGGAGCAAGCGGGTGCCCCATCCGCTGCACCGGCGCCCGAAATGGAATTCGTGCAAGTCGAAGGGGAGGAGATATCGCCGACAGAGTTCGGAAAAGAGCAGGGATGGTGCGAGATCAAACGAAACACCAAGAAGGCGGGTGGAGACGCCGACCCGGCGAAGAACCAGCAAGCAACGCCAGCGTCTACTGAGAAGGCGGCGTTTATACAGAAAGCGACGCAGTACGTGCGGAAAATCACCATGACGAGCCGAATGCCCAACCTGCCAACGGATGACTACAAGATCATCGTGCGACCCCGGGACGGCTTCAACGTATCCCACTACCAGAAGGACCGCGTCCACTGCTGCATACGCAACGCTGCAGGGGTGGGGCGCGAGGTAGCCGAGGAAGACAGCGTCTGTCTCAATGAGCGACAAAACGTTATTGTGGTAAGCACGCCGTCAGAAGATCGTGCTAGACGATATGGAGGCATTTGCAAGCTGCGAATTGGCGACCGTGAGTTCGAAGCGAGTGCATACAGAGCGGCTCCGGAGAACACGTCCAAAGGCCTCATCAGGGGCATATCGCTAGACGAAAAGCCGGCGGACGTCCTGAGAAGTCTGGTTAACCACCGCAACCCGAACGTCCTGCATGCCAAGCGCATGGGAAACACGACCAACGTGATAATCCTTTTCGACGGCTACTACGTGCCTCGTTACGTGAACTACGGCGGGATGGTGATAAGGTGCACTCTTTACAAGAAACATATCGATATGTGCTACGAGTGTGGTCGTCTGGGACACAGGGCCGACGTGTGCCCCAACCCGAACGACAAGAAGTGCCGTGGGTGCGGATGCGGTAATCCGCCCGACGATCATCGGTGCGAGCCGGTGTGCCAACTGTGCGGAAAGGGTCACCTCACCGGAGACCGCAAGTGCAAAGCTAAGTACAAGACGCCCTACCTAGTCAAGCGCCGACAGTGGGAACGCAGAATGCGCGAGGAGGCTGAGGCTGCTTACAGCAGGAGCAGCACCGTCAACGACGGGGAGGAGGGCTACGGACGACGCCACGCACCGAGACGACGTCGCGGCAACAGTCGATCGGCCTCGAGGGAGACCCGCGCGCGGAGCCGCACTCGCTCCCGTACTCGTTCTCGAGCCCGCTCTCGCAGCGTCTCCCGACCCCGTTCAGCGAAGCCTCGCAGCACGTCGACGGCCCGAGCCAACCACACAGCGGCAGCCAAAGGCGGAGGAGAGGTTGACCCCCATAAATTGAGGTGGGTGGACGTCGCCTCCGGACGCGCGCCCAGCGCACCGCTAACGCGAACCGAGACTGCCATTGATAGAAACCCAGATGTAGACAGACGCGGCAGCTCTGCTTACAAACGCAACAGCGACCCAGAAAGTCTAGTGCAGAAACGATTGGATCAATTCGAATCATTAATCCAAGAACTAAAGCAGGAAAATTCAAGGTTAAGAAACGAAATTGCCACGTTGAAGGGGGAGGCCCCGACAGCTCCCTTTCCTCCTCCTCCTCCAATTAAACCCGTCGCAGCCGACGCGGCTGCTAGTACAGCCGAGAGAGTGGAGGAAGTCATGGAGGCTCGAGACGCGCACCCCGCACCCACCAAACGTAAGGCACTTGACCCGGAACAATTCGACGTCAAATCGCAGAAACGCGAGGAGAAACTCCGCGAACGAGTCGATAGACTCGACGACAAGGTAGACGCGATGATGACCCAACACGCGCAGCAAACCGCGCAACTTAACAACGCAATCGCTCAGCAAACCGCACAAACCGAACAGTTGAGCATTGCAATATCTCAGCTCACAAAAATGGTCGCGACGCTGCAAACGCGCATAGACAATATGGAAATGCGACTTCCGGCCGCAGTGGGTCGCCCAGTACGAACGACTGGGAAACCGTACTTTAGGCCGTTACCCGACGAAGAGGCGCAGGATCAGCCGGACGGCAAACCATAACACGTACAGTCACCATGGCTCGACACGAAACCACACAAACCCAACGCCCACAACAGCATAACACACGAAACACGTTCACTATCTGGCAGTGGAACTGCAGGGGGTACAGGAGGAAACGGGCGCTTCTCCAACAATTCTTACGTAGCCGGCAACGACCGGACGTAATACTATTACAGGAAACCAATGACCCGGTCAAGCTGGCGGGGTACAAATCTATAGACGAAGCTGTGACCGCGGGAGCCCCACCGGCCGCTGCAACGCTAGTGCGACGCAACCTCACCGTGGCGCAACGCGAACTTATGAACGTTAGCATACCGCATGTATTCATAGAGCTCATTCCGACGAAAGGGCGCGGCCCCAGCCTGTTTGTGCTGAACGTGTATAGCAGACCCAAAGCCAGACACCGCTTTAGCACGTTACTGCGAGAGGCGCGCGAGGCAGCTGCCGACGGGCCCTTGCTCATCGCGGGCGACTTCAACGCGCCCCACGCGGCGTGGGGGTACGGCTACGAAACGCCAAAAGGTAAGCGCCTTTGGGACGATGCGCAGAATGAGGGCCTCGAGCTCATCACAGACCCTTCCGCGCCCACGCGCAGGGGTAACAGCGTATGTGCAGACACCTCACCCGACCTCACATTTACCAAGAACGTTGCTAGCGCGCGATGGCACAATACACAGGAGGACCTGGGTAGCGATCACTCAGTGATCGAGATCCAGGTCGACGCTGAACCTCACCACCGCGTTCATCGGGAAGGTACCAAGGGCAAGAACCACCGGCTGGTGGATTGGGACGCGTTTCGCAAAGTCCGGAAAGAGCAGAATCGTGGCAATGCGGCTATTGAGGATATAGATAGCTGGACTGCGACGCTCAAGGGGGATTTAGAAACGGCGACGCGGGAGGTTCCGCCAGAAGCCCAGCTCGAAGTGGTAGACAGCAAACTCCTACACATGTGGGAAGCCAAGCGCAGCCTGCAAGACAGGTGGAAGCGTCAACGCCACAATCGAACGCTGCGCAGACGCATAGCACGGCTAAGCAGGGACATGGAAGAGCACGCGTTACAGGTATGCAAAACTCAATGGGAAGAGATCTGCAATGGGATGGAGAACCAGCTGGGACGGGCCAAGACGTGGCATCTCCTCCGGCACCTCTTGGATCCAGAGGAGACGAAAACATCGCACGCACATAAGCTTAACAAGTTGCTGCACGACTACAAAGGCACCCACGCGGACTTTCTAGATGACGTGCGAAGCCGTTACTTTCAGTCACGTAGCCCCCTCGCGCACTCGGCATACGCCTGGGAGGGTGAGGGTAACGCGGAGCTAGACGAGGACTTCAGCGTTGCAGAGGTGAGGGCGGTGCTGCACAGGCTCAACACAAAGTCGGCGCCAGGCCCGGACGGGATAACCAACAAAGCGCTACGTAACTTGGACGATGAGTCGATAGAACAACTGACGGCTTACATGAACGAGTGCTGGAATTCGGGCGCTATACCGAACTCGTGGAAAACGGCGCGCATAATTATGATCCCCAAACCGGGCAAACGAGTACAGATTGACAACCTTCGACCGATATCCCTGACGTCCTGCGTTGGTAAGGTCATGGAACATGTGGTTCTCGCTCGCCTTACCAACTACCTCGAGGACCGAAACATGCTCCCACACACGATGCTGGGGTTCCGTCGTAACCTTTCCACACAGGACGTTATGCTTCAACTCAAGCACGATATCGTAGACAATCCCACACGATCCACCAAAGCGATACTCGGGCTCGACCTCAAAAAGGCGTTCGACAACGTTAGCCATGCTGCGATACTTGAAAGTATACGAGCGTTGGGACTTGGCGAGAGAACGTACCACTACGTACGGGATTTTCTTACGGGCCGCCGGGCCCGATTAGCGATCGGCGAACTAGAATCGCAGGACATATACATGGGTTGTACGGGCACGCCGCAGGGCTCCGTAATCTCGCCCATGCTCTTTAACCTCGTGCTTGTCGGATTACCACGGAAACTCGCTGAGATAGAAGAGAGAGAACACAACTTTATTGTCGTCAGACTTAAGGAGGTAGGTGACCCGCCAGGCTGAGCTTGGTGGCCACCTCCTCTGCCCTTTGTACGGCCTGGAGCTGAACGGCCAGGCTGGTGGAGGTCAGAACTGCCTCCCACCCCTCTGGCGAGGGAGCGGCTAGGAGATCGAGAGAGGGGGGATCTTCCCTGCAGGCCCAGAGAATGTGATTAAGTGTGGCTATTGAGCCACAATGCGAGCAATGCGGATCAATCGAGTCGGGGTATATACGTGCATAAATGTATGGGCACGGAAATGAATGTGTTTGCAAGCGGCGCCAGATAACCTCCTGGCGCTTAGTTAGCTTATGGTGCGGGGGTGGTTTTGTCTGCCTCGAAAGACGGTAATATTGTGTGATGTCATGGTAGGATGTCAAGGCTTCACCAGGGTTTTCCAAATCAGAGGCGGGTACCACCGCTCGGCTGACGAATCCTCGAGCATATAGGTGGGCCGCCTCGTTCCCTGGGTTCCCCGCGTGAGCCGGCACCCATACCAGCGCAATGGAGGATAGTGCGTCTTCCTCAGCATCTGTAAGGAGACTGGGCAAGAGTAAACGCAGAGTTGTGGGGGCCACAATGCCACGTGCGAAGTTGGATATAGCAGCCTTTGAGTCACTGAGTATAGTGGTGAATCCGGATGCTGCTGCTAGCGCTATCGCCGCTTCCTCAGCTTCTGTCGTATTAAGCACACGGACAGAAGCAGCCGCTTTAATTTGAGGTGAATTGGCGTTGTTGCCGGGGAGAGTGATTACGCTTATTGCATATGCTTTAGTAAACTCTCGGTATTGGGCGGCGTCAACGTACGCAACGGTTGGGTTGGACGCGTAAGTTTTTTGCAAGAATTTGGCCCTCGCTTTCCTTCTACCGTCGTGATGGCTGGCCAACATGTTCTTTGGCAGTGGTTTTATGAGGAATTTCTTTCTGATGTTGGGGGGGATGACAGCCGGATCGTTACCCGTAGGAGATACCACATGGTCAATTTTAGCAAGGATCCAACGCCCCGTCCTGCTTCCCTGTAATCGGTGAATTTGCGCCGTAAGATGCGCTTCAAGAAGTTCTTCTAAGGTGTTATGCAGCCCAAGACTGAGGAGGTGCTCTGTCGATGTGTTTCGGGGGAGACCCAATGCCACCTTATACGCTTTGCGTATGAGCCGATTTAGTTGGGCTCGCTCAGATTGAAGGAGGTGCAAATAAGGAAGGGCGTACGTGAAGCGTGACAAAACGAAGGCTTGAATTATCTGTAGCAGTTCTTTCTCCTTCATGCCTCGATTGCGAGCGCTCACTCGAGATATAAGATGGGCCGTCTGGTTCACGGTTACGGTGAGACGGTCTAGCGTAATGTTGTTGTGGTGGTTTGTTTGCACAATGAGTCCGAGTACTCTCATGTGGGCCACCTGCTTAATTGGCGTGTCATTGACATACACGTTAATACTAGGAAGTGGAGTCTTAATTTTGCGGCGATCTGGAGGTCGCAGTAATAGTAGCTCCGATTTGCTCTGGGAACACTCCAAACCCGCTTCTGACACGTGCTGAACGACTACGTCGGTTGCTCTTTGAAGAGTCTCCTCGATTTGACCATCGGATCCCACCGTCGTCCAGAGCGTGATGTCATCTGCGTAGAGGGTGTATCGCAGGCCGGGTATCGTGTCAAGTTTGGGAGGTAGTGACCTCATAGCGAGGTTGAAAAGGAAAGGGGACAAAACAGCTCCCTGCGGGGTGCCGCGATCACCGAGTGTGATGAGCTTAGAACGAAGGTCACCCACTGAGAGTTCAACCGTTCGATTAGATAAGAAAGCACGGACGTAGTTAAATATGCGTTCCCCGGATCGTAGTTCGGACAGACTGCCTAAAATGGCACTATGCTTCACGTTGTCAAATGCTTTGTGAAGGTCCAGACCGAGCAAAGCCTTGGTACTAGTGCCACTCTCAGGTCGTAGGAGATCGTGATGCAACTGGATGAGCGCATCCTGAGTGGATAGATGGGCCCTGAAGCCCAGCATTGTGGGGGGAAGTAGGCGGTGCTCTTCCGCGAAATTTTGCAAGCGACAGAGGACAACATGCTCCATTAGTTTGCCCAGGCAGGAGGTCAACGAGATTGGACGAAGATTCTCCAGGTCGAGTTTCTTGCCCGGTTTCGGTATAAACGCGACCCTTGCGTGTTTCCATTCTGATGGCAAATGGCCGGACCTCCAGCACTCATTCATATATTCAGTAATGGCCCCTACCGACTTTGGATCGAGGTTGCGCAGCGTCTTATTTGTCACCCCGTCAGGACCGGGTGCCGATGTTGTACGCAGTTTATGTAGCGCTATGCAAACCTCACTTTCCGAAATGTCGGCGTCCAACTGTTCGTTGGCTGTTCCAGTGTATTCAGGCAACTGCTCTGTGCTGTTCTGTTTCTGAGATGTGTTGATGTAGCGGGTGATGAGCTCCTCCAGCAGCTCTTCGTTGGTGCCCGGGTATTGATGGACAATTCGCGCGAGCTGTTTGCGTGCGGCCGACTTGGAGCTACCAGGGTCCAGCAGGTGTCGCAGAAGATGCCACGTTTTCTTGCAGCCCATCTGGCCATTGAGGCTGCCGCAAAGTTGGCCCCACTGTTGGCGTGTTAGCACAGCGGTGTGGGCTTCTAATTCACGTTCGAGCCTCGAGATGCGGCGGCGGAGCCTTGTGTTGTGACGTTGGCGCCGCCACCTACGCATGAGGCTTTCATGCGCCTCCCACATATGTAGAAGGCGTGAATCTGTTGATGGCTGTTCCGGAGTTACGTCTGCTTGGTATGTTGTAGCGTCCACATCTCGACTCAAAGAAAGTATCCATTCGTTCAAGTCCAATACCGAATCGGGTGCCGTTTCTTTGCGCAGTTGGCGGAATTTATCCCAATCTGTAATGCGAGCTGTGGCTCGTTTTTTTACATTGCTTGTGGTTAACTCAATGGTTACCGCTAGAATGAAATGGTCACTTCCTACGGTGTGACCTGTGTTTTGCCAACGGGCACCCTCCGTGTTTTTGCAAAGGGAGAGGTCTGGGGTAGTATCTCGACATACGCTGTTCCCGATTCGCGTCGATTGCTCCGGATCATTGAGGATACTGAAACCTAGGTCGTGTATGATGCTCCATAATCGGCGACCCTTGGGGTTGGATTTCGGGTATCCCCATTCGGGATGTTTTGCGTTAAAATCGCCTAGTACGAGCAGCTTTGCATCCTTCGCCAGATTTGTTGCTTTCCGAAAGATGTAAGGTAGATCCGCAGCTGTATCTCTTGGAGGGCTGTATATATTTAAAATGAAGAGTGGCTTGTCTCCTCGTCTTTTTGGTATAATTTCCACCAGTGTGTGATGAATACTCGTACCCTCAATTTCATGTTGAATGGCTGTGACATTCTTGTGTACTAAGATGGCAGTGTGGCATTGTGCGCTCGCGGACATGCCTATTTTCTGATTATATGATGCGTATCCGGGCAGTTGAGCGGCAGTGTTCGTTTCTTGCAAAACTATGATGTCCGGCGAACATTCCCCATTTGGTGCATGGTTTTGAATATGCTGGATATGTTGCTGCAGATGGCCCTTCTTATTGCGGAAGCTCCTGCAGTTCCACTGCCAGACGGTGAGCGTGTGGAGAGCCGCCATGACTATGTTATTGGCGTAGGGGCCGGTGTTTGCCGGCTATTGGATGGTGTGCGGTGGATGGCCAACTGCACACTGAAGTCGGCCAGTGCAGCTTCGGTCGAGCTCTTTAACACGGCGAATGAGGTGGTTGTTTCCCGGATGGTTTGGTGGATCGCATTAAAGCGCGTTTCTATTTCAGCTTTCAGATCGGATTTCAGCGTTGAGATGGCTGCCGTGACTGCCGTCGTTACTTTTGTAGTGATGTCGGCGTCTGCGTGGAGTGAAGCTGTGGGTGTAGCTGCCTTGCGTTTATTAGCGTTCTGAAGTTGAGGAACTGGCGATAACGCCGGGTTTGGTGCCAGGGGGTTCGGATGTGCGTCTTGTGTTTCGGATGATGTGGGTGTAGTCTGTTTGTCGATACTGAGTGCTCTATCTATTTTGGCTTCTAGAGACTGGATGTAGCTAGTCAATTTAGCTATCTGGGACTGCTGGGCCGAGATTTGAGCCTTAAGGGCAGAATTCTCCTTTGCCAACTCCCTCACCTGTGAATCGGAAAATAGTAGTGATGCCGGGGCGCCCCGCTGCCAGGCCACCGACTTGGACGCTTCTCCGGGACCTCGACTGGATGAACGAGACACCGATGGGCTGCGCCTGGCTGATTTGGACCTTGAGTGAGATGAGGGCCTGCTGTCTCGTCGTTGGGCTGAGCGTGACCTCGGGCGCCTGCTGTGGGATCGACACCTGCTGCCACGTCGTTTAGCTGAACGAGACCCTGAGCGCCGGGTGTGGGATGGGGACCTGCTCTCTCGGCGCTGCTGCTGGTTGCTGCTGTTCCCGAGTGGTGGGAAAGATGCAGAATGGTCTCGAGGTGATGGTGAGCGTCTGCTGGAGGAGCCACTGTGAGATGGGTTGCGATGGATGTTCGACGAAGGTTCTTGCGCTTCTTGCTTCGATTGCGGGGTGGGTGGCGCCTTCTTGATAAAGCGATACTTGCAGTTTGAGCTGCCGGTGTTGTGTGCACCATTGCAGACGATGCAGCGTGGCGTGCATGCGGGTGTTTCGCCCTGTCCTGGTGTGGGGTGTTCCTCTCCGCAACGGCGGCACCGCTGCTTACGTGGCATCGGGCAAACATCCGTGCGGTGACCAACCTTGCGGCAGTTAAAACACGATTCCACCCTGTTGTAGAACGGGTACAGCCTGATGTCGGTTCCGTGGTAGAATATCCACTTTGGAAGGTTCGGCGTCATTAGTGCAACCACGACGTGCCTAGTTTGGCCCAAGCGTCTTCCACTCACGATAGGAATGTTGGGGTTGCTGGCTTGTAGGTCTGCCAATATCTCTTCGTCTGAGAAGTCATCGTATGCATGGAACATGATGCCTCGTATGGCGTCGTCTGGAGGGGGGGCGTAGACATGGAGCTCGATAGTAGCAGCGCCGATGGTAATCGACTTCACTCGAAGGTAGGCTTGGGCGCGTTGCGAGTCGATCACGCTCAAGGTAAAGGTATTATTGGTGGGGTGCGTCCGAAGGCGATCCCGACTTGCTGGTGGCTGATCTGGCAGTGAAGCTGCCTTGAGCAGGGCGTCGTGCAATTGCCACGGCGGCACTTTCGTCAAGTCGATGGGCGTTCTTGGACGTCCTACTATATGAATGGAGTCTTGCGGCAATCGGGGGAGTGGTGCCCGCCGACGTAACCGAGGCGGACGTGACTTGACCTGGGGTTGGCGTTCCGGCACAGCGGCGCGGGCATTCTCCGACGTACACGGGTGAAGAACGGGCTTGCCTTGGTTTTGAAGTTCCCGTCGGCGTCGTTCCTGGGCACGATAGCCGGGCGATTGCCAGGAATCGTCGGACCACTCCTCTTCAGAGATGGTATGACCTTCTACGACGCACTCCATTCCGGTGGGCGGCTGGGCACGACGATTTGAGTAGCGTGAGACGCTGCACCAAGCTTAGGCAAGGAGCCGGACGCGCGCTGAGCCAGCTAGGCTCAGGGCGGCGAGCGGCGTTGGTCGGGTCAGCAGATGCTCCTGGGAGAATCTTGATAAATCCAGTGCAGAGAGTGATATCCACGCGTTCCCAATAACCTCATGCACCCACTCATACATAAATTATTGGTCAGTAAGCACGCGTCGCAGCGAAAATGCCGAAAGGCTCGGGAGACGATGTACAGTGCGTCCTACTGCTCCGAGCGTCTCCCGCTGAGATAGAAGGCCTCCACCATAGCTTGTACGCCGATGATATCACCCTCTGGGTTGCCGAGGGAAATGACGGCCACGTAGAGCAAACGCTGCAGGAAGCCGTCGACGTGGTGCAGGACTACCTTCGCGACACTGGCCTCGAATGTTCCGCAGCTAAATCGGAGCTCCTGCTCTATAGACCATCGCGCAGGGGCCGTAAACCCAAGAACGCCGATTCCGCATTCGAGTGCGCATATAGAGAAATTAATGTACGCACATCAGACGGCGCTGTCATCCCACAAGTTAACACCATTAGGGTACTGGGCTTGCGGCTGTCCGCCAACGGCCACAACGGCGAAACCGTTCGCAGACTAGAGGGCGCGGTCAATGAAACAATCCGGTTGCTGAAACGAATAACAAATCGGCATAGCGGAATGAAGGAAAGCAACACCATTCGCCTGGTACATGCTTTCGCTATGAACCATATAACGTACGTTGCCTCCTACCTCAAGTGGCAGGCGACTGAACGCACCAAACTAGATTGTCTCATCCGCAAGGCGTACAAACGCGCAATCGGATTACCGGCCAATACCAGCACGGATAAATTTCTAGAGCTGGGGTTGCACAATACTCTAGATGAGATAATCGAAGCACACAACATCGCCCAGTACGAACGTCTGGCGAAGACCAGAACTGGTCGACACATCCTCGAGACACTGGGTATCAACTACCATACGCAGCGCGGCGAAAAGGTCGGGATACCCAGACGTATTCGCGAGCGCATCGTCGTTATGCCGTTGCCTAAAAACATGCACCCGACACATCACATCGGTCGGCGCAACAGGCGCGCCCAAGACCTTGAAAAGAAATTCGGCAATAGCAAAGACACAGTTTACGTAGACGCGGCCCGTTACGACTGCCACCGCGGCTTCGCGGTCGCGATCACGGATCATGTAGGAACTTGCGTCACGAGTGCGACGATAGGCACGGAAGACACGGAGGCGGCCGAAGAAGCTGCCATAGCCCTCGCGATAGCCACCACGGACGCCGAGGTGATAATAGGCGACTCGCAGGCGGCGATACGCAACTACGCCAGCGGCCGGATCTCCCGCGAAGCGGCCCGCATTCTCCAAATTCACGAACGCAACATCTGCCGCAAAAACGACAGTTTCCTCGTATGGACCCCCGCCCACACGGACCCTCCGCTTGCGGGCAACGCGACTGCCCACGCCGCGGCTCGAGGACTTACACGCCGAGCTGCGACGACTGCCGACAGTCCCGATGTCTCGCACACTTCGACAGCGATGCGGGAATGGACGTGGGGGGATCGCATGACCACTTTCAGAGACATCACGCAACACTACAGACTGAACAGATGCAAATATCCACCACCCCACGCCAAACTAAACAAGAAACAGCAGGTTGCCTGGAGACAACTACAGACACACACGTACCCGAATCCGGTGATCCTTCGCCTCTGCTACCCAGGCATTTATACGTCCGACGCGTGTAAGGCGTGCGGAGCCAGAGCGACGCTGCAGCACATGCTGTGGAAGTGTACCGGTAACGCGCAGCAGTCCCCTACGAACCCGGCAGACATGGCAGTCTCGAACCGCGAGGCGCGATGGGAGGCGGCTCTGCTCAGCCACGACCTTGCTGATCAACTGTGGGCCGTCCGGCAAGCCCAGGATGCCGCCCGGGTCCAAGGACTCGAGGCCGTCACCTAGGCCGGGGTGCTTGTAGCCCCACCCCGCTCAATGACGCCGGACATGTTCAATAAAGTTTTTACTCACTCACTCTGCCGTGATAATTCTTGCTCTCAAGAACAAAGCAGATTTTAAGAAATAACTCTGGTGGTTATACTGACAATGTTCTTTAAAATTATTTTTTTGCGTACTGCAACCGTTTTGAGCATCTATCTATCTATCTATCTATCTATCTATCTATCTATCTATCTATCTATCTATCTATCTATCTATCTATCTATCTATCTATCTATCTATCTATCTATCTATCTATCTATCTATCTATCTATCTATCTATCTATCTATCTATCTATCTATCTATCTATCTATCTATCTATCTATCTATCTATCTATTTATCTATCTATCTATTTATTTATTTTTTTATTTATTTTTTGTTTATTCAATACTGCCAGCCACCCTTTGGCAGCCAGGGCAGGAGTGGTACAGTGCAGAGTTTGAACACAAAGTTTACACGCGACCAGTAACACGGTCCGCGGTACACAGGGAAGCAATAATGCAGTAAGCTTACAGATTGTCACGACACACAAGCGTACGCAATCAGTAACACGGCCCACGATTCGCAAAGCAGCAGTAATTCTCGTTACAAATAGCTACATGAATATACAATAAAACCGGCAATGCTAGTCTAATGCAAAACACACAAAGTACACTACGCGCATTGACCACGAAGCGTGAAAAAAAATAATTGGATGTTGGCATGTAAAGATAAAAAATATTGCGCAAACAAACAAAAAAAGACAAGCAGTGTGCGTTGTGGCATGGTAGCAAGATAACACGTGAAATACGTTAGTTCAATAGAACAGGGGAACTAGACCAGCACTTCCAATCATACACAATTTTGAATAGCCGTTGAAAAAGCATTTTGATTAGTTAAGTTAGCAACGTCGCGTGGCAAAGTGTTCCATTCTGCTATCGTTCTCGGGAAAAAGGATAGACGGTGAGCATTTGTTCTCGTGAGAGGCATTAGGATTGTTTTGTTGTGCTTGTTCCGGGTGGGGCGTGACATGTTGAATTCGAGATAAGTATTGAAGTCAAGCTTAGAATAACCATTGACTATGCTGTGTAATATTTTAAGTCGATGTAATTTACGGCGGGACTCTAGTAATGGTAGGTCAGAACGCCTGCGCAGTTTTGTCACGGATACTCGCCTGCTGTATGCGTTGTGAATAAATCGCAGCGCTTTCTTTTGTACCCGTTCGAGCATCGCTGAATCCGTCTTTGTGTGTGGG
This sequence comes from Rhipicephalus annulatus, assembly GCA_013436015.1. Classification (NCBI taxonomy): domain Eukaryota; kingdom Metazoa; phylum Arthropoda; class Arachnida; order Ixodida; family Ixodidae; genus Rhipicephalus; species Rhipicephalus annulatus. The sequence goes on along the minus strand of WOVY01016091.1, from coordinate 110,779 downwards.
TCCCAAACAACGTCTGCATATTCGAGCAAGGGGCGGACCAGCGTAGTGTACGCAACGGTCTTCGTTCTGCTTCGGTACAGTGCTGAAGTCGGTGTCTTAGAAGCCAGTCTGCGCAGTGCTGATGATGTAATATTTTGTATGTGTTTGTTCCAGGTGAGGTTTGATGTCATGGTTACACCCAAATATTTGAACTCGTTAACAACCTCTAATTCAACATTGTTAATTTGATAAGCATATTGAAATGGAAACTTTTTGCGCGTTATTGCCATTTGGCGGCACTTTGTTGGGTTGAGGCTCATGTTCCAATCGGCAGACCAATTACTAACAGCTCTTAAGTATTTGTTGAGAACTTTCTGGTCATTTACCGATTCAATAGGGAGATAAACAACGCATTCATCGGCAAAGAACCGGAAACGCACCGGACAGTCGAACTGTAAATCGTTTAAATAGATAATGAAAAGCAACGGACCTGAGACGGAGCCCTGTGGGATTCCAGAAACAACTGATAACAAGTGAGAGGCAGAGTCACCTATCTGAACGTACTGATACCGGCTTGATAAGTAGGAGTCCAACCACTGAGTTATTTTCTCATTTTTGACCAAGTTTCGAATTTTTAACATCAGGTTGCTATGGGGTACTCGATCGAAAGCTTTTTCGAAATCCAAGAATATAGCGTCAATTTTCCCCCCCTTATCTAAAACTTTTGAGATGTCGTTAGTCGTGTGTATTAGTTGTGTAACCGTGGAAAATTCACGCCGAAAACCATGTTGATTGCTCGTAAAAACCATGTTGCTCACAAGATACGTTACTAGGTGTTTAAATATAAAGTGCTCCAAAACTTTACCGGCTGTACACAAAAGGGATATGGGGCGGTAGTTTTTTAGAGAAAGTTTATCGCCGGATTTATGCACAGGAGTAACTTTTGCAGTTTTCCAATTGTCTGGAACCACACCGCTTAGTAGACTTTCGTTAAATATAATGTAAAGGTATTTCGAGCACCACTCCGCATACCGGTAAAGGAATGCATTTGGTATTCTGTCGGGACCTGCGGACTTTTTAGGGTCAAGGTTGAGCAAAGCCGAAAATATTCCCGGCTCGGTAATAGTTAGATCGGGAATGTCAAAGCCAGGAATATTGAAATTAGTGCAGCACTGGGTTGCACGTACAAATACAGACGAGAAAAAAGTATTAAAAGACCTCGCTATCGAGCAGGCATCGGACACTACCCTGTCGTTTATTTTAATTTTGCCGACTGGGTCTTTCTTTTGGGTGATGTGAGTCCAGAACTTCTTAGGGTTGGTGACAAGAAAGCCGTGCATCTTAACATTAAAATAGTGATACTTTGATTCTTTGATTTTTTTCCGTAGGTCAGCCCTTAGGGAAGGTAACACGTTAGGCGTTTTGGGCGCTCGGGAGAGACGCTTAACACGACGTTTTAAGTGAATTATGTCACGCGTAATCCACGGGCTTTGGCGGTTAATCTTTCTTTGTTTTTGTGGGACATATTTGTTAATACAAGTATGCACGGCCGTCTTGAAGTGCAACCATAATCCGTTTACGTCGAGATACCCGTTATTGTGTTTGCTCTTAAAGGTGTCGAAATCTAGTTCGAGGAAGTCCAAAATACTTTCATTATCAGCACTGTTAAAATCTCTAAATGGCTTAATGATTGCCCGCGAAGTTGAGGGCAACATATGACTTTTAAACTGTACTATTTCGTGATCTGAAATCCCGGGCAGAACATTGACATCGAAACCGAGCCGTTGAACGGATTCAGAAAGAAAGACAAGGTCGAGTGGTGACCTTGAGTTTGTCGAAACACGAGTAGGTTCATGCACAATTTGGCCTAATTTACAAGAAAAAACAACATCAAGCAGTAGTTCGGAATGATCGCAGGTAGGAACGGCACGCATCGAATCCCAGTCAATTCGGGGCAGATTAAAATCACCGCAGAGTACCATATGCGTGTAGCGCTTGGCATACACGCTTACATAATCTGCAAATGCTTCAAGTACTGTAATGTTGGGATTTGGTGGTCTGTAAAATACACCGATAAAGATGTTGATTTGCGGATGGTGAAAAACAATTCAAGCCATTTCAATGTTTTTGTGTTGGGGAAGGCGGGTATAGCCAGGCCTTTTTTTATTATTAGTGCCACACCCCCACCTTTTGAAGCCCGGTCACAGCGATAGATTTTGTGGGAGCTCGGTATCGCTACCGAGTCTGGAATTTCGTCACTTAGCCACGTACGTTTCTGTTACAGCCGTGACGTCGGGATCGTATACGGTGAGAACGCTTTCCAGATCATCAGACTTGTTTAAAATACTTCGTGCATTTATATTCAAAACAGAAAAGGGTTTGGAATTCATGAGCGAAGGCACATCAGAGTCGCTCTTTCCTTTGCTATCAGCTCGGTCGTGGTTTGGTGGCAATCGTCACTGCGGAGCGAAAGGGACTCTCGCTCCAAGAGTGTCGTCCCACACAAAAAGCTTACCATCGACTTTTATCTTGTCGAACGACTGCGTCACTTTTATCCCCTTCTTTCTTAGTTCAGCAGTGCTATCCCAAAGTTTTTTCCGGACAGCCCGGACGCGAGACGAAAAGTCTTCTGATATGCCATATTCCGTGTCTTTCAAGTTTTTACAGTTTTTTAACTCGCCTTGTCTCTACCGTCCACCAGCTTGAATATTACTGGTCTACATTTGTTTTTCTTTTTTCTACCTATCCTGTGAATACATTATATTCCGACGTTCTTCACTTTTAGTATTTCACCAAGAATGTCGTTCGATACTATCTGCTCTAGCAACTCCACCTTTTCATCCTTCATCTCTTTGATACCGTACACTATCAAATTACCCCTCCGACTGCGGTTTTCCAAGTCGTCGATTTTATAAACGAGGCTGTCCACTTGTTGTTGTAGTTTGTCTACTTTAGTGGTGTAACTTGTTACGGTGCCAGATAGTTCATCTAGCTTTCTCTCAATTGCTGAGAGCTTATCACAAGTTTCACTCAAGCGTTTTGTGGCGGTACCTGACCTTTCTTTGAGTAGACGAATTTCATCTAAAATCTTCTGAAACATAGCTTCTGTGGGGCCAGGGTTCGACTCATCTATCTATCTATCTATCTATCTATCTATCTATCTATCTATCTATCTATCTATCTATCTATCTATCTATCTATCTATCTATCTATCTATCTATCTATCTATCTATCTATCTATCTGTCTGTCTGTCTGTCTGTCTGTCTGTCTGTCTGTCTGTCTGTCTGTCTGTCTGTCCGTCCGCCCGTCTCTCCATCCGTCCGTCTGTACATCTGTCTGTCTGTCCGTCCGTCCATCTGTCTGTCCATCCGTCTGTCTGTCCACCCATCCGTCAGTCTGTCCGTCTATCCGTCCATGCATCTGTCTGTCCGTCTGTCGGTCCATCCGTCCGTCCGTCCACCCATCCGTCTGTCTGCCTGTCCGTCCGTCTGTCCATCCATACGTCTGTCCATCGGTCAATCTGTGTCTGTCTATCCGTCCGTCCATCCGTCTGTCTATCCATCCGTCCGCCTGTCTATCCGTTCAACCGCCCGTCTGTCAGTCCGTCTGTCTGCCTATCTATCTATCTATCTATCTATCTATCTATCTATCTATCTATCTATCTATCTATCTATCTATCTATCTATCTATCTATCTATCTATCTATCTATCTATCTATCTATCGAATCGCCTATGTCTGGGTACTCTCGCGATCACCCCCTTAACTTAGGGTCTTCGAAATACTTTGCAAAAAGAGCCAAAGGTTCGTGAAACACCAAAGCTGGTTCCAGTGTTGACTATCCAATTTCTTGCATATATTTATCGCCACTTCATGTTTCACTTAATAAAAAAATACAACGGAGTCACCTTGCATAGCATTGATTCCCAAGTTACGTGGGATCTGCGTCTTTTTTTTGCGGGCAGTAGCGCATGGCGAAATGTATGCTATGAAATGAACTTCATTTTGTATTGCAAAGCGCCAGTACTGTTAAAGCAATCGAGTAGTTCTTATACAGTAAAGCTTTATGTAAAAAAACACTCCGAAAAAGCAGGAAAATAATAGTTGGCTTTGCGTGGCTCGGCCTCCTGCAGGCTTCGCAGCGCTTGCAGAGCACAAGGATTGAACGCAAATGCTCCCACTCGCACAGCAGCGCGACTTGCTGGCGCTGCCGGCAGTCATCAGCTGCGGGGCCATCTCGTAGCCCACGCTCAGAACACTAGGCAGTATATTTCTATACACTCTAGTATAGTGTACTAGAAGTGTTGAGTGGCGTGACCGCGCCTCGCCACCTGAGGCCTTCCGCGTTGCCCGTAGCGGTGGCGCTGCAGTCGAATAGTACTGAAAGAGCCACGCGCAGAAACTGTTATGCGCTGAGGCTTCTCCGGTGCGCTTTTTTAATGCAGATTTCTTCGCACCTGCCCATCATTCATGTCTAGCACCTGATGCCATAAACTTTGAAGTAATTCACGCCAACGTACTGAATTGGAGCTCCACAAAAGCCTTTGTGAGAGATCGAAAATTATTTAGACAGGGCGTGTCTTATTCTGATTTCTTCTCCCAACTCTTTCTTCGTTGAGCAGGCGTCTACAAGATTAAGAATAACTGAGTCGAGTTATTTGAAGTTAGCTGTGCTCAGAAAGCTGTGGGATCGAAAAAAAAATAATACCGTGTCGAACGCACACAGAACCAGGAGGCCGTACATGGAGGGGCGAAGAAGGCAATCAGAACCCCCTACACCACAAAATGTTTTCGTTATTTAACTTTTCAGGGTATACTTAAATATTTACACGTATTCACAGTGACCAGCAATTGGTAAAGTTAGTCGTTCTGCTGCACTCCCCTTCCCCCCCCCCAAAAAATCGTGGGTAGCCCTGCGTTGAACAATTACAGTTGGCGAAGCTGAATATAGCGTGTCTCTGTACTAATGCGCATCGTAAATTTACTGTACTAATGCGCATCGTAAATTTAAATGTACTAATGCGCATCGTATTAGTACGCATCGTAAACGTAGTTGAACAAAAAATGCACGGCGCAAAAAAAAAAACGGCTGCTCTTAGCGGCATTGCATGGATATTCTTAAAGGGATGGTGACGTGTAAATTAAATGCATGTACTTGTGAATATATATATATATATATATATATATATATATATATATATATATATATATATATATCTATATATATTGTGTGTTTACTGTGTACATAATGTACAAGTTATAATGCTCAAAACAAAATGCACCAACGCGTGCCTACACTTTTGACACTTAATAAAAGAACTACACCTATAATACTAAACATTCTCAATAATGTTCACGCTTGCAATGGCGTTACGCCAATATTATACTAGGAAAGCAGTACAATTTAAGCTGTCGATACCAAATGGGAACTGGTCGCAGTGAATTTACGCAAAGTAACAGACGGGCTAAGTATACTTACAACTGGCACTCTTTAATATGTTCAATATAACCCCTTTAGCATGGAGTTCTTGACTAGGAGGTACAGGCGTTCTTTCAGCTCGGCTCCCTGGCTCGGCCTGCTAGAGCTTGCATAAAAAAAGCCAAGTGAGCACAAAAGCACGTGGTTAAAACAAGCAAGCCTTTCAGAAAGCATTAATTATTATCTCCCGCAAAACTGGGATGATAAACTAAGTCGTCACCGATATAAATGTGCTGACAACATCACTTATAATCGGAGTTTTCATGAAACAATCGAGGGCGTGTGGACTCATATGAAGAAGAGTGATCTGGGTATAGAAACTGCCGACAAAATGAGTGTATGATTTATTCGCGGTTTCGATACTTCTCTCTTTGTAGCTTACCAGTAGCTACTTATGATGTGGCGCCACTCAAAGCGCTGCTTGAGTGAAAATGTAGGCGGATCCGTGCAAGTTCTGATTGCACTACAAGTTTCTTTTTTTTTTGCTGGCAGCCTCTTGAAACAGTGAATGTCCCGACACAATTTCTGCGTGTTTGCATATTTACTCGTGCACTATTGCGCTTAGCAGGTGTGCATACACAGATAAAGGCGCTGAAACGCATTAAAAGCGCTAAAAACAAGCAAATACATGCTATTGCGGCCTACTCGCGCGCGCTCCCAATGCAGACGCTTTTGAGATCTTCAGTATCATGCGACTCCAGCGCTGTCTCTAGTGTCACCCGCCGGAAAATCAGCCGAGATACGGCGCGGCCGCCTCGTTCACTCCACTGCCCCCTTCTAGTACACTGTAATTGTAGGTAGGCGGCGACGCGGCCGCCTAATACTATAGTGTACTAGAATATGGCGTAATGTGTTCAGGGAGAAGCTGCGGTTGCCGCAGTTGGTATTGACAGCCGCGAGATGGCGCCACCTTAGCATGGGCTGTCACCTAACGCATTGCCTTTCATGCAGTTCGGTGCTTTGATATTAGTAATAGCCGGCGTTTAACGACCCCAAACCACTATATAAATATAAAAGACGCCGTAGAGGAGTGCTATGGAAATTCCAACCCCTGGGGTGCTTTAACGTGCACGTAAATCTAGGTACACGCACCTCAGTATTTGCGCGTCCGCCGAAAATGCCGCCGCCGCGGCCGGGATGTGACATTATATTTCAGCACCTTAAAAGTGTGGCAGCATGGGCTAGTTGGTATGGCATGACGATAGTTATAGCGCGAGAACAAAACGTCCCTCTTGTCTCTGTGTCGTCGTTTTGTTCTCGCGCTATAACTATCGTCATTCCAGCACTGTTGCTGGATGAATGAATGGATGGTTGGATGAATGGATAGATATGGCTGTATCCTTTGGATTGGGCGGTGGCTTGCGCCACCAAGCCGCAATTCTTAATGAACCGAAAACTAGATTTATTTTTTCCCTTTAATAGTGAGTTTGAGGATTCGTACTTTGCAGTGAAGGGTTTAATTTTCACTCGTGCCTTGACTTTAGCCACCAATCAGATAACCCCCTTCTAGTTAATTCTCCCCGCTTAAAGACTATTTTGCACTCCCTGTCCCTCAACCCCAGTGCTTTGAAAAACTCTGCGCCATCATCCTGAACTATAGGGTGAAGCCCTTTACAGAACATTATCGAGTGTTCGGCAGTTTCTTGTTCTCCACACGCACTGCATACCATGTCGACCCCTTCGTATTTGCCCAATATGTCTTGGTTCGCAATACTCCCGTCCTGGCCTCGAACAGTAAAGAACTACCCCGAGTATTAAAAAAGATCCTTTCCTTGGCAATTTCCTGCTTAAAAGTTTGATAGATCTCTAGTGCGGATTTCTTAATCGTGTCAATTCTCCACATATCGATCTCAGCTTCCTTCACCTTCTCATTAACAGATAATTCTATTTGGTTCGGCCACCTGCTGTTTTCCAAGTATTTACCAGTCAATTTTCTGGTTCACTTCCTCCATTTTGTATCGACATTCTTCATGTACAAGTAGCTGAATACCTCCCTAGCCCACCGCTCTACCCCCACTTCTCTCAATCGCTTCTCAAACTTTATCTTTCTGCTAGCTTCCCTGCCCTCAAATGATGTCCATCCCATATCACCTTGTACCTCCTGATTTGGTGTATTCCCGTGAGCTCCTAAGGCAAGCCTACCTATTCCACGTTGCTTAATTTCAAATCTTGCTTGAACTTCTGACCTCATGCACAAGACCGCATTGCCGAACGTCAGACCAGGAGCCATGAACCCTTTCCATATTCCTCTCACAACATCATACCTATTGTAATTCCACAGTGCCATGTTTTTCATTACCGCTGCATTCCTTTTACCTTTAGTCGTCACGTTTATTTCGTGTTCCCTTAGGTACTCGGCTCCATTGCTTATCCATACGCTCAGATATTTGTATTTATCTGTTATCTCTAGCGTGACCTCCTGTATTCTAAGCTCACTACCTTCATTGTCATTAAAAATCATGACTGCTGATTTTTCCTTACTGAATCTGATATCCAACCTATCTCTCTCATTACCGCAGATGTACACCAATCTCTGCAAATCTTCCTTCTGGTCGGCCATTAGCACTATATTGCTCTCTGGATGGATGGATGGATGCTATGAGCGTCCCCTTTATAACGGGGTGGTGACAAGTATGCCACCAGGCTCGACAAAAAAAAAAACCTTTTTTCTTTTTTGATGTTGGCCTAATGCCTCTACTTCGATAAATTCTATCTTAATGGAAAAAAAAGGTAAATTTTCAGCTTAAGTTCTCTGCCATTTACGGCACACTGTCCATATTTTATTTTTCCAATATTTATTTTTGTCCTTTCTCTCTAATTTTCTGCCACCAATACTCTAACCGTCTCTTACTTATTTCAATCGCGGGTGTGTTCAGCTTTCCATTGTTGTCCCTAAAACCCAAGGCTTCCTGTAGGCTCGTGCCCAAACGTACACCTGGGTGGATATCTCCACATTCAATCAGAACATGCTCCGCCGTTTCCTTATCTTTCCCGCAGCATGTGCATTGTTCTTCTTCTTTACTGAATCTTGCTTTATAACTACGCGTTCTAAGGCAACCCGATCTCGCTTCAAACAGTAAAGCGCTTCCCCTTGAATTATCGTAAAATGCCTCCCTCCTTATTTCATTTTTGCCCTTTCGGTAGTTACTCAAAGCCGGTTTTTTCTCCATAGCTGCCATCCAGTAAATCCTCTCCGCCTCCCTGACTTTTCCCTTAACGCTCTTTGTTGACATATGGCTTACAATACCAGCCGTATATTTACTAGTGAGTCTTCTAGTTCTTTTTCTCCACTGTGTGTCCACGCTCTTCCTATACAAATAACGGAACACCTTCTCTGCCCATCTACTCTCCTTCATATTTCTTAGCCTTTCTTCGAACCTTATTTTGCTCTGCGCTTCCCTCGCCTCAAAACCTGCCCACCCCATATCGCCCTTTACAGCCTCGTTTGTCGTCTTCCCGTGAGCACCCAACGCGAGGCGTGCCACAGTCCTTTGATTTACATCCATTCCCGATTGCACCTCTGCCCTCATGCACACCACTGAGTTCCCAAAAGTAAGCCCTGGAACCATTACACCCTTCCACAGACCTCGAAGCACCTCATACCTATTGTATCCCCACAACGCTCTGTGCTTCATTATTGCCGCATTCCTCTTTCCTTTTGCTGCCGAGGCTTTTTCCTGTACCTCCATGTATCTATCACTCTCATTTACCCATACTCCAAGGTACTTGTATTCACTTACCCTCGGTATTTCTTGGCCTTGTATGGACACCGTCTGATCACAGGGATCATTGAATACCATCAATCCACACTTCGTTACACTGAATCCTAGTCCAAGAGCTTCACCTTCCCTTCCGCATATATTCGCCAGCTGCTGTATATCATCTCGACTGTCCGCAAATAAGACAATATCGTCCGCATAAAATAAACCTGGAAGCTTCTGCTCAATCATCATGCCGGCCTGTGTGTGTGACAGATTAAAACCAATGTTGCTACCTTCTAGCGCTTTTTCCATACTCACCATGTACAGCATGAATAACAGCGGGGACAAAGGACATCCCTGTCTCAGACTCTTGCTAACCTCAACGTTCTCTTTGCTACGCATTCCTTCCCACTCTATGCAAACTGTATTTTCTCGGTATATCTCCCTCAAAAGCTGTATACAGTCGTCGCCCATGCCCAATCCTTTCAATATATCCCACAAAATTTCCTGATTAACGTTGTCGTATGCCCCAGTGATATGTCTAGAAAAGCTACGTACAAGGGCCTATTCTCTATTTTAGATATTTCTATACACTGAGTGAGAACAAACAGGTTATCGTCTAACCGCCTGTCGACTCGAAATCCGTTCTGAAGTTCTCCCAAAATATCGTTATGTTTGGCCCATGTTTCTATTTTCATTTTTACTGCTTGCATCGCCAACCTGTATAGTACCGATGTAATGGTTAGTGGTCTATACGAGCGAATCTTGTCCTTTTCTCCCTTGCCTTTATAGATTAAGTTCATTCTACTTTGTCGCCAACTGTCCGGTATTTGTCCGTCCTTTAAGCTTTTTGCTACTGCTTTTAACAATGCTTCTTTAGTGTTATGTCCTAGTTCGTTAATGAGGCTAACGGGAATCCCATCTAAACCCGCGGCAGTGCGCTTTGGAATTTTTCCTTCGGCCTTTTTCCAGTTGAAATTATCAAGTACTAGCTCTACCTCTGTTGCTTTCTCCGCCACACTTTTACTCACCGGGGAGATCCCCTGGACGCTCTTTTGAAACGAATCGGCTGTTACCTTTTGGATGTAACCTAGCGCTTCATACCCTTCCAATTGATTTCCTCCTTCATCTAGAATATGTTGTTGCGTTGTGACAGACTTCCTACCTAGCGCCTTTATGTGGCTCCAAAAAATCCTAGGCGCGGCCTCCTTTTTTTCGTGTATCTCTGTCATCCAGCGTTCACTTTTACCTTTAATTTTTGCCTCTACCAATTTCTGTACAAGTGATTTTTTCTCTAAATATATTTCCCATATTTTTTTTACTTCGTCCTGCGGCCGCTTCTCCTTTTTTGCCTTTCTATGCTCCCGTGATGCTTCGCGTCGCTTCTCGATCGCCTCCCGGATTTCCTTGTTCCACCAACTTTTTGGCTTCCTTTTTCCTTTCCAGCAAACAGTTTTCTTCTCTTTCCCTATCTCCTTCGTCATTAGATGTAACAGCTCACTATACTCCCAGTCCTTGCCTGGTATTTCGCCTACTTCTTCCTCGACTCTTGCGGCTATATTTATTATTTGTTTGTCATTTAAATACGAGCTGCCAGACTTTGATTCCATGCTCATATTTTCAGTTTCGTATCCCATTTGTAATGTTATTCGTTTATGATCACTACCCAAGCTGTTAATGCCTTCCTCGTCTATCCTCATTTCTGTCAGTTTGTGGTAAATTCCTTCAGTCATGAGACAATAATCAATACTTGATTGCTTGTTTCCGACTTCCCATGTGATCTGGCCGTCACATTTAGGCCCCGTGTTAACTATCTCCAGACTATGTTGCTCGCAAAGATCTAGTAATAACTTCCCATTGGTGTCTGAATATCCGTCAAGGTCATGTATGTGGGCATTCATGTCCCCTAGAAGGATGATTTCGGCCCCATTACCAAATTCCTTAATATCCGCACTCATGCAATCCACTATCTCCTGATTCTTTTCTCTGCAGTTATTCCCCGTCCACAAGTAGGCTACCCCTAGCCACGTTTCCTTTCCACCTACTGTGCCCAGAACCCAGAGGTGCTCTGAACACGTCTGTTTCACTCTAACCCATTTGGCTCCGCGATGAATTAGCATTCCTACACCCCCACCTTTCCTTTCCGATATGGTCCTGTTACACCCTTCCCAAACATAATTTTCAATATGTGGTGGCTCTTCCAAGTCTCTAAGGTGTGTTTCTGTAACCGCATACACGCCTATCTGTTCTTTGTTTAACTGCTCCTCAATCTCTAACCATTTTGCCTTCTTTCTGCCACCCTGCATGTTTATGTAACTAATTGCAACACGCGCCTTTTTCCTTTTTCTTTTACCTTTTTTCTGGTTTTTCGCAATTCTACCTGTCAAAGCGTCCTCCTGGTTGTTTTCCCTGTTACGAGCTACCCCGGACTCCGAAGGGCCCGTGAGCCCCCCAAAAAAGCTACTGCGCGTCCTGCCAGTCGCCAGCCCACCTCGTGTCCAAGCCTCTTATCGAAATGAATCTTGTCTCTTTGGAATCCACCCCACCTGTGCACTTCCCTGTTTAAATCCACTACCTCGAAACCCTTCTCTCGACTAATTCGCCATATCTCTTTGTTTGCGTCGACAACCGCTCTTTGCAGGTTGACGTTGCGTACTGGTACTTCCGGTACTGTGCATACTACAATTTGCACCTGGGGGGACACGGCGCGCATGTCATCCACCCCTTTCGCCAAGGTCGTCGCTAGTCCTGACGATTCTTTTTTCAGGACGTCATTTAGCCCTCCCGCAATTACAACGAGGTTACGATTGTTAGCTTTAGCTGCGAGTTGTTCACCCGCTTGTCTCATTACTGTCCCCAGCGTTTGTCCTGGGAGCGTCCCTATCGCAACTCTCTTGTCGCCTTTCACCCTTTCTTTGATTGCCGCTGCGCATCGGACTAAATTTGAGTCACCGGCGATGATGACCTGTTCAGACATTCCTTCTGAAACCTGCACCTGGCTGCTGACTAGGTGACTAGCGTGAGTCACGGCTGCTGGTTTGCTCCCTCCCTCCCTCAAAACTACTTCCCGGTAGCTGGGCCCTGTGGCCAATGTATCTGCCTTTGTCATGCCTGTTTCCTTCATCTCTCCCGCACGGGGGGTCTTCGCCATAATGCTTCCGCCGTCACCTGCGTCTTCGTTCCCTTTCACGACCTTCGATAGGCCCTTCTCGGCTGACCGGAGCCTTTCTTCCATGGCTGACGTTTTCTCTCGCTCCTTCGCCAATGCATTCTCCAGCTCTGCGATTTTCTCCATGAGCCCACTCTGGACCGCCATCATATTTTTCATTTTCTCCTCGAACTCGCACTGTCTACACTTGGCGTCATCTTCTGCTTTCTCCTCCGCACTAACTTCCACCTTCCAACCTACCCCGCACTCTGAACACTTTACGGTCTTTTTGACCATGGCTAGCTCAGTTTACCGATGCCCACGTGTTAGAAAACTGTACTAAAATACCCTGGTATAAGCCAAAAAGAACCACAATAATAAATAAATACGCTACACTTCACAGCACCTGCGCATGCACGTGGTCGGTCTACGCGCAGACCTCAGCCACGTGGTGGCTGGAGAAAAAAAGACACAGTACAAAATACTAAAAAAAAACGTACACCGTAATAGACCTAATCAAGCTTTACGCTAGCGCCTTACGTTCTCATAACGCTACAGAAAGAGGCAAGCTGGAAACATGCAAAAACACTTATCTGTAGCTGTCATTCCGGAGCTCTCCAAAAACACGTCCGACCTCTACCACACTCTCCGCAACACCGTCTCTTGGGGGGAGAAGTAATGCCACCTGGTGTTCTTTGCAAGCGAAACGTGAGCCAGTTCTGTGCCAGTGAACGAAGAAGACGAAGACGAGCAACCCGTGCCAGCGGAGACGTCCTTCTTTGTGTCTCAGATTTTGACAGTCACGTCTCCTTGTACGTTTCTTCGTGCTCCTAGCGCGTGACAATATCATCTGCGTACATCAATGCTGGTAGTGCCTGATGAATAAGTTTTCCTTGTTTGACGAAAGAGAGGTTGAAGCTGAGTCCACTTCCCTCTAATTTTGCCTCTAATCCTTATAGGTACATCATGAATAATAAGGGTGACAGGGGACACCCCTGCCTAAGCACCGTTTTACCTCTGCAGGCTTGGATACCTGTTTTTTCGACTTTATAATTACCTTGTTACCCTTATAGATATCCTTTAAAAGATTAGTGACTTCATCTTCCACGCTTAGTGTGCCGAGTATTCCCCACAATTCCTCTTGAACCACGCTATCGTTCGCTCCCTTGATCTCCAAAAATGCTAGCCACATGGGCTTGTGTTCCTTTTCTGCTATTTCGATGCACTGCGTCAGTGAGAACAGATTGTCTTCCAAACTCCTGTGTTTCCGAAACTCATTGTGCAGTTCCCCCCGCACCCCCTCATCCTCTATCCATGCCTGCAGTCTTTCCTTTATAATCTGCATCTCCAGCCTGTAAACCACTGACGTCACTGTTTTAGGACGGTAGTTGTTTAGGTCAGCTTTGTCCCCCTTTCCTTTATAGATAATGCTCATCCTGCTAAGTTTCCATCCATCGGGAACTTCTCCATCGATTATTATCTTGCTCACTGCCTCTCTCAAAGCCTGCTTAGACTTCGGACCTAATGTATTTATGAGCATAATTGGAATGCCATCTGCGCCTGGCCTGTTGATGTACTACTAGGAACCCTTTTCTCAGCCCTTTCCCACTCGTGTTGTGAAAATGGAGCCATTGCGCCACTTGATCCATCCTTGTCTATTGTGGTGCATAAAGCACTTATTTGTTGAAATATTTCTCTAACTCTTGTTCTTATATATTCAATAGTTTCGTCCCCCTTCTAGCCTAGCACCTCTAGCTGTAGTTAAAACCTCTGTTCTAGGCTCATCTCATATCTTAGGGAGTTTATATGGTTCAAAAATTTCGCAGCTGCCTTTCTATCTTTTTATGTACTTCTTCCAGCCACTGAGCTCCCTTTCTTCTAATCTTTTCATTTATCAGAAGGTATGCATCCCTTTACAGCTACAAAGATTTCCCATTTTCTATCAACATCATCTGTCGGTTCACCCTGCTGCTTAGGATTTCTGTGTTCCCTAGAGGCTTCCTGACGTTTTGATATGGCTCTTTTAACTTCCTCATCCCACCAACCTTTAGGTTTGTGTCTTCTTTTCTGGGGTAACTTGTCACGCATCTTAGCAAGCTCTAGCTCAAACAGTCTAATTAGATTCATGTATGTCCACACTGTTTTATTTTCCTCAGTGATTACTTTCTCAATTTGTTTGTGGCTATTTCAATTTGCCTTTCTGAATAAGAATTTTCCTGTAGTTGCTCAACTTGTCTCGTTCCCACTTTCACTGCTCTTCCAAAACTTAGTTTGATACGTTTGTGATCACTACCCAAACTTCTGGAGCCACCTTCTGCCATGTGCATTCCCCTGACCTTATCATACATCCTATGTGCCATTAGGGTGTAACATATTGTCGACTGCAGCCTTCTTGCCTCCCCTGTTATGTCCTTCACACTTCGCGGTACTGTTGCAAATGATCAAATCAAGCCTTTCACCCATATCCATCATCGTTTTGCCTGTCGGTCGGTATACCCATCTGTATGTTCTATGTGCGCATTCATATTTTCAAGTATAATTTTCTCGCACTCTCCTCCTAACTCCTAAATATCATTTGATATGCACTCTACCATTGCCTGGTTTCCTTCTCTGGCCTTTGCTCCCGTGCACAAGTACATGATACAAAGGAGTGTCATTTGCCCTGCCACTTTCCCTTTTAGCCATAAATGTTCCTTGCACTCGTGCTTGATCCTTTTCCAGTCTGTACTTTTATGAATGAATGCCCCAATATTACCCCGCTTTCTGCTGCCTTCTGTTCTACTACAATATTCCCACGCGTTGTCCGCATTGTTAGGAGGTTGTTCTATGTCCCTGAGATGTGTTTCTACAAAACCGTATAGCATCGGCCTCTCCTTCTTTAGCTGTTCTTCTATCTCTTCCCACTTCAGGCTGTTCCTAACACCCAGACTGTTAATATACCCTATGTGTGAATTGGCTCGGTGCTCGTGGCTACGTCTAGTTGTGCCCCAGACTCTACCTAGCTTAGATACTGGTGCCACTTTGGAATCGTATCTGTCCATACCACCTGTCAAGGAGTCTCCCTGGTTGTTTTCCTCGTTACTAGCTATCCTGCACCCCGAAGAGCCCGCTTGCCCCCCCCCCCCCCCCAAAAGGCTACTGCGCGTCCTGCAAGTCGGCAACCCACCTCATGACCTAGCCGCCCATCGAAGGGAATTCTGTCTCGTTAAAACCACCCCACCTATGCACCTCTCTGTTTATTTCCACCGCCTCAAAGCCTTTCTCTCGACTCATCTGTCATATCTCTTGATTTGCGTTGACAACCGCTCTTTGCAGGTTGCTATCACGCACCGGTACCTCCGGTATTTTTTTAGGAATACTGCAGGCCTTAATAGGCCCAGGCAGGAGGGGAAAAGTACGAACAAAAGTACAAAGTCTGCAAATATCAAGAATATATACAAGTAGGATCTATACAAAGCAACAACAAAGTGAATCTACTAACAAGTAAATGAGCACTAAAAGAAATGTGATACAAAGAAAAATAATATACAATATGAGAAGATAAACAATACAGAACTATCTAATCAATGTACAAAGGAGTTAGTAAAAAAAATAAACAGGGGAAAAAAATACTGGATCACTGTATTGAAAGAGGAAGGGCTAGATCTAAGATGAAATGGATGCGATAGAGTCGGTGTTGCTGAGTGTACTAAGAGGTAGGCTGTTCCAGTCGGCTACTGTTCGAGGAAAAAAGGAATACTTAAAGATGTTGGTTCTGGTATTGTAAGGCGTTAATGTGGCAGAGTGGCGATGTCTTGTTCGGCGAGCAGTGAGAGGCTTTATGTAAGGTTCAGGAGAAAGAGACAATTTATTATTATACAGTAAGAATAGAAATTTAAGCCTGTGAATTTTTCTTCTTAGTTGCAAGGACTGAATGTTGTGTTGGGCCATTAGGTCACTTGGAGAGTCACTGGTGCGATATTTGGAGAAGATGAATCTTACTGCTTTACGTTGGATCCTTTCTAGCGCATCGATGTTAGTTTTAGTGTAAGGATCCCATACGATAGCTGCATATTCAAGCTTAGGACGGACAAGAGAGGTATAAGCGGTTAGACGGGTCTCGGGAGGAGCATGTTTTAATTTGTGTCTGAGGTAGCAGAGTTTTTTGAAGGCTGAGTCGCAAAGGTGAGAGATGTGGGAGTTCCAACTGAGATTATTAGTTATGATGACACCCAGGTACTTATATTCATCAACCTCTGTAAGAGGCATGGATGCAAGATTATACGTAAACGAAAGTTTATTAATTTTTTGGTGATTTTCATAAATACTGTTTTATCAATATTAAGCTGCATGTCCCAGCGTTCGCACCATGTTAAAATTTTTTGAAGGTTAGAGTTTAGGGTGATTTGGTCTTGCTGGCAGGTAATTTCATTAAAGAGTAAGCAGTCATCAGCGAATAATTTTATCTGTACAGGTTCAGTAATAGAGTCAACTATGTCATTAATGTATATATTAAATAATAAAGGTCCAAGAACACTTCCTTGGGGAACTCCAGAAGTAACAGCAAGGTCACTCGAACAGCAATTATCAATTGCAACAAATTGCCTACGGTTAGTGAGGTAAGCAGAAATCCAATTTACTAGGTATGAGGGAACGTCCAGATGAACAAGTTTTTCGATTAGTTTCGCGTGTGACACAAGATCAAACGCCTTCCTAAAATCCAGAAATATGATGTCAGTTTGTCCTGATTTGTCGACAACGCTAGCGAGACTGTGAATTACAGTAGTTAATTGGGTTACAGTGGAGAGGCCCTTCCTAAATCCATGCTGCATAGGAGTTAAAATAGCTCGATCATCAAGAAACCTAGTGATTTCGTTAGCAATAATGTGTTCTAAAAGTTTACAACAAGAGGAGGTTAGTGATATGGGGCGGTAGTTTTGAACTAATGATGGATCGCCTTTCTTTAGGATAGGAATGACACGAGCAGATAGCCAGTCGTTCGGAAGCACTGCTGAAGATAGTGATGCACGAAAGATGATAACAAGAAAACGCGATAGCATTTCGGCGTATCTGTGAAGAAACACGTTTGGTAAGTTGTCAGGCCCGGGTGATGATTTTGTTTTTATATTCAACAGCATAGAAAAGACGCCAGGCAAAGAAACAAAACTAAAGTCTTCCTTCACCAATGTGTGATTCAGGCAACGGGGAACAGGCGAGTTTGAAAATATACTATTAAAATAAGCATTGAAGTGAACAGCGATCTCTTGTTTAGCGACGACAGGATTGCCCTCGTGCATAATATGGTCAACTGGTTTACTTTTTTTGCTGAGAAAGCTCCAAAACTTGCTGGGAGCAGTTCGGATGAAGTTAGGCAGGGTAAATTGAAAGTAACGAAGTTTAGCTGCCCTAACAGCCTCGTTTAATTTAGCTTGGCATGGTACGATTTCGTCACGAGAAATACCCCGTCGTCTCAGACGTTTGACTTTTCTCTTCGCATGCACTATCTCACGCGTCATCCAGGGAGTAGGTTTGGATGTTTTTTTAGTTCTGCTTGGAATAAAGTTGTCGATACAGTGCATACAAATATTCTTAAATTCGTCCCAAAGTTTAGCAGCGTCATGTCCCCCAAAAGCACTCAGACTATCATCAAGGTAATCTAGTACGCTCTCATCATTGGCACGTGAATAATCCTTTTCAGAAACAGTTTTACAACTAGTAGACTTGGGAAGATCGATGGTACAGGAAAAAGCCACAAGTTCGTGATCAGAAATGCCTTGTTCAACAGAAACAGAAAACTCTTGAAAAGTCTGGCTAATAAATATAAGGTCAAGTATTGAAGCAGAAGCAGCGCTAATTCGTGTAGGCTCAGTAACCACTTGCTGTAAGTTATGCATCAAAATAATGTCACGCAAATGTTCATTGTTTACGCTCACATCAGCGCTATGGTGCATATCACTACCTGTACCTGAAGAGAAGTGGCGCACATGTCATCGACACCTTTCGCCAATGTGGTTGCTAGTCCTGCTGTATCTTCATTTAAGACATCGTTTAAAACACCTGAAATTATCACGAGGTCTCGTCTATCACCTGTAGTTTTGAGTTTTGCGCTCGCTTCCCTCATGACTGCTTCCAGCTTGCGTCCTGGGAACGCCCCTACTGCTACCCTCTTGTCAACTCTTACCCTCTCTTTGATGGCTTCTGTGCATCGATTTAAATTAGTGTCCCCGGCGATTATCACAGGCTGTGACTTTTTAGCTGGAGTGTCCTGCACCACGGGGTTACTTGCACCTGTGACGCCGGCTGCTTTATCTCCTGCCAGCCCCACCACTACTTCGCTGAAGTTGGGCCTTGCGACAATTGAATCGGCTGAACCTGTTTTTTCAAACTTGCTTGCTCCTTCTTCTCCGCCGTTCTTGTTGCCGGTTCCCTACTGTTCTCTCCGTAGGCCGCTCCTCTGTTCACCTTGGCTAGTGCTTCCTCGGCGGATTTCAGCCTTTCTCCCATTGCCCTCTTTTTCTGTTGCTTTGTCGCCAACGCATTCTCGAGCTCGGTGATTCTTATCAGCCGGTCACTGCAGCCGGTCACTGCAGCGCCACGGCGTGTCATGGCACGAACTAATACGAGCGGCTGCGTGCTAGGTGCTGTTACTGCCATGCCCACGGCATTCCTGAAGGCAACCACACCACTCTCAAAAGGACTTGTTGTTGGGATAGTTGGTGCATACTTGGTGCAGAAGACTGAGGCGCAAAAAACATATCGTGAACCAGGAAGAGCAAGAAAAAAGACAGAACAGCGCCAACTACCAACATGCGTCATGGTCAAGGCACTAAGTTCTTCAAAAAAATGCCTTTCTGTTGCGTACAACACAATATATGTGTTGAACGCCGTAACGGGTGGCTTCCCGTTACGGCGTTCTGGTCGTTTTTTTCAGCTCCCAACAAACTTGCTCAATTGTGCCCGCGTAGCACCTGCGATAAGCAAAGGGCCTGCCAGAAGCAGCACACAAGACTTTTTAGCCGCTGCGCACAAGGCGTGGTGTATGGGACTCTCCTAGGCTGTGGCAAGTTCTATATCGGTCAAACGGGGCGTTGCAATAATGACAGACTGAGGGAGCATGCTAATAGTTTAGGCAAAAGTGTTCATGTGCATCTTCCTGCGCACTGTAAAGCCAGCGGATGTGTGCCATTGTTTGAAAAAACGATGATTCTTGGTAGGAGCAAGAAACAAACAGCTAGAGAGCTTTTGGAAGCCTATTTTATCAAAAAGAAAGGGCCCGATTGTATCATTGATACATCTATTGTGTTGTGCGCAACAGAAATGCATTTTCGGATAACTTAGTGCCTTGACCATGACACTGTGCGATGTTTGTTGGCTGTGCTCGCATGCACCGTTTTGTCTTCTTTCCTGTGCGTTTCCTAGATGGTCATTAAACAGTTGGTATTTGGCGCTGTTCTGTCTTCTCTCCTGCTCTTCCTGCTTCACGATATGTTTTTTACGCCTCAGTCTTCTCCACCACATCACTCTCGCCTGTGCAACTTCTTATGTAGAAAAACAATTCACCGTGCAGGACAGAATAAAATAAGTCTTCAACATTTACCAAGAACAAGTACGTACTCATCAAAGGATTCTTTAAACAAAGTGGATGATATATGGGAAATTCCCAGTTTAAATTGGATCTCTCGTGGCAACCAAGTCTAGCCGCTTCATTAAAAATTGACTAATCATGTTCTGCCAGATACCTCAATCACTCACAATTGTCCTGAATGAAACACCCGGCTTATGCGTCTTGGCCGTAAAAAACAAGAAAGGCTGTTCTTTTAGCTAGCTGCAGTATGCAATAGACTCGTATAGTCGTGCAAGTTTCAAGTCCTTACTCAGAGCCACTGCCTTGCTTTTCAAAACTCTTGCTTTGATGACTTTTAACCTCACGAAGTTCATGTAGACTGCTTGTCTTGGCTTGAAGTTACACAAATCTACATCCATTACTACGGAGCCACTACTTTTATCCGCTTGAAATGGGCACAAATTGTTGCACTTGAAGAATGACAACACCCTCCAACGTATCCTCCTGACGAAGAGGGTTTTTCCCCAGTTCTTGCTAGAGCTTAGACATTGTCTTGTAAGCAATAGTCCCTAACTGCGACGTCAACTCTTTCCGCAACTCGGCGGTGCAATGCCAGTAATTAGTGAGCCAGCAACAGAGGTTCATGGCTAAATTTTAGGCCTTTGTTTAGTACATAGCGTACACTTTCTGCAATGTGAACATTTCCCAGCCCAGTGAGGCTTTCCCCGGTCGTGCGAGCCGGCTTATTCAGTATGAAACAGCGGGTAAGCTTCATATCCAGTTTCCAGTTTGCCTCAGTGATGTGGGCTGCTGAACGCTTGGCATCGAGAAAATTCTTCAGTGCCAGCCACTCCATGTCCAAACTGAAGCAAAGTGAACGAAGCAGGTGAAGAAAGCACACCTGCTGCCACAAATCATGATTTCACATACTTTCGTAACATGACCCGATGAAGATGTGACTTCCCCAAAAAGAGCACTCACTTCTTGTTGAACATGGCCTTTCACAGAAGTCATGCCTCCATTTGGTTGTGTTAGCAAATATGTAAAATTTTAAAATCCGAATTGTGGTGGCAGGTGTGCCTATTTATTTACCTCCTTCGTGCCATGTGCTTTAGTTTGAAACTGGAGTGGTTGGCGCTAAAAATGTTTTGCAATGCCAACCATATCATACTTGACCAGGCACAATAACAAATGTCTAGTCAGGCATGTGTTATCAGTCGAAACTCTTCATCTCTCAGAATTCACGTGCTAAAAGCCCCCTGAGTAGCCATGCATCTACGGTTAAACAGGTACACCTTTCAACATGGTCACACTTGTGCAAAGCAGCTTTGCATGTCTATTAGATCACGCGTACGTGCTCCTGGGAACACCACGTTGGAGCCCAACCCTTCCGCAAGGTGCCACGAATCCAGCCTGGCTGTAGATGCACTATACAGAGCCGGGGACATGGCTGTACATGGTTCTGCTAAATGTTCCAAATATGTTTCAACGTTGCTAGAAACATGTCGAAAAGCAGTTGGTAGTACAACTACAACACGTAAGCAGTAACACTGCGATGTGATTTGAATAACCTGTTGGTATTGAAACCAACCTGCAATGTGCAACAGCTCGATAACGCATGCTCTTTTTTTATATCAGCCTTTTTTTATGTCTAATGCTATTCGAAGGCTTCTCGCAGTTATACCTATAATTTTCCCAACTCTGTGCAAGCTTAATCGATCTTATGCGTGCAAATCCCATCTTGCTTTCTGCCTTTCTCAGCTATTTTTTCCATCTTTTCGTAGCCACACAATCTCTCTAACTGGTCACTTGTCTGTCCCTCACATTGCTTGACCTGCCCAGGTCCATCTTTTTTTTTCTTAATGCCCACTAGAATGCCATCTAGCCCTGTTTGTTCTCTATCGAGCTCTGCTTTTTTAATATCTCTATGTTATGCTAAACATTTTCTGTTTCTATTTTGCATAATTCTTGTTCTGTTTTGTACTTCTTTTTTCTTTCCTCCTTTTTTTCCTATCATTCAAGTTTCTGCACCATATGTTAGTACTCGCAGCATACAATAGTTGACCACTTTCTCCTTTAGGGACAGTTGTAAATTGCCTTTTTTGATTTGGGAATGTCTGCCATTAAAGCTTTGGCCCATCCATGTTGTTGGGTGAATTTCCTTTTCATGAGTAGTGTGTCCTGTGAATATCTGACTAAAATACATATATATATTGTAAGGATTCTAGTGTGCCATTGCGAACTCTCGCTCTCTTGTTTGGCCTCCTAACATTAGATCCTTGTCTTTTACTTATTTATCTGTAGCCCCACTTGAACACTTTCTCGGTTTATACCCTCAGTTTATTGTAGTTCAACGGCACCACTGCTGAAAAACAAAATGTCATTTGCAAGGCGTAAGTACCGAGATATTCTTTGTAAATGTTTATTCGTGTTTCTTATCATCACGGTGGCTCAAATTGTTCAGCTAAGCATGCTGTAAATGTTGTTCAGATTTCGTCTCCTTGCCAGATACCACTTCACGAATAAAATTTTTCTGCTCTGCGACAGCTCCTCCCCATAAAGGGACTTTTCTAGTCGCCCCTCAAAACGTTAATAAAGTTCATTGTCTGACTGTCTGCTGTGGACTCTCTGCAGATGTTGGCTAGGGTATTCATGCATGCATTATGCACTAGCTACTCTAAGACTGCTGGTATATCTATCGAGTCGAATGCCTTTTATTTGTCTCTGCAAGCTAAGTAAATGGGCGTATTCCGTTTGACAGACTTTTCTGTTTGACAGCGCATGACTATGATCCACAGTTGGACATCTGTTGATCTGTGTATAATTCTTTAAATCATTCATCTCTTTTTTGTATTTGTTTAGTATTGGCATTTTTACAGTTAGGTTGTACATTTGATTCCCAGTACCTAAGGCATTGTGCAGAATATGTCACAAGTTTTTAAACACGAGATCTTTTTCTTTTATTAGGTCAACAATTTCGCTGCATAATTTTTCGTTGGTCATGTTTTGTGGGGCTCTATTCCATTCTCTCAGGGTAGGGTATCCAAGCGGATGCGTTCCTTGTTAGGCTTCTGATTTTATGTTTCTTTCTAACTTTGTTTATATTCACTCATGGAGTTTAAGTGTTTTGTTAAACTTTGGCTTCTTTCTCTGTTAGGCGGCTTATTCATGAGCTATAGTAAAAGTTTTCTGCCACCTTACTATAGATGCTGAGACTGCTGATTAGGTTACTCTATCTGTTGGAGTGTGCATTCGTAATTAGTTTCCTGTTGTCATGCTCTGTCCTTTGTTTGAATCCTTCATCTAATTCTTTGGTGCTACAAATCCCCATGTCAGCAATTTTCTTTTTGGTAATCAGCCCTTTTAGCGGAGTTAATTCAACTTTAGATCTTGAGTGGGTAGCTTTTGTAGATTGTTTCTTTTTTTGTGATTTCTGAGAGTTTGCTTACATCTTGCCCTAGCGCTTCAACCTAACTGCAGTTGCGTTTTAGGAATCAATGTAGTTATGGTTTTGTTCATTTACTCTATGTCATAATTTGTTTTCTTGTTCTAAGGCCTCGCATACGAGTGTTCTAAGGCAGAGCTGAGAATGCGTGTGACTGTGGCTCTGCTCCATTTTCAGAATAGCCTAGCAATTTCTCTGTAAGTTAAAATAATAATAATAATAATAATAATAATAATAATAATAATAATAATAATAATAATAATAATAATAATAATAATAATAATAATAATAATAATAATAATAATAATAATAAAATAATGGCATTTTTGGGTGCCTTGAAGTTCCGCATTCATTTTGGCGGGCTTACTGACGCTGATGACTAAGGTATTCAAGCATGTGAAGAGATCGTTTTCGTGAAACATTTAAAATGAAAGATTAAAAACGAAAACGTACTAAGCACAAATCGCCGGTCATTGCTGTTGTGTCTGAGGTGGTAGCTGCGTTGAATTTTGCTTGCAACAGCTTAGGCTGACGTTGGCTCGTTCACTGCGTCTGTTTCCTGTGAGGAAAAGTGTCATGGCGGCTTCCGGTTTTGTCGCTGAACCAGCGCGAAGTTCAAGCTACGTGTTTATTTGCGACAAGCAATCTTCCTCGCGATAAATCTACTTCTCCGTGACGACAGTGGTGAACACAAATATTCACAGGTTCATAGTGCACCTTGTTTCAAGGACGGGTAAGCTGTCAACCTCTAACTAATCGCCTAGTGAACGCGCTTTTGCACCATTAATTTCGTGGCAGAGGTGGTAATACCGCTCTGTATTAATGTACCACAATTTGAAAACGTTCTCGCTGCGCAAGATGCATGGTTGATATGTTGCGGCTTGTGAGAAATGTCAGCGCCACAAAACACCATCGACACTTCCCGCCGGACGCCTTCAACCACTTGATATTCCGTCAGAACCGTTCTTCCGCGTTGGCTTGGACCTACTTGGCCCTTTCCCCTTGTCTTCCTCGGGTAACAAGTGGATAGCGGTGGCCACCGACTACGCCACGCGTTCTGCCATCACACGAGCTCTCCCAACAAGCTGGGCCACAGATGTCGCCGACTTCCTCATCAAGGACGTGTTTTGCAACACGGAGCCCCACGGCAGCTAGTTACAGACCGTGGCCGCACCTTTTTGTCGAAGGTCATAGCCGACATCTCGCAGTCCTGTAAAACGAGACACAAGCTGACTACGTCATACCACCCGCAAAACAATGGACTCACGGATCGTCTAAATCGAACTCTTACAGACATGCTCGCTAAGTATGTGTCTACCAGCCACACCGACTGGGATCTCGCGTTGCCGTACGTCACATTTGCCTACAATTCTTCGTGCCATGACACTGCCGGTTACTCTCCACTTTTTCTGCTGTTTGGCCGAGAACCAACATTGCCTCTAGACGCCGTCATACCATTCCTTGGAGTAGTGAACAGTGAATTTGCCCTGGACGCTATCACTCGGGCCGCTCACGCACGTGAAATCACCCGTACTCGCTTTCTGACATCTCAAGAGAAGCAATGGCACTTGTATGACCAACGACACCGCGACGTACACTTTCTGCCCGGTTCTTTGGTCTTGCTCTGGTCTCCGACCCGTCAAGTTGGCTTGTCAGAAAAACTGCTTACTCGCTACACAGGCCCATACCGAGCTCTTCGTGTGGTTATTCTGTAACATATGAAATTGGTCCTGTCACCCCGTCGCCTTCATGTGCCCAAAAGGCTACCGATATTGTACATGTTGCGCGCTTGAAGCCCTACAACTCTCCTAGTGACGTTGACATTTAGATGCGCCAAGACAGCGCTTGTGCCGCCGGGGGTTATGCTTCATGCATGTATATTGATATTCTAGGGGGCGCCGCGCGTGCGTTCCTGACGAGGAAGACGAAGAGTTGTGTCCGCTCGATCGCTGGTGAACTGGCTACGCCATTACAGCTGGTTTTGAATATATGTAATCCCCAGCCTCGTCGTTAAGGCGTCTCTTTTTTTCCGTAACAATATTAATTACGTTTGGAAGTGTGTTTCAGTATTTGATTGCAAAGGTTAGCGGCTGGTTAGGCTGTGCTATGGGACATGTTCAGCTAGTGATGATTTCCTCATTTTCAA
Organism: Rhipicephalus annulatus; assembly: GCA_013436015.1. Taxonomy (NCBI): domain Eukaryota; kingdom Metazoa; phylum Arthropoda; class Arachnida; order Ixodida; family Ixodidae; genus Rhipicephalus; species Rhipicephalus annulatus. The sequence continues at coordinate 85,339 of WOVY01016091.1, read as the reverse complement.
GCTTCACTTTGGATTTTGTTCGGAGTGTTGTCCAGGTCATTTCGCCAAATGTCTCCTTTGGCTTGCTTAATTGGTGAGCAAAGTGATCGTTGTCTCTACAGACGCTTCTTAAACGCTTTGCCTGTCTGATGAATATTTAATCTTTGCCGTGTCATAGACGATGGCTTGTGTAGTCTATGTATTATAGTTGGCTATTCGTTTGCATTATGTAGAGCGTAACCTTTGATTTATCTGTAAAAGAAAGAACTCCAAGACAGCCCCATTAAGATGCACATCACAAGAATTCCCTACTAAAGATTAAATTGGGCCAAGCATGTTAGCAGCAAGAACAACAGCAAGATTGTAATCTTTGTACATATATATTGTTTTTCATGCGTAGTACGTGGTTTTTATTAATATTTTTTTCTCTTGTCTTCTCGTGTATGGGAAGAGCACCAATGTAGTATTGTTGTACCCGCTTTTGTAAGTGTTTCGCTGTTGTGTGTATCGTCCCTCAAAATATTGTATTTCTTGAACTTTGTATCTACTTGGTTACCCGTGAGGATGTATGCCCGCTTCCTGTATGGGTCTGCAGCAGGCCTACAGTATTGTTAAATAAATAATAAATAAATAAATAAACAACATTGTAAACCAAAACAAAATCTTTTTTTTTCCTTCTTTTTGTCCGGTTCGACTGGGGGTGGAGTCCGCTTCTCCTGCACGTCCTTCCTCCTCAGAATTTCACTTGGCTCTGCCCTGTTAATTTTTCTTTTCTGATTGGCATTGTCTGCTATATGTTTATGGTGTGGGCAAATGTTTGTATTCTTTTCATACCTCAATTTAAAGAATGTTTCAATAGATACCGTCATATCTAGGAAGATAATTTTGCTGAAAGGGTGGTGCATGGTAGATTTATTGCTAGGGTTAAACTTCTCACAATTGCCAATTAATGCAATTGTCATAAATGCATGTCAGAAAGCAGCAGAGATATTGAATCTATTCTTCAAAATTATTCTATTTTCAATAATATCAGTGTTACCTCCAGACAACTTAACCACTGAAAGATCAAAAAACAACATTTAAACCAAGAAAAATGCATGTGTTAATTTCTGTTTATGATAGAGTTGTAAAGAACAAGCGGAATAAATGTCGTGTTTTGTCACTATGGAACCCATGTGGTCGAAACTGTGGAAGGAAACTCTGGAGGGATTTATAGGCCTCTGCTGCTGTAGTCTCGAGCAGTTTGGTTTCCTTCACTGCAGCAATGTGACATGGGTGAAATCACATTGTACAAACTACGTACTCCTAACACCAGTTTGCTGTGCAGCTTTGTACTTGATTCACAAGCTTCTTGTGTGTATTTTACAATAGTACTACAAGGATACTAAAGAGAAACAGTGACCTTGTTTAGATCGACAAACTACACTCTGAGTACTACAATGCCAATGCCATATGTTTCACTATCCCAAGTTCAGTATTAGTGGAGAAAACTAAGATTGAAGTTTCACTATTGAAAGTTGTGCCAAAATGTCCATGCGTGACATCAATATTTTTAAAAATTATTATTCACAATTTCGCAATTGGCTCGGTGATATTTATTGAAACTTCATATGCTAGGTCTATGACACCCACAGATGACAATGTCCTTCATTTTTATTGATTATAAGCTATGTAGAACCCAGTAAATGCCGTCAAACTCAATGATGTCATTGTGTCTGGTGAAACTTCTTCTTTGCCCGGTTTCGCACTTGCCAAGCGTCGTGTCGTGGTAAGAGTGGTGATGTGAAATCATACTTAAATATTATGCGAAAAATTAGTTTGCTCTTTAGTCTCCCTTCAACGCCAAAAGAAAAAAAAATAACAAGAATGATTTAGAGTAGCTGACCCGCTCATTCACCTGGCCCAAAGAGAAATGAAAGTCGGTGTAGTTGTATTGTTAGGTGTATCACATCTCAATTCTAGGAGGATGGAAGATAGAGAGCATGACACAGGGGGCAATTTATTGCAACAGTCACACATTACATGTACATTTAAATGAGCCCGTGCACTGCTTTTCTCAAACAAGCAAAAAAAAATATGCAGTCTCAAGTCTGCAGCACTGTGGTACCTAGTGAGGCGACGTTGATACGCCCGAGCAGAGCACTATGAAAATGTCTTTAAACAATTCAACTGTTGTGCGCTCCGTTAAAAAAGGTTTGCAGTCAATATAACTGAGTCATTAGCCACTCATTGCAACAAAAAAATGACATGTCCAGTTTTGTGTCGGTATTCCCTTATCATTATTTACTCACTAAATTGGAACAACAAAAACAACCGCTAAACAAAGCACATCGCATTTTGAAGGCATATATTGGCAAACAAAAGAATGAATTATGGCCGTTGGATAGGCGCTGGTAAAAACAGAAGCAGGCACGCTTTCTTCAGCTGTAGGTAGATGATACTGTAGCCAGTCGCTGCTGAGCGCAGTCCATGTGTTCACGTTTTCCCATGTTTCCCCTTTCATAAAGGACAACAGTGTATAGCCATGCTGACCATGACTGGTATCGTGGGAAGTGTGTCCTCACAAGCTCAAGAGCTACACATGGCTGAAGATTCCCCTCATTTACACAACTTGTTTGATGGACATGCGAGTTTCCCCATGGTGAACTAAAGCTTGAAACAGTGCAAACGTATTTGGTATGCTGTGTTTCATCTCATTGCGTAGGGGTACAAGCTTCCAGGTTCTTAGTACTTTAAAGTGAGAGATGCACACTGGCCCAAGCACTACCTCCAACTTCATACTGCTGTAAAATCCCGAGAAATCACCCCCTCGATGCTGAAAGATGATCTAAAAGGGGGTCCTTGCTTGGTCTCGGACACTAATTCAATATACAAGTGCTTTTAGGAAAAATGCAAATCTGTGTTACTAATGAAATGCTGTATTGAATACACACGCATTTACTGTTTTACAGACCTGAGGAGAATCCTTGTGTGAAATTTCAGGTGTTATGACAAGACGGGAAAGATGTTCTACAACTGTTCAGACAATTTGTTACAACTCAGAATGCAACCCCTAGGCATCACATTGTAAAAGTGTTAAAAAAATCTTGCGCATATATAAGGACTCTCAGAACTTTGGTTCCGAAGAATTGCTGCCGTAGAACTCCGTAGTGGAGAGCAGGTTGAAAAATAATTGCGGGAGGGGAGGGGGCGCTTGCTCTGTATTTTACAGTGCCCACTCGCGATTGAAGTTTGAATGGAGGCACTAGCATGTGCTTTTTTCATAGCATTGCCAGGGCTGCACAAGAGGCCCATTGAATATGCCTACCCGTACAACCAAGAAATGCTTGCCACCAATTCAACTGCTCTATCTGCGAGTGTTCTCTTCAGACTATTTTTACTGGGCTATTCTTTACAGTAAAAATGCACACCTATTTTCATATTTTTGTGTTTAAACCAATTTTGCTTAAATATCTGCAGTCTGAACAAAGTGGACACTTATTACAGTTTCTTATGAGGGTTTATGCAGTGAAGTTCTTGCATGCACAGCTTACTCTCCGCCACTTTTATTTGAGAGTGGAAAGATAGGCCGCTGCTTGAATTGTACAGGAAAATAAAGAAGGAGGTGGGGTAATTTGCCATGTCTGTTACAGGTAGGTGTACTTGCTGCCAAGGGCTTCAAAGAAGGATAAGTGGCAGTGCTGAAAATGAATCTGCACTCCAGCCAAGTGCACAACGAGCTAAGTCAGGAGCATTATTGAAACGAACCATAAGATAAGCATTTAAAAAACTGCTAATAAAGCATTGTCTTGGCTTCATCATCCAACATGTGGTCGTTTTCATAGTTTCTTTATTTTTCCTGCATCAAAAACATCAAGCTGAGCATTCTGTTGTTATTAAGAGCACATGTGTTTGCAGGTGCTTATTTTGCTGCAATATTGAATAGGATATTTAGTAAGAGTGCTCAGTGGCATTAATGTTTATCTGCTCCCTTGTTTGGTTTTAAAATGCACTTTTTCTAGATTTGCACTTGTCTCTAATTGCAGAGAATTCATATTGATCCTTGAGGTGTGTAGTAAAAAACAAGCGCCTTTTTCAGGCAAGGTTATCTTATCATTTTCGGTGATATGTGGGGTTTAACATCCCAAAACCACCATATGATTATGACAGATGCCTAACTTTACATTTTGTTGTCATTAAACATTTCTATTTGTCCTGAAACATTATTTCTTTGACAGTATAGCTGCATGACTGCTGCACAATTATATAGAATTAGTTTGCCTAACGAAGATGAAGAAAGTTTGTTGATTTGCAAAAGGTGTGTGTACGGGCCAACTTGAACACATAACCAACTGTTTCAAACATCCTACCATGCAGTGAATGTTCCCTTATTAACTTGTCTTCTGGTTTGAACAAATGTGAAAAAATGTTCACGGCAACAGGGAAGGCCTTGAAAAATCTCACTCCTGAATAATGACATAAATTCTTTGATAAACCACACATTCACATGAAAAAAACTGGGAGCAGAATTTCGCAAGCACTGTACATCTATGCTGGTTCAAAGAAGAATTAATAATATTAAATTCGTCGGTTTCATGTCGCAAAACTAAAATCTGGTTATGAGATGCACTGTTTCAAGTTAAAGCTTAATTATTTTGACCTCATAATCTTCCTGAGTACATGCAACTAGGGCACTAGTACATACTACAACTATTATAATGCGACTCCTGAGGTTCGGAATTAATCCTGTGATCTTGTGCAGAACTGCACGCACTGGCGGATCCTGAAGGGGGGGGGGGGCTACTAGAGGCGATCGCCCCCTCCCCAAAGCCTGTCAGTATCCCCTACCCCTCTCTTCAGTGCTTGCCGTCCACCTGTTATCACCAATTAGGACAAATGACTGGGATTCCTTTAAGCACACATTAATAGTATTTGTGCTATGATACAGTTTTTAAGCTAGTAAAAAACAAAAAGTAATGACCATACCCCTCTCTTCGGTGTTACTTTAAGCAACCCCCCTCCCCCTAAAATGATTGGCTGGATCCACACCTGACTGTACGGTAACATTTCCCTTTACCTTAGGGTTAGATTATAGATACAGACTTTCTTTCTTTTAATGCACTATTTCATAAATGAATAAAGACAGCCACATTTACACTGATGATTTTCAAAGCTACATGTGTAGACCAAACAAGAATGTATATGCGACCGATCGTAGGGTGTCCTGTACAAACAAACAGTATTGCTCATATGCTCTACAGCAGAATGCTGAATAACGTCACTGCCTTGAACAATAGCTTAAAAAGAAACCTCTTCGTGGTGAATGGGAGATGTGACATATTAATCTCTTTTTTGGCATCTAGCATCAAATAATATGCTAAGCCGGAGTGAAATATTACAAAGACAGGCAATAATAATACACTTCCAGTTTGTTCAAATGTCTATAATGAAATGCAGAGGCATAAAGAAGAGGATAAATATGGTGCTACTACTTGTGCATGCAACAAAGTGGAACCTCAATACTAATTACTTGAATTCAATTAGTTCTATGATTATGGAGATCACCAGCAATGCTTTTACTGAATGAAGTTACCCTCTTCGTGAGATACAATAAAACACCACATTTGAATTATACAAGTTTTCTGTTTACTAAGTTGAGGCATTTGTTATTAGATCATTTGTGATGTGTTTGACAATCTGTGCAAATGCATAGCAATTGGAACAGCACCTGTTAAATCAGAGCAAAAATACTCTATTCATTACAGTGAAGTTCAATATGTTATGACACCATCCTGACACGCTAAAGAAAATTCGAATAAATTGTGACAATCTTGACTTCAGAAGTATTTGAATTTCTAGACATTTAATGTTCAGGTATTAGCAGTTTGTTATAAAAGGATAGGAAAGAAGCTATATAAAGAGTAAAAATGGAGCTTAGTATAACATTGTTCGGAGGCCAGCAAAAGAGCTTAACACCTAGAAAAACAGTTGACTTTTCTTGTTGTTAGCGAAGGGCGTTAAAACTCTATTGCCAAAGACTAGCAAAGGCTTTTTTTTATCACAATCAAGAAGAGCCTTGCCTTGGTTTTTCTGCTAAAAAGCATGTTCTTTTTGACCACCAAAGCCTCCTCAGGGGTGTTATAGCATCTAAAGATTATAAGTACTTGTACCTTCTCAACTAGCTCTAACCAGACAAACTTCCTAGTTGAAATGTATGGCTGAAAGGGGTAAATTGAATTTTTTTATTATGATTTCAATGGAGAGCAACGTAGGTCCCTTCTGCTCTGCTATGCATGAGCCTGCAAGCACAGAAACTTATGCAAGTACAGAATATCTGTACATGGTGACAGAGTTTTAACAGTGCCGTGATCAAGAGCTCCCTGCTTTTATTTAACTGCAAATAATTTGCTTAAAGTGCCACAGCTGTTGTTTCGTACCTATTGACCACATACTTTAGACAAATATTATTACGCTGTGCTATAATCAATAGGCATGGAGTACCAGTTGGGTGCTTTTTAAAAACTAATGGACAACGAGGCGGCCCACGCCGCGGCTCGAGGTCTCACTCGCCGAGCCGCGGCACATTCCGTGGCCGCCGCCTCCGCTCCCGAGAACGGGGCTTCTGATCTGCCGGATCGAGACACTTCGACAGACACGCAGCGACAACACAGACCACAATGGTCGTGGGGTGATCGTCTCATCACGTTCCGAGATATTACGCAACACTACAGACTGGAAAGGCGAAAGTTCCCGCCACCGCATGACAAATTAAACAGACACGATGCCGTAAGCTATCGCTTACTACAAACCCACTCTTACCCCAGCCCGGTCGTCTTACGCCACTGCTACCCGCACTTACACATTACCGATCTATGTAAAGCATGCGGGCACAGAGCAACGCTGCGCCACATGCTCTGGGAATGCGCCGGTAACAATGGTCGAGAAACGGCCGCCGTTCGCGATGCGCCTATGGCGGCTGCCAATACCAGGCAACAGGAAGCCTCGAGCTCACTCGTTCCCGCCGCCGTCCCGTCTGCGGGAGCCGCGGGGGACCTTCTCCGTCGGCGACGCCGCCGCTGGGAGGCGGCGCTCAGAAGCTCGGAGCTCAACGACCAGCTCTGGGCTGTCCGGCAGGCCGAAGATGCCGCCCGAGTTCAGGGACTCAGCGCCGCCATCTGAGGCCACCAAGACCAAGCTGCCGGCCAAGCTCTAATAAAGTTTCCTCTCTCTCTCTCTCTCCAATTGTGTTTTGATAACAGATAATGCACAGCCTTCATCACGACAGCTGCAATGCGTACGAAATCAGAAAGCAGCGAGTGCAAAAAATGATAAGAGCAGGAGCAGCTTTCTAAAGGCCTCCCAAACATACACTATAACAATTGTCTCCTCTCGAGGCTTTCGTCAAAGCCAAGTGGCAAATACAAGTAGCATCATAATGGTTATGTTCATGTGTAAAACATAACTACCACGATGCTACTTATGTTCATGACTTGCTGTTGCGCTTTGCATGACTACACAAGAACGATACAGGACAAATGGTGTGATCCTTCTCGCCTCACTATCCGCAACGCAAGAAATCACGAACCACCACTAGCTAGCACAATTCATCCCTCTGCTAAAGGTCTTAATGTGTTGATGTTGGTCAATCGCTTTTTGATGCCCCACCAAAGTGTTATTTTATACTAGCTTTATCATGAAACTTTACAATTCATCACTTCATGAATTCACAAAGCAAAGGTGCTAATAATATGCGTGAAATGTTTCTTTGGAGGGCCTAAAATGATCTTTTTCTGGGTGCATGGCACAGGTAATTGCAAGAAAGCACTGACATAAGAGGAAAAGCAAATGAAAATTGTATACTCAGGAGAAACACAACGGGTGAAGTTTCCCCCTAAAACTGCTTTTGATAATTTCTAAAGAAAAAGAGGGTTGATTCCTAGAAGAGAAAGAAACTTATGTAGCGCGAGGCGAAAAAACGAACACAGGAAGGAATAGACTGAGAAGACAGAGCGCTACTATCAACATGTTTATTTTCGACCTCCAAGCTGTTTTTAAGCCATAATCATCAGGCGACTGAGCAGATAAGCACGTGTAATTCAGATACATGCAGGACAATGCCATCTACCTACAAGCAAAAACGATAAAAAGGACAACAAAAACCTCACAGATAAAATAACGTATCACTGCGTACGCAGGAACGCCAGTTCCTTGGGTGACAAGGCAATTGAAGGCTTGCTAACACATACATCTCCAAGAGCATCAATAAGTTCGGCTTCTATGATCAAACGAGTCATCTCATCCTTATGCCGACCAACAATGATTGTACTCTGGAACAAAGGCCGGCAGCCACACGTGTGAATGTGAAGAGCGAGAAAACCTTCTGGCGGCAGTTTATTTGCCTTGTAATTGTGTTCTCTCAATCGCTCATTCACACACCTACTGGTTTGCCCGACATATTTTTCCCACATGTGAACAGAATAAGATAAATGACGAATAAAATGCACTCCACGAATTTGTGTGTATGCCTTTTTGTGCACAACACCCTTTCTTTACGTGACGGATTTGTCAGCGCACACAATTTCCCAAGTTTATCACGTACTGAAAATAGTACCCTAATATTGTCCCGAAGTGCCACTTTTTTAAGATTATGTGACAGCTGGTGAACATATGGAATTACGGCCGTGCGTCTTGATTTTGCCGGTGAATCTACATGAACACTAGATTGGCTTGACCTTGCACGAATCCTTTTCAACTCTTTTCCGCAACTGAAACTAAAACATGATCCGGATAGCCCGATTCTTGCAAACGAGTGATCTGATTATAGAAACTCTGCTTCATAAAGTGCGCACATGACTTGTACAATGCGTTTTTTAGGCAAGTCGTCGCGATGGCTCTCTTGGTTAGTTTGTAATGACAGGAATGAAATGGGAGTAAAGCTTTTTGAGCACGCAAATCATAGCACCAGCATAGCAGGTTGTCAGAACACTGAACACTTAAATCTAAAAACCTTATTCGTCCGTCGCTAGGCCATTCCACTGTCACTTCAAGGGGCTTAAGACAATCACGAAACACATTCAACACACTAGTACTCTCACTTTGGAAGTTTTCCTCTGAGCTGTCAATGAAAATAATAAAATCATCTACATATCGGAACACTTTCTTGGCTGCCGTATCCGCGAGACGGTATGCCACAATTCTATCAAGTTCTGCCAGAAACAGATTGCTCAGGACAGGCGCGATGCAAGAGCCGATACATATACCCTGCTTTTGCAAGAGAATATCATTGTTCCATTTAATGAACGTCGAAGTAAGATAAAATTCCAACAAGGTAAGAAAATTATCAGCGGATATACCTGAGTCAGACCAAAACTTAACAGCACTAAATTCATCAATGCTACTTCCAACACATTTTAGCATTTGTGGATGGGGGAGGGAATAGTACAGGTCTGTTACGTCAATTGAGAAGGCTCTTAGCCCTTCATTTTCATGAGCTTCCATGAGCCTTATTATACTATCAGAACTCTTGACTAAAAACGGATCTCGGACTTCGAGAAGATTGAGTTTGTCTAACAAAAAAGCAGCGAGTTCTTTCTGCCAAGTACCTATTTCCGAGACTATTACTCGAAAGGGAGTGTCAACTTTGTGAGTTTTTGCATTAAAAAATACATCGAGGCTATTCTTCTTACTTTTTTGAATACTTTTTAGAGTTCCAACTACGTTCATGTTTTTGCACAATTGGATAGCCCTTGCTTTCATTTTGTTCACCGATACGCCATCTTTTACATGGAACACCCTAGAAATGGCATCATTAGCTTTTTCAAAGAAGCATGAACGCGAAAATACCGCGAAGCCACCTTCCTTATCTCCCTGCAAAACACACAGCGAATTATTGTCCAGGTACGACAAAACACGCTTAACAGGAATGTGAGAACACACAGATTTACAACGCGCAATGGCGTCTACTCCTTCAGAGGTAATCCTTTCCTCCTCACCTTCAGTCGCACGACGTGCCACCTGACGAACGACAGTCAGGAGTTCAGGATTTGTCCTCTCACTTTGAAGCCCGAACTTCGGCCCCAACTCTAGGACTTTGACGACGTCATCAGGAAGCTGGAGGTCTTCAGGAACATGAACCTTTCCCTTGGCCATCCGTCGAACACTGGTGACCCGCTCACGAAGATAGTGCAGCTGAGGCATCCAAAGAGCTTCGGTAGCTTGTCCAGCCAATCGCAGGTACCTTTTCAGCATAGATCCAGCGACAGATGAATCAAAGGAAGTATGAAGATATGCACGAAGATGAATCTTGTGCAAGCGGACGTGGCGATACAATTCAGCGCGTAAAATCTTGAGAATCCTCCTTGTATGGCCAAAGGAAGGCGAAAAGCCCCCGCAAAGCGCGAGGACTTCATCCGGAATAATACCTTTGCGGATGCAGAAGCTGCGCAACGCGCCCTGCATGTCGCGTTGACGATGAAGCCCACAATACAGCTTGGGTCTTGAGGAACAAATAAAAAGTGGCCCGTTGTACGAGAAATGTAGTCAACAAGAGTGGCGATGTGGGCTTGTTGGTGAAACATTTGAAAGAAACTTATGTAGCGCGAGGCGAAAAAACGAACACAGGAAGGAATAGACTGAGAAGACAGAGCGCTACTATCAACAACATGTTTATTTTCGACCTCCAAGCTGTTTTTAAGCCATAATCATCAGGCGACCGAGCAGATAAGCACGTGTAATTCAGATACATGCAGGACAATGCCATCTACCTACAAGAAAAAACGATAAAAAGGACAACAAAAACCTCATAGATAAAATAACGTATCACTGCGTACGCAGGAACGCCAGTTCCTTGGGTGACAAGGCAATTGAAGGCTTGCTAACACATACATCTACAAGAGCATCAATAAGTTCGGCTTCTATGATCAAACGAGTCATCTCATCCTTATGCCGACCAACAATGATTGTACTCTGGAACAAAGGCCGGCAGCCACACGTGTGAATGTGAAGAGCGAGAAAACCTTCTGGCGGCAGTTTATTTGCCTTGTAATTGTGTTCTCTCAATCGTTCATTCACACACCTACTGGTTTGCCCGACATATTGCCCGACACGTGCTTATCTGCTCGGTCGCCTGATGATTATGGCTTAAAAACAGCTTGGAGGTCGAAAATAAACATGTTGTTGATAGTAGCGCTCTGTCTTCTCAGTCTATTCCTTCCTGTGTTCGTTTTTTCGCCTCGCGCTACATAAGTTTCTTTCAAATGTTTCACCAACAAGCCCACATCGCCACTCTTGTTTCCTAGAAGAGATTCGAAAGTTAACTCCAATATACTTAACCTGTAATGTATCCTGTGGTTCTAACAAATTGCAAACGAAAAGAAAAAAAAAGGTGAAATCTCTTGATGACTATTACTTCAGTCTTTGGCTTCTTTTGCGTTTACCATTAAAGGAATTAGCTTCGTCTACTGAACAAACTTTCAAAGTACACGATGAAGTCATACAGGAACTGGTGCAGGAATGTAGCATATAGGTTACGAAGTCTCTTTTCATGCCGCATTCCTCATTTTTTTCTGCTATTGTAGGATGAAGCTACAAAGCTTGACAGATAACCGTATTTTTAAGAAACATCCAAGTGTTGTTATGACAGATTAAATCTGGGACGCTCACCCATGAGAATTAAACAACCAAGGTGGGCCTACCAATAAACAAAGTGATAGGAAACAAAAACACCATGCTGAGCTCATTTTGAATACCATCCGTTTCCGAACCCTGTTTGGATGTCTTTTGTTTTGTCTGGTAAGTAATGCTCTATGCTATCTGCACGAAAGGTTGTTTGATGACAGGAAGTTAAGTTTAGCAATTCTATCACTATGCTCATACAGTTATTTAACAGCAGCATTGCCAAAGTAACACATCAATCCAATAACCAAAGGCATCAAATAACACTCGCAGAATTCGCACAGAAGTAAATGCCATCAGACCAGCAATGCACAGGGGCGAATCAAGAGGAAAGTGAAATAGATCTAAAAAGGCCTTTGTTTAGGTATTAGTGTAAAAGGTTACACAAACTGGGCATCATGGTGCCGGGACACAAAGTTTTCAAAAAGCTATATTTTTACCAAAATGAATCAGTACTTAAAAAAAACTACACAGAAAGGCACCACAAAATTCTAATACGTGCTATAACCTGTAGTTTGTAGTGCAACCATAACAGTCACAAGTCCCGTTAATGATGAAAGTGGACGGGGGGGGGGGGGGATGTCCGCTGATGGAGCTCAGAGCATCTGACACACTATTTAAAGGTTGCATGTTCAGTGCCTGCGAGGGGGCAAGTTATCTCTTTTCATTCGCTTTACTTCATCATTATTACTACAAACAACATCCCTGCTACTTTCCTTGGCTTTTTTTGTTCTAATAAATACTATGCCTGAATAAAGAAAAAAAGGAGCCCTTCAATATATATATTTTTTCCTTCTTTAGTTATAAGACACACTGGTACAATATATGTATGCTAAGCCAGCGCTCTGTGTACCTACTTGAGGGGAGATTAGGTATTTAGGTAATCTCCAGGCCTTCTTTTGTACCACACGGTTTGTGATGCACTCGTTTGTGATGCACTTCTCCTTTCATCCCATTCTCCCCCTTCCACAAAAGCACTGTTGCTTTGCCTCGGCCTGGAGCATTATTCGCAACTGGTGCTGTTCGTACCGATTCTGTGAACTATAGGGGGAAGTGTGTAAGTCGAGAGACATGGCCGATGGCTGGCATTGTTGGCTTGCCTAAATCGGGTGGGTGTGACCTCACTAAACGTCGCCTCCTGTAGTTAATGGCGCGGCCACTAGCTCTGAAAAACGCATTAAGTTCATTCCTTTCCTATATTTTCCTGTCTGCAATGAAGGTTGTCTTAATCAATTTCTGAACAAAATATTTCAATTTGGTTAACAGTTTTTGCGGCAAAATTTTTGTTCTGTATCCCTTTAAGAAGGCATTCACTATTTATATAACACATGCTATATGTAGCGTTTCTTTGCAAGGAAGCCAAAGAAACAGCCTGGCAATTTTGATCTAATAATTAAATTTCTGGGTATTGAGTTTTTTGCCCACGAGGAGGTTATTCCGAGGATGCACAATAACAGCAACTACAGCTGCAATAAAGTGTTCTACATTATGCCTAATTCCATTTCTGCAAAAGTATAAAAGTTTGACTGCAAACACAGGTAGCCAAAATGAAGCGAGTGGTTGAACAATCCCACTTACCTAGCAAGGGTAAGTGGAATTGAGGAAAGGGAGGTAAAACTTACAGACATCATAAAATATCGTAAAAAGTTGAAACTTAAAATAAAAAAACAGGACAGAATGGGATCCAAATGCTTAAAGTACATAATATCAATCATAGACTGCCGGGACAAAATATAGTGACGCTGAATTAGGAAACATGCAAAGCTCGATTAGCAGTAGTTGCAAGAAAAACGCAATTGCAGATTCTCTTCCAATCAGAAAGCAAGGCCAAAGTGGAATCATGTATTCAGATATGCTAGCAAAGTTCACACAGAATCAAAATACATTTCTACAGCTCAATTCAATGCAACTAAAAACAAAAGAGCTTCCATAATTTTCTGTCAACATATGCTACGTTGCGCTTGTCTACAAAATCTCTGGTTGCATGCTACATTTTGTGCATATGCTAATGAGGCCAACACATGCAGTGAACAAGAACAGTGAAATGGTAAAGCCCTAACCACTTGCGCACTTCCTAGCAACTGTGTCAAACTAGCTCCCTTGCTCCGTCGTGATGGCTGCAACTGGCTGCAACCGCATGTCGGCGATAAAGTGGCATAAAAACTATCGTGTACATACCCATCAATTGCAAATAGGGGTTTAAAAGTTAGTCAATGACAGCATGCCAAATTTATTACTGCCTTGTGTGACGTGAGGAAGCCACCAAGGTTTTCTACAACCTTCTTTTTTTGCAATCTTTGGTTTAGATACGACAGGCTGCCCGGAAGTGTACGCTACGACACAATTCACATGACGATTTCACATTGCACCAAGCAACCAAATCGTCACAAGCTACAGACTAAACATACAAACAAACCTTCGATAACGAGATTTAAGACAAAATACAGCCGCTCTCTCAGCTGCGGAGATGACAATGTAAAAGAGGCAGCTGATACTTTGCATTCCTTGAAGTACATGCAGATAACATGCATCAATAGCAAATTGCGACCGAAGTAAGGACCAGGACTACAGCCATGTTGCCGGAAATGGCCGCGCTGGCTTCCGGGCGACAAGTGAGCTTTTCTACTTTTCCAGGAACGTGAGTCGCAAAAAGCGGCGGCGATAGATGGGCCTCCGCGACAGCAAAACTTGTTGCGAGCAAATCGCGCACATGCAGTTAGGGCTTAATTGTACTGGTAGTTTAGTGATAAACTTTCAAGCATGTGCAAACCTACAGTTAATGCGTATTTGTCCCTGGCCAAAAGAATATTGCACAATGTTAAGAACCAATGTGGCATCTCAATTAGGGTTTTACACAGCACAAACACAGAAACCCACACGAGGGTATGCTGGTATTTGCACTACAGATGTGTGGCCTGCTAAGGTGCAATGTGGGTCGATGAGACAATTTCTAATTGCCAGCTCAACAGACCTCCTGCTATTGATTCCCTATGGTGCTGCACGAAGTGGTAGTTCGCAAGCTTGGGGGGCTGTGTCCCAACACAGATATCTCACGTGTTCCTCAGTTTCAACACTTCTGTAGCGAGAGAGGAAGACGGTACGGCGGCCAACGTGGTCGTGTCGTTCTCTCACCACTTTATTATCAAAGGTTGATTTGCTGAAGCGGAGCGGCGGCGGCTGCCACGTCCAAACCGCCAGGCCAGAAGCTCGTTCTCCCAGCACGCGCCTCGAGCTGTTCATGAGCTGCACGAGAGGCGCAGCGCGGTGGCTAGAAAAATGACGATGATGATGAATGGCGATGATGATGGCGCTACAGATTACTCCCCCCACAGAAATGAAGCCTTTTGTATCATGATCGATACAAAAGTATATACAAAGTATGTACGTTAGAACACATGAAAATTCGGAGCACGGCACACCGAACTCACACACTACAAGTCTTGAAAATGCACTGACAAACAAAAAATGTACACAACTGTTCGGAACAAGAGTTCTACATCACATAGTCTTCGAACCGACGGGGCTTCTGCCGCTTCCGCTTAGGGCGGGCTCTTTTGGGTGTTGAATCAGGTGTCTCTGCACCTTGGTCACTTGTGCTCTGATGTGACACATCAAGAACAGTGGAAGACTGTGAAGGCTCTGAACGAGCGTTGCAATTCGCGGTCTCATCAGAGCTCGCAGCGTGAGCTTCACAAGAATTTTGCGGACCGAAGTCTGGTTCAACGGTATCAACCGTATTTGAAGGTTTGAAGTGAACCGTATGACTTGAACCAGCGACACCACCTGGTAACTCCTCCCCCTTGAAGACGAAATGCCTGTACATGGAGGCCACATGTAACAGTCTGATGCTTAGTTGAAAAGCGTGGACGAAACGTGATGAGGAAGACTTTTAGGGGTTGAAGGCGAATACGTATGAAAAATAACAAGGCGCGAAGCATTCCAGATGTTACCATCACTTAAGCGAAAAGAAGTAGGGCTAACCTGGCCCAAGACTTTGTAAGGACCCCGATACTTGGGGCGCTTGCCTGGCACACAAACCTTGACTAGATTGCCAGTTCGAACTTTGGACTGCTTTGCACCTCGACGGGTGTTGACATACTTTTTCATTGCTTGTTGACGAGAAAAAATCCTGGTGCAGATTTGATCAGGAGAAGACACTGCTATGTTACGAGGCAAAGAGACTATGTCGAGAGCAACTCGCGGTTGCCTACCGTGGAGAAGTCGAGCAGGAGACACTCCAGTGGTGCTTTGTGGTGTGAACCTGTACGAAGCTAAACATTCCGTCAAGACTTGCTTGAGGGGACGGTGCTCTAATTGGGCGATCTGGATATGTTCCTTCAGAACGCGAATAAAGCGCTCGATTTGCCCATTTGATTGGGGATAGAAAACTGATGACCTCAAGTGCTGAATTTCTCGTTGTGAAAGAAAAGCCTCGAAATGTTGGGACTGAAACTGTGGACCATTGTCCGTAACTATGGCATCAGGAAAACCTTCCCGGCTGAAGATTGAAGACAGAAACTCAACGATGACCTCAGAAGTAACCGTATGTGTGAAACAAAGCTCTGGCCATTTGGAATGGTAGTCGATGAGAGAAACAATGAACCGGGCATTTTGCGGAACATTATGCAAAGGACCGATGACGTCCATGCCGAGTTTCTGCCAAGGCCGATCAGGCCACTGGACTGGCTGCAACGGAGAAAATGTAGGTTTGGCAGACTTGTCAGCTGGCTGACATATATGGCAGTTGTAAACTGCATGCTCGACCTGCTTGTCTAAGGCTGGTCACCAGTACCTGTCTCGGAGAATCTGTTAGGTGCGGACAATGCCTGGATGGGCCTCATGGGCAAGCTGTATTAGCTTGTTACGGAAAGAAGCAGGGAGAATCACGCGTTCATCGGGGAAAAGCAAGTTCTCAACACAAGACAGTTCCTGTCAGACTGCAAAGTAAGGCAAGAACTCAGAAGCAAGAGCACATTTGGAAGGCCATCCTTCACGTAAATATTTGATAACTTGAGACAAAGTGGAATCTGCAGCTGTAGCTGCCTGAAGCTCAGCTTTAGTAATGCAGAAAGTATATAATGAAACAACTTCCTCATCCCGCTCTTCAGTAACCGGTATCTGAAGAGGAAGGCGCGGCAGTGCATCAGCAACCACGTTATTAGAACCCTTACAATATTGAACACTGAAATCATAATACATGAGTTTAGCACACCAACGGGAAATGCGAATGGGGCGGCGGCCTTCGGATCCTGCAGAAAGAAGAGCAACTAGTGCTTGGTGATCTGTACGTAATGTGAAGTGCCGGCCCTACAAGTAAACATGCCATTTCTCACAGGCAAAAAGACAAGCGAGAGCTTCACGCTCTCCTACTGAATATCTGCGTTCAGCAGGGGTCAATGTACGAGATGCAAAAGCAATAGTGATCAGCTGATCATCTCTGAGTTGTTGAAACACTGCTCCCAGTCCAGCATCGGACGCATCCGTCGTGATGACGATGGGAAGCTTCTCATTGAAAATACTAACAGCTGGCTTTGAGGCCAGTATTGACTTAACTTGAATGAAGCTCTGCTCAGCTTCAGCTGACCAATTAAAAGGCTGTGCTTGACGAAGTAGAGTACGCAGTAGTTCAACAACATCAGCATAGTGAGGAACAAACTTGGCATAATAACCAACAAGACCTAAAAAAGATTGCAAGGCTTTAACATCAGTAGGCCGTGGGGCATTGACAATGGCCTGAACTTTAGATTCAACAGGTGTTAAGCCGCGGGAACTGACATTATGTCCTAGAAATTGTAACTCATTCACAGAAAAAATGCACTTGTTATTAAGTTTCATACCACATTCACTGATGCGGTTGAGAACATTATGCAAGTTAGCATCGTGCTCTTCGCGAGTACGTCCCCATTCCAAAATGTCATCTAAGTAACAAAGGGCGCCATTACAACCCTTAAGAATAATTGACATCATTTCCTGAAACACTGCAGGGGCAGATGCAAGCCCGAAACACGCACGGCGAACCCGAAACAAGCCTTCGTGTGATACAAATGCGGTTAGGTATCTACTGCACTCAGAAAGTTCAACTTGGTGATAAGCGGACGCGAGGTCCAGCTTGGAGAAACATACCGCTCCGGAGAGCTTATGAAGCAGTTCTTCAATGTGAGGAAGTGGAAAACCATCTACGACGATCGCCTTGTTCGGTTCTCGTAAGTCGATGCATAGTCGAAGGGATCCATCTTTTTTCTTGACGACGACCAGTGGAGAAACCCAGTCGGAAGCAGAGACAGGCTCGATGATTCCGCTGGCTTGAAGGCGAGACAGCTCCGCAGAGACTTGCTCACGGAGAAGAAGAGGAATGCGGCGCAGCTTGGCACGCACCGGGCACACACCTGGTCGACGCATCACTTTATGCACAAAACCGCGCACACAATCCAGTTCACGGGTAAATAGGTGGTGGAATTCAGAAGGCGCGTTGGCCGGAAGATCATCTTGGACGTCGAATTGAGCACACGACATAGACGCACCGAAAATGTTGATGGACAAAGCCCTGATGGCATCACGTCCCAAAAGCGAGCTGCCATTGGCAGTTATATAAAAAGTAATGGAAGCAGTGCGACTGCGATAGGAGACCTGAGCTGTAAAATGACCTAATATATTGTGACGGGGCGAGGTCTTGGCTTACAGGACAGCGTCCACCGAGAATCGGCAGCCGAACAAGATGGCTGAGTTGCCTCTCGCGCAAGCGCCTCACGCACAGGCATCTTCTTCATCTTCGCTAAGTGCCACGCTTGCTCCTGTCAATGATGCACCGTAACATCACTCCCCTGTGGTGGAAGCGCCGTCACGGCGCTTAGTATGGCGGCGACGAACGAGGAGGGTGATACGGTTTCAGTCTGGAAACGTGTACAACGTCTGTCTGGAGTGAGGTGGTCGAAAAGGCATTGTTTAGGGGTGCGATCTCGTAGCTCACGTCACTAAGTTGTCGTAACACTTTGTAGGGGCCATGGTAGTGTGATAGTAGCTTCTCTGATAAGCCGACTTGGCGGTTTGGTGTCCAGAGAAGTACCAGAGACACCGGCGAAAAGTGCACGCTTTGTTGGCGACTGTCATAGCGATCTTTTTGCTGCGCTTGCGACAAGTGCAGCCGATCACGGGCAAGCTGACGGGCTGCATGGGCTCGAGAAACGACATCGCTGGCGTACTCAGTAGACAAGGAGGCAGCCGAAGGAAGGAGCGTGTCAAATGGTAATGCTGGATGTCGGCCAAATAGCAAATAAAACGGCGAATAACTAGCTGTGTCGTGCCGTGAAGAATTGTACGCGAACGTGACAAAGGGGAGTGCTTTGTCCCAGTCACGGTGATCTGGCGAAACGTACATTGACAGCATCTGCGTCAGCGTTCGGTTCAGACGCTCGGTCAATCCATTTGTCTGTGGATGATAAGCAGTGGTAAGCTTGTGCTCAGTGGAGCAGGCGCGGAGAATGTCATCCACAACACGTGAAAGAAAGTACCTTCCTCGATCAGTAAGCAGCTGCCGCGGAGCGCCGTGATGAAGAATGACTTCATACAAGAGAAAGTCAGCGACCTCAGTGGAACAGCTTGTCGGCAGTGCTCTAGTGATGGCAAAGCGTGTGGCGTAGTCTGTGGCGACTGCAACCCATTTATTTCCGGAGGTGGACGTAGGAAACGGCCCCAACAGGTCAAGGCCAACACGGAAGAATGGTTCCGTCGGTATTTCAATGGGCTGTAGGAGGCCAGACGGTAGCACAGAGGGGCGCTTGCGGCGTTGGCAGCGGTCGCAAGCAGTGACGTAGCGAACCACAGAATGATACAGTCCGGGCCAGAAAAAGCGACGTCGCACACGTTTCGTTGGAACGATCCTCGGATTTTGCAGCTTTTACTGCGGGCCCCTGTCACCATGTACACAATGATGATGAAATAAACGTAGTATTATTATTATTATTATCGTAGGTACGAGAGACGCCTAGATGACCAGCTGTAGGTACGTCATGTAATTGTTCGAGAACGCTGGTACGCAGGTGATGGGGAAGCACGAGTAGTGATTCCGGGCCATCAGCATTGAAGCTGCATGCGACAGTACAGAATGTTTTCGTGCAGTTCGAACAGGTGAACGGAAGGGTCTGTTGGAGCAGAGGTCAGACGCTCGATGATGGAGAGTAACGACGGGTCACTTCGTTGTTCGGTGGAGATATCACCCAAAGCGTGGATGGAGAGAACGCAGGGGTCTGAATCAAGGTCTGTCAAGTCAGGCGTTTCAACCGGATAACGTGACAAACAGTCTGCGTCTGTGTGGAGGCGTCCCGACTTGTAGTGGACCAAGAATGTGTATTCTTGCAGACGGAGCGCCCAGCGACCGAGACGTCCAGATGGGTCCTTTAGCGATGACAGCCAGCAAAGAGCGTGATGGTCCGTAACAACGGAAAAAGTTCGGCCATACAGGTAAGGCCTGAATTTCGCCACGTCCCGCACTAAAGCTAGGCATTCACGCTCAGTGATGGAGAACATCCGTTCGGCAGGTGAAAGAAGACGACTGGCGTAAGCAATCACGCGGTCGTTCTCGTGCTGTCGTTGGCCAAGGACCGCTCCAATTCCATGGCCACTGGCATCGGTCCGAAGCTCTGTAGGTGATGCTGGGTCGAAATGGGCCAGTATTGGTGGCGTAGTCAGCAGATGGATAAGAGCCGAAAAGGCGTCCGCTTGCTCTGTACCCCACGTGAAGGGAACGTCCTTCTTTAAGAGATCAGTAAGCGGTCGAGCGATGTCGGCGAAGTTGCGGACAAAACGACGAAAATAGGAACATAGCCCTACAAAACTTCGGACGTCCTTGGTTGAGCGTGGTTCAGTAAATTGTTGTACTGCTCGCACCTTTTCGGGATCTGGTTGAACACCATCGGCACTGACAAAGTGGCCGAGTATGGTGATTTGGCGACGTTCGAAATGGCATTTTCCAGAATTGGGCTGGAGAGCAGCTCTTCGAAAAACATCAAGAACGGCTGAAAGACGTGTTATATGGCTGTCAAAGGTAGGTGAAAAGACGATGACATCGTCTAAGTAACATAAGCAGATAAGCAGATAACACTTATATCCTCGGAGAAGGGAGTCCATCATGCGCACGAAAGTTTCCAGCGGATTACACAGTCCAAACGGCATGACTTTGAACTGGTAGAGGCCATCGGGCGTAACGAAAGCGGTTTTTTCACGATCCACGGGGTCGACGGAAATTTGCCGATAGCCGGACCGAAGGTCGATAGACGAAAAGTATTGGGCACCATGGAGGCAATCGAGGGCGTCATCAATCCGAGGCAAAGGGTAGATATCTTTGTGGGTTTCCACAATCGTTTCCTTGGAATATGTTTGTAGAACGACGCGTGAAGGCAAAAGCCGAATGTTGGAAAAATGACTATGAAAGTCAGCGGCACTGATTAAAGAGACTGAGGCACCAGTGTCCACGAGAAATGACAAGGGCACATGGCCTACTGAAGCTACGATGCTGGGCTCGGACGTAGTGTGGAGGCTATCCACAATTAAAACAGTGACCGTATTGGTCTGTGCAGTGCTCGAAGGAGCGGACGAAGAAACTAGTTCAGGAAGATTTGCTGGACGGGAATTGCATACGGACTGAAAATGTCCGATTTTTCCACACGCAAGGCAAGTGCGGTTTCTCGCGGGACACTGCGCAAAATTGGCTAAATGTCGAGCCGATCCGCACCGAAAGCAATGCGCGGTTGCACTTGGAGAAGAAAATTGTGAACGCGAGTTAGGAGCTCGGTGCTGTTCCTGAAAACCAGAATTTGGCGGAATGGAGTCGCCATATTACCGGCTTCCTCGCCCCCGCGACGCAGAGAGGCCGCCATGTTGGCCGCCACGGAAGGACTGTGCAGGCGGGCGTCCATGTTGGCCGCCGCGCCGAAACGAAGATGAAGGGCCGCCATGTTGACGCGTCCTGTGAAACAAAGAGCCGCCGCCTTGGCCCCACGCAGCAGAAAGTTGCTGCACTGAATGCGGAGCGAATTGCTCCAACTGGGAGCGAATAAGCTCGTCCTCTCGCACATTCGAGAGGGCTTCGGATAATGAAATCGAGAAACCCTTTTGAAGAAATGCGGCAGCGGACGTTTTGCGAGGCTACCCCGGTGAAAAGCTGATGGCGGATCATATCGTCCTCGAGCGCGCCGAAGCCGCACGACGCGGCGAGCGTTCGAAGAGAAGTAATAAACTCGGCGACTGGCTCGCCAGGCAATTGTCCCCTTTCTTGGAATTTTACGCGTGCGAGATAATCGCACGAGACATCTTTAAAGTGCTCATCGAAAAGAGCAACAGCATTCTTGAAGGCATCGCCCGACGCTGGCGTCGGCGACGCGTTGGTGGCAAAGTATAGAAGTATAGAAGTCCAAAGTATAGAAGAGCTTTAACCCGGCAGGGCCCAACGCGTTGAGGAGCAGGGCTTTGCGATGCTCGAGCTTGCTGGCGTCCTCCCCGGCCCCGTCTGCGTAGGCCTGAAACACCAATTTCCAGTCAGCCCACGCAAGTGGCGGGTCTCCGGGGGAATGAAGAAATAGGGGAGGTGGAATAGGAGACGCCATTTCAAGCAAGAAGAATGGAGAGGTGCAGACGAGAAGACAATGACGCCAATACACTGTTTGAAAAAGACGACAAAGGCGGCATAGCTGATTGAAGAAGGAATGAAGCGACGCAGCACGCAGTAGCCACCTTGCTGGGACCAAAGAGCGTCTAGGGTTAGCCGGGTAGGTCCATTAGAAGCAAGAAAAAGACGAACACGGAGAACGAAATGGGTTCTTACACGTACTCGTCGCCATTGCTGCGTTGGGGGCTGGCTGGTCCCGACGAAGCAGAAGAAGAAGACGGCCGACGGAGACGTACGTGGCCGGCGGGGACGCCGACCAGCCCGGACACGCGGGTTGGCGCAAAGCGCCGAAGAGAAGAAAAACAACCGCACTCCACGGTTACCCAACGCACACTGTTTTTATTTTACAGTCGCCTTGAAATCCTAGATGCCAGAGCGGCACCTCCTGGCATCCTCACATGTGATTCTGAAACCGAAACGAAACCGAAAACCCAGAACACAACAGTGGTGTTCTGAGAATGGCTGCTTTCAATAAAATTCAGCCTTTGTACTGCACGTGGCTGTTCTTGTGCTCATGTCGTAACCTGCTGTAAGCAGCCTTTAGTCTTTTTTATCCAACTGCAACTCTCATCTATCTGAACTGCACTGGGCTGCCAAATGTGTCATCAGACAAGTCATGTCCCTTCATCAACAAATATTTGCACCTGGCCAACATATGCCAGATTGCGGTGTGCTGCATACATTATGTGGTTGTCATACAATATGAATTTCCCCTCCCCTTGTCTTTTGTTCACGCATAATGGCCTATATGGTCTACTCTGTAGTACCCTGAACCAACTGGACACCTTGTGTCCAGTTCGTTCATAAATCTATACAAAAAATGGGCAAAATATTCAATATATAATTACATGTTTACACAGCAAAAGCCGCAATGAATCATTCTGAAAAAAAACAGTGGTGTGCAAACGGCAAGATATCTGAATAAAAAAAACATACTGGAAAGACTGGAATCACACAAATAACCGTGCATGTGTGGTTCCAGTCTGTATGTCTTCTTACCTAGTGCCGTTCTCTTAATAATGCATTCATAGCAACACTCCAAACAGTAGGTTCTGCGTAATATTTCATCACTGATTATAGGCTAAGGTACACTGCATAGATTTCTTGGTTGCCTGGTTGTGAAAAGACTGTAGAGCTCCGGCTCAAGTTTCAAATGATACTTTCGCAGCATATTTGCCTGCATTTTATTTTACAATGATTCCGCATACTTTGCCCTTTCATTCATCTCAATGAAACCAGGCCAGAATTGAAGTGGAGCCCATAAAACCTAACTACGAAAGTGGATGATCCGAGTACCATGACTACATGTGCCGATGCAAGCACAGGCTAGCGTGCAAGTTATGTTCTTCGTCAGAAGCACATAATTAAGGTCCAGAAGATCATTTGCTTTCGTCAAATGTTTCAGTGCGCAGCCGACAGTGATCGCTTGGTCCGATGGTCAGGCGGGCGATGGCTTAGGAGGCTAGGAAAACCACGCGCGAGAGTGAGCTGGTGCAGTGCGAAGAATGCAAGCACCGGTGCTACTTGGACGAGATATAATTCTCCAGTTTGTCCGACGCGCAGAAGGCGAGCTTCGTGTGCAGGCTGTGCGAGGCACTGAAGGCGGCCGTGCAGCACATGGAGACTAGCATCAGAGTCCTTCAATTTCAGCAGAGTTTGATGCTAGCAGAGTCCTTCAAAGCATTGAAGGACTCTGCTAGCATCAAAGTGCTTCAGGGGGAGCTTAAGGCGGAACGGGAGCAGAGGATAGAACTCCAAAAACAGATCGGAGCGTCGCGTGAGCGGGAGGAGGCTACCGCCAGCTTATTAGAGCCAATGAAGGGTGACCTTCGAAAAGAACAGTGTCGTGGTCGGGAACTGAGAACACGAACTAGCCGACGCATAGCGACAACTGTTTAATGGTCAAAGGATTGGATTAAATCATGCGTGCTAGCGCGGCTACATGTTAGCTCGACAGACACGGTCGCACACACTCGCGCCAGCGATCTGCTGCGCCGAATCGTCCCGCGCGTCACGTGATGCGGTACGCATAGCGCCATCTCCTTGTGGCTGCGTCCACGACACCTCCTCTTCTTTAAAGTGGCCCTCCTGCTCGTCACAGGTCAAGCCGACTCGGAGCTCTCACGGTTCGTCCACTTCTTGTTGTCACCAAAGGTTGTAGCGGCTGGAGATGTTTGCTGGTGCGTCTTGTGAGACCTCCAAGTGTGCTCACCACATATGAACGAGGCGTGTGAGCTGGCCCAATGACGTTCCCTGTTATTGGAGCACCAGACAGAATGCGGACGGCTGTCTGCGGTTGAATGGGATCTCTTGCTAAGGTCTTATGTCTCCGGTTATATTGTTGCCCCTGCTTGATCCTGTAGGCTTCGTTTCGTTTTATAAATTCTACGGTGCTCCACTGTGGCCTCAGCATGTGTGGTGCCACGGGCACGTCGGTTCTTAGGCGCCTTCCCATGAGGAGTTCCGCTGGTGTGAATCCTTTTTTCCCTGGCGTGTCTCTATGCACGAGCAGAGCCTTGTGGATGTTTGGCGATTTCTTGATCAGCTGTTTAGCAGTCTGAACTGTTCTTTCTGCCGCGCCGTTGCTCTGAGGGAAGTAGGGGCTGCTGGTTACGTGACTTGATCCCCATTGCTTGACAAACGCTTTAAACTGTGCCGAAGCAAACTGAGGGCCATTGTCTGATCGTATGATAGCCGGTGCCCCAAAGCGCGCGAAGATCTGACTCAGTGCTTGAGTTATGTTCTCTGTGGTGGTATGCCTCAACTTCTTGATTTCAAAGAAACGTGAGTAGTAGTCCACAACCACGAGGTAGTTAACTCCATCCACACAGAAGAGATCGATTCCTATTGCTTCCCATGGGTTTTGGGAAGTGGGGAGAGTATCATGGGCTCGGCGTGTGGTTTACGGTGTTGGTGACAGACAGGGCATCTTGACACATAACTTTGAGTGCACTGGTTAATGCCTGGCCATCACAGCGATTGAGTGGCTCGAGCCCTACATCTGCCAACGCCCTGATGACCGGCATGCAAGTGCTCTAGCACACCACTTTGCATGCTTGGTGGAATTACAATGTGGTTGCCTTTGAGCGAAATTACATCCACTTGTGTCAGTTCATGGGCAAATTCTGAATACTTCTGCACGTCCGGAGGTAGTGCCACTTCTTTGGGCCACGACGTCGTGCAGTAGTCCCTAACTTTTGCTAGAACAGTATCATTCTCTTGTGCTGCCTTTATATTTTCAAGCATATCGTGGGAAGCTGGCAGAAGTTCCATTGCGAGAATTTCATTTTCTACGATGACCTTGCTGAGGCTCCTTGGGCTGCTGTTGTCCGTTTTTTTCTGCGGTTTCCTTGAGAGCACATCAGCTGTATGCATTTCTTTGCCTTGGATGTGGGCAATGGTGTAATCGAACTCGAAGAGTCTCATACGGAACCGTTGCAGACGGGGACTAAGTTCATCCAGGCGGCTTGATGACAGCAGTGGCACCAGTGGCTTGTGATCAGTTTCCACGTGAAACTGCAGACCAAGCAGATAGGAGCGGAAATGCTCGCAGGCCCATGTTACTGCCAGTGCTTCTTTCTCTATTTGCGCATATCGCGTCTCCGTGTCAGAGAGGGATCTTGAGGCATAGGCAACTGGAAGCCTCCGACCCGCTGTCTCTTGAAGAAGGACTGCTCCAAGACCGTACGAGATGCATCCGCCGACACAGTGTGATGACTACAAGGGTCGTAGTGAGTAAGCACTGGAGTCCTTGTCAATGCTTTCTTGACAGCGTTGAAACTTTCTTGCTGTGGCTTGTCCCAGCACCATTCGGCGTCGCTGTGAAGCAAGTCACGTAACGGTTTTGTGAGCTGCTAAAGCCGCGGGAGAAACTTGGCCAAGTGGTTTGCCATTCCCAAGAAGGACCTCACCTCTGTTACATCTGTAGGCTCTGCTAGGTGACACAGTGCGTTGACCTTTTCAAGGTCGGCACTGATACCATTCGCCGACACGATGTATCCCAGGAATCTCACAGACTGCTGACGTAGTACGCATTTTTTTGCGTTCAAGGTGATGCCAGCTTCTTGCAGGCGCTGCAGTACTTTGTGCAGTCGTGCGTCATGTTCTTCCCTTGAAGGGCCAAACACTATATTGTCGTCTTGTAGACATGCTTGGCCTTCGATGCCTTCTAGAGCTCTTAGCATTTCTCTCTGGAAAAACTTGGGTGCTGTCGAAAATTCAAAGGGCAATCTGAGGAACTGAAACCTGCCGAATGGCGTCAGAAATGAAGTGTACTTCTGGGACTCGGGTTACGACATGAAGTACACCATGTACTTCTCGTCGATGGACCTCAAGACTGGCTATTGGCAAATCGAAGTCGACGAAAGAGACTGAGAGAAGACGGCGTTTATAACACCGGACGGCCTCTTGGAGTTTAAGGTGATGCCCTTCGGCCTTTGCTCAGCGCCTGCAACTTTTCAACGCGTTATAGATACAGTACTGGCAGGATTAAAGTGGCAGACTTGCCTTGTGTACTTGGACGACGTCGTCGTGTTTTCCTCGAGTTTCGACGAGCATCTTCGGCGCCTTGAAGCTGTACTTCAAGCCACCAAGACTTCCGGACTCAAACTGAAGCCAGAAAAGTGCAGATTTGCGTATGAGGAGCTCTTGTTTCTGGGGCACGTTATCAGCAAGCCTGGAGTTCGTCCCGATCCACGGAAAACAGCCGCCATCACCGACTTCCCGCCGCCCACTGACAAGAAAGCCGTGCGCCGATTTATGGGCCTGTGCGCCTATTATAGGCTGTTCGTGAAAAACTACGCCCGCATCGCCGATCCTCTCACTAACCTTACCAAGGCCGACGTGGAGTTCAAGTGGGATACGCCACAGGAACACGTTTTCCAGGAGCTTAAACATCGCCTCCAGACGCCTCCGTTACTTGCCCATTTCGACGATTTCGCCGAGACAGCAATACATACTGACGCAAGCAGCGTAGGTCTTGGCGCCGTTCTTGTGCAGAGGGCTGACGAACTTCAAAGGGTTATTAGTTACGCCAGCCGATCGCTATCCAAAGCAGAAGCAAATTATTCCACAACAGAAAAGGAGTGCCTCGCCATCATCTGGCTATGTCAAAATTTCGCCCCTACCTCTACGACAGGCCCTTCAAAGTTGTGAGCGACCACCACGCCTTGTGTTGGCTAGCCACCTTGAAGGACCTTTCAGGTCGCCTCGCACGATGGAGCCTGAGACTTCAAGAGTATGACATTACTGTCATTTACAAATCCGGCAAAAAACACTCCAACGCTGACTGTCTCTCTCGTGCGCCTGTCGACCAACCGCTACACGACGACCCGGATGACGACTACTTCTTGGGAACGATAACTACCGACGACTTCGCTGAACGACAGCGGGCCGGCCCGGAACTTAAGGCCCTAATAGAATACCTCGAAGGCAGGACCGCCGAAGTCCTGAAGGTATTCAAGCGCGCACTTTTGTCGTTCTTTCTACGTAACGGTCTTCTACAAAAGGAAAACTTTTCACCGCTTCGAGCTAAGTACCTCCTTGTGGTGCTTTCAGCTCTGCAACCAGAACTCCTGCAGACACTGCACGACGATCCGACGGCAGGGCACCTCGGTGTTTCTCGCACGCTCGCGAGGACACAAGAAAGGTACTACTGGCCACGTCTTACCACCGACGTCACTCGTTATGTGAGGACATGCCGGGACTGTCAGCGACGCAAGACACCGCCGACAACGCCAGTGGGACTTCTGCAGCGAATTGATCCACATTGCCGACCTTTCCAGCAGATTGGTATAAACCTACTGGGGCCGTTCCCGACGTCGGCTTTCGTAAACAAGTGGATCGTGGTAGCTACCGACTACCTCACCCGCTACGCCGAGACAAAAGCCCTGCCAAAAGGCAGTGTATCCGAGGTAGCTAAGTTCTTCGTCGAAAATATCGTCCTACGTCACGGCGCCCCGGAGGTCCTTATCACCGACAGAGGAACGGCATTCACTGCCGACTTAACTCAAGCGATCTTGGCATACAGCCAAACAAACCACCGCCGGAAGACAGCGTACCACCCACAGACTAACGGCCTCATTGAGCGGCTTAACAAGACGATCGCCGACATGCTGTCCATGTACGTCGATGTCGAACACAAGACGTGGGACGCCATTCTTCCGTATGTGACTTTCGCATACAACACGGCGGTGCAGGAGACGACGCAGATATCTTCATACAAATTGGTCTACGGAAGGAGCCCGGCAACGACGCTCGATGCCATGTTACCCAACATCACGGACGAAGAAAACCTCGATGTGAGCGAGTACCTTCAACGCGCCGAAGAAGCCCGACAACTTGAGCGTCTCCGTATCAAGAATCAACAGACGACCGACAGCCACCGTTACAACCTTCGACGACGTTTCGTGGAATACCAGCCCGGTGAACGTGTTTGGGTGTGGACGCCGATACGCCGACGTGGACTAAGTGAAAAGCTTCTGCGACGGTACTTCAGACCGTACAGGGTGGTTCGACGTCTTGGCCCACTTAATTACGAGGTTGTGCCCGACGGCATCACGAACTCTCAACGACGCCGATCGCGACTTGAAGTCGTCCATATCGCGCGCCTCAAGCTGTTTCATGCGCGTTGACAAACTGAAGCAGTGTTTTTTTTTGTATTATTGTTGTATCGTAACTTATTCATTGTGCTTTCTTGCATTATTATTGTACCTTCATCTTTAGTTAAAGCATCGGGATGATGCCTTCTTTCAGAGGGGGGCAATGCCACGTTCCATTTCCCAAGTTTTCGTTATCGTCCCAAAACACCACACGATTCTCAGCGCAAACCGCGCCTGCAGTTTTCGAGAAGGTTCCGGACTGTAGTAGATCATTTCGATAAGATCACGCCCACTGTGCGAACGGTACAGATTGTTCTTGAACCTACGCCACCGCCAGCGATAACGCTAGAACATCCGACGGCAAGAGTGTAAATGCCGACGCGCTTCGCCGCTTGTCAGTTGTTGATCGAAGGCCGACACTCCGTTCGCCGCTATCAGTCCGAGACTGCTATCTGTGCGAGACTGCTGCTGTAATTGGACTCTACGTTTACCGGGCACAGGTTCGCCCAAATAAACAGTTTTTATTTTATTTTCAATACTGCCAGTCTCATTCCGAGACCATAGCAGGTGGGCGTACAGATTTTACATGCAGGTGGTACATTAACAGAAATGTAGTGAAATGACAGTCATCACAAAGTACAAGCGCGAAAAATATACAAATTGTTTACATCTGCAAAGACAAAGAAACCATCACCAAAAAGAAGAGAAATTTTGCATGAAGTGCAGTGGTACACAGGCAAACAAATAGCAAACTTGCAAACACTCCAGTTGACACTTGTACACTCCACTAATACGCTTTCACTGGTGGCGCAATGCTTCTGGTAATGCGAGTATTGCCGCATTAAGAGAACATATTTTCTAATTTTAGTGCGAAGTCGGATACCGATTTCAAACTAGTTATGGAGGAATCCATACAGTTCCATTCCCTTATGGCAAGTGGAAAAAGGGAGTGTTTGAACGTGTCATTGCGGTAAGAGTACTCTTTCAGTGTGTATGAATGTTTGTGCCTAATAACGCGGGAGTCTGACGGACGGATGTACAATGATGGGTCAATTTTATAATGGTTGTGAAGTAGCTGAAAAAGAAATTTAAGGCGCGCTTGTTTCGCTTGAATCGCAAGTGTTTGGAGGTCAGAGCTTGCTAACATATTTGTAGGAGAATCAGTGCGCTTATATTTGTTGCAGATGAATCTTGCTGCCTTCCTCTGTACATTTTCTAGCTTTTGAATGTTAGTGACTGTATAAGGAAACCGTACTGTGTTAGCATATTCTAATACCGGTCTTACCTAAGTAGTATAGGCTAAAAGCTTGGTTGAGTGAGGGGCCAACCGAAGGCATCTGCGAAGATAAAAGAGCTTGCGCAGAGCAACCGAAGTAATGTTAGAAATGTGCGCATCCCATCTGAGGCTTGACGTTATCGTGACGCCTAAATAGAGTTAAATCCCAACACGAAGTCTCCTGTCTTCGGCCACGTCACGACCCCGTGACAATATGAGCACCTTCAGGAAAATTTTCATTCAGAAAGGCAAATAGCAATTGCTACTAAACAAATTGAGAAAGTAATCACTGAGGATAATAAAACAGTGTCGACATACACGAATCTAATTAGACTCTTTTGGCTAGAGCTTGCTAAGGCACGTGACAAGTCACCCCGGAAAAGAAGACAAAAGCCCAAGAGTTGGTGGGATGAGGAAATTAAGAGAGCCATAGCAAAACGTCAGGAAGCCTCTAGGGAACACAGACATGCTAAGCAACGGGGTGAACCGGCAGATGATGTCGAAATATAATGGGACATATTTCTAAGCTGTAGAACGGATGCATCCCTTCTGATCAATAAAAAGATTAGAAGAAAGGGGGCTCAGTGGCTGACAGAAGTACATAAAAAGGACAAAAAGGCAGCTGCGAAATTTTGGAACCATCTAAACTCCCTAAGAAATGAAACAAGCCTAGAGCAGAGGTTTATAACTACAGCTCAAGGTGCTAGGCTAGAAGGGGATGAAGCTATTGAATATATAAGAACATGGGTGACAGAAAAATTTCAACAACGAAGATCCTTATGCACCACAATAGACAAGGATTGATCAAGTGGCGCAATGGCTCCAATTTATACACAAGAGCGGGAAAGGGCTAAGAAGAGGGTTCCAAGTACACAGGCCCTGAGGCATTCCAATAATGCTGATAAAGACATTGGGTTCGAAGTCTATACAGACTATGAGAGAGGCAGTGAGCAGAACAATAGTCGATGGTGAAGTCTCCGATGGAAGGAAACTTAACTGAATGAGAAGCATGTGTAAGGGAAAGGGGGACAAAGCTGACATAAAACCTAACCGTCCTATAACAGTGACATCAGTGGTCTACAGGCTGGTGATGCCGATTATAAAGGAAAGACTGCAGGCATGGATAGAGGATGAGGGGGTGCTGGGGAAGCTACAGAATGGGTTTCGGAAACACAGGAGGTTGGAAGACAATCTGTTCTCACTGACGCAGTGCATCGAAATAGCAGAAAAGGAACACAGGCCCCTGTGGCTAGCATTTTTGGATATCAAGGGAGCGTACGATAGCGTGGTTCAAGAGGATTTGTGGGGTTACTGGACGCACTAGGTGTGGAAGATGGAGTCACTAATCTTTTAAAGGTAATCTATAAAAGTAACAAGGTAGTTATAAAGCGTGAAAAACAGGTATCCAAGCCCACAGAGGTGAAACAAGGGCTTAGGCAGGGGTGTCCTCTGTCACCCTTTTTATTCATGACGTACCAACAAGCATTAGAGGCCAAATTAGAGGGAAGTGGACTTGGCTTCAACCTCTCTTTCGTCAAACCAGAAAAACTCATTGATCAGGCACTACCAGCATTGATGTACACAGATGATATAGTGCTAATGGCCGACAACAAGGAAGGTTTGCAGAGATTGATGGACATCTGCTGTCATGAGGGAGATAAATTAGATTTCAGATTCAGTAAGGAAAAATCAACAGTCATGTCTTTTAATGATAACGAAGGTTGTGAGCTTAGGATACATGAAGTCACGCTAGAGATAATAGATAAATACCAAAATCTGGGCGTATGGATAAGAAATGGGACCGAGTACCCAAGAGAACACGAAATATACGTGACGACTAAAGGTAACAGGAATGTAGCAGTGTTGAAAAATAGGGCACTGTGGAAACACAATAGGTATGTTGTTGTGAGAGGAATATGCAAAGGGGTCATGGTGTC
Organism: Rhipicephalus annulatus; assembly: GCA_013436015.1. Classification (NCBI taxonomy): domain Eukaryota; kingdom Metazoa; phylum Arthropoda; class Arachnida; order Ixodida; family Ixodidae; genus Rhipicephalus; species Rhipicephalus annulatus. The sequence continues at coordinate 53,236 of WOVY01016091.1, read as the reverse complement.
TGGTCTGACGTTCGGCAACGCGGTCTTGTGCATGAGATGAGAAGTTCAAGCAAGATTAGAAATTAAGCAACGTGGAATAGGTGGGCTTGCTTTAGGAGCTCACGGGAATACACCAAATCAGCGAGTACAAGGTAATATGGGATGGACATCATTTGAGGGCAGGGAAGCTAGCAGCAAGATAAAATGTGAGAAGCGATTGAGAGAAATGGGGGAGGAGCGTTGGGCTAGGAAGGTTTTCAGCTACTTGTACATGAAGAATGTCGATACAAAATGGAGGAACTTCGAACCAGGAAGTTGACTGGTAAATACTTAGAAAACAGCAGGTGGCCAAACCAAAAAGAACTATCGGTTAAGAAGAAAGTGAAGGAAACGGAGACTGACATGTGGAGAATTGGCATGATTAATAATTCTGCACTAGAGATCTATCAAACTTTTACGCAGGAAATAGCCAAGGAAAGGATCTATAATAATACTCGAGGTAGTTCTCTACTGTTTGAGGTGAGGACAGGGGTATTGCGAACAAAGACATATCGGGCCAAATACGAAGGGGTAGACACGGTATGCAGTGCGTGTGGAGAGGAAGAAGAAACTGCCGAACACTTGATAATGTTCTGTAAAGGGCTTCACCCTATTGTTCAGGAAGATGGCGCAGAGTTTTTCAAAGTACTGGGGTTTAGGGACAACGAGGGCAAAATAGACTTTAAGCAGGTAGAAATAACTAGAAGAAGGTTATCTGACTGGTGGCTAAAGTCAAGGCACGAGTGAAAATTAAACCGTTCACTGCAAAGTACCAGTCCTCAATTTCACTATTTAAAAGAAAAAAAGAGATTAAACTAGTGGTTAGTTCACTAAGTATTACGACTAGGTGGCGCTAGCCGCCGCCAAATCTAAAGGGTACAGCCACTTTCATCTATTCATCCATCCATGATCGGTCGAGAGCGTTTGCCGGCCGTTAGCGTGGCACAAACTGGTAGGTGTTCTGTGGCGGCACTTTGAGTCGCTTGCTCGTGTGCTCACAAGTTGCAACATCGGCGCTTTGCCTATTTGGACTTGTTCGGGGTCAATACGTGCCAATGTGACCATGCCATAGTGATGGGTAAACAGCAAACACACTGCTTGGCACCAGGATGCAATGCGGAATATGTTTCGGCCCGCAGACAAGGGAAAAAAGCGTCTCTCTTCTCTGCTCCCGCCGACGATGAACGGCGCAAGGCCTGGGAGCGTGCGATTCCACGCGCTGACAAACCACAGGAAAAGAACTGCGTTGTGTGTGAAGCTCATTTCGACGAAAGATTCATCTTCCGTAGCTACAAGCATGTTATCAACGGGTTCTTGGCAACTTGAGTAAAAGCTGTACCTAGGGAGGGTGGGTTTCAGAGTGAATCAACTGCCGAAGTACTCCGCGTCACTCTAACCAGCACTATTTTCATCCGACACTATGTCACGGAAACCTTGGACTATAAATACTTGATGATGTCTCGCCTCTGCGAAGATGCGCTTAAAATCCTTTTGGAATTCGGAAGCAAATGTTCACAGAGATCAAAAACACAGTTTTTGATCTCTGTGAATTGCCTCAGTTTTCACAGTTTAGCACAGTAACCCTCCAATGGAAACATACCTTCTGGAGTTCTGAGCAACCGTCTATGTCCGAGCATCCGCAATAATTCAATAAAATTGCAGAATAAGCTAGATGAGCTGCTATATGTGGGGCGCCTACATGAGGTTCATGAAATGATTGTGTCTTTTGAAGCCCTCCCTCACCACACTTATCTCATTGGACACAAAAGTAACTCCAGGATCACTTATTACATCAGTGGCTATGTGGGCCGGAAGATTGTGAAAAAGACAACGAATGTAGCAGGTTGTTGCTTCACTCAAAAAAATCCAGCTTGCTTCCAGCAGAATCATGCTTTCTGTACCCGTCCGAGTCCTTGGCAGACCTGGTCAAAGCTATGGAAGATGCATTCACCTATTGCTTTAGCTTCAACAAGTTGAAAAGTGACAGCATAACAGACCTTATCTCTTGCCTAGCATGCTGTCTGTAGAGGCTAAATATGGTCGCCTTTGAACACTGAACACCAGAAACTGGAAGTGACAAATCAGACATCTAGATTCTTTACATTGAGCAGAATGCATTTTCTCGTTGCTGAAAAAAATGCGTTCAATCAAAAAACGAAGAGGAAAAATGCAATTCTTGAAGTAGAGACGTATGACTTAACTGTCATAATGTTAATACAGCGAACAAGGTTTTATTTTATGTTAGTGTGCATTCCCCACACTGTGTTCTTTCTTGTGTTTTTACTATTGTATTGTTCACATTGTTACCAATTTCTCATTAACAATTGTAATGCCATTGTCTGGCTGTGTTTGTGGTTTGTGGCTGTGTCTATGTTTGCCAATCAATCTCAATGTCATGTGTGCATGTAGGCCCATTGTATCATCGTATATATACTGTTATTTTTAGTAGCCTTATTCACTTGCTATATAGCTGAGTTTTCTATAACTTGCAGTTCTCTCCAACCTTAATGCATATGCACTGTTTATTTTTCATGTTGTTTTTCGCTTTAGTGAAAATAAATGTCTTGCTTGTAAAAGTAGACCTCGATTGCGCAAGTCATAAAAATAATGGTTGCCGATACCTTTACCTGCATTGGGACTTCTTGGAGAACACTGCGGCATCAAAGTGAAAACTGCACGGACTTTGTTTTGGTGTCAAGCTCACGGCAAGTCAATTGATTCCCTATCTTCTAAGCTTATTAGCTGTATACTACGAAGTGAATTGAAAACACTAGTTCTCAGTGTCAATACACGCTTTGCAGCGCGTCGGCAGAATTGTGTCAGGCAGACTTTGTTATACTCCGCAGGGTAGCGTGAAATATTTAGAACGACAAACGCCTGATATGCACGCGGGTGCGAGGAGGGGTATATCGAAAGCGACCACAGCGCTGCCGCATTCACATGAATTCTTGCTAGCTCTCCGGCGCGCCGATGCCGACACCTCTTTTTCTAGCCACCATATCCACGGGTTGATTATCCTTTCGCATATGGCTGTACCCTTTAGATCGGGCGGCGGCTAACACCACCTAGTCGCAATACTTAGCCGTCCAAAAACTAGATTTATCTTTTTTTCCTCTTTAAGAAGCGAGGTTGAGGGCTGGTACTTTGCAGTAGAGGATTTAGTTTTCACTCGTGCCTTGATTTTATCCACCAATCACATAACCTCCTTCTAGTTAATTCTACCCGCCTAATGTCTATTTTTCCCTCCTTGTCCCTAAAACCCAGTACTTTGAAAAAGTCTGCGCCATCATCCTGAACTCTAGGGTGAATCCCTTTACAGAATATTATCAAGTGTTCGGTAGTTTCTTCTTTCTCTCCACACGCACTGCATACCGTGTCTACCCCTTCATTAGGATTCTAGCCACCCTACCTTGGTAATTGGACCAATAAGTCTTGGTTCAGAATACTCCCGTCCTGGCCAGAGAACTACCTTGAGTATTATCATAGATCCTTCCCATGGCAATTTCCTGCTTAAAAGTTTGATAGATCTCTAGTGCGGACTTCTTAGTCATGCCAATTCTGGACATGTCGGTCTATGTTTCCTTCTCCTTCTTCTTAACCGGTAGCTCTTTTTGGTTTGGACCCATGCTTTTTTTCAATTATTTACCCATCAATTTTTGGTTCGCTTCCTCCATAAACGACATTCCTCATCTACAAGTAGCTGAAAGCCTTCCTCGGCTAACGCTCCCCCTCCATTTCTCTCAATCGCTTTTTAAATTTTATCTTGCTGGTAGCTTCCCTGCTCTCGAATGATGGCCATCCCATATTACCTTGTACTCCCTGATTTCGTTTATTCTTGTGAGCTCCTAAAGCAAGTCTACCTATTCCACATTGCTCTTAATTTCTAATTTTGCTTAAATTTCTGATGTCATGCACAAGACCACATCGCCAAATGTCAGACAAGAAACCATGATCTCTTTCCGAATTCCTCTCATAACATCATGCCTATTGTTATTCCACAGTGCCCTGTTTTTCATCACCGCTGCATTCCTGTTACCTTTAGTCATTAGGTATATTTCGTGTTTCCCTCAGGTACTCGGTACCATTGCCTATCCATATGCCCAGATATTTCTATTTATCTGTTATCTCTAGCGTGACCTCCTGTATCATAAGCTCACTACCTTCATTGTCATTAAAAATCATAACTGCTGGTTTTTCCTTACTGAATCCGAAATCTAACCAATCGCCCTCATTACTGCAGATGTCTATCAACCTCTGCAAATCTTCCATGTTGTTGGCCCTTAGAACTATATCATCTGCTTACATTAATGGTGGTAGTGCCTGTTCAATGAGTTTTCCTTGTTTGATGAAAGAGAGGTTGAAGCCAAGTCCACTCCTCTCTAATATAGCCTCTAATCCTTGAAGGTGCATCATGCATAACAAGGGTGAAAAGGACACCAGTGCCTAAGCGCCCATATTATCTCTGTGGGCTTGGATACCTGTTTTTCCTATTTTATAACTACCTTGTTACTTTTGTAGATATTCTATAGAAGATTAGTGGCTCCATCTTTCACAACATGTGTGTCCCCTCTTGAACCATGCTATCGTGAACCAAGGCCTCTTGAACCACGCTATCGTACACTCCCTCGATATCCAAAAAAGCTAGCCACATGAGCCTGTGTTCCTTTTCTGCTATTTCGATCCACTGCATCAGTGCAAACATATTGTCTTCCAACCTCCTGTGCTTCCGAAACCCATTCAAGAGTTTTCCCAGCACCCCCTCTGCCTCTATCCATGCCTGCAGTCTTTACTTCATAATCTGCATCGCCAGCCTGTAGACCATTGATGTCACTTTTATAGGGCGGTGGTTGTTTATGTCAGCTTTGTCCCCCTTTCCTTTATAGATCATGCTCATCCTGCTAGGTTTCCATCCATTGGGGACTTCACCATTGATAATTATTTTGCTCACTGCCTCTCTCAAAGCCTGCTTAGACTTCCGACCCTAATGTCTTTATCAGCATAATTGGAATGCCATCTGGGCCCGTTGATGTACTACTAGGGACCCTCTTCTCAGCTCTTTCCCACTCTCGTTGTGAAAATGGAACCATTGTGCCACTTGATTCATCCTTGTCTATTGTGGTGCTTCTTTGTTGAAGTTTTTCTGTCACCCTTGTTGTTATATATTGAATAGCTTCATCCTTTTCTAGCCTAACACCTTTAGCTGTAGTTATAAACCTGTGCTCTAGACTTGCCTCATTTCTTTGGGAGTTTGGATGGTTCAAAAATTTTGCAGCTGCCTTTCTCTCCCTTTTATGTACTTCTGCCAGCCTATTAAGCCCCCCTTTCTTACAATTTTTTCATTGATCAGAAGGGATGCTTCTTTTCTACAGCTTAGAAAGATGTCTCATTTTCTTTCAACATCATCTGTTGGTTCACACTGGTGCTTAGCAGGTCTGTGTTCCCTAGAGGCTTCCCGACATTTTGCTATGGCTGTCTTGAATTCTTCATTCCACCAACTGTTGGGTTTGTGTCTCCTTTTTTGGGATGACTTGTCATGTGCTTTAGCTAGCTCTAGCTCAGTCTAATTAGATTACTTACATCCACACCGTTTTATTATTCTCTACGATTAATTTCTCAATTTGTTTAGTAGCTATTTCTATTTGCCTTTTTGAATAAAAATTTTTCTGTAGTTGCTCAATTTGTCTCCTTCCATTTTCATTGCTTTTCCGAAATTTAGCTCGATACGTTTGTGTTCACTACCCATACTTCTGGAGCCTCATTCATCTATGTGCATTCCCCTGAGCCTATCATAGGTTCAATGTGACATCAGTGCATATTCCATTGTCGGCAATAGCCTTCCTACTTCCCTTGTTATTTACCTTTCACACTTCTCAGTACTGTTGCAAATGATCAAATCATGCCTTTCAAACATATCCATGGTCAATTTGCCTGTTGGACTAGTATACACATTTATATCTTGGCTTGCATGGTGTGCCACATATAGGCCATGGGCATTGCGAATATATGTGAGTCTAGTGGTTTAGAAATTCCTGCCTAGTTTTGTGTATTCTAATCTAAAGTGGTTCAATATGGTTAGCTTTTATAAGTTCTGTTGGTATATCCAGTCCTAAGAATTCGGTAAATATAAATCTAACTGCCTTTTATTGGACTTTCTCGAGGTTATCGATATAGTTGTACTGTACGAATCGCAAACCATGTATGCGTATTCTAGTTTATTTCTGACTAAGGTGTTATAGCATAGCAGTTTTACATCGGAAGGTGCTTTTTTTAAGTTCGTGCCTGAGGAGGTATAATTTTCTGAAGGCTGAAGTGCAAGCATTACTTATGTGGTCATTCCAAGCTGACATGTTGGTAAAAGTGACTCCTTTGAAACTGAAACTGCAGCTGGGCACTCTAAAGCTCTTTTTAAACTATTGCGCACTCGCACAAATGAGATGTTCAGCCGTGCTAAGTGAGCAATAACCTACCTATTGTAACAAAAACAAAAAAGAGCCAAAAACTTTTTGTCAGTACTGCTTTAAAGCTCCTCTTGATGAGACAAACACAAGGTACCTAGACACGCACATCTGAGGTTTTCGGTAGTGTTTGTGATGAACCTGTGTTTTTTTTTTGGTACTATAAAAGGTTTGTTCAAATACAAATTCAATAATTAGTATGCTCTCGTCTTGTAGCTATCTTCATCTCGATCCATTTTTTCTCGTGCTATATTTATTCAACACGGGACAATCGGGCTAATCTTAAACGATGGCTAAGGTACTGTTCAAAGTAAATTTTTATTTCTCACAAATTCTGTGTCTATTGGAAGCATGCATTAGCATCTCTACAAACAAACGTACTCCCAGGCAACTTGTGAACTGAGAAAACAGAACAGAAGTCAGAGTATAACACAATGTGATTGGTGGTTAAGGATATCATTGCTGATATCAAGAAGAACAAATGGACATTGGCCGGGCATGTAGCGCATAGACAGGATAACCGCTGGTCGTTAAGGGTAACTAACTGGATTTCCAGAGAAGGCAAGCGGGTTAGGGGGAGACAGAAGGTTAGGTGGGCAGATGAGATTAAGAGGTTTGCGGGCATAAATTGGCAGCAGCAAGCACAGGACCGAGTTTACTGGCAGAACATGGGAAAGGCCTCTGTCCTGCAGTGGACGTAGTCAGGCTGATGATGATGATGATTGGTGGTGCCAAAATAATCCAGCACTTGAAAAAAAAAAAGAACTACATAGAGAGGCACCACGTTGACCTTATTCAAAGCAGTGTTCTGCCAAGGAATGCTCTTGACCAGGTAAGTCAACTGGTTCCGACGACACGGAATCGCACCAACCACTCAGAATTCGGCTGAAGCATCGTGCAATCCACTGAGCACAGCTTCAGCACAAAGAAGGATTTTTACACTTACTGTCAGTGGTCAGACGTTTCTGACAAAAACTTCTGCTTCTGACTCAAGCAGGCTAATGTTCTGATATTTCATACAGTGAGAACTATATATGGCAACTCCGAGAGCTACCCTACTTTTGATTCAGTTACGTCACGAGATACAAGCACTTGATGCTACTAAATTTACAAACATAGCTGCTACGAGGCATCCATATCACTTATCAGTCAAATGCACCTTTCACACGCACAGAAGTTGTAATGTCAGAACAATGGAAGAAACTAAAAAGATGCAGAGGTGACACATATCATTATAAACAGAGTCAACACCAATAAACTTCATGACACGCGGTAAAAGCAAACATATTCATGAATGAAGGTCCGAGACAACGAAACACAGCTACAGTGTTTGCCAACTGGTTTTTCAAATGAAATTGGCAAGCTGGCTTTGCACAACATAAACAAAGCAAGTCTGACCGACCACATGCAACTTTCATGCAACATTACAGCTGAATACAGAAAGCCAACAAGGCTCTAGGAAACAAGTCTCACAACTGAAATGGCACTTTCAAAAAGTTACTTGGTTGCTTTACAGTTCCTGTGGCAACATACAGAATGGGCATTATTGTGCAACGCTCTTATACACAGAAGCCTGCTTTACATACATATAAAAATCTTTATACAAAATGAAAGATGACGACCAGTACAAATCACAACTATTGGCTTTCCAACAGGAGCCTTGTGCATAATGTAATGGAATCGACAAGCTTAGCTTAATGCCACTTAGAATTAACTCTTTCATTGTTGATGTTTTTCATCAATTCTCATTTCAAATTGTGTTTTGATAACAGATAATGCACAGCCTTCATCACGACAGCTGCAATGCGTACGAAATCAGAAAGCAGGGAGTGCAAAAAATGATAAGAGCAGGAGCAGCTTTCTAAAGGACTCCCAAACATACACTATAACAATTGTCTCCTCTCGAGGCTTTCGTCAAAGCCAAGTGGCAAATACAAGTAGCATCATGGTGGTTATGTTCACGTGTAAAACATAACTACCACGATGCTACTTATGTTCATGACTTGCTGTTGCGCTTTGGATGACGACACAAGGACGATACAAGACAAATGGTATGATCCTTCTCGCCTCACTATCCACAACGCAAGAAATCATGAACCACCACCAACTAGCCCAATTCATTTCTCTGCTAAAGGTCTGAATGTGTTGAGGTTGGTCAATCGCTGTTTGATGCCCCACCAAAATGTTATTTTATACTAGTTTTATCATGCAACTGTACAATTTATCACTTCATGTATTCACAAAGCAAAGGTGCTAGAAATATGCGTGAAAGTTTTCTTTGGAGGACCTAAAATGATTTTTTTCTGGGTGCATGGCACAGGTAATTGCAAGAAAGCAATGACATAAGAGGAAAAGCAAACGAAGATTGTATACTCAGGAGAAACACAATGGGTGAAGTTTCCCCCCAAAACTGCTTTTGATAATTTCTAAAAAAAAATAGGGTTGATTCCTAGAAGAGATCCGAAAGATAACTCCATAATACTTAACCTGTAATGTATCCTGTGGTTCTAACAAATTGCAAACGAAAAGAAAGAAAGGTGAAATCTCTTGATAACTATTACTTCAGTCTTTGGCTTCTCCTTTACTATTAAAGGAATTAGCTTCGTCTACTGAACACACTTTCAAAGTACACGATGAGGTCATACAGGAACTGGTGCAGGAATGTAGCATCTAGGTTACGAAGTCTCTTCTCATGCCGCATTCTTAATTTTTTTCTGCTATCGTAGAATGAAGGTACAAAGCTTGACAGATAACCGTCTTTTTAAGAAACATTCAAGAGTTGTTATGACACATTAAATCTGGAAAGCATCACCCATGAAAATTAAACAACCAAAGTGGGCCTACCAATGAACAAAGTAATAGGAAACAAAAACACCATGCTGAGCTTATTTTGAATACCATCCGTTTCCGAACCCTGTTTGGATGTCTTTTGTTTTGTCTGGTAAGTAATGCTCTACACTATCTGCACGAAAGGCAGTTTGCTGACAGGAAGTTAAATTAAGCAATTCTATCACTATGCTTATACTGTTATTTAACGGCAGCATTGCAAAAGTAACACATCAATGTAATAACCAAAGGCATCAAATAACACTCGCAGAATTTTCACAGAAGTAAATGCCATCAGACCAGCAATGCACAGGGGCAAATCAAGAGGAAAGTGAAAGAGATCCAAAAAGGCTTTTGTTTAGGTATTAGTGTAAAAGATTACAAAAAATGGGCATCATGGTGCCGGGACACAAAGTTTTCAAAAAGCTATATTTTTACCAAAATGATTCAGTACTTAAAAAAAAAGCTACACAGAAAGGCACCACAAAATTTTAATACGTGCTATAGCCTGTAGTTTGTAGTGCAACCATTACAGTCACAAGTCCCTTTAATGATGAAAGTGGATGGGGGGGGGGGATATACGCTGGTGGAGCTCAGAGCATCCGACACACTAGTTAAAGGTTGCGTGTTCACTGCCTGCGAGGGGGCAAGTTATCTCTTTTCATTCGCTTTGCTTCATCATTATTACTACAAACAACATCCCTGCTACTTTCGTTGGCTTTGTGTGTTCTGATTAATACTGTGCCTGAATAAAGAAAAAAAAGAGCCCTTAAATATATATATTTTTTCGTTCTTTAGTTATAAGACAGACTGGTACAATATATGTATGCTAAGCCAGCGCTCTGTGTACCTGCTTGAGGGGAGATTAGGTATTTAGGTGGTCTCCAGGCCTTCTTTTGTACCACACGGTTTGTGATGCACTCGTTTGTGATGCACTTCTCCTTTCATCCCATTCTCCTCCTTCCACAAAAGCACTGTTGTTTTGCCTCGGCCTGGAGCATTATTCGCAACTGGTGCTGTTCGTACCGATTCTGTGAACTATAGGGGGAAGTGTGTAAGTCGAGAGACATGGCCGATGGCTGGCATTGTTGGCTTGCCTAAATCGGGTGGGTGTGACCTCACTAAACGTCGCCTCCTGTAGTTAATGGCGCGGCCACTAGCTCTGAAAAACGCATTAAGTTCATTCCTTTCCTATATTTTCCTGTCTGCAATGAAGGTTGTCTTAATCAATTTCTGAACAAAATATTTCAATTTGGTTAACAATTTTTGCGGCAAAATTTTTGTTCTGTATCCCTTTAAGAAGGCATTCACTATTTATATAACACATGCTATATGTAGCGTTTCTTTGCAAGGAAGCCAAAGAAACAGCCTGGCAATTTTGATCTAATAATTAAATGTTTGGGTAATGAGTTTTTTTTTCTTCACGAGGAGGTTATTCCGAGGATGCACAATGACAACAATTACAGCTGCGATAAAGTGTCCTACATTATGCCCAATTCCATTTCTGCAAAAGTATAAAAGTTTGACTGCAAACACAGGTAGCCAAAATGAAGCGAGTGGTTAAACAATTTCCACTTACCTAGCAAGGGTAAGTGGCATTGAGGAAATGGGGGTAAAACTTACAGACATCATAAAATATCCTAAAAAGTTGAAACTTAAAATAAAAAAAACAGGACAGAATGGGATCCAAATGCTTAAAGTACATAATATCAATCATAGACTGCCGGGACAAAATATAGTGACGCTGAATTAGGAAACATGCAAAGCTCGATTAGCAGTAGTTGCAAGAAAAACGCAATTGCAGATTCTCTTCCAATCAGAAAGCAAGGCCAAAGTGGAATCATGTATTCAGATATGTTAGCAAAGTTCACACAGAATCAAAATACATTTCTACAGCTCAATTCAATGCAACTAAAAACAAAAGAGCTTCCATAATTTTCTGTCAACATATGCTACGTTGCGCTTGTCTACAAAATCTCTGGTTGCATGCTACATTTTGTGCATATGCTAATGAGGCCAACACATGCAGTGAACAAGAACAGTGAAATGGTAAAGCCCTAACCACTTGCGCACTTCCTAGCAACTGTGTCAAACTAGCTCCCTTGCTCCGTCGTGATGGCTGCAACTGGCTGCAACCGCATGTCGGCGATAAAGTGGCATAAAAACTATCGTGTACATACCCATCAATTGCAAATAGGGGTTTAAAAGTTAGTCAATGACAGCATGCCAAATTTATTACTGCCTTGTGTGACGTGAGGAAGCCACCAAGGTTTTCTACAACCTTCTTTTTTTGCAATCTTTGGTTTAGATACGACAGGCTGCCCGGAAGTGTACGCTACGACACAATTCACATGACGATTTCACATTGCACCAAGCAACCAAATCGTCACAAGCTACAGACTAAACATACAAACAAACCTTCGATAACGAGATTTAAGACAAAATACAGCCGCTCTCTCAGCTGCGGAGATGACAATGTAAAAGAGGCAGCTGATACTTTGCATTCCTTGAAGTACATGCAGATAACATGCATCAATAGCAAATTGCGACCGAAGTAAGGACCAGGACTACAGCCATGTTGCCGGAAATGGCCGCGCTGGCTTCCGGGCGACAAGTGAGCTTTTCTACTTTTCCAGGAACGTGAGTCGCAAAAAGCGGCGGCGATAGATGGGCCTCCGCGACAGCAAAACTTGTTGCGAGCAAATCGCGCACATGCAGTTAGGGCTTAATTGTACTGGTAGTTTAGTGATAAACTTTCAAGCATGTGCAAACCTACAGTTAATGCGTATTTGTCCCTGGCCAAAAGAATATTGCACAATGTTAAGAACCAATGTGGCATCTCAATTAGGGTTTTACACAGCACAAACACAGAAACCCACACGAGGGTATGCTGGTATTTGCACTACAGATGTGTGACCTGCTAAGGTGCAATGTGGGTCGATGAGACAATTTCTAATTGCCAGCTCAACAGACCTCCTGCTATTGATTCCCTATGGTGCTGCACGAAGTGGTAGTTCGCAAGCTTGGGGGGCTGTGTCCCAACACAGATATCCCACGTGTTCTTCAGTTTCAACACTTCTTTAGCTGGCAAGCAGATTTACGTGACCATGGATAAGTCATCTGCCTAGACAAACATTGCAGAGTAGACCGCAGCAAAATTACTGCTGTTTAGTGTGAACGAAAAATGTGGCAGAGAGATGAGGACAGCGTGAACTTTCTTAACAACATTGTATTACAACAACCTTATGTACTCCACACCGCAAACAATTCAAACCGCACAACACTCAAGTTGCAGCCTTAAAAAAAAAAAGAAAAAAAACCACTGCCCGTGAGAGCAAAATTGATGAATTGAATTTTGATGTATAACATCTCCAATGATTCGCAGGCGGTGGTGCCCTGGGCTTTTCCCAGAGCAGCGTGATTATCCGGACTTGTTGGTACATAACAAAAAGTGAGGGCTTTAAGCACGTTATGATGCAAGCAGAAGAGAGAAAAGGCTGGATTTGGAAGTGCAATTTATTAAACCAAGGTGCTTCCTACCTTCTTCTAATAAATTTCTTTTAAGAAGGGTGTGGTGCTCTGAGAATAGCTGCTTTCAATAAAATTCAGCCTTTGTAATGTACGTGGCTGTTCTTGTGCTCATGTCGCAACCTGCTGGAAGCAGCCTTTAGTCTTTTTTATCCAACTGCAACTCTCATCTATGTGAACTGCACTGGGCTATCAAATGTGTCATCAGACAAGTCATGTCCCTTCATCAACAAATATTTGCACCTGGCCAACATATGCCAGATTGTGGTGTGCTGCATACATTATGTGGTTGTCATACAATATGAATTTCCCCTCCCCTTGTCTTTTGTTCACACATAATGGCCTCTATGGTCTACCGTGTAGTACCCTGAACCAGCTGGACACCTTGTGTCCAGTTGGTTTATAAATCCATACAAAAAAAAAAGGGCAAAATATTCACTAATTACATGTTTAAGCAGCAAAAGCCGCAATGTATCATCCCGAAAAAAAAAAAAAAGACTGGTGTGCAAATGGCAAGATATCTGAATAAAAAAACATACCGGAAAGACTGGAATCACACAAATAAACATGCATGTGTGGTTCCAGTCTCTATGTCTTCCTACATAGTGCCGTTCTCTTAATAATGCATTCATAGCAACACTCCAAACAGTAGGTTCTGTGTAATATTTCATCACTGATTATAGGCTAAGGTACACTGCATAGATTTCTTGGTTGCCTGGATGTGAAAAGACTGTACAGCACCGGCTCAAGTTTCAAATGATACTTTCGCAGCATATTTGCCTGCATTTTCTTTTACAATAATTCCGCATACTTTGCCCTTCCATTCATCTCAATGAAACCAGGCTAGAATTGAAGTGGAGCCAATAAAACCTAACTACGAAAGTGGAGGGTCCCTGTACCACGACTACATGTGCCGATGCAAGCACAGGCTAGCGTGCAAGTTATGTTCTTCGTCAGAAGCACATAACTAAGGTCCAGAAGACCATTTGCTTTCGTGAAATGTTTCAGTGCGCAGCCGACAGTGATCGCTTTCAAGAGTGGGCAAGCTATCATGCCCCAAGGGCAAATATGCTTATGCTTCATCATACATGAATGACCCACATGTACAGGGTTTGTCCAATTTTTTTTTTTATACATTGACAACTCAACCTCGATGATCTTGAAAAGTATGCCCGTCCAGCATGAGCACAGCATTTTCAGTAACTTTGCCAATCAGAAAACCAACTGGGGAAGCCACATTTGTTTGGGAAGTCCGTGACAATAAGGCTCGGGCAACTTGTGCCATAGAAGGGGCATCCTAACTACACATAGAAAGGTGGGCTTGTTGGTAGTTCACATTTGTTCAGCGAGCTGGGAGAAGTGTGGCAACAAACAACCGACAGCGCACGTGCTGTGTGGTTCTTCCTCTTGTAGCCGCACTCCCACTTTGCTGAATGAATAGGAGGTGTCCCGACTGTCGTTCATTTTCCCCCGCAAGTCACTTTTTTCCATTTCAAAACAATTCACACTTGAATGACGCGCAATCGTGCCACAGATCTTGCTGTTTTACCAAATTTAATGCAATTCTTCACCACACAATTCTGCTCTAACAAACGACTCATTGCGACGATGAAAAGGCACCATAAAAAGAGTTCATCTTAATTGATATGTGGGGTTTAACGTCCCAAAACCACTATATGATTATGAGAGACGCCGTAGTGGAGGGCTCCGGAAATTTAGACCACCTGGGGTTCTTTAACGTGCGCCCAAATCTGAGCACACGGGCCTACAACATTTCCGCCTCCATCGGAAATGCAGCCGCCGCAGCCGGGATTCGAACCCGCGCCCTGCGGGTCAGCAGCCGAGTACCTTAGCCACTAGACCACCGCGGCGGGGCAGAGTTCATCTTAAAGGGGTCATGACATGGTCACCCAAGAATTAACGGCTTTTGGCGAAAAACGAAGGTAGATTGTCAAATATGCTTGTCCATGTGTGAAAACTGGTCTGTAAGAGATTATTTCAGTCCTAAATAAGTCGTAGAAGTCATGGCTGTAAACTCTGCCCACCGCCGTGACCGCCATTTTGTGATGGCTTGCGTGCCGTCACAAGCCGATGGAGCAGTGTCATCTGCTACGGAACAGCACCTTCCGCACGTGGTCAGTGTTGTGAGTGACGACGCACCAGTCAGTGGGTTGCAAGTGTTGCAGTGTGTTACCAGTACCGTCACTAGATGCAGCGATGTCACATACATTGCACATTTTCACTTCGACTCCATCGTCACCAGCTCAAGCGAAAAAGAAAGCGTCGAAAACTGTGTGAGCCAAGGTGCCAACAACATCGTTGTTTTGGCAGACGGCTTTCTGCAATGATTATTAGCTTTATTTCAGGCGTGTGAGGCTGAAAAGCAAGCTTGGGATATGGGGGACAGTTGACGCTGCATTCGCGAGCAAATGTTATTTTGCCCCGTGTAATTGGCAAAGCGTGCAATTTTTTTTTGGCTAGCATACGTGCATGCACGACTTTCGGCTGAACATAATAGGCAAGTGGTCGTAGCAATGCTGCACGTTGGGACCGTTGTTTTTCTATCGGTTGTTGCTTGCGGCATACGTAAACGCCGAAGCGAACGGCATGTCAGTGCGGCCCTAGGGCTACTCACGATATACATTTTGGCCGAATCTTTGCTTGATCTCTGTAGTGGCAAACGAAATATACATTGCACATTCACAGAACACTTTTAATGACGGAAGTCCTTAGGGTGTGGGTTAGTCCCGCGTCCATCGTAATAGCCGCCCCTGCTTCTCCCAATGGTGAAGCAGAGAGACGGCCGCGTTGAAGATGCTTGCACCTGACTTTTTTGGCTCGCATCTCGTTGTTGTTACCAGCGAGCTATCTGCATTCTCGAACATGATCGGATGCATGCACGGACAGACAGACATCCATACATTCGTGCACCAGTGCTTCCACCTGTCTGTGCGTCCGTCCGCCCGTCCGTGAGTCAGTCTATCCACTTCGCCCCACTCATCATCATTCACTTCGTGGATATGCTGTGATTTTTTAGACCTCCGAATTCGCTTGCTGCAAGTACCAGTGCTACATGTGTGACATGAGTAAATGGTGGCATTGCTTCAACCTCTGGAAGTCATTTAGTTCCAGTGGCAAGTTGAACAACGCAGAAACCATTCGATTGCAAGCGCAGCTAACCGCAGAACACTATCGTCCTCCAGAATGCAGACTGTGCAGCAGCTCGTCCAGCAAGCAGCTCATGAAGTCACGGCTAGCGATCGTGCCAGTGTTGCCCAACTCTCAGGCTGCTCGCTCATTTATAAAAATATTTTATTATAAAGTAACAGCTTGACCAAAGTTACTCAAAGTTCGTCAGCTTGTCTGTGAACATATAAGAATCGACCCACACAACACAGATTATGGTTGAAAATGGGTGTCATGACCCCTTTAAACTTGTTCCACACTCCGCAAAGGCTAGGAGACTGTCGACAAGAGCACTCGTAGCCAAGACCCCCCAGTACCTAATCAGCGCAGCAGCATCCCTGTCCTTTATCATGCCCCCCCCCCCCCCCCCAGCAGAAAGAGTCAGTCTTACTCATTGCTGGACAAACCCTGCACATTTGCTGAAGTAACTTTTGTTGCAATTACCCTTTCACGGATCACATACAGTAACTGCAAAGCATGCAAACTTTCTGCCTTCTTTTTAGGCAAGCCGAAATTCAAGAAACTAGGCTTATGCCCTCACCTAGCAACATCCGAGATTTGCACGTAACCAGACAAATCATATTGGAAAGTTGTGAGCGCACTGCAACTCATTCGTGTGCTACGAACAAAAGAAACATTGCATCCACCTTACTGCGCACAGAGTGACGTACAGTCATGGCCAAAGTTCTTTGACATGCCGGAGCAGAGTTCAAATGGCTGCCTCTGACATTAGGCATGCACCGAGGCTGCACCAGCAGACAATTACAATGCACATCCAAGTTGTATATCAATTGTCAATCAGGCAGGCAAATCAGCAAATAGATGATGCACGTGTGCTTAGTATTTGTCCGGCATAACCTCAATGCATCACCCAGGGTTCCCAGAGGATGCCCTTGAGTCCAGCATCTTGCAAAATTTATCCACGACTGCACTGGTCACATGGTGTCATAAAATAATGACACCCGCAGTAGAGTGATGATGGGTTGCATCATTTTACACCGATTTTAGGTAGTTTGATCCATGTGGTTAGAAAAAAAAGTGAACAAGGTGTAACACAGCAGCGGAGAGGAGCTACTATTTCGCAAGTTTGTTGCAGAAATGACACACAGTAGATGTCCAATGCATACGTTAAATAAACCCTGCATGACAATGACATTAATGAGCATTTTTCAGCCACAAGCACTCAATACAGAAGCCACAACATGCTTGATAGGCATTCCGCAAACAACTTGTGCAAAAATGGCAATGTTGATGATGTGGTGCGAGTCTGTGGCAACACCACCATTTCAAGTAGCAGTAGGTCGACCGGTGATGTCGTGCGTGAATGGCTGTTGATGCTGCTGGTGCTGGTGGTGTTGCTGATGCTGCTGCTGGGCACAGTGCACAGCCGCACTCATGTCCTGCGACTCTTGGTCGTAGTGGCGCACGTCGACAATGCGCAAGAAGCCGTCGGCGGCCCTCACCTGCTGCTGCACACGATTCACCAGGGCGTTCCTCGCCGTGTAGTCTCTGACGTCGGCGCGTGGCGGCATCCCGAAGCTGCAGCTGCTGTTGGTCGCCTCGGCACTGTTCACCACCACGCGCATGTCGGGGGGCCTCATAACCGGCGAGTTGCGAGCCGCCGCCGCGTAGTCCACCCGACCAATCACCATGCCGTTGCTCCCGTCGTTCGGAGGGGGCCGCACGTCGGGTTGTTGCTGCTGCCGCATCACCGGGGAGTGCCGCGCGAAGTCGGCGGGCGGCGACGCGGCGTACCCGCAGCTGGGCCGGACGCCTTCGGGCCGTATCGCCGCCGGCGAATGCCGCGTCGCCCCGAAGTCTTCGGTGCCCGCGGGCCTGGGCGACACGTAGCTGCAGCTGTCGCTAGTGCGCACCGCGTCTAGCTGCTGGGGCCGGATCATGGGCGCGATCCTGGCCGCGTACTCACGGGCGTCGAAGCAGGGCGGCGTGGCGAAGCCGTACGCGCCCATTGCATTGTTGGCCGCCATGCGCACGGGGTCGGTGGTGGTGGTCGTCGGCGGTCGCATCATCGCCGCCGGCACGCTCCGGGCGGGCTCCTTGTTGGGGTTCTTGCGCGGGGTGCTGCCCGGCGGCCGCTTGGCGCGCTTGGGAGCCGGCGCCGTGACGCCGTCGGCCGACTCCGTGTCCTTCTTCTTGGGTGAGCGCTTCTTCTTGGGCGGCGCGGAAGGGTCGCCCCCTTCGGCGACGATGGCGAGCGCCTTCGCCCGCTCGTACTCCTCCGGCGAGACGAGCACGCCCTCAGCGTTCCTCCTCTTGCGCTTCTTGCCTTTGCCGCCGCGCAGCTTGGTCTGCGGCGTCAGGACATGGCCGTTCCTCTCGTGCTCGGCGACCCACTTGAAGAGGGCGCGGATGCTGACGCCCGTGAGCACCGCGGCGCGCTCGTAGATGCTCGTCGTGCTGCCCTTTTTGGTCTCGGTGATGAGCGCGCCGAGAACGTTGAGCGCCACTTGCTTGGCCTGCAGCGGGTAGAAGGACGGCTTGGTGCGGTAGCGGTAGTCGGCCGGATTGACCATCGGCTCCGGTTCGGGCTCCGGGGTCTTCTCGCGCTTCTTCTTCGCGGGCTTCTTGCTCGACTTGTCCACCTTCTTGGCCTTGTCGGACCTCTTCGGCCTCTCCGCCTTGTCCGCGTCGGTCGGCGACTTCTCGGCGTCCGCCTTCTTCTCGGCCTTCTTGCGCTTCTCGCTCTTCTTTGATTTTATGGGCTTCTTGGGCTTGATCACAACCACCTTTTTCGGCTTCTCGGGCTTCCTCGTCCTCCCGGGCTTCCTCGCCTTCTCGGAGGACCTCCGCGCAGACTTCTTGGACTCGTCTGACTTCGCGGGCGCGTCATCCTCCGACAGCACAGACTCGACCAAGTTCTCCGGCAGCATCGTGTTCTCCGCATCCTCCGAATGGTCCACCTCGGCCCGGCTGTCGGGCTCGGTCGAATCGTCGGAATCTGTGGAAGCCTTCTTGGTATCTCCCAACCCTCCGGGCGCCGAAGCGGCGGCCATTTTACCTGCGAGTGTTTTCAAATGGACGCAGCACCTCTCGCGTTTTCGCTGCCTCCGCACGCCATGTTTGACAGTTTGCTGCACACAGTGGCCACTCGGGCCACTCCAACCATCGAAATACCGCACAGACAGTCGTCCACGTTGGACCACCACTGCGCGTACTGGGTTGCTCACGGCATCGGTTCAGTTCTTGCTTCCCTTATTTGTTTACCACAGTGGACGACGCGACCGCATCATTTGTGTATAACCAAACTGGTAGGGGTTCTGTGGTATCACTACGCCAACTGCTGCTCGTGCAGTGCCGCTTTGGGGAAAGTCGCCAACAAGTTAATTGATCTTCGTAATGGCTGCGGTGTTCCCTTTTATATTTTTTCTCGCCTAAATTTTGGACTGGGAACCTCGCTATGAAAGAAAAGACAGGGCCTGAAGAAAGTTGCAAAGTACTTACGGTGATGCGGCTCAGCTTTGACGGAGTTATCGTGTTTTTGGTATGTTGGTGTTTTGTGGTATGCATTTTGAATTTTCAGTCGAGTTCGCGCGTGGGGGACACGATACGTGCCGTTGTCATGCCGATACGTGCCGTTGTCTCGCGTGTGGTACGATCCCTGCATTTTCAGTGTTCTATTGTTGCTAGATGCAGGGATCGTACCACACGCGAGATCATAGAGGCAGAAAAGATTTGCTCATTGAAAGATGCTTGTGTTAGCACCCCTTCTGTCGCGCTCACCGATAAGGAAAAGTTGTTTCTTTGCTTGTCAATGTAATGTACTTATGCATTGTCATTGTGTTTCGCGCATGACTAGTGCGACTGGTAACTGTATAAAAGCGAATGCCTTCACAAGATATAAATTGTTGGCAGTTCAGCGCTCTTTCTCGTCTCTTCTCCTGTCCCCTCCTGCCCTGTCGTTTGCACTGGTAAGCACCCTTTATAAAAAAAAAAAAAAGATATCCGTATAGACCGGCAAACGTTTTTCAGCTTGATAAAAGAAAGGTTGCAGTTTGTCTCAGTGGTTGCAGGCTGACGTAAAGTTGGGGGTTCGATACTGGTCGCATTGAGATGGAGGCCAAGTGGTACATGGCTGTGTACTGTGCGATGTCAGTGCGCTTAAAGGTACACTAAAAAGGAACGACTTGGTTTAGATTGACAAAATGCCCTCTGAGAACTCTAATGCCATACGTTTCACTATCATAAGTTCATTATTAACAAAGAAAATCAAGGCTCGAGTTTCATTTTTTAAAATTTTGCACTGAAATCTCCACATGCTACATTAGACATTTAAAAATTCACTTTCGGTATTTTCGTTACATTAGCTCAATGAAAGTTTCTGAAACTTCATAAGCTAGGTTTACGGCACTCACAGATGACAATTTTTATTGATTAGAAGAAGTAGACACTGTCAAAAAATATGACATCACAGTGTGAGAATCTGAATGTGGACATTTTATTTTCGTGCGTTTTCTCACTTATGAAGAGTCGAGTCACAGTAAGAGTAGTGTTTTCGGGATTGAGAAATCGTACTTTACTAATACGCGAAAAATTGTTATGCTCATCAGTGTCCTTTTAAAGAATACCAGATGGCCAAAATATGCGGAGCCCTGCACTTTGATGTGTTGTAATCATATTGTGGTTTGTAGACGTAAACCCGAGATACTATTATTAAAGAAGAAAGGTTGAAGGAAAGCTTGCTTCTCTTGGCCTTGTTGGATTCTCTTGGATTCATCAGGGCTCAATTCCTTTTGTAATGCCACTAACAACGTGCAATGCCACCTGCTTTGGGGGACACACACCACGCTGCGCTTGTTTGCACCTTCTCTTTAGTGAACTCCTTCAGAACTGGCTTTGCAAAGAGAGAGCACCAAGAAAACGAGGGCAAAGGTGCTCGCCATTGGACTGGTGCTGCCACATCAAGGTGAACTCCCATACATGGTGTTCGTTAAGTCTGGCCTAATCAGCACGATTCAATACTAAATGGTTTTGGAGTGAAAACCAATTATTGACTCCTCTGAAGGCTTTTGATTGCATTGGTGCAGAATTTCATCACCAGCCTCTAAAATAGATGGAAATTGTGTCAAATGAATGTCTTACATTTATGCATTCACAGAGTTCCTCTTAGAGGGTGCGAAAATTCATTGCAGTACTCTCAATATTAATTAAGTCAATGTATGGGGCGGACTTTGTGTCCAGGGGCGGTCACCCACCTTTGTGCACACACACCTATGGTATGGTCTTATGTGAATTCACTAGCGAGTTGACTCAAATGGGTCATTCCATTCCAACCATTTTGGTGGCTATCTCAAATGTATTTGAAAAAAAAAAAAAGCGTTCTCATTTCCTGCATTCAAAACAGTAAAAGGATGGAATATTTTCAAAAGAAAAATTTTTTTGCTCATGTGGCTGCCTTCTGAACTTCCAGGAATGTCGTTTGGCTGTTGTTTGTTGAAAAATTTGTTTTAAATGGGCCATTCCTTATTTCTGTACCAAATTTGGTTTAAATGTTAAGTAAAGGTTCTTGTGAAAGGTGTTTGAAGCTCAGCAATATCAATGCCATATTTTAGTGGCATATACGTCTCCAAGAATATAGCCAAAATGTGTTGTGTGTGCATTATTTCTATTGCAATACTCCAATTGTATGAATACCTGAGTAGTGAATACTTACTTTACAAAAGGTATCTTGAGAAAAAAAGTATTTTTAGACCTTTCAAGCTGCTACACTTTACAAAAAAAAATCACGAATTTCACAAAATCGTCATTTTTGTTTATATTGAGACACAATTTACATCATGTAGTGGTCCAATCAAAAATCCCCTTTATACTTAAATTGAAAGCAAATAAACAGTTCTGTTCATATGGCAAATGTTATCATTACATTTCTTGTTTAAGCAAGAAAATAATTTCTGCAATTTCCGGCAATGGGGAATTTAAAGGCGGCAGCTGTTGTATGACCAAATGAGAAGATAGGTACCAATGAGAAATTAAAAAAATCTTGGAGACATATGTGCCATTAAAATGGCACTGATATTGCTGAGCTTCAAACAGCTTCCACAAGAACCTCTACTTAACATGTAAACCAAATTTGGTACAGAAATAAGGAACGGTACATTTAAAACAAATTTTTCCACAAACAACACCCAAATGACATTCCAGGAAGTTCAGGAGGCAGCCACGTGACCAAAAAATTTTTTCTCTCTGAAATATTCTAGCAGTTCACTGTTTTCAATGCAGTAAATCAGCACGACTCTTTTCGAATACATTTGAGATGGTCACCAAAATGGCCGAGACATTTGGCGTGGAATGACCCAAATTCTGAACCTTGGATATCAACCACCAAGCTGCATGCAACACCAACGGCATGGCCACAAGAGCCGCAGAAGAATCTGCATAGTGAATTAAAATACCAGGACTGCAAATTGACATGCCATGCTTACACATAGATGGATTTGCCTTGGTCACTGCCCATCATAGGTCAGCAAACTCACTCATGAGTCAACTCACTCCGACTCGCTCACACTTGGATCGAGCCGGGGTGACTAATATTTTTGTGTGTTTGAGTGAATCCCGCTGAACAAAATTTGCATGAGCACGAGTCTGGCTCAGGAAAATTTTGGTCGGCCTCAGCACGAGCAAGTCCAAAGTGCACTTGATTTTCATTATAACAAAGTTGCATTTTATACAAAAATAAGTTTGTTATATTCAAAAACTTGTTAATAGGTTACATTCCTAATACTATGTCTATTGCAAGACTATTTTCCATTTACTTCGGCATAACCGATATTTGTTTAAATCTGGTTTCATTGCATTGAGGTTTGAGTATACTTCTTGAGTGAGTTCAAGTTATTTTCGCCGACCTACCAGCGTATCTAATCATCTTCAGCATTACTATCAGCCTTACCTATACTCATGCTTGTGATATCACCGTATCGCGAAGCGCCGAGTGATAAGTCGAACCGATCCATGGACGGGGAACCACTGCCTTTATTTTGATGGCAATCGCTTATATACAGATGATAGCATTGACAGCGCCCCCTATACACTACACAACACATTCCCCCCTCATAAAAATTAACAACACAACTAAAGTCAGTCTACTTTCGCGCACTCACTTCACAGCACACGTTCACTTCACCACACTTGATGTTCTTGTAGTCAGGCCAGCTCGTAGTCTTGATACCGTGTTGGCATTCTTCTTGTTCGTTCCGGCCTGGTGCGTGATGGTGCTGTGGCTGTGGCCAACTGCGACCGAGATGTGTCCTGCTGATCGGGAACCTCTAATATGGGCTCCGTTACCGTGGTTTGTGCACTGTCAGAATGGTTAGCGCTTCCCTGGGTGTCTTCTGATGGACCCACTTCCGATTCATTCACGACTATAGGGTTTTGTGGCTGAGCCATCTTTCCTATGTGAAGATCCATGTCGTAGGAAAACCCCGAAGATGCACTGCGTCGCGCTGTAACCGCGTCAGCTAGTGCTTGTGCCTGTCCTGTCCTTCCTTTACTAATTACTGTTAACTTTGATGCGTTCCATTTCGTCCCGTTTGCCAGTAGAAACGAATTCGTGCCCACACGTCTCTTCACCTGGATCGGCAAAGAAAACTTGTGTTTCGTCTTCGGTCCGCCTTGTTTTACTTTTACGAAATCTCCTGGCTCAATGACAGACGCTCTGGCACCTCGTTTTTCATCGACGTACTTTTTTGTTCGTTGTTGCTGCTTCTTAACGCGCTGTTTCAACTTTTCCATGACGACACGCGGCTCCTCAAAAAATTCCCTTTCTGGGAGGCCAACAACATCCAATCTCGTTCTGGGTTTTCTTCCATGCAGCAGGTAAGCCGGCGACGCTCCTGTAGTTGCATGCGGGGTGGCCCTATAAACACCCAGGTAGTCCCAAATTGCCTCCTTCAGTGGTCTTCGCTCCAATGCCGCAACCTGCATATACTCCTTGAGAACGCGGTTGAACCGCTCAATTTGCCCATTGCATTGCGGGTAGTACAATGTTGTAACACAGTGCTGAATTCCCCGGTCTCGTAAAAACTGCTCAAAACATGTCGACATGAACTGACGCCCATTGTCAGTCACAATGCTTTTCGGGTACCCTTCTCTCGAAAAAATTTCCACGAGTACTTTCACTACTGCCTGTGCAGTTATTGTGGACACAAATGCCACCTCAGGCCACTTGCTGTGGTAATCAATAATAGTGATTGCAAACCTGCACTCTGGAGGGGCTCGTTCCATCGGCCCAACGATGTCAATTCCAAGCTTTTCCCACGGCTTCTCGGGCCACTGCACTGGCTCCAACGGGGCCCTTACAGTTTTTGCAGATTTATCTGATGCTTTGCAGACAGCACAATTCCTAACCAAAGATTCAACATCACTGTCCATTCCGGGCCACCAGTACTGTTCCCTCAACCGTTGTTTGGTCCTTACAATGCCTGGATGCGATTCGTGTGCCATCATGACCAGCCTGGAAGCAAGTGCTGCTGGGGGAACGACCCGTTCAGCGCGAAACAATAGTCCGTCTATAACCGACAGTTCTTCTTGCATACGAAAAAACAATTTTATGTTTTCAGCTAAACAGCCCTTTTCCGGCCATCTGGACATAACATACTGTGCCACCTCATTTAACACTGAATCCTCAGCTGTCGCTGCTTGCAACTCACTCTTTGTGATCATGCTGGAAACCACAGCAACTACTTCCTCCACAGGGTCGTCCTCTGCAGGGGTCAACGGTAGCCTAGAAAGCGCATCCGCAACGACATTGGTGCTCCCCTTTGTGTACTGCACCGTGAAGTTGTATCTCAGAAGTCTAGCAGACCAGCGTTCAATACGCAGTGGCCGTCTTCCAACCCCATTTGTGGACAGCAGTGTCACCAAAGCCTGATGGTCAGTTCGTAAGACAAACTTGCGGCCCCACAGATAAACATGCCAATGTTCGCACGCCCATAAACATGCCAGCGCCTCTCGTTCCCCGGTAGAGTACTTGCGTTCTGGTGGCGTTAGTGTCCTCGAAGCGAATGCCACTGTACGTACTTCTCCGTCGACTACCTGCTGTAGCACAGCTCCCAGTCCATATGCCGAGGCGTCAGTGGTCACTTGTACAGGCAAAGACTCGTTGAACATGGCCACCACCCCACATGACGACAGCATCTTCTTGACCCTGCAAAAACTCTCCTCGGTGCTCTGGTCCCACACGAACTTCTGTCCTTTACGAAGAAGCCGTCGCAGCGGCTCCACCACCTCTGCATAATTGGGGAGAAAATGAGAGTAATAGCCTATGAGCCCAAGGAAAGACCGCAGCGAGACTACATCGGCAGGCGTTTGTGCTTTCATCACAGCATCCACCTTTGACTTAAGTGGGGCCAGACCTCTTGCACTCACATGATGACCCAAAAAGGAGAGTTCCTTGACAGCGAATAAGCATTTCTGATTTAGCTGCAGCCCCGCCTCAGCGATCCGATGCAATACCTCGCGAAGGTTACGGTTGTGCTCGTGCTTAGTCTTTCCAAAGACTATAATATCGTCGATATAAAACAACACGCCCTTGCAGCCCTTCAATATTTCTTGCATCATTCGCTGAAACGCGGCAGGTGCCGATGCGAGGCCAAAACAAACTCTGCAGAACCTAAATAAGCCTTCGTGCGTAATAAACGTCGTTATTTCGCGACTCTCTTCGGCTAATTCCACTTGATGGTAGGCTGCAGCAAGATCCAGTTTCGAGAACCATGCTGCTCCGCTCAGCGCATGTAACAGTTCCTCCGTGTGCGGCAAAGGGAATCCATCAATGACTACTGCTTTGTTTGGCTCGCGCAAATCGACGCATAGGCGAATAGTTCCATCTTTCTTCTGCACAACCACTATAGGAGACACCCATTCCGCAGCGCTAACCCTTTCTATAATGCCTGCATCCAATAATCTTGTCAGTTCAGCCGCTACTTTATCTCGCAGCGTCAGGGGCAAGCGTCGAACTTTCGCTGCTACTGGTTTTACGTCTGCGCGCAGCTTTACAGAATGTACAAAGTTTTTCGCTAAGCCCAACTTATCAGCGAAAAGAAAAGAAAACTCACACAATTCAGGAGGGAGCGACTGGGGGCTGGCCGTGACTTGTAGACATTCCAATGTAGAACCGATGATGTTCAACTGTAGCTGGTGCACCGCGTCTAGTCCCAGTAATGCCACGCCCTGGGGAACAACGTAAAAGCGGAGGCAAGCCGAGTTTTTCCCGCGTACAACTCTGGCTGTGAACCATCCCAAGACTGGAATTTTCTTCTGTGAAAAATCACGCAGCGTCGCTGTAGCCGCAGTCAAAGGAAACCTGTTGGCGAACTTGTCTCGGTAGACGTGGTCGGGCAAAATAGACACCGACGACCCAGTATCCACCAGCAACTGAAGTGGCTCGTTCTCAACAACGACGTCAACTACCAAAGTCCGTCGTTCCACTTGTCTGACCGCCAGCACAGTGAGCACGCCTTCTTCGCTAGCGCCGTCGTTCCGGACCGTCCGTACGTTCCGCTCCCTCCTCATGCCACAGACCGCTTGAAAATGTCCCATCTTGTGGCATTTGGAGCAACGTTTCCCCCGTGCTTTACATTCCTGTGAATTAGCGAGGTGCCTTGTAGAGCCGCACCGGTAACACTTGCGCACCGACGTCGCTGTCGAGTCGCCGTCTGGGCCTCTGCCTTGGGATACGTGCTGTACTATGTCCGTTTGTGGCGACCCTTGGTCATAGACCGCAGCGCCCTCCGCTGCCTGCTCGTACGTCTGCAGCATTTCTACAGCCTCTGCCAGCGTAAGTTGGGACCCCTTCACGAGCAGTTTCTGTCGCAACTCAGTGCTCCGTATTCCATCAACAACCCTGTCTCGCAGAGCCGCCTCCAAGAAATCCCCGAAGTCACACGTCTTCGCTAACTGTCTGAGGTTACTGACGAACTCCCGTATAGGCTCATTCGGCAGTTGCCGACGTAAAGTGAATCGACGTCGCTCTACCAGTACGTTGACGGTGCTTGAGAACTGACGCTCCAATAGGCCCAACGCCTCGATGTAACTATCTCTTCCACTTGCCTCCGTCTTATCTTCTGTCGTGCCTGGCGTCCGCGCCGGCTCTGGGCCCAGTGTGCGAAAAATACGGCGTCCCTCGACCCCGAGACATTGCAGTAGAATGGCCTTTTTCCGTGGTGGCGGTTGCGCGTCCATCCCCGTTGCTTCAAGGAAATTTGTGAAATCATCGCGCCACTGCTCCCATGGGATTGTCGCATCTCCAGGAGTCTCCAGAAAAGGCGGTAATGGCGGTAGTCCGTACGTTGCCATCTCGTAGGCGACGCCCCTTGAAACGGCAGGAAACGGTTCGTCGCTAGCTCGCTAGCTTCGCCGACTGCGCCAGAATGTGATATCACCGTATCGCGAAGCGCCGAGTGATAAGTCGAACCGATCCATGGACGGGGAACCACTGCCTTTATTTTGATGGCAATCGCTTATATACAGATGATAGCATTGACAGCGCCCCCTATACACTACACAACAATGCTTATACTAATGTCTGCTCACACCAAGTGCAAAGCATTGTCGTTCATACATCACTTCACTATTTATTCATAAAAGGCATGAATTATGTAAAGGGTGCCTTGATGTCTCCCCACCAACTCTTAAGAAGTTCTTGATAAACTTATCTTATGTTGTCATCTCTTTCAAGAAAAACGTCCTTACTCATTTGCTACCACTCATAAGAGACATTGTAAGGTACTATATCAGAAGGCCGTCAAGAACAGCAATGCTTACAGGAGATATTGGTTTTAAAGAGCATTGACACCATCTTCAGAGAAGCTAATTTTCAGCTAACGGACTCATGAGTCAACTCACTTGCACTCACTCAGATCCAGCTGTGCGCCGGAAAAGCATTGGTTTCAGAGAACACGTGCACTCTAAATGGTTGCCGGGCATCTTAAGATCTGTCGGAACGAAGAAAGGTTAGCGTGGATCTTCACAATCATTGTCTTTCACCAGTTTTTATAACTAAAGAAGTTTATTTGAACTGTGGATAACTCATCTTTTGTTTGTCTTATGTAGTCCTTATTTTCTGAATTTTCAATCATGCAAAGCGCAGGAAGATTTGTGTTTAGCGCTTGCCTCCACTCCACCTTGCCATTGATTTTGGACCGCACTTGGTTGTCTCGCTCGGTTAGCATGCCAAGTATGAATACAGCAAAGATATTTGATGTGGCATGCAGCAAACAGAAGCCACAGTAGGCCCGGGGAACGGGGTCAACCATGCATTGAAAAAAAAAAAAAATGGCTAAATCGAGGCCTCGCATGTTTCGCACTACTCTGCAGTGTATTAAGCCAAGGATTTCCAGTTCCACGAAAGTCTTTGAGGTTTGGTAGGAACAATGGGTGAGCTATGAAGGTGTATAAGCTATGTGAACTATGTGGGTTCGTTATTTGAGTTGGTTTTCATTCTGCATGAGTAAACCCAGTTCCTTGCAAGCCTTACTAGACAGTGTCACAAGGCTAATTTGTGATGACAAGAGCCTACCTGCTACTCACAAAATGTTTCAAGAAAGGCTTCAATGTGTGTTGACTCGGCTACAGAGTTTAAAACGATGTGAAGCAGTTATAGCCCCCTTCCTGCCCATGGAAATGCATATAGAAAACATTGTGGGCCTTTCAATGCTGTCAGTCAAATGCATGTGATAAACTCACGCTTTGAGAAAGAGTAGAGTTGCTGGAGCCAACACACTTCGAAAAGTGGACGTTTCTTCCTCACACAAACAAGTCAACTAACCTAAAAACATATTCTCCAGTAACATTTGCTGTTCAACGATTTCTAATTGCTTCACATATCTTACCCTAACTTCATTATTGTTTGGCACTCAAGGTGTGAAAGAAAATGTGTTAGCTGTCATAAAAGATGTGATTCAGTCAAGTAGTAAACGACGTGACCTGCTCATGAATGTTAACAATTCTCACATGGTTTCGGATACTATTGTTGAATCATTGTTTGTGCATTATGTGCGTATCTCAATCGTGAAATAAAGCTGCTTTTGCAAATTGACGCTTCACACCATGTACATGTCTCTGTATTAGAAAACATTTAATTTAAAAAAAGCTAACTTTACTTGTGCTGCCCGAGTTTCGTCTTATTGAAAAATGAATCAGCTTTTGCTTGTCCACTCCACGACACGTGAACCACATTTTAAAAAAGGTGAACAAAATTAAACGAATGACAGCATTGCCCAAGCAGCCAAAGAGCGTGCTAGACAGCACTAGCACATTCCGCTTGCATGCAAAGTTGGCGAGACCTTTCACAGCAACCCTCCTCCCAAGGGTTCGCACCTTTTCTCTCTATTCGCTAACCTCACCAGTGACGTCATGAAAGAAACGTTTTGTTTGTGAATACTTTCTCACGGAATACCTGGCAGCCACCAGTGGTGGAAGCGGTGCTGTTGCAGCGTGTCACCACCTGAGAGCTTATCTCATGAAAGGTATAGGGAGTTTCTGCCTCTTGCCGAGAGTCTGAGTTCGAGCGATTTCAGGTGAGTATTATTTTGGCCAGTTTGAGTGAGTCCAGTGGAAGAAAATTTTCATGAGTGAGTCTTAGTGAATTCAACATTTTTTGCCAACCTATGCTGCGCGCAGAGCGCTTACACGACTTCCCACAAGAAGCTTGCAATTGAATATTCGTCAGGTGGTGGACGAAAAAAACAGTTGAGCATGTAACGCAAGAGCGTCAATCACACTAGTCTTCGCTTGTTTAGCAGCTTTTTTTCCTGTGTAGCATGCAATTGCAATCATGTGTGTCAGTTGTCATAGTAGATACGTAAACACTACTTTAAAACAATATTGATTGGTCTTCCCTCTACACACGTGCCTCTAAGCTGTGTGCAATCTTTGTCGCTAGCTTTGAAGCAGCAACATAGCTTTTATGGCAGTGGCGTCCCGATATTCAGTAGAAACAGGAGGTTTCCTGCCTCTACAATCTATGCCCATTCAAATGAAGGAAGTAAGCTCTCCAGCCACTCTTAGTCCAATGTTTCTAACGTTGAAATTCAAAACTAAACGGACCTGACCTTTCAGGACCGATTTGGTTCCATCTTAAAGGCCAACTCCGGCAATTTTTCGAGGTCAGTGGATCTCAATGAAATTCACTGAGTACATTCATTTGCACGTTTTCACTATTCATGCCAAATTGCAGGCTTGAGAATTTCGCAGATTCTTTTCGAATGAATTTTATAGCTTGCCTCAAAACGCTCGCCTTGCTTGCCAGAATGAATGGCAACATTGTGTGTGTGACGTTGAGTTTTGCCAGGTGGAAGCGACGAACTGATGTACCACTGCAGCGTCTGCTCGTCTGCTATGAAATGCGTGGGTTTGGCTAGTGCTTCCTTGGTTGACCGTGCGATTTTCTTTTTCGTGTTGGTTGGCGTGTGATAGGTGCCAAGTGATGTTGCATTGTGAGCCACACACGATTCGCCATATATTCATCATAAGAATATATGGCGATTCGCCATATATTCATCATAAGAATATATGGCGATTCGCCATATATTCATCATAAGATAGAGAGAGGAAGAAGACGACGAAGCTGTTGCTGCTTGGCTAAGTAGCTCTGTCTGCATTTATCGTTTATTTTTGTTTATATTACGGCTCAGCACTGCTCAAGACGTCGGACGACTCGAAAAGGTACCTGCCGTATCGGCGACCGACGGGTACTGCGCAGCCCGCCGCGTCGAAATGTGCTAGAAGAAACGAAACAAGCATCGGGGAGAGCGCCGCCATGACCTCCCAAGGTGTGACACCAGGTCAGAAGCACTAGCTGGCTGGCGCAAGCATACCTGACGGCAAGCGACAACACAGCGTTGCATCAGAGGATGAATCAACTGTCGTCGGGGACCACAACGGGGCGAACCTCACAGATCAAGACATGGACGAGGGTGGTTTCCGCCTTGTGCGACATCGCAAAGACAGGACGGTGGGCATTCCTGTGTTAATTGCTCCAACATCCGAAGGAGCTAACTTGAGGCAAGTGAATCCTATTGACCTATACTCGGAAATTGAAACGATTCTCGGTGGAGCCCCAGTTAAGAGCCGTTTCACAGCACAGGGAGCCCTGCTCTTGGATATAGAGACAGAACACCAAGCTAATATGCCTCTAGAGACCAATACTATCTGCGGCCTTGCCATATCTGCCCGTGTACCACACAGTTACATGAAAAATACATGCATTATAAAAGGGGTCCCAAGATGGTACTCGGACGAAGAGCTGTTAACCTACCTGAGACCTCAGGGAGTATACCACGCAAGAAGAATCATACGACGACTCCAAACCTCATCCACCGAATGGGAATCAAGGCGCACTGACTCTGTAGTTCTCACATTCGCTCCAAATTCAGAACGCCCAGAGAAGATCAACCTTGGCTTCACCAGACACGAGTTGGTAGACTACGTGGAGACGCCACCACGCTGTTTTAAATGTCAGCGTCTTGGACATGTTGCTAAGCACTGTCGTGGGGAACAAAGGTGTAAGCGCTGGGGGGGCCTCATGACTTTAAGACGTGTACAAGTAAAGAAAAACTTGTGTGTGCAAACTGTGGCGGCGACCACCCAGCTAGCTACGGCCGATGTCCAGCACGAACAGCTGCGCAGCGAAGAAATAAGACGTTTGTCCTCGGCCCGAAGACTGTGAACGAACCATCGCTCACAAAGAAGACGTCCGGCGCGCCACAGCATGGCGGTTCGGATAACGAGTACGCAGGAAATTTTCCGCGCCTAAAGCCGACAAGAGCTGGTACTGAGTCAACGCAAGTGCTCAACGCTGGTGAGAATTGTATCACGAAAGAGTCCGCCAAGCGCACCTACGCTGATGCACTGAGCCCATTTCAAGTACCATCTGGAAGCCAACAGCAAGAAAACCTCGAGCACGTTATTCGCGCTCTGTTCACCGCACTACGTTCACACGTCGCTAAGATGCCTGCGAGTTCAACAAAGGATATGTTGGAAGCAGTCCTGGCTCTAGAGTCAGTGTTACTTTGCTCTGCTTCCACAAACACACAGTAGAATAATGGCAATGTCTCGCCCACCTGGTCTATTTCGTCCTTCAAAAGTGCCCTTGATAATGCAATGGAACTGCGCCGGTCTTCTAAAACGCCTGTGCGAACTCAACCTTTTTCTGCGCGACATTCCAATACCGATTCTAGCCCTCTCCGAAGCCGGTCTACTGAATGCGAGGACGCTCCCAGGGTACACCCGACACGGCAACCCGAGCATAACGTCGTTTGCAAATGGAAGCGCAATGATATACATAAGGCGGAAAATCCCTCACGTCGCCTTACCAGTGCAAGACCTCTGTTCCAACTCATTGGAAGTCACTGCTGTGCAAGTGTGCCTGGGAAACCGAAAACTGAGCGTGGTATCGGTGTACATAAGCCCACGAAAAAAGGTCTCTATGGAGACTTTCCTAAAGGACCTTTGCACTCGATGTCCCGCACCTCGAATAATCTGTGGTGATTTTAACGCGCACCATCCACTCTGGGGAGATAAGAGTGTCGATTTTCGAGGCAAGGAACTTCTAGCAGCTGCGGATGCTGCCGACTTATGTGTGGCGAACGATGGTAAACCTACATTTTTCAGGCCACCAGATTCATGGAGTGCAATAGACCTTGTACTTCACTCCACGGACCTTCTGGTATCATCGACCACGGCTCCAGACAAGATGGGCAGCGACCATTTCCCCATCTTCACCAATATCCTGGGATTTCGAACTGCTGGTCGACAATTCTGCAATGTAACACGCTGGGACACCTACAGAGAAGTGTTGGACAAATCCACTGGTGAGCTGTTCGCAGATATGTTGCAAGGCAAGCGATCAGCAACTTCATTGCTGAAACTGCCCGACCATTTTCCTGCTCCTGACTTGAAATTGAAGAACCTCTGCGCAGCACGTAGACGGGCGGAGCGGAAATTAATGAGAACAAAAGGAAATCCGTCTGCGAAAACCGAATATAACAGGATAAACGCTGCGATTCGTCGCCATACAAAAAAATTAAGACGAAATCAATGGGCCGGTTTCTGTGAGAGTTTATCAACGTTTACGCCCTTGACAAAGATATGGGCAGTAATAAATAGTCTTTCTGGGAAGATCCGAACACACAGACCATTCGAAGCACTCGCTTTGAAACAAGGGATAGATGTGCAAACCCTTGCAGAGGATTTCGCAGACGTGTACATATCTGGTAGATCAGCAGGAGCGGCGATTCCTCTGTCACCCCAGTTTTTTCACACGATGGATACGCCATTCACCTTCCGAGAGCTGGATATGGCACTTAGCAAATTAAGAAGACGCTGTGCCGTGGGTCCCGATTTTATCAGCAATCAAATGCTGACAAATCTGCCATATGAGCGAAAAAGGGCCCTTTTGGACATATTTAATCATGTCTTGAGCACGGGAGAGATCCCATTTGTTTGGAAGACAGCTTGGGTGGTGCCAGTATTAAAGTCCGGAAAGGATCCTGCGAGCCTCGCGTCATATCGACCGGTATCTCTTACATCATGCGTATCTAAGCTGATGGAAAGATTAATATGTACAAGATTAACTTGGTACCTTGAACAAGGAAGACGATGGCCATCGTGTATGACCGGATTTCGCCCACGACTGAGTGCCCAGGACAGTGTTTTGGGCCTATTAAGCCACATCGAGCACCACCGTGTCAGCGGACTCTCGACACTCGCCGTCTTCATGGACGTTGCCAAGGCATATGATTGTGTGCTTCAAGCAGGCATCGTGAACGGGCTCCAAGCCATGGGTGTGTCGGGAAATGCTCTTCGGTTCATACATGAGTTTCTGAGAGACCGTTGTGTCCGTGTTAAGCTTGGAAATGTAATGAGTGAAGAGAGACGCGTTTCCCTCGGCGTCCCACAAGGAAGTGTTCTATCTCCCTTGCTTTTTAACGCTGCCATGGCCAGCCTTCCCGACACTCTGCACTTAGCTCTGAAAGCAGTTAAAATATCCATCTACGCCGATGACATCTGCATTTGGATCTCAGGGTACCAGCACAAACGTTTGGCCCGGATAGCACAGAGCGCTATTTCAATCATTGAGCGTCACTTGTTGACACTCGGCCTATCTTTATCAGCGAGAAAATCGGCCTTCATGTTCTTCCCGGGAGCGCGACGGAAGTCAACACGTCTGTCGCTGAATATTCGAGGCCACTCGATTCGTTGTGCAAGAAGTGTCCGTTTCCTTGGCATTACCATCGACAACAAGCTATTATGGCGACGTGCGGTTGATGGTATAGTCACTGCATCAGTGCAAAGGATCAACGCTCTTCGTCGCATGGCAGGGGTCCGTTGGGGCAACAATTCTATGTCCATGCTTAAATTAAATGATGCGTTTATAACAAGCCGCATCATTTATCAACTGGCCCTGATATCACCATCACCAAGTCAGTTCGAACGCCTAGAGGCAGTGCACAGAAAGGGCCTTCGCTTGGCGATGGGAGTCCCTCAGGCGGCTTCAAACACGAAGGTCACCAATGAAGCCGAGTCTCTGCCGCTCCGCCTTTTGGCATCTCAGGCCTTATTGACGCAGCTGTCAAGACTGGGCGAGTCATTCGCAGGCACGGCGCTTCTCCGGCGGCTAAGAGCAAGAACTGGCTCACATTTCAACGCGGCACTAAACACATTTCATTATTTAGACTTGAAACTGCCTAAACGGCGCCCTATAGACCCGCCATGGTCTTTTGTGGATGTTGCGTGCAACTTCAGCGTACCCAAGCTACCAGCGAAGCGCACCATTCCAGCCGCGGAAGCAAAATTTCTTGCGCTGGACCACTTGAGCACCATGTACCGCGGCCACCTACAAGTGTACACCGACGGATCAGTGTGCACAGACGGATAGCTGCGCAGCGGCTTTCTGCATACCCTGCCTGGGCGTGTCATGGTCGGGCCGCCTGGATCGCGTGGTTTCGTCCACAATGGTAGAAAGCGCTGCAATTACGGCGGCTTTGCGAAAACTGCGATCCTTCTCTGCACGAGATGTTGTAGTGCTGACGGACTCCAAATCGGCGCTACAAAGACTGCATCGTGGCCTACCTCGAGAAAAGTTCACCAGGCAATCTCTGGCACTAATCAAACACCTAAATGGCAGGAGTTTTAATATAAAGTTCCAGTGGATCCCATCCCACGTTGGCATTGAGGGCAATGAAAAGGCTGATGCCCTTGCTTGCGAAGCACGTACATCGTTTCCAAAAGTAAGAATTCCCAAGACTTATCAGAACAACAAAGATGTGATACGCAATCATTTCAAGGCGATCTACAAGTTTCCACACCAAGCATGTGTAATTCATGGACTTTCTCGTGAAGAAGCGACGCTGTTGTACCGCATTAGAACCGGCTCCGCATACACCCCGGCCTGGTCATTCAAGACTGGGAGATACGCTTCCCCGTTCTGTGCCTTCTGTGGTGACATTGGGGATATTGAACATTTCATTTGGCTTTGCCCACAGTTTGATGTGCAAAGAGCAGCGATGATCCGCACCTTGCGAAAAGGCTGTCATAGACACCGGACAGTTGATGACATCATCCTTCCTGAAGGACCCGCGGCAACTAGGAGGAACGTGCAACCAATTTTGTTAGTCTTCCTGTGAGACACTGGGCTGTCTGACACGTGGTGACATTTTCCAAATTCAGAAGATGCTCAGGCGGAACAATTGCCGGCCATGCAGGCCAGGCTAACCCCGCCTGCTACAACACCACCACCACCACCACCACCACCATATATTCATCATAACAGCGTAAGCGTTTCAGCCGATTGCGACGGACGATGTGGACAGGTGGCACCATCTAGCGGGCATTATGTGCAATCAGGCAGGTTCTGACAGCGTCAGGCAAATCTTTACATCACACGTATAAGTGCATTTAGTTGTGTTACGGTTTCCATATTGCGGTTTTTCAGTAATTAAAAATTATTTTTGAATTCTACAAGCATTTCAGTTATTGTGCGCGTGAGAAGAGTGTCTAAGAAACATAAAAGCACCATTATCCTGACATAGTCAAAAAATCGCCGCAGTTGGCCTATAAGGGGCGGCTGTTTGGCCGGCTCTGAAGCTAGCGGCATTTCTTGGTTGAGTTTACCTTATTCGAATTGATTTTCACCCAGCCAGACAGGTGTTTGTTGAGCATGTTTACCTTTATAAGCACTGTGTCATTTGCAAGACTCACAGCCACACTGAGAAAAGGTGCCAGGCAGTCCCTCACCGCTGTTGAGTGAGAAGGCATGCAGCAGCATAATGGCCACTTGTAATGAGCGAAGTCACTGCTAAAGTTTTTCAGTTGCTAGTCACGTTTTTAAGGCTAATTTGCATTTTTCCAGCAAATACAGTTATTTTAATAATTATCACTTTTACCAAGAGCACGTTAGTTGTTCATTAATGGAGAAATCCTTTACGACTTTCAGTAGTTTGAGCACTGAAGTTAAACATATTTTGTGGAAATATCGACAAGTACTATAAGTCATGTACTGACAAACAGGCATTCAACCGAATGGAGAGTATTTTGGAGGTATTTGTAAAAAGTATGTATGTACTTTCGTTCGCAGATGCACATATTTTTGCTGTAACAAATAAATGAAAAGATTTTCTCAACTCTTCTACATACTTGGGTAGTAGTTTTTATTATAATTAAAATATTTTCAAGATGGAAATATTCATTAGGTTTCTGCTTTCTTTTTTGAGGGCTTTTTTTGTGATGACTATTTCATGTTAGCACAGAGTCATCTGGCAACTCTGGCATGCAGGCCCAGTAACGTGTCCGCATCATCATCTGCAGCCCACCACAGAGTCTCGTGACTGAGAAGTTCTGGCAGATGCATGGTACGCTTCTGAAAAAGTACATAAAACAGCTGCTTGTTTATTGGGATGTTCAACTTATGCACAAAAAGAAGAGTCAGACCAGGTAACACAAATTGAAATCGTGAAGTGAATGTTTATTGAGAAGGTGCAGCCCTCTAATGAACTAAAAAATTCAGAACTTATGTCATAATTCCTAGTTTGAGCAGAACCCTAGATTTAAGCGTGGTACAAAACTAGCTTACAGAGCTCTGCCTACTTTGTGAAACACTTTTTATGACTCATTGTGGCCATGTAGCCAAACTAAGTATATAATTACAAATAGAATAAACAACTGTTTCACTTGTTGATAGCACAAGAAAAAGACAAGAACAGAGAGAGGTGTGACGACCCGAGGGGTAAACATTCAAATTTTATCACCCATGGCATTGTGCCTTGCTCTGTCCTTGGGGGGTTTTTTTTGTGCATGTGGTCAAGATGTCAGCAACAACTACACCAGACTCTCTTAAAACGAAAGGATGAAAAAAGTGCAGAGGGCACAACCCTGGTTTCTAGTCCTCTCTTCATCGCATTGCTTGGTGCAGTTTTTTTTTTTTTTCTGCTAGTGATGGCGGGCCCGATGGTGGCGGGTCCACTTTATGCATCAACATTAAAAAACTTCTGAAAGATCAGTCCGCACGTCTGGATGTTGCTGATTATGATGGCTCGCAGCCGCTCCATGTACTTAAGGTCAGCAGCAGGTGTCTTGAACTCGCGCCACAGTTCACCGGTCGTGGGGTTCTTGTGCGTAAACAGTGCTGGGCTGGGGACGTTGTTACGCATGTACTGCCACACGTCCGAGAGCACGCAAAACACCTCGAAGGGGCTCAGTAGGGGCAGCACCTCGCCCAGGCTGTTCATGGCGGGCGGCAGCAGCTGTCCCAGAGACATGATGCGCAGCACCATCCGGGTCGTGTCCAGATGCTTGGGGCTGGAGGCGGCTGCTTTTTCCTGGCAGTTGCGCCAGTGGGTCATGGCGACGGCCATGACCGCACGCAGGAGGACGCTGCAGTAGCACAGCGACGGCCGCACAGATGCTACAAGTCGCAGCAGGTCCCATAAGATGGGGTGGTCCACAAACATGGCCTGGATGTGCAGGTCACGCTCGATGGTCACCTGCATGACGTTTTTCTTTTTAAAGATTTTCTGGGTATACTGCGGAGCCTTCGTACAAGTGAGTACACACACACATACGAAAAGTCACTGAATCGGCACAGGGCCGAACCAATGAGTGTAATAGCAACACATCGGACTGTTATACGAAGTAAGGCTAGGATATTTAGGAACCATATGAAATGTAGGGAAGAAGCAGGCTGGAGACCAGGCAGTAGGAGATGATGGCATCGGTACTAGAAACGCCAGAGGAGAGCTACTAGTAGAATTCGCAGAACGCAATAATTTACGGATTTTGAATACCTTCTACCGAAAATGAGGAAACCGCAAGTGGACATGGAGGAGCCCTAATGGCGAAAATAAGAACGAAATAGACTTTATAATGAGTGCACACCCAGGCATCATGCAGGATGTGAAAGTGGTTGGCAAGGTACGATGCAGTGACCATAGAATGGTACGGTCTCGAATTCGCCTAGAATTGAGGAAGAATGCAAGGTTAAGAAAACAATGCAAGGTTAAGAAACGAGGATGCAAGGTTAAGAAAACGAAAAGGTGGCAACCGAAAGGCCCGCTGCTTCAAAAGTTAAAAGATACACTTGCTAATAATATACGCGCAGCTAAACTTCATTACTTCTCGGTGACCCTGCCACAGTTCCTAAAAAGTGATCCGGCAAAATTCTGGCGCAAACTTCAGCCTAAGAAACAAAAATCAGTCGAATGTATTAAGCTCGGAGACGAGATTATTCGAGATCCTAAGCAAATCGCGATTGAATTTAACCGCTATTTCAATTCAGTGTTTTCTGACCAGTCCGTGTGTGCCAATTCAAATGATAACTGTATTAAGGTTGATCCAGATTTCATAACATTTGAAGGCATATTTGCCATGCTTCTTAATATCAAATCTAAAACATCATGTGGCCCAGACAACATCCCTAATGTATTTCTTCGTCGCTACGCCGAGTCACTCGCACGTTTCCTGGTTGAAATTTTTCGCTCGTCCTTGTCACAAGGCATTGTCTCGAAGGACTGGCTCATCGCCCGGGTGGTCCCAGTGTTTAAAAAAGGAGATAATGCCATTGTAACAAACTATAGGCCCATATCACTAACTGTGTCGTGTTGTAAACTCATGGAGCACATTATTTCGAACTACATTTTGAACTTCTTAGATGAGCGTAATATTCTGTCACCATTTCAGCATGGGTTTCGTAAGGGCCTTTCTACTACTACTCAGCTTATTACTTCTATTCATTCGTTCTCTCCTGTAATTGACAAATCAGGCCAAACCGACGTAGTTTTCATAGATTTCAGTAAAGCCTTCGACAGAATTTCCCATTCAAAGTTAATTTTCAAGCTTAATTTACTGGGTTTTCCATCTACAATCGTAAACTGGATAAAATCTTACCTGCATTCCCGCGTTCAGTTTGTAGATATAAATAGCTCTCATTCAGACTTCCTTCCTGTTAACTCCGGCGTCCCCCAGGGAAGTGTTCTGGGATTATTACTTTTCCTGATTTATATTAATGATGTAGTATCATGTGTTAAAGAAGGCGTTGAAATACGATTATTTGCAGATGACTGTTTGTTATCCAGCAAAATTAATTCTTCTAATGATCAGCAAATTCTAATTGATAGCCTTGACGCAATAAATAATTGGTGCGACCTTTGGGACATGAAACTAAATACGGAGAAAACCGTATTTATGCATATTACTTACAAAAAGCAGCCATATGAACATCAGTACACAATCAATGGTCTTCCTATCTCACGAACTGATAGCTTTAAATATCTTGGCGTTACAATCACTAGTAATCTAACATGGTCCTCCCACATTCTAAATGTATGCGCCTCAGCACGACGAAAACTAGGTTTACTAAGACATAAACTGAAAAATTCGCCTGCGAACATAAAGCTTCTTGCGTATAACACAATAGTACGACCATGCCTTGAATACGCATGCATAGTCTGGGATCCACATATTACAAAAGACATTGACAATCTCGAAAAAATCCAAAGATTAGCCGTCCGCTTCATTTACAACCGATACCGCCGTTATGACTCCCCGACAGAAGTAATGCAGATGAATAAAATCCCTACTTTGGAATCTCGACGCAAAATGAATAGGCTAAAATTTCTTTTCCAATTATCACACGAGAATATTAGACTCGAAACATCGGCTTTCCTGACTCCGTTATCATCGCGTCCCACCAGGAATTACCATTCTGCAAAGTTCTCGCCTATCACAGCGCGCACTAACAATTTTAAGTATTCTTTTTTTCCCCGCACTATAACCGACTGGAATAACCTCCCGCATGAAATTCTTTCATCTGACAATGTGCTGAAATCTATTGATCATATGTTTGACTTGTAAAATTTTGTATTAATATTTTACAGTGTTTTCAAAATATTTTGTATTGTCCTGTTTATTGTTTTTACCTCGCCAAAGATTGTATAATTGTTCTAACGGCTCTGTAACACCCCCACTCCTGCTTGGGCCCATTTGTGGCCTGCAGTATTGTATAAATAAAAAAAAATAAAAAAAGGAACGACAGAAACCGATACACAAGAAGCCAATCAATGAGCTAGCACTGAGAGGGAAAGCACAGAAATTCAGAGTCTCGCTTCAGAACAGGTACTCGGCTCTTAGTGAGGAAACCAACCTTAGCATAGATACAATGAATGATAATCTGACGAGTATAATTACGGAGTGTGCAGTGGAAGTTGGAGGCAGGGTAGTTAGACAGGACACTGGCAAGCTTTCCCAGGAAACG
The DNA here is from genome assembly GCA_013436015.1 of Rhipicephalus annulatus. Classification (NCBI taxonomy): domain Eukaryota; kingdom Metazoa; phylum Arthropoda; class Arachnida; order Ixodida; family Ixodidae; genus Rhipicephalus; species Rhipicephalus annulatus. Next base: position 12,466 of record WOVY01016091.1, on the reverse strand, counting down.
AAGAATCTCATTAAGAAGCGTCAAATCATGAAAGTCTCAAGTACAACAGACAAAATAGAACTGGCAGAGCTTTCGAAGTTGATTAATAGGCGTAAGGTATCCGATGTAAGAAGAGAATTGAACACGCTCTGAAAAACGGAGGAAGCGTCAAAGCAGTGAAGGGGAAACTTGGGATAGGCAAAAATAGGATGTATGCACTAAGGGACAAAGAAGGCAAAATAACTACCAATATGGATAAGATAGTTAAAATAGCGGAGGAGTTTTACAGAGATCTAAACAGTAGCCGGGACAACCACCACTTTAATACTATGAGAACTAGCAGTAACCCAGATGACACCCCACCAGTAATGATAGAAGAAGTCAGAAAAGCTTTGGAGAGCATGCAAAGAGGCAAAGCTGCTGGTGAGGATCAGGTAACATCAGATCTGCTGAAAGATGGAGGACAGATTGTGTTAGAAAACTAGCCACCCTGTTTATGGGGTGTCTCCTGACGGAAAGGGTACCAGAGTCTTGGAAGAACGCTAACATTATCTTAATACATAAGAAAAGAGATGACAAGGACTTGAAGAATTACAGGCCGATTAGCTTGCTCTCTGTAGTATACAAGCTATTTACAAAGGTAATTGCTAACAGAGTAAAGAAAACATTAGAATTCAATTAACCAAAGGAACAAGCAGGATTTCGAACAGGCTATTTAACAATCGACCACATTCATACTATCAATCAGGTAATGGAGAAATGCTCAGAATATAACCAACCACTATACATAGCCTTCATAATTTACAAAAAGGCGTTTGATTCAGTAGAAATATTAGCCGTCATGCAGACATTGCAGAATCAGGGCATTGATGAAGTATATATAAACATCCTGGAAGAAATCTACAGGGGTTCATCTGCTACCATAGTGCTTCATAAAGAAAGCAACAGAATACCAATCAAGAAGGGTGTAAGGCAGGGGGACACAATTTCCCCAATGCTATTTACCGCGTGCTTACAGAAGGTTTTCAGAAGCCTAGAATGGGAACAGTAAGGGATAAGAGTTAACGAAGAGTACCTTAGTAGTAACCTGCGCTTCGCCGATGACATTGCATTGCTGAGTAACTCAGGGGACGAATTGTAACTCATGATTACGGAGTTAGACAAGGAGAGCAGAAAGGTGGGTCTTAAAATGAATCTGCAGAAAACGAAAGTAATGTACAACAACCTCGGAAAAGAGTAATGCTTCAAGATAGGTAATAGTGCTTTTCAAGTTGTAAAAGACTATGTCTACTTAGGACAGGTAATAACCGCAGAGCCGAACCACGAGATTGAAGTAACTAGAAGAATAAGAATGGGGTGGAGCACATTTGGCAAGCACTCTCAAATTATGGCAGGTAGATTGCCACTATCCCTCAAGAGGAAGGTATATAACAGCTATATCTTGCCGGTACTTAACTACGGAGCAGAAACCTGGAGATTTACAAAGAGGGTTCAGCTTAAATTGAGGACGACGCAGCGAGCAATGGTAAGAAAAATGGTAGGTGTAACCTTAAGGGGGGAGGCTACCATCAGATACCAACTTTTTTGTTTATTGAGATATCTTAATGAAATTTCCAGGATAGACTTATAGCAAAAGCATTAGAAGAACTACGAAATTTCATCAAGTTATGTTCACTGGTTTTCAAGTTACAGCAGAATATCAGGGTAGTGCACATGGTTCTCTTATTCCAGGCCTGGAGAACTTTCAAAAGGTGCTGGAACTGTGAAATTAACTATGATGATTCCCAGATTGATACTCCAGGGGGTAACAGAGCCCTTTTTTTGAATTTCCTTGCTGAAAAGTTTTAGCAGACCATCAAACTTTGTGTTCGTGATTAGGACATTATCAATCAAATTTTGATTAAATATAATAAATAATACACACAATATATTGAAAAAATGGGCTTGTCACCCCCTCAGAAATTTATTCATGTACATAATAAAAAAGACTTATGGAAACCCAATGAGTGGTTCCAGAGATATGGCTGGAATAAGCAGCCTCACTAGCCAAAAAAGTCATTTTGAGAAAACGACGTTTGAAAGTTTTGAGCACATAGGCAGTTCTAAAATGAACCTGCAGCGTAACTGGAGGTGTCCTTTGGCACTCTCTTTCTTTGCCGCCTTTCCATCTTCTCTAGGGATCGCTTGTTAGCCTTTTTCAAGCGCAGAGAATATTTCTCGGCTGCCCGTTGAATGGCCAGGTGGCCAGGTGTTAGCCCCACTGATGAAGCTAGCTCTTGGGTGGCCCTGTAGCAGCCAGCATTGTATCTTAGCACTGCATCATGCAGTGCTGTCTCCACAGCAATCAGTGACGCATGCTGCTCTTTCGGCATGAGGGACCACAGCACAGAGTGAAAGGACTCTGATGCATTCTGCGTCTTTGCTCCCAGGCAGCGTTGCAGAAGAGAAGCCTGTGAGAGCCTCTCATAAATGGGTAGAAGTGCATCTGCAACATAGCGTGGCAGCTTGTACGAATGCTTCGGAGGTGGAACACCGGTAATCTTGCTGGCATTGTGACGACACCAGGAGTCTACACCCTCTGGGTACAAGTCGTGGTGCGGCTCCTCATCGGTCGACGTCACATGATGGTACGATGCCATCACTGCCCGCCGCATTGCAGCCACATCATCGGAATTGTTCCGTAGGGCCCAGCCATAATAATCTGTCAACTTGTCGATGAGGGCCTTTGTCAGCCTGCCCTTCCCTCCCAAAGCCTTGTCACTTTTCTGCACAAGGTTGCGAAGTGCAGTCCCCATCCTCTTCTGAACGTGGTTCAGGCATTCCTCTTTTGAAATGGAGACCAGTCCATAAACATTTTCTTGTACAAGGGCAGAGAAGGTGGCATTATCTCCATCAGACACGAGCGTTGTGTAACGGAGGTTGTGCTTCGACAGTGAGCGTGAAAAGAGGATGATAGCTGCCTCAACCTCCATTCTCTCTGATTTAGAGTCGGTGTTTTTCTGGCACACATGATTCTCCAGCCAGCATGCATAGTCTGCGTCTCCAGGCTTTGGCCCTACTTCGCAACCAAGGCACTGATTAGACAGAAGAACGGCGTCCAAGATAAGGCCCGTATGGTATTCGATAATTGCCCCGACTCCAATACGGGATGTGTGCCCACGCTTGTGCCATGTTCCATCATAACAAACTGTTATATCCCTGGTGAAATATTGATCCATTTCTTTGTAAGTGGCTTTTACAGCAGAAGCAGATTCTGCATAAAATTTTCTATGCATTGTGTCTGCGGTTCCCTGAATTTCTTCAGGTGCTTCTGAAAGGTCTTGTGATGGAGGCCACGACGGGACACGTTCATCGCTGCCCAAAAGTCGTTGAGAGCTGTTTGTCCCTTGCCTATTTGTTTTGTTGCCATAATGGCTCTTACATTCACATCAAGGGCCTTTGTGTCATTCTGATGAGATGAACTCCATGAGCTTGAAACTACTCCACAATGCAAGCATACTAGCTCAATCTTTGCAGCAAGTCCAAGTTGGGTGCCTCCTCGTACCTTCATCCCAATCGCGGTGCACCGGTGGCACAGGGCCCGAGATAGCAGGTCGTTTAGGGCATCCATTTGCACAAGGAAAAATTTTTCGCCTTCACTTGTAGCGGTGGCAGCTTCATGATCACGCTCCATTGCTTGAAATTTCCGCTCCGTCGCTGGCATAGCGCCAAGTTCTCTTTGCACAGCAGCGTGTTGTTGATCCGCCGCCTCTTTCTCCTCGCACGTCAGGAAACTTGTTCGCAAATGCACAGTTGACGACGTGATCGCACTCGAGGCCGATGAAAGAGAAGATGCGGAAGCCACTGTCGATGAGCACGAGACACCAGGCGCACTTGTAACGACAAATTCTTGCACCGGCGGAGCAGGAGTCCCGTTGCTAGGCGCGTCGATGCGACCACTCTCTTGCGTAGATGAAGCAGAAGCTGCCCCACAGGTACCGTCGGTGCGATCACCGTCGGCGCACGTGCAAGCGGAGAGCCTCGCCGCGCGGACAAGCTTCATAGCTCGCTTCCTTGCACCGAACGATTGCAGCGTCTTCTTTTTCGTTGGGCGCATCGTGAGCGAACACAACAACGGTCTCGTATACACGGTTGAAAATCGTTTCGAAGACAGTTGAAACGTGGAGAGTATGCGAACGGCTGCAACAATACACGGAAGCGAGCGGAACACAAAGACGCCGAACGGAGGAGCAGCAGACGAGCGGCCGTATCGGCCGCATTATGCGCAAGAGCGCTACGTCATTGCGCGCAGCAGCCAATGGCAGTCCCGGGCTCCCCCGCGTCCTTGGGGAGCGCGCGCTTCGCCCAATCCCAGCTGCGCGCCTCAGCCGCGGGAAACTTGAAAGCTCTCGCGAGCCCTCCAATCATGAGCGGCTTGCTCCTCTCCTGCGCTGGTGACGAGAAAAGAAAGAGCAAGAATTCACAAACAAAACAACACCAAAATGGCGGCGCTCCGTCGAGCGGTCGAGAAACTGCGATCACGCCAAGTTGGGTATTTTGAGCGCTCGCGCACCGCTCGAGGGCCGCCGCGGCATGTTCTAAACTTGATTTCAAATGGTTTCGCGACGAATTAGACGTTGATATTTACAGAAAAGGTAGTTTATGACACATACTGCCCGAATATGTGGTTTGCTAAAAATCGACTTTTTCGCGATTTTTCGGTTTTCAAAGGCCGCGTCCCCCCTTAAGACAAGAAGAGAGCAGAGTGGATTAGGGAACAAACGGGGGTTAAAGCTATCATAGCTGAAATCAAGAAGAACAAATGGACATGGGCCGGGCATGTAGCGCATAGACAGGATAACCGCTGGTCCTAAAGGGTAACTAACTGGATTCCCAGAGAAGGAAAGTGGGTTAGGGGGAGACAGAAGGTTAGGTGGGCAGATGAGATTAAGAAGTTTGCGGGTATAAATTGGGAGTAGCTAGCACAGGACCGGGTTAACTGGCGAATCATGGGAGAGGTCTTTGTCTTGCAGTGGCAGTAGTCAGGCTGATGATGATGATGAAATGTAGTGATCACGGTCAAATGTGCATTGAGCTGCAGCGTTTCTCGCACCACAGCAGCACGTTCTTCCTGTGTCTGGGCACGTATACGAGCCCACCTTGCTTCAGTGCAACTAGCACTCCATTGGAGCTGTTCCGCAAGTGTTCGTACGACACGGCGGCGGTATTACAAAAGCCAAACTACGCACAACATTTTCACCGGCGTTTCTCTGGCAATGTCTTCCTTGGTGCCGACATCGATGATACCAGTGACAGTAGCGCAAAGAACAGCTTCAATGAACTTCACCAAAATGTACACCTCAGATCGTCCCAGAAATTTCAGTGTGGTCGACAGTGCCACACGCAGCTGCATGGTGGGAGAAGCTCCCTTGCTTGCTTGTTTGTTTCTTTAAATATGGCTCCCATCTACTATTACTATGGTGGATTGGCCATCGAACCGGCAGATAATGTAAAGAAATTATTTTTATTTTTAAAAGGGGTGAGGTAGAAATTGATCGCCACAGAAATAAACAAAATTTTTTAAATAATCAACACGCGGCTGGCAGCCACTTCTGTCGGCCTAAAGCATTGTCACTGATACAAAAATAGATCATTGGCCTCTATAAGCTTGACAGCAAACGGCTCATAATGTTTTTAATCTGTTCCTGAGAACTAAACTTGAGTTGATTCAGATGCTGAGCAGGATTGGCTATATTTGTAGAACATGTGGCCTCAAGGACATGCGACAAAGGAGGCTTAATCACAGAGGCCATATATTACAAGCTTGTGTTTCTTCTTGAAATATTGTCACGGGGGAGAGAATGAATGAAATAAATTTATTCGCAAAATATGCAGGGAGAGTCAAAGGCAGCTGCAGCCAAAATGGAGGAACAACAGCAACAACAACACGAGCACGCTCTCCTTCATCGTCTACGTGATGCTCTCTCGCTGCCGATGTCGTGTAACATATAACCCCCCCTCCCCCCGGCAGTAGCGCAGTCTCGGCGGCGCCTATAGCAGAGTAGGATCACATGCAGAGATGTATGGTTTCAGACGGGACATGTGGACGATGTCAGTGGTGGGTGCGGAAAACGACGATTGACTGTCTCATACGTAATTTCATATGTGACCTCAGTGAGCTGGTGTAAAACCTTGTAAGGCCCCGAGTAGCGAAATAGGGGCTTTGAAGAGAGGTCAACGTGGCGGCATGGTGTCCAGAGGAGGACCAATGAACCTGGAGAGTAGAAAACTACTCTGTGATGGCTATCGTAGCGGGCCTTCTGAGAGAGCTGCGGGCCTTCTGAGAGAGCTGCGCGCCAAGATGACGTTCTCGTGCAATTTGGCGGGCCACTTGAGCCCAAGCAGTGGCATCCCGGGCGTACTTTGTAATCATTTGGGAAGTTGATGGGAGAAGAATCTCAAAGGGTTACGCTGGATAGCGGCCGAACAATAAATAGAACGAAGAGAAGCCAGCGGTGTCGTGGCATGACGAATTGTATGCGAATGTCACATAAGTCAAAGTACTATCCCAATCAAGGTGATCTTTGGAAACGTACATGGAGAGCATTGTTGTCAAGGTTCGATTTAGGCGCTCGGTAAGACCATTTGTTTGACGGTGGTAGGCCGTAGTAAGCTTGTGATGCGTCGAATACGAGCGAAGGATGTCGCTTACGACTTTTGGAAGAAATGAGCGACCACGATCAGTCAGCAGCTGTCCAGGAGCACCATGGTGAAAAATAACATTATGAAGCAAGAAGTCCGCGACGTCAGTGGCACAGCTTGTCAGTAGCGCTCTTGGGATAGCGCATCTTGTGGCGTAGTCAGTGGCTACGACTATCCACTTGTTTCCAGTCAGAGAAAGAGGAAATGATCCAATGAGATCGAGACCAACGCGGTAGAAAGGAACGGTGGGTATGTCTATTGGTTGGAGCGGACCAGCTAATGGCAAGGTGGAATGTTTGGAGCACTGGCAGGACTCACAAGCAGTAACGTATCGGCGCACAGAACAGTGAAGGCCTGGCCAAAAGAATCTACACCACACACAATCGTACGAGCGCATGACCCTGAGATGTCCAGTGGTGGGGGCGTCGTAAAGCGTAAAGCCGTTCAAAAACAACAGAACGGAGTGTTGCATGAACTATGAGTAGTAGCTCTGGTCCCTCGGCATGGTGTTGCGTCGGTAAAAAATGCCATCGCATGGAACGAACAAGTGTAGCGATGGGTCTACGTGGGGCAAACGTAGACTGTGCATAATAGATGGCAAGTGGACATCGCTGAGCTGTTCTATGCAGGAAAAATTGCGCTAAAATAGAAAAGACACCACAAAGAAGGAAACACTTAACAGATCGAGCGCAAACTACCAACTGTTTTTTATTGACTGTAAACGTCGGTAAATAGGAACCCGTACATAGCTGCGCCGACGCGTCGAGGATCAACACGTGCTACTTAACGCACCTTATCAATCAAAAGGACACTTCTGCACCAGTTAGAGCGATACCGAGGCCTCACTTACACAGCTATCACCTTCATGTTGATGAAGAATGCTTCCAAAACCTCACGAGCACACGTATCTCTGCTATGTCCCAGTATCTTAGTCTCCTGAAATAGTGGTTCACAATCCACATGCTGCCGCAGTGAGCAGGCAAATTTCCCATTTCATTATTTGATGCGACCAAGCTGGTGTTCACGTATGCGATCGTTAACGCAGCGGCCTTTTGGCCCACGTAAGATCTGCCGCAGGAAAACGGAGTCGCATATACCACTCCCACATCGCATTGCACCACGGGTTGGCATGCTTCTTGTTACACAGCCTAGTGCACTCTTTGCCGCTCGAAATTCGCGCGCACAACCTCGAAAGCTTCTTAGGTGCAGAAAACACCATGTCATGGGTGGGCTCGGTGGCACTGCCATGATGCGGTCACTAATCCGCTTCTGTTATCATGCAGATTATGACGTCCTTCGTCATGCGAATGTTGCTGCCCTTTCCCGCGGAATCAACGAGCGCTTCGTTGGCCAAGGCGAACCCGTGCCCCAGCTTGTGTCATCAATTTGCAAATCGGAATCGGCAACCAATCGTCCGTTCAATGGCGCCACCAGTCCAAGCAGGATCCTCGACAAGATGCCATTCGCCCTACCGCCATCGTCAAAGCCAGCCAGCGGCCTATAAATGTGAAGCAGGACATACCCCCCGCGCGCTGTGGGCTCGGTGGCAACTGCCATGATTGCGGTCCACTAATCCGCTTTCTGTTCATCATCGCAGATTATGACGTCCCTTCGTCATGCGAAGTGTTGCTGCCCTTTCTCCGCGGAATCAACGAGCGCTTCGTTGCCAAGGCGAACCCGTGCACCAGCTGTGTCATCAATTTGCAAATCGGAATCGGCAACCAATCGTCCCGTTCAATGGCGCCACCAGTCAAGCATGGATCCTCGACAAGATGCCATTCGCCCTACCGCCATCGTCAACAGCCAGCCAGCGGCCTATAAAGGAGCAGCGAATACCCCCGCGCGCTGTGGGCTCGGTGGCACTGGCACTGCCATGATGCGGTCCACTAATCCGCTTCTGTTCATCATGCAGGTCTGTAAATCTCATCCTCTTTTCGCTAAAAAACAAGTAAATTATTGTCTTGTGCAGCTACCGAGCCCGCCAGTGCTGCTTTTCCATTGTTTTTCAGTGTCTTTCCGTGATTAGATCCCTATTATTGCTCTCCGGTGATATTGAAAGCAATCCTGGTCCAGATAATGCCGCGCTGCTTGCCGAAATGAAGAAGATTTCCGCTGGTCAGGCTAAGATGATCGCTGAAATGAAATGCAGGAACTAAAGAACCAATCTATGGCTACGACCGCGTTACTGGACACGTTAAGTAAAAGGCTGACGGACCTCGAGGGTAATTACCAAAGTGTGATAGCCTTGCAAGGAGACATGCAATCTATACAGGCAGACAGCGAACGTACGGCACAGCTGATCCATAAACTGGAAGCGCGTGTAGACGATGCTGAAAACAGATCTAGGCGAAATAATTTGGTTTTCTACGGCTTCCAGATCCGTCTGCATCAGAGCCATCATCAGATTCTGAAAAAATTATTTTACGTCATTGCTCAGATTACCTAAAGGTACAGCTTGAGCCCAAGGATATGGAGCGAGCACACCGAATTGGTCGGCATTCCTGTAACCGCAAACGCCCCAATATAGTAAAATTTGTGTCTTATAAAACGAAGGAAGCTGTTCTTTCAAAAGGGCGTAACTTCAAAGGCACTGACTTTAGCGTCGCAGAAGATTTTTCACCAGCTGTTAGGAACGCCCGTAACACCCTTGTCGCCTTCGCTAAAGATAAATCTGCACCCTATTCCTTGCGTTTCAAAACGCTGTTCAGGGCCCAAAGCGGTACGTATACGATGAAGCTTCTCAAACAGTCAAAGAAGCATAGCAACCACAAATCGAGACAAAATTAATCCGTCGTCCGAAACCAACAGGCAAGTCACGTCTTCCCATCTCAGTAATCTTCACTAATATACGCAGCTTCATTTCAAAACGTGAACATGTGTCCAACCTTGTGCTGACATCTAAAAGCAACATGTTAATTCTTACCGAAACTTGGCTTAGCGACCACATTTCAGACTCGGAAGTACTGGCAGATTTGCCTAATTTCAGTCTGTTCGTGCTGACCGTCCGAATGCACGAGGCGGAGGTGTCCTCATAGCTGCCAGCCAGGAACTATCGTGTTCTGTTCTTAGTATCAGGTCGAACTTAGAACTACTTTTCATTCATTGTCACGCCGCTCCACAATCAGTACTTGTGGGCGTTTGCTATAGACCCCCCCACAGTAGCCCAGCTTTTGCCATTGAGCTAAACAATGCACTCTTCGAAATAACATCGAAGCACACCAAGGCTAGCCTTCTCCTTTTCGGAGACTTCAATTTTCCAGACATTAATTGGCACAAACTTATCCCCCCACTTAGTAAACGAGACGGAGGTAAAAAACTTTCTTGACGTTTGTCTTGATTTTAATCTTAGTCAACTAGTGTCTCAACCAACGCGTATCACGGAAAACACAGCTAACGTATTAGATTTAATACTAACAAACCAACCAGACAAATTATCATCGATCGCCTACCTAAAAGAAATCAGTGATCATAAGGTCATTCACGCGTCCTTTAACTTTGGGACAGTTCCGCGCTTGAAAGTACAAAAACTATACATCTTTACAAGAAAGCAAACTACAAAGCTATGTACGATAACCTGTGTGAGTTTTTTAGCTTCATTTGAAACGTCTTTCAATGAACGCACTATCCATACAAATTGGCAAATATTTAAAGAAAAAATAAACAGCCTAGCAGACAGATACATCCCAAAGATAGCGATAGGAACGCAACCAGAAAAACCATGGTTCAACAATTCTTTAAAAAGGTTGGATAACAAAAAGAAACGGTTATACCGAGCAGCAAAAGGTACCACAAATGTATGCGCATGGGATAAATATTACACAGCGGAACGCGCATACTTATCAGCTGTCCGGGAAGCAAAAAAAACGTACTTTCACGAAGACCTGCCCAAGATGCTGGTCAACAATCCAAGGAAATTTGGCAGGTGATAATCCTCGAGATATAAACAGCAACACGCTAATTAACGAAGACGGTGAAAACGGTCGACGACGTGGAGTGCGCTAACATTTTCAATGCAGCTTTCGCGTCAGTATTCACCAAAGAAGTTAGCTTACCATTTCCTTCTACAGCGACAAGCACACCTAATACCATGCCAGGTATAACTTTCCATGTTGATGGTATTTCCTCTTTAATTGACAATCTCAAACTATCATCTTCAGCCGGAGTAGATAACATAAACTCAAAAGTGTTAAAAAATACTAAAGATATCAGTGCTGCTTATTTATGTCTATTGTTTTCTCAGTCACTTTCCACAGGCACCATACATACCTCATGACTGGACGGTGGGAAGGGTTGTTCCAATCTATAAATCAGGGAACAAGAATTCCCACTTAATTATCGCCCCATTTCACTTACAAGCGTACCTTGCAAAATCATGGAACATGTCATTTATACAGAAATCATGAAATTTTTAGACTCGAATAAATATTTCATCCTTCACAGCACGGATTTCGCAAAGGGTTTTCTTGCGAAACCCAATTGGCAGCGTTTTCTGCATGATCTTCACACAAATCTCGATACTAACCTACAGACAGACGCGATATTTTTAGACTTTGCGAAAGCGTTCGATAAGGTACCACATCAACGATTGCTACTAAAACTATCTTTGGCAAATGTACACCCGACGTCTTACGATGGATTGAAGCATTCCTTAATAACCGCTCACAGTTTGTCCTTATTAACAACAGCACCTCTGACTCCCTGCGTGTAACTTCCGGTGTTCCTCAAGGATCTGTTCTCGGGCCTCTCCTCTTTTTAATATATATTAACGATCTTCCTGGTCATGTAACCTGTAATATTCGCATGTTTGCGGATGATTGCGTCATTTACAAAACCATTACTAATACATCTCACCAAATTTCTCTTCAGGCAAATATTAACCGTCTGCAACAATGGTGTGACCATTGGCTAATGACACTAAACCCCGCTAAGTGTAAAGTTGTGACATTTTCCCGTCGACGTAACCCCTGTTCTATTCATATTCAATCAATAACATATCATTAGAAGCTTCGCCCTCATACAAATACCTCGGTGTTACCCTAACTAAGATTTATCTTGGAACGCACATATCACTAACGTCATCTATCATCTTCTAATAATCACTTGGTTTCCTTAAACGCCACCTAAAACAAGCCCCAAAGCATGTTAGATTACTAGCCTATCAAACCATAATCCGCCCTAAACTCGAATACGCATGCGCAGTATGGAGCCCCCACCAAAATATATTTAGCAACGCTCTCGAAACCGTGCAAAACCGTGCTGTAAGGTTCATACACTCTCAATATTCATATCATGTCAGCGTGTCTTTATTGCGAAAGGACTTAGGTCTGCCGACCCTTGCTTCTCGTCGCCGTGTTTTATCACTATCTCTTTTTCATAAGTTTATCATTGTTCGCTCAATCAAACGCCGTACATTATTCCCCCTGGCAGAACGTCGCATCGAACTGGGCACATCAACCATGTGGGCCGCCCCCGCACTCGTACTACTACCTTTTCAGGTTCTTTTTTCTTTCGCACAGCCATGGATTGGAACAGCCTGCCTCACCAAATTGCCGCCCTAACCAGCGCACCCGCATTCATGCAAGAGATATCTCATCATTTTTCAGAATAACATTACTGGATGTCATTTTCATCTTTCCAACTGATGTGTATACCACAAAATCATGTAAACCATATTTCCACGTCATGTTTAATAATGCTTATTCAAATGTCATTTCTAACAATGTATAATGAACTTATGTAAACCCACCCCTTATGTAATGCCCCTGTTGGGCTTTTAAGGTAATAAAATGAAATGAAATGAAAACTC